>PVNU02001406.1:1200000-1800000 GCA_003013855.2 Liriodendron chinense
CAGAGGATGAGGAGGCGGCCTAGGTGTCATCAAAGTGAGTAACTACTTTTGTACCAGCATAGTCATGACTTGACTAAGTGGCTGAGTAAGTGGAGTGAACTTCCTGAGCTCCCTGTAATTCTGCCTGTTCTAGTATGAGTATTGACAATTCCCTCTGAACTGCTGCTGTTGTCGAGGTGGTTGTGGCTGTGGTTGCGGATTTGGTCGTGGTTGATACCTCTGAGGTTGGTGCTGAACCTGATTCTGCTGATGCTGTTGATGTCCCTGTGGGGGAGCGTATTGATTACCCTGAGCAGTGGTGCTGATGTTGTTTACCTCTGTCGGGTGGGGAGGACAACCACTTCGGTTTCCATTCCCATATCCGATGGGTCTTCCCTCCACTCTATTCCTCTTGACTGGAGTGGCTTGATGAGGCCATGAGGAGATTGTCCCGGCACCGATTCCTACTTCGACTTGCTCTCCAGCACGGATCAACTGTGAGAAATTCGCATATGGATGCGAGATGAGATATCCGGATATGCCTGGATATGTTGAATGAACAATCATGGAGATTTGTTCTTCGTCGTCGATAGGTGTCCGCATTCTGGCTGTCATAGCTCGCCAACGTCCCACATAAGCTGATAGTGTTTCATCACTCCTCTGCCTGAGAGTCGCGAGGTCAGCTCTTCTGGGTGCCATGTTGAGGTTGTATGCGAATCTGTTGACGAAAGCCTGGGAAAACTGTTCCCACGTCCTGATGTGGTGGCAGTCCAATGAGGTGTACCAATCTAGGGCATCGCCCTTCAGAGATTTTTGGAACAAACGAATGAGGGCCCCTTCATTTCCTGAGATTGCACTCAGCTCTCCACAGAAGGCCTTGAGATGCGCTGTGGGACAACCGCTACCATTGTATCTTTTGAATTTTGGTACCTCAAAGTTTTGAGGTACTTGAGCATCTGGGAAAGGACACAAGTCTCTGAACTTGGTTGAAGGTAGATCGATTCCTTGTTGTCGCTGAAGCTGATTTTGCAAGATTTGGAACTGCTCCCGCAACTCGTCCAGTCCTGAATGATCTGTTCGAGCGACTGGTGCCTCTTGGAGTAAGGCACGTTCTTCTTCAGCATAGTGGTCGATGTCTTCGACCCTATGGGTTTGCTGAAAAGCAACCACGGGTTGCTGAAATTGATTTGATGACTGAACTGGATTCGGTGAACTTGTGCTTGAAAGGACTATAACTGAATTGGAGACTGTACTGAAGGTTGAACTAAAACTTGCTGGAAATTAACTGGAGATTGCTGAATTGAAGATTGCTGGAAATTAACTGGATTTTGCTGAATTGAAGATTGCTGAAAATTAACTGGAATCCCATCGGCGGGGATGTGTTGGAATTGAAAAGTGCTCCTGTTTGCAGGAGACTGAGATGCTGGGAAGTGACCCCCTTGTTGGGTATTCGCCACTGTCCGCTGATTGATGTGGGCTTGACACTGACCCCCATTGTGGGCATTCGCCAGTGCTGTCCCTGTTGCTGGAAATTGAATTGAAATCCCATCGGCGGGGATGTGCTGGAATTGAAAAGGTGTCCCATCGGTGGGGACATGCTGAGATCTACTGAGACTGTTGTTTGCAAGATTGACTGGAAGCTGACTGGAAGTCCCTGCGACGGGAGTGCTCTGAGACGGCCCTGTCGTCGCGGGAAGGTATTGAGGAGGATGCCCCATAGCGAAGGGCTGAGACGGCTACTGTCGATAGTCTTGGGCAGACTCCGATGGTTGTGCTTGATTTGAACTGGAGGCCGGAAGGACCCGGCATGGTTGCTGAGATTGGTGAACTGGGCCAACCTGATTGTTGGCTGCTGCGGTGGCTTGTGCTTGCATGAATTGCAAGAGCATTTCTTGCATTGCTCTCATTCCTTGTGCTAATTCTTGTATGATCGGCGTATTATCAATGGGCTGTTGCGCTTGAGGTTGTGCTTCGGTCATCTCCGGAGCAGGGAAGAGATGAGTTTCTTCTTCGTGGTCGGACATGGCTTGCTGTGCCCGAGTGCGGATTATGCTGCCGAAGGGAAGTTGTTTCCGAACGCGCTGAGCTCGAGGAGGCGCAATGGTGAGGACTATACTCTACTCTTTTTTGGTTTTGGGATTTTTTTTTTTTTGGGGTTTTGGGTAGAATGCTATGCAGATGAGATTGTATGAGGATTAGTGACTTTCAAGTATAGGAATGATTCTGTTTTTCAAGTCGGATCACAACTAGTGGGACTAGCTCATCCCCAGCGGAGTCGCCATTCTGTGAACCCTCGCCGTTTCGTGCCCCCCACACGACGTTCTCGTCCCTTCCCCTTTCGGGAAAAGAAGGAGAGGATGTGTGAGTGCGAACCGCCGTTTGTGCCACTGGCTTGCCTCGTTCCCGAGGGCTTTGCTTGGTTGTCGTGTTAAGCTGGATGTGTTCAAATGAGTGTATATAAGACCAGAGTCGCCACTAGCCAGTTACTTCGAATCTACAGTCGGCTAGACCCCGTAGAAACGTTAGAGAAGGGGATCCGAAGATTCCTTCCTCTAAAATGACTCCTTTTGATCTGCGGCCAGAGATTCGAGGTAAGGGATCACGGTTATAGGGTGGGAAGAGGTTAAGCACCCCACATACTGCCCGTACCGAAGTATGGTCTCTACTTCACAGAATCAAACTAACACTTGAAAGTCTGTTTTAATCCTCGTACATTCTCATAGATGACATGATGCATGAATGCGGGTCTGAACAGTAAGAGTTTCTGATGGCCAGGTTCCAATAACAGGCAAGCCCAGAGCATACGCTCGAACTGACAGGTGCTTAATATAAGACGTATGCAGTGTGTTTGAATAATCAAGGTGCTTTATAGTGAAGCATGAATGCAAGTCTGAGCAATAAGAGTTTCTGATGGGCAGGTTCTAATAACAGACAAGCCCAGAGCATACGCTCGAACCGACAGGTGCTTAATATAAGACGTATGCAGTGTGTTTGAATAATCAAGGTGCTTTATAGTGAAGCATGAATGCAAGTCTGAGCAATAAGAGTTTCTGATGGGCAGGTTCCAATAACAGGCAAGCCCAGAGCATACGCTCGAACTGACAGGTGCTTAATATAAGACGTATGCAGTGTGTTTGAATAATCAAGGTGCTTGCAGTGAAGCAGGGGGTTGGAAGAAAAGTAAATGTTGCACTTATGCTAGATGCAAATGAGATGATGTTGGAAAAAGAGTAGCTGGATGGACGGAGGTGTCGCAAGGGTTAGCTTCGAGTGGTTGGATCAAGACTTGGATGGCTTGGGAGACGTGGGCCAGTGGTCAGGCTGGGCTGGACCAGGGCTAGGCTCTCCTCACTCGGGCTCTCCTTGGTGGAAAAATGGGCTAAAGGGTGGAGAAGGGAACTCGAACGGACGGGCTCTCTTTGGCTGGGTTGCTGTGTTGAAATGAGAAGGGGAGGGGGGTATTTATAGCAGTGGGCAGTGGCAGAACCCGTAAATATTTTTGGGCGGCCCGCTGTGGGCCGCCCGTACGGTCACTCCTCGATTTCCAGCGCGCGGTACGGTCGTTCCTCGGGGCTGCTGTTTGGCTCGGTGGGTCGACTCAGTGAGTTGACTCAGCGGATCGACTCGCTGATTTGACTCAGCGGGTTGACTCGACGGGTTGACTCGGTGTTTTGACTCGACGAGTTGACTCAGCAGGTTGACTCAATGGGTTAACTCAGCGGGTTGACTCAGTGGGTTGACTCAGTGAGTTTGACTTTTTTAGAATTTTTTGAATGGCTTTTCTTATGGGGGGTTTTTCAGGCTGATGTTTAGGGATGGGTTGACTGGGTTCAGGCTTGAATTGGGCTACGGATTTGGGGCTTACAAGGGTAAGTTTGGCTGAGTTTGGACTTGGGATTTGGGGGTATGGTCCTCCATTCATCCAGCTATCTCTACCAACAGTGTAGCCGAAGGTGGGGTGTCTACAGATGTCCTACCATTAAAAACTTCTTGGGGTCACAAAAGTTTTCGATCAAGCTGATATTTGTGTTTTCCCTTCTTCCATATCTGTGTGAACTTATGATTAGGTTGGATCTCAAATAAATATCATGGTGGGCCCTAAGAAGGTTTCAACAATCATGTCATTATCCCCACTATTTTCTTTGGTGGGGTCCACTTGAGAATTGGATATGTCTCATTCTTTAGATTATGCCCTGAAATGACCTCTCCAAATGGATGGACGGTGTGGATATAACACATACATCATGGTGGGCCCCACAAAAGTTGGTGACGTCCCTTTCACTAGGGTGGAAGCCCTCTAACCACCTGCTCCTTGTATGTCTATGAAGAGGCAGAAGCCCTCTTGAGCGTGGATGGGTAGTCCACTCATGGGACCCATTGTGTTATATATGTTTCATCCATGTTGTCCAGCCTTTTTTCAAGATCGTTTTAGGCTTTGGGCCCCATTTTGAGCCAGATCTAGATATCAGGTGGACCATACCATAACAACAGTTAGGACCACCTTAATGGATTGTCCACATTGAAGGTGAGGCTCACATGGCGGACAGTCCACATAAAAGATGGGCCCCACATAATGGATGACATTATATTAATGTGGGCCCCATGGAGTTTTCAATGTTAAGCATTCAATCACCATTATTTTCTAAGGTGGGGCCCACTTGAGCTTTGCATTTGCTTCACGTGTGGGCTCCACCCATGTCCAGCTTTGTGGGCCCCACCATAGAAATAGTGGGGACAGTGACGCCCACCGTTGAGACTTTCCTAGGGCCCACCATGATGTTTATTTGAGATCTGACCTGTTTATAAGTTCACACGGACATGAACGAAGGGAAAAAACAAATATCAGTTTGATCAAAAAGCTATGTGGCCCCTAAGAAATTTTTAATGGTATGCATTCAATCCCCACTGTTTTTTATGGTGGGGTCCACTTGAGCTTTGGATCTGCCTTATTCTTTGGTGCATGCCCCAAAATGATCTCTCTAAATGGATGGATGGTGTGGATACAACATATACATCATGGTGGGCCCAAGGTTTGATGGTAAAGAAACATCATAATGGGGCCTGTTGTATTGTGAGGTTCCCCCTAAGCACTGTGGATATTCCCCCAGGCACCGTGGGTTCCCTTGAGCATTGTGGAATCCCCTTGAGAACTATGGGTTCCCCCTGGCACTGTGGGTTACCTTGAGCATTGTGGAATCCCCTTGAGAACTGTGGGTTCCCCCTGGCACTGTGGGTTACCCCTGACATTGTGGAATCCCCCTGAGTACTGTGGCTTCCCCCTAACATTGTGGAATCCCCTTGAGCACTGTGGATTCCCTGTGGCACTATGAGTTCTTCCTGAGCACTGTGGATTCTCCCTGGCACTATGGGTTCCCCCTGAGCACTGTGGAATTCCCCTGAGCACTGTGGAATCCCCTGACATTGTGAATTCCCCCTGAACACTGTGGATTCCCCTTGGCACTGTGGGGTTCCACCTGAGCCTAAGGAAGGCTTCAATGGTTGGCATTACTGCCCTCACTATTTTTTGATAGTCGGGCCCACAAGGCCTTTGAATTAGGCTGATATTTGTGTGATCCCTTTATACAGGTCTATGTGACCATATCAATAGGATTGGACGACAAATAAACATGAAGGTGGGCCTGGAAAAGTTGAAATAGTGGGCATCCCTGTCCCAACTGTTTGTTGTGGTATGGCCCTCTCAAAATCTAGATCTGACCTAAAATGGGGCCCAAAGCCTAAAATGATCTAGAAAAAAGGATGAACGGCACGGATGAAACATATACAATATGGTGGGTCCCACGAGTGGACCACCCGTCCACGCCCAAGAGGGCTTTCGCCTCTTCATGGTTGTATGCAAGAGCAGGTGGTCAGAGGGACATTTTCGATGTGGTACGACCCAAAGTTTGCAATTTCTCGTGAAAAGGCTAAAAAATATGAGCCTCACGAGAAATTGAACATTTAGTCAAAATAACCACACCTGGGGCTATTGCATTAAAAATCCCCTTCAAGAGAGAAGGGGAGTAGATTAGGTGTTGCCCTGGCCTCACCGCAAGGTGCATATCCCTTACCATGTGGCCTAGCTTGATATGTTTATTCTATATCCACTCCATCCATCCATTTTGCCGGATTAATAAAAAGTTTTTAATAGCCAGTCACCACTATTTTCTATAGTATGGTCCACATGAGATTTGGATCTACTTCATTTATTGGATCATGCCCTAAAATGACCAGGAGAAATGGATGAATGGTGTGGATGTGGAATATACAAATCAAGGTTGGGATCATGCCTTAAAATGATTGGGTGAAACGGATTGATGACGTAGATATGGAATATAGACATCAAGTTGGGCCCAGAGTAAGGGCCGCATCCAATCCACTCGGGGAACGCCGATTGTGTACCAAAGAACTGGACGTGTATTGACCTGGTGGAACTTCTGTGGGCCCCACCATGATGTATGTATTAGATGCACACGGTCCATCCATTTTGCAAGATCATTTTAGGCATGAAAAGAAAGTAAGGTAGATCCAAAGCTCAAGTGGACCACACCACTGAAAACAGTGGGAATTGGATGCCTATTGTTGAAAACTTTTCCCAGCCAGCTCTGATCGAGGTGATATTTGTGTTTTCCCTTCATCGAGGTCTGTGTGACCTGATGAACAGGTTGGATGGCAGATAAAGATCATGGTGGGCCCTAGGAAGTTTTCAACGGTAATAGTTCAATCCCCACTACTTTCAGCAGTGTGGTCCACTTGAGCTTTGGATCTGCTTTGTTTTTGGGCTAACGCCTGAACTGATCTGAAGAATGGAGATATGGTGTGGATGTAACACATTCATCATGGTGGGGTCCACAAACGATCCATACGTATTTTTCTCTATTGGAAATTGGGCATGTATTTCTGTTTTTTTTTTTTTTTCTTTATATTTTCTTAACTAACGTCAGCTGATGTCATCAGTGATAACTTGGACCAATGAGACGTGACGGCAGGAATTCCTCTTTGACTTCTGCACAGACGATCGGGTCCGGGGACCCGGCTCCATGGCGTAGTGGTAGGCAGGCTCTGTTTCGGCACTGAGATCATGGGATTGAGTGTGCATATGGTGTGGTGGTTGAGTGAGTGTGTGGTGTGAGTATGGGTGTGAAAAAGAATACTTCAGCACAGACGATCAGCACTCAGTATTAGATTTGTGGTAGAGCCATCCAACAGGTCGGATTCTCCGATTCAAAACCAGTGGAAATGGCCATTCATGGAAGGCGTTAGTTACTCAACAACTTTACCATAAGCCCCTATTAAGAGAAGAAAATAGTGTACTTATTTATTAAAAGAAATGCTATTGGCCATTCCACAGATCTCACATTCCAACAATTTCGTCTGTGTAATATTATAATATCAATCTTTATATAAAATTATATTAGTTTAGTAACCCACTAAAAATACTATACCCCTAATGCATGTACCAAGGCTACAAACATTCCTGGCCCTAGCGTATGTAGTATGTATTAGAGCGACCTACATTTCTATCCCTAGCATACCACTCACAGGGCCACTTAATATGGGAAGAAGTGATGTATCTCTTACCTGTTCCAGTCCGGTGAGAACCCAACTGACACACGATCACAAGTAGCCTTGGTTCAAATAAACGGACCATCTCAGCCTGGGGGCCCAAATGGTGCCACGTACTCTGGGGAACCCGAGCAGCAACGCACATACGCAACATCATACATTCACATACATGATCATGCAACATAGAAAACAAAAGCTCTCTGGCTCTCTCTCATGCGCGCGCGCGCGCACACACACACAAGGCATTTTTTTCCAAAGAGAAAAGATAGCCAGAACAAAAGCCTTTATTCATTACAATAGATACGAGGAAAACACAAGGTGAGAAGAAAGAACGTTTCAAAGGAAACGAAATGCCAAAGGATAGAAATTGCCCTATATATTAAGAGACACCTTCCCTAAGGAAAGGCAGGCCATTTCGACACTCCAATCTCCATAATCCCATGCCTTCCCACACCCTCCCCTACTTGCTGGTCTTGTCTACGTTACGCCAGGGGTGGCCGGGAACCTCATGCATGTCACATGATGGGATGCGGAAAAGAGAGCGAGAGAGGGGGGAAATATGAGAGGTGGGTTTGGTTCTTTTAAACATTGCATTGGGTGTGTGATGGTCTTCAGTGCCATCAGAGAGAGAGCTGACTTTTGCAGAGAGCGTGGTCACTTTTTTTTTTTCCCCTTTTTTTTCTTGTTCTTTTTTTTTTAAAGGAAAAAAAGCCGTTTATTTCATTGGAATGCCAGTCCCAAAACGACCCATCTTCACGCGCCTCTCCCACTCGCGCATCTCGAATGTAGACCGTTGGTTGTTATCCATGCTCTCTACCATTTCCTTTGAAGTCTAGGATCCGGTGCACGTGTGTGACATTGGCTTTGCTTTGTGGACGCGAGTTGCGTGTAACCCCTATTAACGCGGATCAGGTGGTATTTCCACCACCACCCCCAGCTGTGGTTTGTCGACGTGTTCGGCGCTGTGGGGCCCAACTTGATGTATGTGTTTTATATCCATGCCGTCCATACGTTTTACCCCCCTCATTTTTAAGGCATGAATCCAAAAATGAAGCAGATCCGAAGCTCAAGTAGACCACACCATAGGAAATAGCGGTGATTGACGGCTAGCCATTAAAACTTCTTGGGCCACAAAATTTTTGTATCAGTTTGATATTAGTGTTTTCCCTGTATCCAGGCTTAAGTAACCTTATCAATAGGCTGAGTAACAAATAAAAATTACGGTGAGCCTTAGAAAAGTTTAACGGTAGGTTTCATGATCCTCACTCTTTCCTATGGTGTGTTCTACTTGACCTTTAGATCTTCTTCATTTTTAGAATTATGCCCTAGAGCTGGAAAAACGGATGGACGCGTGGATATAAAACACATATCACCAACCGCGACCTTGTTATTTGGAACTCGTGAAAATCAAAGCTTTGTGGGCCCACCACAATGTCCTTATGACATCCACTCCGTCCAATGGTTTCGTTAGATTTTTAGGATGGGAGCCGAAAGATCCAAAGCCCAAGTGGGACACACCATAAAAAAAACAGTGGAAACTGAACTTGCACCATTGCAACCATAGTGGGAACCGATATATTTATTTTCCCTACATCCTAATGGGAATTCACCTTATGAGCGAGTTGGATGGCATGCAATGATCACAGTGGACCTCAAGAAGGTTCCAATGTCGCCATTTTCATTCCCACTTGAATCCGAAAGCCTTGCGCAGGAAGTTCCAGCGCTGGGAACCAAGGTGGGGCCCACAGTGATGTTTTTGATAAATCCACCCCGTCCATCCGTTTTGGGAGCTCATTTTAGGACATGACAACAAAAATGAACAGGATCCAAGACTCAAGTGGGCTGAAAACGTGAGGATTGAACGTCCACAGTTGAAATATTTGTGGAGCCATAGGAGTTTAGAATCACGATAATATTTGTGTTTCCAATTCATCCCAGTAGTAGTAACGTTATGAACGGTATGGATGTCATATAAACATCACTGTGGACACAGGGAGGTTTCAACGGTATTAATGTACCTACCCACCTTTTCCTTTATGAGGCCCACTTGAGTCTTGAATCCGGTTCATTTTTGTTTTCATTTTCTAAAATGAGCTCCCAAACGGATGGACGGGGTGGATTTATAAAAAAAAATCACTATGGCCCCACCTCGGTTCCCAGCGCAGGAACTTCCTGCGCAAGGCTTTCACAGGAAATCCGCGCCCAATCTTGGATCTGCCTCATTTCTGAGCTCACATCCTAAAACGGTCCTATAAAAACGACGTATGGATTGGATGTCACGCGAATATCGCATGGCCACGGCCTTGTGTGTAACAACGGTCACACGCAACCTGCGTTCTTCTGTGTTTGGCGCTTGGAGATAGGTAATCCAGAGCCGGAGCATATCCACATTTTTTCAGTATGACCAAGTGACGCAAATGGTTCCCTGATCCAGACCGTTGGTCTGTTTGGTCTCACTATCAATGGACAATGCCATGGACATCTCCTGGTTTGGACGATTAAAACCTGATAATTTGTGGTCTACAAGAAATAGAAGGTTGAGAAGAAAACAGGGAAACAGCGCGCATTCAGCTGAAGAAATTAAAGGGTCCATGATCCATGGCCAAAATCAAAAGAGCTTTCTAGGGCTCAATAAACCAATGATCTGGATGGATTGATTATGGTCGCCCGTGGACAAACAAACGACTCGTGTACAGTCGACTGGGAAATCATGTTTGATTTCCTCGTGATTCGTGAATGTGACAGGCTGAGGGTATCTTCTAAGGATATGCTGGAAGCACCTCGGTGTGGATGCCACCACCCTTACCTCTTTTCTCCTTTGGGTTCTGTTGGCATCATTGCATATTCTTTAGCTCGTGGTTTTGGTGGATTACAATATTTCACTCCACTCCAGAAGACTGCCATACTTCATACTCATGCATGAAGACAATGTACACGTGTAATACGTGTGACTCAAAGTTAATTGTTCAAAACTAAAGGTTTGTTAACCCTTAAAAACAACAACACTAATAATAATAATAAACCTAGAACTTTCTTTAACCCGGAAGCCGATTGCGTACTGAGTAAATTCTGTGGGCCCACCGTGATATATGTATATTATCCAATCCATCCATTCATTTTACCAGATAATTTTAAGGCTTGATCTAAAAAATGATGCATAGCCAAAGCTCAAGTGGACCACCCCATAGGAAACAGTATGAATTGAACTTCTGCCGTTGAAAATTTCTTAGTAACCACTTTTGGATCAAGCTGATATTTATTTTCTCCCTTCATCCATGTTGTGTCATCTTATGAACAGGTTGGATGAGAAATAAACATGACTGTGGACCTATGAAGGTTTCAACGGTGGAAATCATTATTCCCACTGTTCCTGTGGTATGGTCCACTTGAGCTTTGGATATGCTTAAATTTTGGGCTCAACCCCTAAAATGAGCTTTGGAAAAAAAGGATGGACGGCGTGGATAAACCGCATGCATTCATGGTGGGTCCAACTGATTTACTTAGTAAGATAAAAGCTAACTGAGTAACTCAGTACACGCAATCCGATATCCTTTAAACCTGTACGGTGTAAAAGTCAGTTAATGCACAAGCCACTATATGTGTCAGCGTGGCAGACAGGTGAACATTCAAAACAGGTGAATATCCAAAACCATTCATCTGGGGGACCCGACCACTAAATGTGGTTACTACCCAAAGACGAAGTGGTCCATTAAGCGGTGTGCCATGATATTGGAAATAATTGGGCGGATTAGAAAACATCGGCTGATTTTTTTTACAACCTTACATTTATTGAATGAATTGTGTAATGAGTGGGCTAACTTGATACTTGATATATGCCATTTACACTAACATTAATTCTTACAGCTGGGCATAGTGGGCTCATGGAGAAAGGAAATTAAGAGCTCACTGCCTGCGTTTCAAAAATAGCCATTGAACCCTGAAAAAGAAATCTCTAAAAAAAAAAAATGATATTATTAATGAAAGTATTGGAGTTGTTCATGGAAAAACTAATTTGAGCTCAATCCACTAAATATGTGGATGTGATGATCTCAGTCTTAGATCATGGTAACTAAGCTTCCTTGGTGGACAAAATACCATGCCTTAATTAATATATAGTATTATTTTAAACATACATGAATATGAATTAAGTTGAGTAAATGGATGCCCTTGGGAACTCAAGATTGGACACAACCGTCGTTGACCAAACGAAAGTTGTGGTCCATAGATTTTAGTACCATGTTGTACCATAACCATTACAATCTTAGGAGGGCCTACGTTCATCACATAATGAGATGCGTGTTCTGTATGAGGGGACTGACTTCAGTCAAAGAAGGACATTGTGTTGGGCCAACTTATTTTCGATATTTCTTCGCCTTACCCCACATGGAAGTTTGAGGTGTCATGGATACAAAATCTTATTGGATCTTTGCGCACTTGCATTGGTGGATTGAGATCAAATCACTAGTTTAGAGCTCATTAGCATGGACTTTAATTAGACCTAATGATGCATAATAGGTTTTTTAATCAATAGACCTCAGAACATTTAAGCATCACAATCCTGATTGTATGACTCTGGGCTCTTTTCATAAGGTGTAGCTGGGTGCATCCATCAAGGTCTGTTGATTCCTTTATAGGCCAATAAAAGATCCAAAGGCTTTATTAATTAGGGATGTGTTTTTGGCATGGTATATTAGATCACAAAATCATCAAGTGGGTTTTTCATTGGGCCTCGTACTTGAAATGTTTTAATATACTTTATGAAGGTTTTTAACCATTGACATTTTGTTTTAACTGTTAAGATTATTTTAACCGCACTTGATGATTACTAATATCCCAAATCTGATGGTCTACTATTTAATCAGCATAGGATATAGATCTTTAGTAGATGTCCATGAGAATGAAATTGTTGGATCATAAGAACATCCATGAATAAGGAGGTTACATGTTCCCTTCGTGTGTAAGGCTTATAGAAATATGTAGAGTACCGGATTACCATAAATAGTGCACTCTAAAAACCCTAAATCCCTCGGTATAAGTAAGATCTTATTTCAAAGGGGGGAACTCGACTACAAAAAGAAAGAGGGCCTTGCATGTCCCTCCTTAGATGTGAGTTAGAGAGAAAAGAGAGTGGTGAGAGAGAGAGAGAGAGGTCCCCTCCACTCCCTCATTGCTTCTCCATCCATATGTGACTGTGGGGTCCACTTTATGAGCAATGGTGCTTCACTCAGTCCTATCCTAAGGCATATGTGGGTTTTCATTCTCCGTCTATCTAGGATAGATTAGGGAGAGACCTCTTGCGTTGGGGGATTGATATCAACATATCAGAAAATTCTACATTGTAATTTCATGCTAAGGTATGATTTAGACCGTTCATCATAGGTTCACATGTTTTAAAAATAAAATATTATTGAGATGCGACATCTTAGGATTAGTCTAAATAATGGTTTCAAAAAAATATTCAAATTTTGTTATGTTTCCATTAAAAATCTAAGAAAAAAAATCTATTTACAAAACCCATTTGACATAAAACCCTAAATTCATAATTTTCCTAAAATAGTAAATTTACTAAAAATGGTAAATAACTTTTAAATTGACTTAAACTCTTTTCAATAACTCAAAAAAAGATTTAAATTTATTTGATAATCCTTAAACCCTAAAGTAGAATTTTTTAAATTTACTAAAAATAGTAACTTTTGAGTAAAAACTCAATATTAAACCCTTAACACAACCTTATTTTGGAAAATAGTTTAGTCCCAATGGATTTTGACATTAGCTAGCATGTAGAGCTCATTGATAGCTTTCCAACAACTTTTATATGGTGAAATGGATAATCGGTTGAAGTTACAGCCATAGAAACCTATAATGCAACCTATGCCCTTTGTTTTAATCCTAGTCATTTATGAAATTGACCTTGACTTTGTCCTTCATCAGATCCCTCCACTTGAAAAACTAAACTCTTTCCTAAGTTTAGAACAATAGTAGCCCATCGCGATGACCCATCTTTATAGCGCGCCTTCTTTGTCTTCTTCAATAATTGAAGATGAAGGCTTATAGAATTGGAATTTTATAATTATGATGAAACTTTAAAAAATGGCTCAAATTTTTGTAATCCTTTACGTTTGGAGTGTTGGCTTCCACCTCTTTTGTAACAATGAATTGAAGATTGGTTGCTCTTAATTAACTTCAACTAGCCACGCTATTGCTGCCATCACTATCGGCCTTCATCTATGCACTTTAGTCATTATGAAGAAGGTAAAACAGTGACAATCTACTTAGAGTTTAAGAAGATGATCATGAAATATTCCACCTCTTTGGCCATCAAGTCAACCATATTTGTTGATCCATTGATTCTTTCAGTTAATCAATACATCAACTAATGTTCTAGTTAAAATGAAACCCTTTCTAGATCATTTGTCAATCCATTAGTTGATCCATCCATGGATCTATCAAATAATTTGACAAGGGATTTGTCAATAAAGACTCCTTCATCTAGATAGTCAACTCTTCTTCTTCGTGTAACAACCAAAATTTTTTTTTGTGTACAAATAGATATACGAGTGCTTTCCCACCTGTGTATTTTGTCCCTTAGATTTTTTTTTTTTAATAAAAGATGATAGATGAACGTACATGTACACACCTTAGACCCACGTATACACTATAATGAACTTTGAGCCCTAATATATCTTCGAATACACAATTGTAAATTAAACCATCCGTTTAAACAACTCTTCATTATTAGATAAAGATATTTGATCATCCTCTTCGATGTTGGACCACCCGATCATACTAAATTAATTACGAGATCTCCATATCTGCTCATACACGTATCCATATGAGGATCTAACCCATTCATCTTACTCATTACCCTTGTATACCCTTAACCTACCATCAAGATAATGATATAAGAATCTTAGTCTCGTGTTGTGGATGCTGGATTGCGCTTTTCCATGGGTTGCCTCTTTCGAGGGCTTTGCGTTGTTTTAAATGATGTTATATTTGAATGAAGTCGCCACTAGCTAATTACGTTGTCTCCATAGTCGGCTAGACTCTGTAGAAACATTAGGAGAGAGGATCTGAAGATTCTTGGTCCTAAAGTGATTCCTCAATCTACGAATAAAGATTTGGGGTTAAGGACCATGGTTATGTTAATGCACTTTTCTGTGGCATACTAGTGCACCTTATTTGTCAATTACTTAGGCCAGTGAGTCTAGTGTCGGTTGAGCTTAATGAAGACGAAGACCAAAGACTCCAGACGGGCCAGATGCATCAAGAAAGAAGAAACAGGTGAAAGTGATGCCTTAGTGAGCCTCAACCTTATACCTATCCAAATCCATAAACCTCTAGATGACCATGACCAATAGGCATACCCTTAGTCATCTTAGATTAGCCTTAGGTGTCCTAAAAGACCACTAAAAGAATAGTCAAGTGGTTGCATGATCTGCTGCAAAACATAAACCAATCAGCAAAAAATCATGCCTAGTCGGGCGCCCAACCAAAGTGTCCACTGAGCGCCTGACCCAAGGAAAATCCGTCCAGTGAGTTGGCTAGAAAATCAGAAGGTCATCGGGCGCCCGACCACAATCTGACCGGGTTCCCGACCAGTGCAAAAACTATCCAGCAGCACAAACCAATATCTAGACTGAATATCAGGCGCCCGACCAAGTGTCCACCAGGCGCCTAACCAGTTCAAAATGTGTCCAATGACCAAATTTATTTTCTGGACTGGATTTCGAGCTCCCGACCACAAGTCCACCGGGCGCCCGACCCTACGCGAATTTGCCGGTTATTTGACTGTTGGGAGAAACTTTATAAAAGTCGGGGGTTCGTTTTAGGGCTAAGAGAGGGAATTTTGAGGAGATAGAAGCCACTATTGCTAAAGACCATTAGAGGCTCTATTCCAAACCCATAGCAAGTTATTCTCCTTAGGTTTCATCACAAGCTTGGGTCATTAAATGGCAATATGAGAATGGACTTATTCCCTCTTAATTCCTAGGAGTTTAGACACCTTGATCATAGTTAAATCCCTTGTCTAAACACCACCTTAGAGTCCAAATAGGTGCATCCCTCTAGGAAATCCATTTCCTATCATTTGTAGAGGTTTCACCATTTCCTAGCACCTTGGGCATCTCAAATGAAGCATCACATGCAAGGGAGCTGATCTTGGAGCTGAAGCCTTGGCAAAGCAGCGGCATCAAAGATTGGGGGAGCACAAGGGTAGCTGATTGAAGCACGAGAGAGATGACATCAAGCAACCCGAAGTAGTGCTAAACAAGGGGCTCATCCGACAAGTAAGATTATTTTTGTTGAGAGTCCATCCACTCAATTCCCTGTGGGAGTTAAGTGTAGAGTTTGTTAGTCAAACTCGAACTAGGGTCGTTTGCTGAACCTTGGCTTGTTTGTTGAGCCTAAAACTCTAGGGACGTTTGCTGTTCCTTGGCCTGTTTGTCGGCCTAAAGACTAGGGGTTGTTTGGCACTCCTTGGCTCGTTTGTCGAGCTTAAATTCAGGGACGTTTACCATTCCTTGGCACGTTTGGCAAGCTTAAACAAGTATCTAAGGAGAGCCACCAACACGAGTGTGAACGTGTAGGTTGGGAGGAACCTGTAAACTCCCTGGTTGGGTGGATCCGATTTAAAATACCTTGGTTGGGAGGAACCAGATTTAAATTCCCCAGTGAATGCGGTGTGCTTAAAGGGGTTGGGTACTTGAACTAGGAGTGGAGTATACAAGTAGTTGAACCACTATACATGCTTGTATTTGTGATTGTTCTTGAGCACATTTCTCATTATGCATTGTGTTTAATTGATTTATTATGAATGCTTAATTGGGAATATATGCTAGGCACTTGATAGGCACATCCACACACACAAGATGTACTTTCACTCCTCATATGGACTTGAGCTCTTATTGATCCATCCTCTATGGTCTACTTGTGTTACTTAGACTAGGTTGTTAATTACCTTAATCATTTACTAGTCTATCGATTGGACCCACTTAGGCTTGGAAGTCGAAGTGTTCTTGCTTACTTAGTTTAATTTGTTAAAACTATTAAGTAGGCGAAAAAAATTCAAAAGGTCCTAATCACCCCTTTCCAGACTTAGCCATAATTTTAGTTGCTCCTTAAGCTTCCGCACGTACATGCGAAGGGTGTTGTATTAGACTACCCGATGTAATTTCAGGTTATAGAGTAGGAAGATATTGGGCATCTACGCTGCCAGTACAAGTGTATAGTCTCTACTTCATAGGATCTAACTAACTTTCAGGGGTTGGGATTAGTTCTCGCATACTAATGATGTAATAGTGTGTGTGTGTGTGTGTGTGTGTGTGTGTGTGTGTGTGTGTGTGTGTGTAATATTTTATTGAATGCAGTACCTATGACAAGCTTTGGTTTAGCTGGATAAATATGCTTGACTTCTTCGCTTGTCAAAGTGATAAACCAATCAGCCTAAATTTCGGATGGGCAAGATTTGATTATGTTGGCAAGCCGCAGAGAATACATTTGTTCTGATTGGGTGTTGAGTGTTATGTATGTAATAAGATGAATATAGTGCTAGGTACATAATGTTGTGTGTGCAATGCAGTGTTGAATGCAATGCCCATGACAAACTTTTATTCGAGCTGAATAAATTTGCCCTAACTTCTCCACTTGCTGAAGCGTGAACTAATCGACCAGAGTTTCTGATGGGTAGGATCCGATTATATACGTAAGCCACAGAGCATACGCTCAAATCGATTAAGCGAGTAATGTTATGCGATGCAATATTAGTAGATATGATGAGAGGTGTCCGCCAGCTCTAAGTGCAAGGTCGCGATGTAGTAATACTTGATTGTGAGACTAAGATCGTCCTCATGGATTATGTAACTAACCCAATTCCAATCATTCTAACAACTAGACTAGGATTATCAGAATTTCAAAATAAAGCATAAACAAGAATTATTTAAGAAAAATCTCAGAAATTAAGGTAACTAGAACACCAAGGATCCACTTGTAGTAATCTTAATGCTAATCCATTCACCAAGCATAATCATAATTGGAATTGAAGTCCTATCTCTATCCAATTGGAGAATATAACATTCAAAAGCATATAACAGTCCAAACTCAAATCTGAACTTCAACTTCTAGTTTTATTTGAGCACGGAGAAGTTGAGCTTGTGGCACATCGAAGCATTAACCATATCCTGAAATCATGGCGGATCTAGGGTTTCCACAACTCAATTCTCATAAATCATGATGATCAATCTCAGAAAATCTTAAGTAACTCATGTAAGTGACGTGACATACAAGCTCTCAAAATTATTTAAAAATATCAACTTTATTCAAACTAGAACTTGAAAAATCCAAAACAAAAGCTTAGAGTACTTGCATGAACAAACTAAACATTAAAACTAACTACAAGCTTCACCTCTAGCTCTAGCTAAGAGGCCTAGCCAACTAAAGACATGATTGAACTAGAAAACAAAAGAAAAACTAGAACAAACTAGAAGAACTTGGAGTTGTAGAAGCAACACTTTGAATCTCTCCACCTTTAGCACTTCTAGGACTCTTCTAGAATGGTTTGGGAAGAGGGTGGGGGTGTCCTTTTATAGCAAAATTTTCCCACCGCCATGGAATTTTTAAAAGAATGCGTAACTCTTACGCAGTTAGAGTCAGTGGCCGACCAATCCTGGCTTAAAACTCAATGAACTTAATAGAATCCGAAAGTCTAGATCTTCATGGCCGAACGGTCGGGTGACCGGTCGTAAATGGGTAAAAATCGTCTAGAAAGATCTGGACAAAATTGTTCTTCACTTCTGAATTATTGATCGGTTAGACGACCACTCTTGGCTTCTTAATGACCGGTTGTGCAACCGGTCTTAGCAGTTCAAAAACTATCCAACGTGTCCAGTGTGGTCCTTTGAATTTCAGACCGGTCGGGTGACCGGTCGTGGAGATTATTTCTTCACACTTCTTTCTCTTCTCTTTTTCTTTCTTCCTTACTTCTTTCCTCCACTTCTTAGCTCTTCTTCCTTTGATCTTCATGGTGCTTTAAAGTAGTTCTTTTACCATGAAATTCATGAGGTCTCTCTCTCTTTTTCTTACAAACACAAATACGCATATAAAATGCCTTTTCTAACATTATAAACCATGCAAAATGTGTGATGAATTAGGTTAGAATATGCACAATTTGAAGCTCAACACACCCCATAGTCCCGAGCAAAACATGCGTGAAGCAATTCAATTCCCTAACTTCCACCCTCTCTTAGAAAATAAACTTCTATGAAACTCTAGTAATGTAAATAGTGAAATTCGAGATATTTAGCAATAAGATATTTTCATACTTGTTAAAACTAGAAAAATGCTCATTGGCAGTTTTTCCTGTATTTCATTGTTCTGGGGAATTCTGAGTATAGAGACATTCATAGACAATCATAAGCAATCATAAAGTGTACGCAAGAAGAGATATCACAAGGCGAATTTTATTCCAGAGATTCTGTGATCTTTTACATTCCAGGCTGTGATATTTGTCTCGAGCCCTTAATTACATCGATGGTTGATCAACCTTGATTAAAAAGAAAAAGTAAATGAATACATACATTATAGATAGATTAAATAAAGCAAATGAAGAAATATCAATGTAAATCATGCACACCATAGAGAACATATAGATTTTTATGTGGAAACCCTTACGGGAGAAAACCACGACACAAAGTGACAAAACTCTACTATGAATAATGTTTGTACAATAGATGGAGTATTTGAGAAAAGGCTCGGATAGATTGAGCAGGTGACTAAGTCATCGGGGACTATCATCTTTGAGTTCATGGTCGTAGAGACCTATTTATTTTCTTGTTATGGACTAAGCCATGTTTTCAGACAAGTCGGATATCTATGTCCCATTTTCTTTCGGATTGTCTGGGTTGAAGGACTATCAGGATTTTATTGAGTGGTGCAACTCTGGGTCATTGACCACTAGAATACACGAGCATCGAATGTTAGTCGGCACGACCCAAGGCTCGCTACCGGATTTTTATGACTGGTGACCTTGAGAAGGCACTCTTCAACTGCCTCATGAGCTCAACCGATGGCCCCGTTGTCGATGGTAGGGCATTGACTATCTTTTCGTAATGGCAGTCCATAGCATGATGTTTCAAGCTTTGTTAGAATTCTTTTTATTATAGTTTTTGGTAGTAATCATAGTCCCTTTTGGTTAGTCTTGAGCCTTAATCTGGGCTAACCCCTAATTGTGCAATGAATATAGTCGATGCAAAGTTCCTATAATCAGTCTATTGACTCATCTTCAGAAGTGATCCTGGTCTCGCACCTTTGTTGATAGCTAATACGCAAAGAGAGATAAGAAGAGAACATGCTCACGCATGCATAAATGTGTGGGGCATTGTAACGAGATAAAGGATCTTTGATGTACGATGAATGCAATTGAATGTATATTATATGAGATTGATTGTATGTGATGAATACCATAGAAGATATGTCATGTGAGAATGAATGTATATGAGAATACAATAGTATGTATGCCATGTGAAGTTGAATACATGTCGAGTTAAATGAATGTTAGATGAAGCAGAGATGAGTGCTGGATTAAGCAGAGATGAGTGCTGAATTAAGCATGGATGAATGTTAGATTAAGCAAGATGGGTGTTAATGCATGAAGCAATCAATATTATCTAGTCACAACTCCATTTCTGTACAAATTTGCACTAAAACGATATTCTGGTCACATTGTTGCCTGAAAATTCTAAGTAAAAATATGAATTTTTTATATATCCACAGATCGACCATAAAATATTGTGAATAATTCATCGGACTTTGGTGTTTTAGCATAATTAGGGCATTTCAAATTTTTTGGACGGTTTAGATTCGAAGAAAACCCCTCCAATCAAAAGGCGAACTTTTTGGGGACTACCAAAAAGTTGCGATTTGTACTTTAGATGAAAATTCAAAATCTTCGTTGTTGGAATTTAATTTTTTAGTAATTTTTATTGAATCCAAATGGGGGGTACTTCCTTATTTACATAAATAACTTAAAGTAAAACGATTTTATGTAAATAAGGTGTGCAGTGTGTAGTGCAGGTGCAGGTATGCAGTGTAGTGCAATGCAAAGAGATGTGTAGTGTAGTTTCCAGAGTTACAGAAATGGTGAAGTGTTGGACATTTTGGAGAAAATTAGGGATTATATGTCTTTAACATCGACCTTCGGAAAATCCAATCCGGGGGATGGATAGAGCATGCCCACATGTGTCTAGGAGCATTGGTGTGATCGAGAGCCGGACCACGTCGAAAGCAGGCCACATCATGAAAAGTCTCAACTCCCAACTAGCGCCCAGGCACATCTGGTGGGAGTGGGCTCATGTTAGTGAGGTGTGGGCACATGTGTCCAGGAGGTGGGTGCATGTGCCCCATTTCCAAGAGAGAGAGAGAGAGAGAGAGAGAGAGAGAGATGATCTCCCAGGCGTATGTGATATTGCCACATGCACTTGGGCCTGGCCAGTGGGCGCATGTTGCCATGGGATTTGTCCATTTCTTGGATATTCTCAGGCCAAAGGGGTGGGCACATGTCCCCCCTGCACTTAGTGTAATTTTGCACTTTTCGACAAGCAGAAGTGGG
The DNA here is from genome assembly GCA_003013855.2 of Liriodendron chinense. Classification (NCBI taxonomy): domain Eukaryota; kingdom Viridiplantae; phylum Streptophyta; class Magnoliopsida; order Magnoliales; family Magnoliaceae; genus Liriodendron; species Liriodendron chinense. The sequence continues at coordinate 1,221,146 of PVNU02001406.1, forward strand.
CGCATGTCCCTCTGCAAAGTGGTGAAAGTCCACTACTTAGAGAATTTTAGAATTTTCTCCCTTTGCACTTGGTTTCGATGGGGGAAATCCCTTTTCGGTGAGGGATTTCGGTGAGGAAAACTATCGGATGGTAGTGTAATTTTGGGTTTCGGCGGGGAAATCCCTTTCCAGCGAGGGATTTCGGCAGGGGAAACCTTTCCGGCGAGGACATCTGACGATGGATAATGGAGCGGGCGCATGTTACCTCTTGCGTCGCTCTGAGGTCAGGAATGGGATGATGTTGGTCATGGTCATGAGGGGGACTTGCTATTTATAGTAGTGTAATCGGGTTCAGGTCTGATCCGATGGGCGTTTTCCAGTGCATGTGTTTCCGGAATGATTTCCGGGCGCATGTGCTGGGCAGAAGTGATAAGTGCAAGGGTCCAGGTGCATGTCATTTTAGGCTGGGCGCATGTCACTTTCCGGCGAGTTTTCTGGGCAATTTCTGAAAAGTTGTCCGGATCGTTTTCTTCCAGGCGCATGTGGTCTTAGGCCGGGCGCATGTCCCTCTTGGAAATTTTCACTTCTCCCACTACTTAGCCAAATTTTGGATTTTGGCATTCTCCAAGAGAGAAAAGCTTCCAGACTTAGATTTTTTGAGGATTTGGCTTCGACGAGAGACCTCCAAAGGACAGCTACCCTTTTCAGGATTGTAGTCATTGACGCCAAGCCACTTTTAGGCCATGATCGACCTACCGAATAAACGGGATGGGGTGTGGAGGTCCAGATGTTGTAAATTTTCGTAGTTCCTTCCTAATTTGGAGCTTCCGAGTCGGCTCTTCGTATAGGAACATTGCTCCGGGAAGCGTGCACATAAAATTACACGCCGCACGAACTTCAAACTTGCTATTTAAGGGGTTTTGGGTGCTTTAGATCCTTTGATGGTGGTACGAAGGTCCAATTCCACTTTGAAATGGTACCTGTAGGCTTCCGGACCCTTTCGGTGGGTTTCGGACAAGGGCAAAATGCATTTTGAGGTGCGCAGGTAAAGATATGCGCCGTGTGACTTCGAAACTTTTAGTCTAAGGGTTTTGGGGCATTTCAGATCATTTGGCGGCGATCCGCATGTCCGATTCTGCTCCAAAATGTCATTTACAGGTTTTGGTCGTGACTGCGCAAGCTAGGGTTGCGCTGGCATTTTTCGAATATTCCTGATCTCGAAATTGATCCAAATCATCATAGATGGACTGCTAGATGCTGTTTTATAATGGGTGCGAATTTGAGCCCCAATAATACCCAACTTTCAATCACCCAGTAAGTGACAAATCATGAGTTCCAGCTACTTAATTGACAAATAGAATGAGTTTGAACAACCATAAACTATGTGCTCCGTGAAACCTTAACTCTTCATGCTTAAGGTTCAACCTTCATTAGATGTTTGATTGGATCGAAAGCCTAGAAAGTGTATAGATTAAAAACAAGCCTATGACAGGAGATTACCTTACCGTTCACTTTTCTTCGAATTAAGAATATATATATTTTTCCTTGACGGCTTTCACACTACTCCCATTACTAGCTTTGGGTTATCATCCCTCCCCTAGTTGGTCATAGGTAGCCCTTTTCAACATTCTTTTCCTTTTTTTTTCAACACCAAATTTTTTTTCTTTCTCTTAAATCGCAATGGACAAAACTCCCCAGCTTGGTTCCTCAATCACTTTTAGATTTTAATTGAATCAAAACATTATAACATCCAATTTCACACCTAAATCATGACAATCAATTGTGTAATGTGCACTAGTCCATTGATGTTCAAAACTTTTTATAAGTCAATAACTAAAAGGAACTCTATTAGAAACTACTAAACTAATGGATTATGGGTTTTTAAAATCAAACTACTTCATATCTCATCATCTCATATTCATATAACTTGAATTTATAGAAATCAACTTTCTAAGAGAGTTTAAAAATAAGAAAAATAAAAAATTTTGAAAAAAATTTGCTCGAAATGTTATAAAAAACTAGTAGATTTAGCAGGAATCTCACCCCCAATCTAAAGTTTACATTGTCCTCAATGTAAGAAACATATGAAATATGTAGCAATATGAGAGCAATAACAAAATAAAGAAGAGTGAGAAAGTGAGTACCTGAGAAATTCGAAATCGTTCTTTTACCTCTTCAAACAAAACTAACCTAGTGAAAGCAATAACGAAAATAAAAATGACCTAACCTAAACTACTATATATCTCCATCAGACTAGGAGATCAAACATCTTGATACACAGGATCATTTAGAGGGATGGACATGTTCTCTGAATCAAACTTCTCCACAAACATTTTCAACCTTTGTCCGTTTACTTTGAAAACATTACCGTTTGCTGGATTCTCTGTCTTGACAGCCCCATGAGGGTATACTTCCTTAACAATGTAAGAGTCGGTCCATCGAGATCACAATTTACTAAAAAAAAATGGAGTCGCGAATTATACAAGAGTACCTTGTTTCCAGATTCGAATGACTTTCTAAAGATATGTTTGTCATGGAATGCCTTTATTCAACTCTTATTAATTCGAGAACTCTCGTATGTATCATTCCAGATCTCATCAAGCTCATTTAATTAGAGTTTGCGAAGCGAGCTACCTTTGTCAATATTAAAATTCAATTTCTGTATTGACCAATAGGCTTTGTGTTCAAGTTCCATGGGCAAGTGGGAAGCTTTCCCATAGACAAGTCTATAGGGGGACATTCCAATCGGGGTCTTGTATGCCGTACGGTAAGCCCAAAGTGCATCGATTAATCTAAGTGACCAATCATTGCGATTCGGTTTCACCGTTTTTTTTTTAGAATGTGCTTGATTTATTGACTTGAAATTTTATTCGCCCACCTCAAGTGCAAGGTTGCAAAGTAGTAATAACTCGATCGTGAGATCGAGATCGATCCATGGGGATTAGGGTAAAACTAATTCAAACTATCTAACAACTTGAATTAAGAAGTTTAGGAAATCAGGTTTTTTGATCTAGGATGAAAACAGGAAAGTAATTAGAATAAAAGATAACTACAGCGCCAAGGATCCGCATGTTGTAAATTAATGCTAATCCATTCATTCAAGCACAAACACAATTAGAATCAAAGTCCCATCTCTCATCCAATTGGAAGATATTGCATTTAAACACAAACAGTCTAAACTCAATCTAGGAATCAGAACTTCTAGTTCTAACGAAACACGGAGAAGATAAACTTGTATCCTTCGAAGTAATAGCCATACCAAGAGATCATGACATGCTCCAGGGTTAGTACAATTCAAATCTCATCAAACCACAATGACAATTCTCAGAAACTCATAAGCAACATGTGTCCAGAATACACATGCTCTCAAAATTGTCTAAAAATATCAATTTTATTCAAACTAGAACTTGAAAATCTTAAATCAAATTTAGAGTACTTAAATAAGAAGAATTACGTATCAAAACTATCTACAAGCGTCACCTCTTAGCCCTAGCTAAGAGGTTCTAGCCAACCATTGTCATGATTGAACTAGAATCAAACAGAAAAACTACTAAAAGCATGGAAAAACTAGAAAAACCTAAGTCGGAGGAGTTGTAGACTCTCCAATTCAATCATCTCCACCTCCAGCGATTGTAGAACTCTTCTAGGATGTCTTTAAATGATTGTAGAGGTGTCCTTTTATAGCAAAATCACGCCACCGCCTTGGAATCTTCGAGAATTTGTGCAAGAGTTATGCAGTCTGGGCTGTGGTCGACCGGTCGTGGCCCCCTGGCTGATCGATTGTGCTTGGTCTAGCAATGACTTTAAGAGGATTTTGAAATCCTTGTGAATGGCCGACCGGTCGGACCTGTCCGATTTAATCTAGCAAGGTCAGTAACAACTTGACCTGTCTTGCAAGGAAATTCGACCGATCTGGTATGGCCGACCGGTCGGACAGGCTGTGAACTTAAATATTTTTCATTCTTTCTTCTCTTTTATCCTTGCTTCTCTCATCTTCTAATATTCTTCAATGTATATTAGGAAAAATCTTTTATAATCAAATTCATGAGGTTCCTCTCTCATTCCTACTAACACAAACACACATACAAGATGAGTCTTTTATCAATCAAAACATGCATAATGTGTGATGAATTGAAGTTAGAATATGCACAATTCAAAACTTAACACACCCCCCAACTAGCAATTTGCTAGTCCCAAGTAAAACATGTGTGAAACACATCTAATTCCTTAACTCAATTCTCTTTAAGAAACTATACTTCTATTGACTCCAAGACATATAAATTCAAAATTCAGGGAAATATAGTGATAAAAGTTGAAATCTTAAATCTCTTAAACATAACGAGTGTTCAAATAGAATCCCCACTGATTGATTGATAAATAAAAGAATCCGAACAAGTATAGTCTAGTGTGCATAGTGAATGTTCAACTCATAAATTTCTAGGTTTACCTTCTTCATAGATTAACTAGACTAAACATCTAAAAGTGCACAAATCAATAACAAGCCTAAGACATGAATTTATCGTACCGTTCCTTCGATGGATTTCACACTACTTCCCATTACCAGCTAGGGTATTGTCCCTCCCTTGGTTGGTGATAGGTAGCCCTTTTCGTTATTCAACGTACTTTGAACATAATCCCTTTTTTTTTTCTTTCTTTTCATATCAAACATGAGATAGGATTTTTAGAAATCCATATCTTACATTCTTTTCTCTTTTAATTCTTGTCCTGAACATGATAGACAAAAATCTCGGTTTGGTTCCTCAACACTTTAAATCATAGTCTAATCAACCTATAAATCATCTAATCCTTTAAATTCTGCGAATCATGTAATCTAAACTAGAATAAAAAAGTGTTCAAAATTTTCTATCAATCATATAAATAGGAGAATTCATATAGAAAACTACTATATTATAGGACTTTTAAGAGTTTTAAAATCATATAACTTCATCTATCTTCCTCTCATAATCATATCATCTTAAGTGCATAGAAACAAAGTTTTAATTGCTTGAAATGTCACAAAAATACTAGATTCATCTAGGAATATCACCCATAACTAAAATCTTACATTGTCCTCAGTGTAAAAAGATATATAATAAGCAATGACATGAGAGCAATGATATAAATAAAAGAAAGTGAGAACGAGAGTACCTAAGGGGGTAAAAATGAAAATCTACCTTTTACAACTAATCTTAATGAAAGCAAATAAATAAAAGAAAACTAAAATAACTTAATCCTACTTTTAGAAAGAGAATCTCCATTATATTAGGAAATCAATCATCTTGATACACAGGATCATTTAGAGAGATGGACATGTCCTCTGAATCAAATTTCTCAACAAATGGTTTTAAGTGTTGTCCATTCACTTTAAAATAGTTACCATTTGTCGGATTCTCTATCTCGAGGCCCCATAAGGAAAAACTTCTTTAATGATATATGGGTTGGTCCACCGAGATCGTAATTTTTTGAAAAAAGATGAAGTCCTGAATTGTACAAGAGTACTTTTTGGCCTTAGGAAAGATTTTTTCAAAATATGTTTGTTATGAAAGGCCTTCATCCTACTCTTGTAAATTTGCAAATTATCATAAGAATCGTTCCGAATTTCCTCATGCTCATTCAATTGGAGTTTATGAAGCGAGCTAGCCTTGTCAACATTGAAGTTCAATGCCCGAATTGCCCAGTAGGTGTTCGCTTCCTTAAGTGTAGGGTTGCGATGTAGTAATAATATCGGTAAGACCGAGGTCGATCCACAGGGACTTATGTAGGAATCCACAAAACACTTCCAATAGTAATACTGAAAAGGCTAACGAATAGATTTGTAGAAGATTGATGTAAATAGTAATTTTGAATTAAATTGAAGGTAAGCAATTAATAAAAAGGCACTAGGGGTTCAAGAATCCACTTGTAGCAATCCTTGATGCTCAATTCGCTGTGGTTTCTCACTTTCTCAACTAGAATCGAAATTAAGATCTATCTAGTCGAATGATAGAGCAGTTAAACCAAACAATCTGCCATATGTAAGATCAATGTATATGATTCACTGAATGCAAGCTAGGACGAGCATGCTCAATTGCATAGGTCAGTCCCAATTCCAATAGGCTAAGATCACAATCATAACTATCATTAAATCCTGTCATAAGACAAAACTAGATCATGATTTGAACTTGATTCAAATCACATACACAGTCTTACATAGTCCAGAATGTCCATAAAAGTAGACTTTTGGTAAGAAGTTCCCACATGAAGCTCATAAATCTAGAGTGTATTCCAATTCCTCAGATCATACAAGTCTAGATTAGTTCACAACAATTAAGAACTCAAGAAATTCTTCCAAACATCCGTGAGTCATTATAAGACTAAGAAAAACTACTTAGTACTTGAATTAAACTTCAAACCATTGTTCTTAAACATGAAATCCAACTTAAAACCAAATCAAACGAATTGAAACATCTTAGATTCACTACAAGCTTCACCTCTTAGTCCTAGCTAAGAGGTTTAGCAGTTCATGATCCAAGGAAACATGAAAACAACTAAAAAAAATATAAAACTAAAAAGCAAACTAGGAAGAGTTGTAGAACTCCAAATCTGACTTCCCCCGTCTCCCACTGTGCTTAATCCCTTCTCAGATGCCCTAGGAACGATCCCTAGGTATCCTTTTATAGTGAAGAAGCTCCGCAGCGTCAGAATCATCCAAAAGATGTGTAAGAATACGCAGTGCGCAGTGAAATCCGGAGCTTGTAGAACACGCTTCATTACGCAGACGACCGGTCGCACGACCGATCTGAGCTCCTGGACGACCGGTCTCAAAATTGCAAAAAACGTCCAGCGAGTTTTCATAATTTCCGCGCCCACAATTTTAATTCAAAGATCGGTTGCACGATCGGTCTGAGTGGTGAACGACCGGTCGGACGACCGGTCTCAGCTAGTCCAGTGACTTTTGCAGCAAGGGTATTTATTTTGAATGTTTGGACCGGTCGGATGACCGGTCTTCAGTGTCTTCTTCTTCCTTCTTTTCTTCTCTTCTTTGCTTCTTTCTTCCACCCTTTCACACATGGTCTTGTGATCTTCAATGCTCATAAATAGTGTCGTTAAGTCTTCAATTTATAAATCCTCTCTTATTCCTATAATCACAAGTCCATGCATTAGATTAGTCTTTAAATCATGAAACCAAGCATAATGAGTGATGAATTGGGGTTAGAATATGCACAATTAAGAGCTCAACACACCCCCCAACCAGCATTTTGCTAGTCCCGAGCAAAACATGCGTGAAACCAATTCCATTCTCCAAAACCCAACTCTCCTTTAGAAGCCATTCTTATATACATCCCAAGTCACACAAGTGTAAGATTCAGAAAAATTAGGTGATAGAGGTTGAAACCGTAAACTCTCAAAACATAATAAGTGCCCATATGAAATTCCCGTTGATTTTTTGATAAATAGAAGAACTCGAACAAATTCAACCTAGTGTGCATAGTGAAAATTCATCTCATGAGTTTCCAAGATTATCTTCTTCCTAGATCGACTAGACTATAGATCTCAAGGTATATAGAGCAATAATCAAGCCAATGACAGGAATTTGCCTTACTGTCCTTCCTTTTCCTAATCGAAAATTTCCACCATTTTTCCATTATTCCCGATTTTATCCTTCCTTTTCCTTTTTCTTTTTAAATTAGATAGGATTTTTAGAAATCTATATCTTTCATTCTTTTCCCATAGACAAGGATGGACAAAGTACCCCGGCTTGATCTCTCAACACCTTAAATCAAAGTCTAGCTAATCCACAAATCACATAATCCTTTCAACCCATGAAAATTGTGTAATGTGAACTAGGTGTAAGAGTGTTCAAATTTTCTATCAGTCACATTAATAGGGAAATTCACATATAAAACCATTATGCTAAGAGAAGTTCAAGACTTACAACTTCGTACACTTCGTATCTCCTCTTCTTATACTCATATCATCTCGAATGCATAGAAACAAAGTTTTCCAAAAGAGTTTTGAATTTTAGAGAAATAAAAAAATTTCTACATAATTGCTCGAAATGTTACAAAACGCTGGATTCATCCAAGTGATCCTACACCCCCCAACCAAATCTTGCATTGTCTTTGTTGAGCTCTTAATTGTGCATATTTTAACCCCAATTCATCACTCATTATGCTTGTTTTTATGGTTTATAGACTAAACTAATGCATGGATTTGTGATTGTAGGGATGAGAGAGAGGAAGCATCAATTGAAGACTTAAGGACGCTATTTAGAAGAAAAGAAGACCAAAGGACCAAGTGGGGAAATGTGGAAGAAAGAAGCAAAGAAGAGAAGAAAAGAAGGAAGAAGAAGACACCCACAACCGGTCGTCCAAGGCCTAAGATCGGTCGTCCGACCGGTCCCATCATTCAACAGAAGAGTATTTGCACTGGACCATCTGCGACCAATCGTCCACACCTCAAACCGGTCGTACGACCGGTCCTTGAATAAAAATTGCAAAGATGGAATTTCTTCAAAGCTTGCTGGACTGATGAGAAGAACAGCCAGACCGGTCGCGACAGGCCAGCCACTCAGACCGGTCGGCCAGCCACTCAGACCGGTCATGCAACCGGTCGGCCATGCGTAATCTGCTCACTTTCCTATTTTGGCGCTGAAAATCTCTGCGCACTACGTAAGTTTTACGCAAATTCTCGAATATTCTGAGGTTGCGGAGCCTCCCCACTATAAAAGGACACTTAGGGATAGTTCTTAGGGTATCTTAGAATAGTTTAAGCAAGGTTAGAGGCGGCGGAAGTGGATTTCGGAGTTCCACAACTCCTTCTAGTTTGTTTTGTTGTATTTATGTTTTTTTAGTTGTTTCATGTTTCCTTGGATCATGAACAGCTAAACCTCTTAGTTAGGGCTAAGAGGTGAAGCTTGTAGTGGATCTAAGATGTTTCAATTCGTTCTAAGTTGGTTTTAAGATTGAATTTCATGTTTATGAAGAATGGTTTGAAGTTTATACAAGTTCTAAGTAGTTTTTCTTAGTCTTATGATGACTCATGGATGTTTGGGAGAATTACTTAAGTTCTTAATTTCTTTGTGTTAGTCTAGACCTGTATGATCCAAGGAATTGGAGTATGCTCTAGTACTATGATCTTCATGTGGGGACTTCCTACCAAAGTTCTACTTTTCTGAAATTCTGTGCTATGTGGGACTGTGCATGTGATTTGAATCAAGTTCAACTCATAATCTAGCCTTGTCTTGTGACAGGACTTGAGGATGGTTATGATTGTGATCTGAGCCTATTGGAATTTGGACTGACCTATGCAATTGAGCATGCTCATCCTAGCTTGCACTGAGTGAGTTATATGCATTGGTCTTACATATGGCAGATTGTTTGGTTTAACAGCTCTATCATCCGGCTAGATAGATCTTAATATCAATTCTAGTTGAGAAAGTGAGAAACCACAGCGGATTGAACATCAAGGATTGCTGCAAGTGGATCCTTGAACCCCTAGTGCCTTTTTATAATTGTTTACCTTCAATTTAGTTCAAAGTTGTTACTTACATCAATCTCATACAAAATCTGGTTGTTAGCTCTTAATAGACACTAATGGATGTGTTTGTGAATTCCTACACAAGTCCCTGTGGATCGACCTCGGTCTTACCGAGATTATTACTACATCGCAACCCTACACTTGGGGAAGCGAACAAGTTTTTGGCGCCGCTGCCGGGGACTTTGACGGTTTTTCACAAATTTTTGAAAATTAGTATCTATTTAGGATTTTTAGGATTCTAGGACTAACTTAGTTTGTTTTATTTGATTTTCCTTTTTGCAGGGATTTCTAGGAAACTGAAGAAGATATAAGGATTTCAAGTGCCGAATCAGGTTCTATCTTTCTAAACCTTACTCTTCTCCTTCTCCTATTCATTCCTATCATATTCATCTCTTGTAGAGTGGGTGGAGACTCCTTTTGGATCTCTGAAAGGTAGGCCTTGTGCCACCTGGATTCCTATTGGTTGGCTCTGCCGTCTTGGATCACCTTGTGCTCAGAGATTTCTTTTCTCACCTCTACTCCTCTTTCTTCTTTTTCTGCACTTTTTCTCAAAAGATTCAAAGAGTGGGTGGGGAGTTCTCTGAACCCCTATTGACCAGGAGAAATCGGTCTCTATCCTTGCTTCTGGCTTAGCCATTGCAAGACACCTTGTGCTTCGGTCTTAGAGAAGAGTAAAGAAAGGGAGGAAGAATTCTTCTTTCTCTTTGTTTCATATTTTTTTGGTTTTGCATGCCACATTGGGCTCGGGATTCCAATAACCGACTCATAAGTGAAGGGGGAATAGTTGAAGGAATTGACAGAGATCCATGTGCTAGGAGACATCTAAACTCTCCAATTTTGTCTGAAAACATGGTTGCAAATCAACCTAATCCGATGGCCAATCTGGGCCAAAACCAAACTGAAACGGGGGAGAATGTGGTTGAGAATGTTCCCTGACCAAGAACTTTACGTGATTTCTTGCAACCAGCAAAAGTGAGCACTCCCTCATGCATAATTTTTCCACAAAATGCAGGGAATGTGGATTTGAAACCGGGAGTGATCCAACTTCTCCCTAAATTCCATGGATTAGACAGTGAAAGTGCCTATCAACACCTTAAGGAGTTTGATGAGGTAATAACCACCATGCACTTTGCTAACATGACTGATGATGTGGTGAGACTCAAATTCTTCCCTTTTACTCTTAAAGATAAAGCTAAAGGTTGGCTTCATGCATTAAGGCCAAGATCAATTGGTGCATGGACTGATATGCGTAGGGAATTCATAAAAAAATTCTTCCCTACTCACAAAACAAACATATTGAAGCGCCTTATCATGAACTTTGCCCACAAGGAAGATGAAATCTTCTTCCAATGTTGGGAGAGGTTTAAGGACCTATTAAACGCATGGCCACATCATGGCTATGAAATTTGGCGGGTTATAAGCTTTTTCTATGAAGGACTGACTTCATCCATGCGCCAATTTGTAGAGATGATGTGTAATGGGGAGTTCATGAATAAGGAAGCTGATGAAGCATGGGATTATTTGGAAGAATTGGCTGAGAATGCACAGTCTTGGGATACATCAAAACCAACAAATTCCAAGACTGGCCAACAAAAGGAAAAAGGGGGAATTTATGTCTTATCGGAAGAAGATAGCTTAAGTACACGTGTGGCTAGCCTCACAAGAAAAGTCGAGGCCATGGAATTAAGGAAAGGAGAGACGATCAACTCTAAGGACGTTGAAACTGTTTGTGGAGTTTGTGCCGAAAATCAATATACAACACAAGACTCAGCAGTTCAAGACATCTTACAAGAACAAGCAAATGCCATAAACAGTTATAAACGACAATTTGGTGCTCTAAACTCAAACACGTATGATTCTAGTTGGAAGAACCATCCCAACTTCAGTTGGAGGAATGGACCCACTGCGAATGCAACCAATATCCCTCAAGCTCAACCTATACTAGGTCCATCTTTAGTCATTACTCCAGAAGTTACGCTAGAGGAGATGTTGGGTGCATTTGTATCGGTTCAAGCTGAGTATAACAAGACTAATTTTCTGAAAATAGATGGGTTCATGTAAGAGCAATTAAAATTTAATCAAAACACAACCCAAGCCATCAATGACTTGAAAACCTCAATGGCTAGGGTTGAATCTCACCTCAGTGCTATGGAGAAAGGCACACTTCCTACCCAACCTCTTCCTAACCCAAGGACCCAATTTGAGATACAAGATGCAAGTTCATCTTCCCAGCATATGGAGCATGTTCATGCTATCACCACTTTGCAAAGTGGGAAAATAATTGATAAATTTAATCCGGTGAAGGCCCTACAGCCTAATGATCCGAAAAATTCTAAAGAGGATGATAGCCCGAACAGCACTCCACAAGAGAAAGAACCGAAAAGGCAATATAAGCCGGTTGCCCCATTTCCCCAAAGGTTCATTTCACCCAAACCTTTAGACAAAAATCTGAAAATTTTAGAGGTTTTCAAGCAGGTGAAGATCAACATCCCATTGTTGGATGTCATTAAACAAATATTTTCATATGCTAAGTTTTTTAAGAATCTTTGCACGATAAAAAGAAAAATACATGTGCAAAAGAAGGCATTTTTGACAGAGAATGTAAGCGCCATTATAAATCACGGGATGCCCAAGAAATACAAAGATCCTGGTAGTCCGACAATATCATGCATAATTGGAGACTACCGGGTGAAGCATGCCTTACTTGATCTAGGAGCAAGTGTAAACTTAATACCATTTTCGATCTATGAACAACTGGGTTTAGGTGAATTAAAACCCACCAAAACCACATTATAACTCGCTGACCGATTGATTCGTATTCCGAGAGGGGTGATTGAGGACGTTCTTGTCCAAGTTGACAAGGTCTACTACCTAGTGGACTTCATTGTCTTGGACACACAACCCATGGTTAATATTGGCCCTCAAATTCCTGTCATACTTGGCCGCCCATTCTTAGCTACATCAAACGCTATCATAAATTGTAGGAGTGGGGTCATACAAATGTCTTTTGGTAATATGATGATTGAGTTAAATGCGTTCTATGTTAACAACTAACAAGAGGATGAAGATGAAGAGGTCCACGTGATAAACATGATCAATTCTATTATGGAAAATGTGTCCCTCTCAACTCCTTACCCCAATCACTTAGAAGAAGATGTGACCTATTCTCTTGATAAGAATGTTGATGTGATAGGGGATATAGTCACACCTTTCGAGTCGGTATTGGCATATAATGTTAGCCAAGAGAAGGATGAGGAAACAACACTTTATTGTCATGAGAAATCAATTCATATTTCTACACCTTTATGGATCATGCATACCGACCTCTACCAACCCTAGGATGACCCATACTTGCAAAATCAATGCCCAGAAAAATATGAATGGAGACATATTCTTTCTGACAAATATGATACTGTCTCCTCTTTACATGTGGTGAAAAAAATAATGAACCCACTGAAATTCCTTTTTGGAATTTTCAGTGGCTTATCTGGATCACTCACACACATGTATACTATAATGCAGGATATTGGATGACGTTATTGTAAAACCTTTTGATCCATCTAATGATTCTGCTTGACTTCATGCTTTTGGATGAATTGTTAGAATTGATCTCCTAGTCTAATGGAGGTATAGAGTAGTTAGGATTAGGATTTTTACTTTTTCTTAGGTTTGTTAGAAGGAGGAAGAATTCCACTTTTCACTCTCTCAGGTACTATCTTTCCTCACTCCCTTTTATTTTCAAATTGCTCTCATGTTTTGCTTATTGTACATCTTTTACATTGAGGACAATGCAAGATTTGGTTGGGGGGTGTAGGATCACTTGGATGAATCCAGCGTTTTGTAACATTTCGAGCAATTATGTAGAAGTTTTTCAATTTTCCTACAATTCAAAACTCTTTTGGAAAACTGTGTTTCTATGCATTCAAGATGATATGAGCATAAGAGGAGGAGATATGAAGTGTAGAGGTTGTATGTCTGGAACTTCTCATCGCATAATGGCTTTATATGTGAATTCCCCTAGTTATGTGATTGATAGAAAATTTGAACACTTTTACACCTAGTTCACATTACACAATTTTCATGAGTTGAAAGAATTATGTGATTTGTGGGTTAGCTAGACTTTGATTTAAGGTGCTGAGAAACCAGGCCGGGGTACTTTGTCCATCCTTGTCCATGGGAAAATAACGGAAGATATGGATTTCTAAAAATCCTATTTAATTTAAAAGAAAAGGAAAAAGGAAGGATGAAATTGGGAATGATGGAAAAATGGTGGAAAATTTTGATTAGGGCTACCTACTACCAACCGGGGGATGGTCTACCCGTAACCAAAGCCGGAAATGGGACGTAGTGTGAAAGTCGTCGGAAGGACAGTAATGCAAATTCCCGTCATTGGCTTGTTGTTGCTCTATATACCTTGAGATCCATAGTCTAGTTGATTTATGAAGAAGATAACCTTGGAAACTCATGAAAAGAATTTTCACTATGCACACTAGATTGAATTTGTTCAAGTTATTCTATTTATCAACCAATCAGCGGGAATTTCATATGGGTGCTTATTATGTTTCGAGAGTTTACGGTTTCAACCTCTATCACCTAATTTCTCTAACTCTTACACTTATGTATCTTGGGATGTATAAAAGAATGGTTTCTAAAGGAGAGTTGGGTTTTGGAGAATGGAATTGGTTTCAGGCATGTTTTTCTCGGGACTAGCAAAATGCTGGTTGGGGGGGGGGGGGGGGGGGGGGGGGGGGGGGTGTGTGTTGAGCTCTTAATTGTGCATATTCTAACCCCAATTCATCACTCATTATGCTTGTTTTTATGGTTTATAGACTAAACTAATGCATGGATTTGTGATTGTAGGGATGAGAGAGAGGAAGCATCAATTGAAGACTTAAGGACGCTATTTAGAAGAAAAGAAGACCAAAGGACCAAGTGGGGAAGTGTGGAAGAAAGAAGCAAAGAAGAGAAGAAAAGAAGGAAGAAGAAGACACCCACGACCAGTCGTCCGACCGGTTGTCCAAGGCCCAAGACCGGTCGTTCGACCGGTCTCATCACTCAATAGAAGAGTATTTGCACTGGAGCATCTGCGACCGGTCGTCCACACCTCAGACCGGTCATACGACCGGTCCTTGAATAAAAATTGCAAAGATGGAATTTCTCCAAAGCTTGCTGGACTGATGAGAAGACCAGCCAGACCGGTCGCGACTGGTCGGCCAGCCACTCAGACAGGTCGTGCGACCGGTCGGCCATGCGTAATCTGCGCACTTTCCTATTTTGGCGCCGAAAATCTCTGCGCACTGCGTAAGTTTTACGTAAATTTTTGAATATTCTGAGGTTGCGGAGCCTCCTCACTATAAAAGGACACCTAGGGATCGTTCCTAGGGTATCTTAGAATAGTTTAAGCAAGGTTGGAGGCGGCGGAAGTGGATTTCGGAATTCTACAACTCCTTCTAGTTTGTTTTGCTGTTTTTATGTTTTTTTAGTTGTTTCATGTTTCCTTGGATCATGAACGGCTAAACTCTTAGCTAGGGCTAAGAGGTGAAGCTTGTAGTGGATCTAAGATGTTTCAATTCGTTCTAAGTTGGTTTTAAGATTGAATTTCATGTTTATGAAGAATGGTTTGAAGTTTATACAAGTTCTAAGTAGTTTTTCTTAGTCTTATGATGACTCATGGATGTTTGGGAGAATTACTTAAGTTCTTAATTGCTTTGTGTTAGTCTAGACCTGTATGATCCGAGGAATTAGAGTACGCTCTAGTACTATGATCTTCATGTAGGGACTTCCTACCAAAGTTCTACTTTTCTGAAATTCTGTGCTATGTGGGACTCTGCATGTGATTTGAATCAAGTTCAAATCATAATCTAGCCTTGTCTTTTAACAGGACTTGAGGATGGTTATGATTGTGATCTGAGCCTATTGGAATTTGGACTGACCTATGCAATTGAGCATGCTCATCCTAGCTTGCACTGAGTGAGTTATATGCATTGGTCTTACATATGGCAGATTGTTTGGTTTAATAGCTCTATCATCTGGCTAGATAGATCTTAATATCGATTCTAGTTGAGAAAGTGAGAAACTACAGCGGATTGAACATCAAGGATTGCTACAAGTGGATCCTTGAACCCTTAGTGCTTTTTATAATTGTTTACCTTCAATTTAGTTCAAAGTTGTTACTTACATCAATCTCATACAAAATCTGGCTGTTAGCTCTCAATAGACACTATTGGATGTGTTTGTGAATTTCTACACAAGTCCCTGTGGATCGACCTCGGTCTTACCGAGATTATTACTACATCGCAACCCTACACTTGGGGAAGCGAACAATCTTCAATGTAAAAGATGTTCAATGAGTAAAACATGAGAGTAATTCTAAAATAAAAGGGAGTGAGGAATGATAGTACCTGAGAGAACAAAAAGTGGAATTCTTCCTCCTAACAAACCTATGAAAAAGGAAACAAAAGCAATAAAATCCTAATCCTAACTACTCTATACCTCCATCAGACTAAGAGATCAATCATCCTGATACGCAGGATCAGTCAGAGGTATGGACATACCTTTTAAAGGAAACTTCTCAAAGAACGACTTTAATCGCTGACCATTCGCTTTAAAGACATTGTCGTTCCTTGGATTTAACAACTCGACGGTCCCATATGGGTAGACAGTTTGCACAATGTAGGGACCAGTCCATCGAGATCTCAATTTTTCTGGAAATAAATGTAGGCGAGAATTATACAGAAGGACTTTTTGATTAATCGTGAATGTCTTACGAAGAATGTTCTTATCATGGAACACCTTTGTCTTGTCCTTGTAGATTCTTGCATTTTCATAAGCTTCGTTCCGGAGTTCCGCAAGTTCATTTAATTGTAGTTTGCGCAACGAGCTTGCCTTGTCAGAATCAAAATTCATCTTCTTAATTGCCCAATACGCCCTATGTTCCAACTCTACAAGCAAGTGACAAGCCTTCCCATAGACAAGTCTATAGGGAGACATTCCAATAGGTGTCTTAAAAGCGGTACGATAAGCCCAAAGCACATCGGTAAGTCAAAGCGACCAATCCTTACGATCGGGGTTCACCGTTTTCTCCAAAATATGTTTAATCTCCCTATTGGATATCTCAGCTTGTCCACTAGTTTGTGGGTGATAGGGAGTGCTCACTTTGTGTGTTACGCCGTATTTCTTCATTAAGGTTTCAAATGGGCGATTACAAAACTGAGACCCTCCATCACTTATGATGACTCGAGCTGTTCCAAATCGGGAAAGAATATTCTCTTTTAGGAAATGAATAACTGTTTTATGGTCATTATTCTAGCATGGGATCACCCCGACCCATTTGGACACATAATCAACTGCGAGCAAGATATATACGTTTCCAAAAGAAGATGGGAATGGACCCATGAAATCGATGCCCTAACAATCGAAAATTTCAATTATTAAGATGGGATTGAGTGGCATCATATTTCTTCGGGAGATTCCTCCTAATTTCTGACAAGACTCACATGTTTTGCAAAACTCATGTGTGTCCTTGAACATAGTGGGCCAATAAAACCCACATTGCAGAATTTTGGCTATGGTCTTCTTAGCCGAAAAGTGGCCACCACATGCCTAAGAGTGACAAAAGGAGATGATACTTTGTTGTTCATCATCTGGCACACATCTACTTATGATTTGATCGGGACAATTCTAGAATAAGTATGGGTCGTCTCATAGGAATTTTCTCACCTCATTGAAGAACTTATCCTTATCTTGCTTTTTCCAATGTGTAGGAATCGTACCCGTAGCAAGATAGTTAGCAATGTCCGCATACCATGGCAATTGGGAGACTTTAAAAAGTTGTTCATCAGGGAACTTGTCATTGATCGCGGTCGTTTCAGGGGAATCGGTGAGAACAAGTCGAGAGAGATGGTCAGCCACTACATTTTCTACTCCTTTCTTATAACGTATCTCTATGTCAAATTCCTGGAGTAGAAGGATCCATCTTAACAACTGTGGTTTAGCATCCTTCTTAGAGAGAAGGTACTTAAGTGCGGCATGGTCAGTGAATATGATGATCTTGGATCCAATCAAGTAGGACCTAAACTTATCTAAGACAAAAACTACGGCTAAAAGTTCTTTTTCTGTAGTAGTGTAGTTTGCTTGGGCTGAGTTTAAGGTTCTACTTGCATAGTAGATAACACATGGCTTCTTCTCTTTTCTTTGGCCTAGCACGGCCCCAATAGCATAGTCGCTTGCATCGTACGTAATTTCAAAAGGAAGGCTCCAATCAGGTGGTTGCATTATGGAAGCACATGTCAACATACCTTTAAGTGTGGTAAAGGCATTTTGACAATCTTCATTCCACTCAAATGAATTCTCCTTTTGAAGTAGGTTACATAAAGGACGAGAGAGTGAACTGAAGTCCTTTATGAACCTTCTATAAAATCCTGCGTGTCCCAAAAAGGACCGCACATCTCGTATGCTCTTGGGTGGTGGAGATAAGATCAATTTTCACTTTTTCCACCTCGATTCCATTTTGTGAAACGATGTGACCAAGTACAATTCCCTTTTGAACCATGAAGTGGCATTTCTCCCAATTCAACACAAGGTTCTTCTCTTCACATCTTTTCAACACAGATTTCAAGTGCACAAGGCACTCATCAAAGCCACAACCAAATACTGAGAAATCATCCATGAAGACTTCGAGAATTGTCCCCACCATATCAGAAAAGATACTCATCATACATCGCTGAAAAGTGGCAGGGGCATTGCATAGTCCAAACGGCATCCGTTGATAGGCGAAAGTGCCGAATGGACATGTGAATGTAGTCTTTTCTTGGTCTTCAAGGGCGATCTCTATTTGGTTGTACCCTGAATAGCCATCAAGGAAGCAAAAATAGGAATGACCCGCCAACCTTTCTAAAATTTGATCAACAAACGGTAGGGGGAAGTGGTCTTTCCTCATGACAGTGTTTAGTTTCCTGTAGTCAATGCACATTCTCCAACTGGTAGTGACTCTGGTTGGTACGAGTTCATTGTTGGCATTGGCTACGATGGTTATTCCGGATTTCTTAGGCACCACTTGAGTTGGGCTCACCCATTGACTATCGGATATTGGGTAAATGATACCCACATCCAATAGTTTCACCACTTCAGCCTTAACCACATCCTTCGTGTTTGGATTGAGTCGTCTTTGTGGTTGCCTAGATGTCTTCGCATTCTCCTCAAGGTGTATGTGATGAGTACAAATCAGTGGGTCTATGCCTTTGAGATCTGTAATCGACCACCCAATGACACTCTTGTGCTCTATTAGAGTGGCAATTAGCCTCCTCTCTTGTTCCTCATCCAAGTGGGAAGAAATCACCACCGGATATGTCTCATCTCGACCTAAATAGACATATTTCAACTCACTTGGTAATGGTTTTAGGTCGAGTGTTGGTGCCTTAATATTGGATGGGAGGGGCTTGTTCTCGTTTACGGGTAAAGGTTCAAATAGGGCCCTCCATCTTTTGTTATTAAGCACCGGCATCACATCTAAAATGGCATCCATCTCTCGTATTGTGTCATCATTTATCTCATGAGAGTGGGCCACACATGCCTCTAAAGGGTCGGAATATAATGTTGAGGGGAATGTATCTTCCACGAATGATTCAATCATAGTTATCTCGTGGATCTCATCATCAACCTCCCGTGGTTGTTTGCATAAATCAAATATATTTAGCTCAAGTGTCATATTTCCAAAGGACATTTGTACAAGCTCGTTTCTACAATTGATAATCGCATTGGAAGTAGCTAAAAAAGGGTGGCCAAGTATGACGGGAATTTGAGCACCAGTACTTATCACGGGATATGTATCCAAGACAATAAAGTCTACTGGGTAGTAGAATTTATCAACTTGGACTAAAACATCCTCAATCACTCCTCTCGGTATACGAATGGATCTATCAGCAAGTTGGAGTGTGCTTTTGGTGGGTTTCAATTCACCTAACCCAAGTTATTCATAAACCGTACGATGAGGTCACTGCCCTAATCGAGTACGGAATGAGGTTCACACTTGCCCCTAAATCGAGTAAGGCTTGTTAATTCGGTAGTCTCCTATGATGCATGAGATGGTTGGACTACCCGGATCCTTGTATTTTTGGGGTACCTCTTTCTTGATAATAGCGCTCAAATTCTCAGTCAAAAGTACTTTGTTATGAACATTGTGTTTCCTTTTGACTGTGCACAATTCCTTTAGAAATTTGGCATAGGATGGTATTTGCTTTATTGCATTCAACAACGGAATGTTAATCTTCACCTGCTTGAAAACCTCTAAAATTTTCAGATTTTTGTCTTAAGGTTTGGGTGAAATTAACCTTTGAGGAAATGGGGCAACCGGCTTGTATTGCCTTTTTGGTTATTTCTCTTGTGGAGTGTTGTTTAAGCTATCATCCTCTTTGGAAATATTCGGATCCTTAGGCTTTGAGGCCTTCACCAGATTAGATTTATCAATTATTTTTCCACTTCTCAAAGTGGTGATAGCTTGAACATGCTCCGTATGTTGGGAGGATGAGTTTGTGTCTTGTATCTCAAATTGGGTTCTTGGGTTAGGAAGAGGTTGGGCGGGAAGTGTGCGTTTCTCCCTAACACTAAGGTGAGATTCAACTCCAGCCATTGAGGTTTTCAAGTCATTGATGGCTTGAGTTGAACTTTGATTAAATTTCTATTGCTCTTGCATGAACCCATGTATTTTCAGAAAGTTAGTCTTGTTATACTCAGCTTGAACCGATACGAATGCATCCAACATCTCCTCTAGTGTAGCTTTCGGTGTAATGACTAGGGATGGACCTAGTAAAGGTTGAGCTGGAGGGATATTGTTTGCATTCGCAGTGGGTCCATTCCTCCAACTGAAGTTGGGATGGTTCTTCCAACTAGAATTAAACGTGTTTGAGTTTGGAGCACCAAATTGCCGTTGATAACTGTTTATGACATTTGTTTGTTCTTGTAAGATGTCTTGAACGGCTAAAATTGTGGGACAATCTTGTTTTATATGTTGATTTCTGGCACAAATTCCACAAACAGTTTCAACGTCATTAGAGTTGATCGTCTCTCCTTTCTTTAATTTCATGGCCTCGACTTTTCTTGTGAGGCTAGCCACACGTGCACTTATGCTATCTTCTTCTGATAGGACATAAATTCCTCCTTTTTCCTTTTGTTGGCTAGTCTTTGAATTTGTTGGTTTAGTTGTATCCCAAGATTGTGCATTCTCAGCTAATTCCTCCAAATAGTCCCATGCTTCATCGGCTTCCTTATTCATGAACTCCCCATTGCACATCATCTCTACAAATTGGTGCATGGGTGAAGTCAGTCCTTCATAGAAAAAGCTTATAACCCGCCAAATTTCATAGCCATGATGTGGGCATGCATTTAATAAGTCCTTGAACCTCTCCTAACATTGGAAGAAGGTCTCATCTTCCTTTTGAGCAAAGTTCATGATAAGGCGCCTCAACATGTTCGTTTTGTGAGTAGGAAAGAATTTTTTAATGAACTCCCTATGCATATTAGTCCATGAACCAATTGATCTTGGCCTTAATGCATGAAGCCAACCTTTTGCTTTATCTTTAACAGTAAAAGGGAATAATTTAAGCCTCACCACATCATCAATTACATTTGCAAAGTGCATGATGGTTATTACCTCATCAAATTCCTTAAGGTGTTGATAGTCACTTTCACTGTTTAATCCATGAAATCTCGGAAGGAGTTGGATTACTCACGGTTTCAAATCTACATTCCCTGCATTTTGTGGAAAAACTATGCATGAGGGTGTGCTCGCTCTTACTGGTTGTAAGTAATCACGTAATGTTCTTGGTCGGGGAACATTCTCAACCACATTCTCTCTCGTTTCGGTTTGATTTTGGCCCAGATTTTGATTGGCCATAGATTGGGTTGATTTACAGCCATACTTTCAGACAAAATTGGAGAATTTATGTGTCTCCTATCACGTGGTTCTCTGTCAATTCCTTCTACTATTCCCCTTTCACTAATGAGTCGGTTATTAGAATCCCGAGCCCAATGTGGCATGAAAATCCTAAAAAAAAATGAAATAAAAAGAAAGAAGAATTCTTCCTTCCTTTCTTTACTCTTCTCTAAGACCGAAGCACAAGGTGTCTTGTAATGGCTAAGCCAGAAGCAATGATAGAGACCAATTTCTCCTGGTCAATAGGGGTTCAGAGAACTCCCTACCCACTCTTTGAATCTTTTGAGAAAAGTGTAGAAAAAGAAGAAAGAGGAGTTGAGGTAAGAAGAGAAATCTCTGAGCACAAGGTGATCTAAGACGGCAGTGACGACCAATAGGAATCAATGTGGCATAAGGCCAACCTATCAGAGATCCAAAAAGGAATCTCCACCCACCCTACAAGAGATGAATATGATAGGAAAGATTAGGGGAAGAAGAAGAGTAAGGTTGAGAAAGATAGAACCTGATTTGAGCACTTGAGATCCTTATGCCTTCTTCAGCTTCCTAAAATCCCTACAAAATAAAAAATAAAACAAACTAAGTTAATACTAGAATTCTAAAAATCCTAAATAGATACTATTTTCAGAAATTTTGTGAAAAACCGTCAAAATCCCCTGGCAACGGCGCCAAAAAACTTGTTCGCTTCCCCAAGTGTAGGGTTGTAATGTAGTAATAATCTCGGTAAGACCGAGGTCTATCCATAAGGACTTATGTAGGAATCCACAAAACACTTCCAATAGTACTACTGAAAAGGCTAACAAATAGATTTGTAGAAGATTGATGTAAATAGTAATTTTGAACTAAATTGAAGGTAAGCAATTAATAAAAAGGCATTAGGGGTTCAAGGATCCACTTGTAGCAATCCTTGATGCTCAATTCGCTGTGGTTTCTCACTTTCTCAACTAGAATAAAAATTAAGATCTATTTAGTCGGATGATAGAGCAGTTAAACCAAACAATATGCCATATGTAAGATCAATGTATATGATTCACTCAATGCAAGTTAGGACGAGCATGCTCAATTGCATAGGTCAGTCCCAATTCCAATAGGCTAAGATCACAATCATAACCATCATTAAATCCTGTCACAAGACAAAACTAGATCATGATTTGAACTTGATTCAAATCACATACACAGTCTTACATAGTCCAGAATTTTCATAAAAGTATACTTTTGGTAAGAAGTTCCCACATGAAGCTCATAAATTTAGAGCGTATTCCAATTCCTCAGATCATATAGGTCTAGATTAGTTCACAACAATTAAGAACTCAAGCAATTCTTCCAAATATCCATGAGTCATTATAAGACTAAGAAAAACTACTTAGTACTTGAATTAAACTTCAAACCATTGTTCTTAAACATGAAATCCAACTTAAAACCAAATCAAACGAATTGAAACATCTTAGATTCACTACAAGCTTCACCTCTTAGCCCTAGCTAAGAGGTTTAGCCGTTCATGATACAAGGAAACATGAAAACAACTAAAAAAAACATAAAACTAGAAAGCAAACTAGGAAGAGTTGTAGAACTCCAAATCCGACTTCCACCTTCTCCCACTGTGCTCAATCCCTTCTTAGAGGCCCTAGGAACGATCCCTAGGTGTCCTTTTATAGTGGGGAAGCTCCGCAGCGTCAGAATCATCCAGAAGATACGTAAGAATACGCAGTGCGCAGCGAAATCCGGAGCTTGTAGAACACGCTTCCTTACGCAGATGACCGGTCGCACGACCGGTCTGAGCTCCTGGACGACTGGTCTCAAAATTCCCAAAAACGTCCAGCGAGTTTTCATAATTTTCGCGCCCACAATTTTAATTCAAAGACCGGTCGCATGACCGATCTGAGTGGTGAACGACCGGTCGGACAACCGGTCTCAACTAGTCTAGTGACTTTTGCAGCAAGTGTATTTCTTTTGAATGTTTGGACCTGTCGGATGACCGGTCTTCAGTATCTTCTTCTTCCTTCTTTTCTTCTCTTCTTTGCTTCTTTCTTCCACCCTTTCACACTTGGTCTTGTGATCTTCAATGCTCATAAATAGTGTCTTTAAGTCTTCAATTGATAGATCATCTCTCTTATTCCTATAATCACAAGTCCACGAATTAGATTAGTCTTTAAATCATGAAACCAAGCATAATGAGTGATGAATTGGGGTTAGAATATGCACAATTAAGAGCTCAACAGTAGGCTTTATGTTCAAGCTCCACGGGCAAGTGACAAGCCTTCTCATAGACAAGTCTATAAAGGACATTCCAATTAGGGTCTTATAAGTTGTACGGTAAGCCCAAAGTGCATCGACTAATCTCAATGACTAATCTTTACGATCCTAATTTACCGTCTTTTCTAAAATATGTTTGATTTCCCAATTAGAAATTTCAGCTTGCCCACTTGTTTGTGGGTGGTTAGGGTACTCACTTTGTACGATATACCATATTTCTTCATTAAGGATTCAAAAGGCCTATTGCAAAAGTGAGAGCCGCCATCACTTATGATGGCTCTAGGCGTTCCAAATCTAGATAATATGTTTTCCTTTAAAAATCGTAGAACTGTACGATGATCATTAGTTTTACATGGAATCGCTTCTACCCACTTAGACACATAGTCTACAGCAAGTAAAATATAGACATATCCAAAAGATGAGGGGAATGGTCCCATGAAATCGATGCCCCAATAGTCAAATACTTTGATATGTTGAATTGGGTTAAGAGGCATCATTTTTCGACGGGATAATCCTCCTAGTTTTTTACAGCGCTCGCATGCTTTACAAAACTTGTGGGTATGTCTAAACATGGTAGTCCAATAAAAACCACACTGCAGAATTTTCGCATTGGTTTTCTTGGCAAAAAAATGACCACCACACGCTTAAGCATGACTAAAGGAGATGAAAAAAATTTGTTCTTCATCAGGGACATATCTCCTTATGATTTGGTCTAAGCAATATTTAAAAAGTAAAGGTTCATCCTAGAAAAATCTGCGCACTTATCTTAGAAATTTTTGTTTATGTTGCATAGTCCAATGAATCGGCATCATACCTGTAGAAAGATAGTTTGCTATATCAGTGTACCATGGTAGATGCGTTGCAAGAAAGAATTGCTCATTAGGGAAAGAGTCTTTAATAGGTGACTCATCAATAGAATCGGGTAAAACTAGGCGAGATAGATGATCCGCCACCATATTTTCTACACCTTTCTTATCCTTGATTTTTAAGTCAAATTCCTGAAAGAGTAGGATCTATCTAAGCAAATGGGGCTTAGCATCTTTCTTAGAAAGAAGGTGTTTCAGCGCTACATGGACTGTGTAAATAATGACCTTAGTTCTTATCAAATAAGGCCTGAATTTGTCTAAGGAAAAAACTACGGCTAGGAGCTCTTTCTTCGTAGTCAAGTAATTAACTTGGGCAGGATTCAAGGTCTTACTCGTATAGTATATAACATGGGGCTTCTTTTGTTTCTTTTGTCCTAACTGTTAGTGCACTTTTCTGTGGCATACTAGTGCACCTTGTTTGTCAATTATTTAGGTCAGTGAGTCTAGCATCGGTTGAGCTTAAAGGAGATGAAGACCGAAGACTCAAGCGGACCTGCTGCATCAAGAAAGAAGAAACAGGTAAAAGAGATGCCTTGGTGTAGCCTTAACCTTGAACCAAACCAAAATCCAAAACCTCGAGATGACCTTGACCCATTTAGGCATACTTATAGTCATTCTAGAATGGCCTTAGGTGTCCCAAAAGACCACCTAAATTTTGGCAAAAAAGGTACCCCTGCTGCTGCAAAATGCAACTCGAGACAACATGCAGAGAGGGCTGTTGACCTGTCTAACCCCTGGCTGACCGGTCGTTGGATTACAACATTGGGACAACAGCCTGCTAGATCCCCCTCACGACTGGTTGGCTGGACAAGTCCAACCGGTATGACCAACCTCAGCAGAGACAGCAAGTTCTCTATCCAAAAAGGCCATTGGCCGACTAGTTGACAATGGCCGTTTTCTACCCGTTTGAACCATGTCTATAAAATGGTTGTGATTCATTTTGAGGGAAATCAGAGAGATTTTAAGGAGATTGAAGCTATCATTGTTGGAGACCATTAGAGGCTCAAATCTTAACCCTAACACGACATCTTCCTTGTGATTCAACACAGGAATGGAGCATTCTAAGCTTATGAAGAAGATATTTTTGCCCCTCTCTTGATCTTTAGAGTTTGGATTAATCTTGATAGTTATATACTTATCCAAAGATCTATGATGAGATCCTTATAGGTGAGATACTCTAGGCAACCAATTCCCATTAGTTGTAGAGATCTCAAACCTACCCTCCTATCACCTTGGGCATCTCAAAAGCATCACATGCAAGGTGATTGATCAAGTGGAGATGAGGCATTGACAACGCAGCGGCAACATGATCGGGGGAGCAAAGGGGAGCTGATTGAAGTACGGGAGAGTTGAGATCAAGCAACCCAAAGTGACGCTGAACAAGGGGTTCATCCGACAAGTAAGGTTGTCATTTGTTAAGAGTCCATCTGTTGAGCTCTGAATTGTGCATATTCTAACCCCAATTCATCACAAATTATGCATGATTTTCATAGTTTAAAGACTAATCTAATGCATAGTTTTGTGGTTGTAAGAATGAGACAGAGACTTCGTCATTATGATGTTTAGAGGCCCTTCTTATATGCCTTGAAGATCAAGGAAATAAAGGATAAGAGATAGAGGAAAGATACAATGCAATAGAGGAAGAAAAACTAGAAAAATCACATTTTTCATGCTCACCGGCCGGCCGGTCATAATCACCGGTCGGCCAGACAAACCCTTCAGAAATAGTAAATTCTCTGGACTAATTTTATGAAGGTCGACCTGTGGTCCGGCCGGCTGACAGGTTGGCCATGCACTTTCAGAAGTCAGATTTTAAACAGAGGCAGTCCCATTTTATATTTTTCTGCCTAGTTTTTGGGGCCCATCTTGATAATATTTGAAAATCCAACACGTTCATATCGAAGAGGAGCTCGACACCGAAATAACCCAAGTGGTTTCGTGTTGATCGGAGCTGCGGATTGACTGTGGCAACCAAAACAATACGAACTATTCAGAAAGTTTCCAGATTCCGCCTACTCAACTCTGGGCCGGTCCAGGTGGCCCATCATTGATGATATGAAGAATCTACTTCGACCATCTTCTAGACCACATCTATATATGAATAACCAGAAAGTTTCAAGTCAAAAGGATGTCTGGTTTGATCGTACCAATCGAAGAAAGATGGACCATCCAGAGATATTCCAACTGCGCAGATTTTATAAAAAGCCCTAAGTGTTCTAATTTTTGAACCATATTCTGGAATTTTTTGGACAATCTAATCCATTTATCATGTATAGGAGGAAGTTTTCTACCAATGTTCAAAATTTGAGATCAATCCGACCTCTATACACTCCGTAGCGTTGAAAGCAAGATGACTGGTTCTGAAGGTACCCGAATTACATGATTTTGAGAGGCCGTCGCTAATCTGATTGGTGGGCACATTCAGAAGATAATTTTGGAAATCTAAACCATCTATTAGGAATATCATATTACAAGGAAGCTACAAATCAAATTTGAAGGCAATCCGAGGCAATCCGATCATTGGTTAAGCCGTACCAAGCGAAATAAAATCTACTATGTTGCCGTACTATTGCTGCATTATGAAAGGAGGTGCTCTCTTCTATTCTAAATCAAGCAAGGACGTGGGGAGCAAGGAGTTCAAGTTATAGGAGGCTTCCTAGCCTCCTTCAGCTAGTTTTTCTTCCTTTTCTTAATTCTAGTTCTAGTTTTTAATATGGTTTTCATTAGCTAATCTCTTAGCTAGAGCTAAGAGTGAACCTTATAGTTTTCTTAGATTGTTTAATTCATTTTTAAGGTTTCAGTTTGAATTTAATATTAAACAATGATTTTGCTTAAGTTTGAATAAAGTTCTAAGTAGTTTTTCTTAATCTTATAATGACTCATGGATGTTTGGAAGAATTACATTAGTTTCTTATTTGTTTTGCAAAGATCTAGACTTGTACGCTCCGAGGAATCGGATTCAAGACGCTCTAAACTTGGATTTTTATGTGAGAACTTCAAACCAAAGTTCTATCTTTTCTATAAATTCTGAAATATGTGTTGGGTGTTTATGTGATTTGAATCAAGTTCAAACCATGGATTAATTAAGCTTTGTGACAAGGTTTGATGATTATTATGGTTATGATCTTAATCCATTAGAACTAGGATTGACCTATGCAATTGAGTGTGCTCAAGTCCTAACTTGAATTGAGGGAATCATGTTGATGAACAACATATGTGTTGGATTGCTTTAATAATATAACCTCTTTATCATCCGGCTAGATAGGATTTGATTTCGATTCTAGTTGAGTAATTGAGAAACCTATGCGAATTATACATCAAGGAGAGCTATAAGTGGATCCGTAATGCTCTAGTTATCTTTTCAATATTAGATTTTTCTGTTTCATGTTCAAAACTGATTTCACAAACCTCTTAAGATTCTAGTTATTAGGATAGTTGGAATTGTTTACTTCCTTTCCTGTGGATCGACCTCGGTCTTGCCAAGATTATTACTACATCGCAACCCTACACTTGGGGAAGCGAACAAGATTTTGGCGCCGTTACCGGGGAAAGAGGTTAAACGGTTCTAATTGTTCTAGTAGTTATAGAGTAGTCTTAGTTAGGTAGGATTTTCAGTTTTTTTTTTTCTAGAAGTAGTTTTCTGATTTTTTTTTTCTAGATTACTAACAATTCTCTATTTTTGTGTTTTATAAGAACTTAGTTGCTGACATAGTTCTTGAAATTGCCGTTTTACCGCTTGTAAAGATACTCAGAGATATGCCTAATGTCCTAGAGGGGGGTGAATAGGACTTTTTGAATTTTCAATTAAAATTTAAAACTAAATCAAGTCAATCTTACCAACCAAGATTATCACAATAACATTCAAGGCAATTATATGATTAATTTGCAAGAAAAGACTATCATAGGCATTTCATTAAACAGTTAGCATTCATGATTGACTAAACCATTCAACACATAGCAATCATTAAATCTCACAACGCACAACGATTTATAGTAGTTCGGTTTCTCTCTCCACTCTCTATTTACGATCTTAACCTATGAGAACATAGGATTTCACTATAGTCGTGGTTTTAAATCAGGTTAACCATCAACTTAACATCCTTTGATTTAGGACCACGTTTACCATCCGCCGATGGCCCAATCTAGAGACTTGACGAGTTTGGATCTCAAACTCTCACCAATCCTAATCTAAGGACAGCCACGTACACTCCCGCCGGAGTTTTCCAATCCAAGGAATAGTGATTCAATAAATGGACTCTCAAATACTAGACATACCTAGACGATTGAGCCCCAATTCAATGCCTTTGATGAGTAGCTTCAGCTCCATGTGCTTCAACTTCTCTTTGTGCTCCCAAGATCAGCTACCGATGCAAATGATGTGTGTATGATTATGCCGGGTAGTTAGGAGAGAGATGGTCAAGTTCCTCTTGCCTATTCAATGCAATGGTTATGAGGGAATTACCAAACTATAGCATTCAATGGCCATAAATGACCTCATAAAGATATTTCGAAGGTAGGTCAGCCATGAATGCATATCTTGAGTTCATACTTCAAACTGAGCTTTGAATACTCAATGACAAGCCATTAATGGCTAGGTTTGAATGACGAACTCAAGGGAATTAAGTGCAAGGAGGGTAGGAAGATGTGAGTAAAGACTCTCTCATTTAGCTCTTGATGGGTGTTGAATGCATACCACGAAAGCCTCTGAAATATGGCTTTATAGAGCCCCAAATGATGGCCCCAACGGATAAAAAACGATCACAATCGACCTGTCAGAGAAAGGCCTCAACCTGGTCGGACAGGTTGGTCGCAGTACAAAGTGTTGGAACTCATTTGGTTCTGTCCGACTAGTCAAGACCGGTCGGATGAGCTTGCTGGACTCATTGTTACATGCAGTTCGACTGTTTAAGACCGGTCGACTACCTACTTGGTTCAAAGCAGCATAGCTACTGGACAAATTTCACTTCAGGCCGACTGGTCAAGACTGGTCGTCTATCCAACTGATTTTGTCACAGCAAGGTCGCTGAATAAAATTATTGTGCCTGACTGATCAGTCAAGACCGGTCGGTCGTCTTGCCAGTATTCATGCAGAGTTGCTGCTGGATAGGTCTGATGTACTGCTCGAATAGTCAAGATCGGTCAGCTGTCTTGCCTCATTCACTATAGCAAGGTTGCTGTTCTAATTGTACTGATGGACCGACCGGTCAAGACCGGTCGGCTGCCCATACAACAAGACATGTTATATCATGATAAGGCTGCTGGAAAGATGGAAGGGTCAGTCCGACCGATCGTGACCGGTCGGCTGCCTTAAAGGTTCTTTAACACAGCAGCATTACCCTTCAATGGACCGTTTGACTAGTCCAGACCGGTTGACAGCCTTTTAACATGGCATCTCAGCTGGATATTCAACATGAGTTAATGGTGCATGGAGTCCAATGATTGGACAATGTTTTCAATCACGATATTAACACCTAGCCATGGAAGAACAAGTCTGATCAACTTGCGCCAAAGGGTCGAGAAGGAATGGGATGACATAGTTCGATAATTATGCCATTCATATATGTTTTGGGTATCCTCAGGTCGATCTATATGCAATTTACCTGAGATCTTGTTTCTGCTTGAGCTTGACTTTCAAATCTTCGACTGGGGCACACACGACAAGATGCGACCAACCAACACGACAATTGACAAAATAAAGTGTACTAACAATCTCCCCCTTTGTCAATTACGTGATAAAACATCTATCTTAGACACATCATAACTTCCTTATCATGATAGACCCTTAAACAGAAAGAAACATACACCCAATTACATGTCTATACAGATATACAAAGTGATCTTTACAAAAGGACATGTACAGACTCAATTTTCTTCAAAATCTCCCCCTCAATGCTTGCACCTACAAAGTCCTACAAAAAGATATAATCGGACCTTCTAGGTGGGATGATTCTCCCCCTTTTTGTTAGTAATTGACAAGGGTTAGCCAGTAAAAAGATATGCCTAAGAAAGCTGCAAGGCTAGCGCCAAAAATATGTCAATCACATAAAACAGGGAAGAGATATAGAAATTGAAGCCCTGAGGAGATTTAAAGAACTAAACATGCTAGATATACAAATAATCATGAAAGCATGGAGGGCTTATAGCCCAATCAACCAACCACCCCTCCAGATGTATATCCAGACAAATAAAGAACACAAATCATGAGCTAATAAGGGCGAATATGCCCGAACCATCTAACCTCCCACAGATTTGCAATAAAGATCAAAAGCTCATAGAAAAGAGAAAAAGATGTAACTATTGCAAATAAAAGTAGCATCCATACAGACAGCAAAATGGGCAAGCAGCCCAATGTAGATATGCATTGATGTGCGCAAAATACACAGTCAACCCTATAGAAAAATAGTACATGAAATCCAGACGATGTCATTGGTCATACAAAAAGGGAACTGTGACCAAGACATGAGACTAGTAATTTGATCCATCTCCCAGATCGGGGGGTGGAACGTCCCCATGTGCCGCACGCTCCCACATCTCCATTCGTCTCTTCAACTGGGCGAGGCGAGTCACAATGGCCTCCTGCTGTACAAGAATAGTGGCCTGTCCCTGTAAAAGATGCTTCTCGCTCTGCTCGATCCGTCAAGTCGCTGAAATAGACGCTCCTGATGCTGGCGAAGCTCAGCAATATATGATGGAGGATCCACGGAAGGGGATTGGCGTCGAGAGAAAGCTCGAGGAGGTGTACTGAATAGACTCGGAGCAGACCGAGGATCGGAGGAAGGTGCAGAAGGTGAAGTCTGGGAAGGTCCAGTGGAGACAGGTGGAGCCTCAGGCTGGGATGGCTCTGCCGGATCATGCTGTTGATCCTGCAAATGACGACTCTGTATGGCTTCTTGGGTAAGCTTCATACGAGCAATGATGGTGCGATTTATAATGATGGGCTTGTGAACTTTATCATAACTGATAATGTTAATCACATCAGCAAATTGGCATATGAGATGCCCAAAAGGAAGAATGGAGGATTTTCCATCGTCATGCAAGATAACATGTTGAATGATAGACATGATCTGGGATGGTAGGCAAAGTAGATGGCCCTGACCAACGCGATAGAGAAGACGAAACATGGTCAGTGACATTTACCTTGTTGCTCTTTCGGGGATATACATTACAGAAGAATAGATTGTGAAGAATACGGTAATCCCATAACATGGAGGACGCCCGAAGCGCACCTTCGACCCATTTGGGTGTCCCATCACCACATAGAAATTTGGAAATGACTTCATTAGGTTTAGGACCCAGAGTGGAAAAATCAAAAGGAGACTCATCAACAATCGAAACTCCAACGAATTGAGAGATGGAGTTCAAAGTAAAGACACAAACCCGTTCACCAACCTCAACTTTAAAAGAAAGGGGAGAGGTCGTGACATAAACACAGGAGGAATAGAACCTCTTAACTACCTCAAATTGGACAAGGCCACCCATGTGGAGTATGGGAGCCCAACTGATGGCTTTCAACATGGAAAAGATATTATATTTGGCCAGGTCATTCAAATTTCAGACTTTTCACACACCACCTCTTTATCCTTGAAGTCATCCCAATGGGTGAGATGGGATGAGACATTTTGACCCAAGGATTGAGATTGAGGAGGGGGAATGGAAGATGAGGTAGCCCATTGCCCTTTTGTTAGCGTTTTCTTTGATTTTGAAGGGCGAGGAGGAGGTTTAGCTTTTGCCTTGGACCGACCACTCCGCCTCAAGGGGAGCTCATCTTCACTCTCTTAGGAAGACATTGAAGGCATAATAAACCACCATAAATCACTCCTAGATAGGCAAGGAAATGATTTATCAAAGAAGGATGGGAGTGAATCCCTTACCTATAGAATGAGAGTGGAGAAGAGCAATGTAGATGAGGTTGGAAACTCCAATCTTGGAAAAAATCACCTTGGAATCACCTTGGAATGCAAGAGGAGAAGCTGGAGTAGCAAGTAGAGGTGAGAAATGGAGAAATGAGGGACTCAAATGAGGTCCAGATGCTTATAAAGGGGCCTCCACGAACGGACGGTCGTACGAGGCTAACCGGTCTAGGGTTGCACGACTGGTCTTGACCGGTCGTATGTAGTGAAAGAGGGCGTCCAGACATGTCTGTTGGTAGCCTGACCGGTCTTGACCAGTCGGATGGCTTGAAAGGGGGGCATCTAGACAGGTCTAGTGGTAGCCCGATCGGTCGCCAGCAATTTTGGCAGAAACATGTGATTTCGACATGATAGAATGTCTGTCCTTTGGTCAGACTAGTAACTTTTAAATCTGAATACCCTTACTGAGGGTACAGCATCCATGCTCATAGTGTACCAAAATAACTACCCGACACAAAATGAGGGACCCTTAAAGGTCCAGATTTATCGATACAAGACACAAAAAAAAATGGGACTATGTTCCCGGATATTCTTAGAAAGTAATGAGAAAAGAGGCAAAGGTCCTCAGATATACCTAAAAAAATCATATAGAGAGGCTTAATCGTCAGATATTACCTGTAAAACATACACTTGTTAGATGAACTAGACATACCCAACACCAATGGACTTCTGGAGGTTTGCAAAGCGAACTGAGTCCAAGGGTTTTGTTAGGATGTCGGCTAGCTGATTCTCGGTAGGCACATGTTCGAGAGATACTATGTGATCTTCAACCAATTCTCGAATAAAGTAGTGCCTAACATCAATATGCTTGGTGCGTGAATGTTGGACCGGGTTCTTCGAGATGTTAATAGCACTGGTATTATCGCAAAATAAGGTCATAGTGCCTTGATTAATCCCGTAATTCGACAAGGTTTGCTTCATCCATAGTAATTGAGCACAACAACTACCGGCAGCAATATATTCTGCCTCTGCTGTTGATAAAGAAATGGAGTTTTGTTTCTTACTATGTCACGCCATAAGGCAATTTCCAACAAAAAAGCACCCACCACTGGTTGATTTACGATCATCCATGTTACCAGCCCAGTCGGCATCTGAATACCCCGTAATATCTGTAGATGAATCAAAGGGGTACCAAAGACCGTATTCAGTAGTGCATCCTACAAACCGGATGATACGCTTAACAGCGGTGAGGTGAGATTCTTTGGGATCAGCCTGAAACCGAGCATATGCACCTACACTAAATGCAATATCTGGTCTACTAGTAGTGAGATAAAGAAGACTACCAATCATGCTTCTATAAAGATGTTGATCTACACTTTTCTTGCAAGGTCTTTCGATAGTTTAACAGTGGTGCTCATAGGTGGAGTGTATGATTGACCAGAGTCTAAGCCAAATCTCTTAACAAGATCTTTAACATACTTGGCTTGGGTAATGAATATTCCTGATGCAAGTTGTTTTACTTGTAACCCTAGAAACATGTTAAGTTCTCCTACCATACTCATTTCTAATTCTGATGTCATTAATGTAGCAAAGGAGATAGACATTTTCTCATATGTGGATCCAAAAACAATGTCATCCACATAAATCTGGGCAATCAACACGAAATTCTCAGCTTCTCTTATAAAGAGAGTTTTGTCAACACTCCCCCTAGCAAAATCATGGTTTATAAGAAAGTGAGTTAGGCGTTCATACCATGCATGGGGAGCTTGCTTGAGTCTGTAAAGAGCCTTTTTCAATCGGTATACTTTGTGAGGATATTTAGGATCAATGAATCCTTTTGGTTGTTTAACATACACTTCCTCATCAAGAATACCATTCAAGAAGGCGCTTTTTACATCCATTTGAAATAGTTTGAACTTTAAAGCACAAGTAACAGCCATAAGAATTCTAATAGACTCGAGTCTAGTTACAGGGGCAAATGTTTCATCAAAATCAATACCTTCAATTTGTGAATATTCCTGAGCAACTAACCAAGCCTTATTTCGTATTATATTCCGAGATTCATTGGATTTATTCTTGAAAATCCATTTGGTTCCAATAACATTTTTCCTTTCAGAGCTGTCGATGTTAGACTAGAAAAATCGCTCAAGGCAGTTTTTCCTGTGTTTTATTATTCTGGGGGAATTCTAAGTATAGAGACATTTATAAACAATCATAAGCAATCACCAAGTGTACACAAGAGAGATATTGCAAGGCAAATTTTATTCCGGAGATTCTGAGATCTTTTACATTCCAAGCTGTGATATTTGTCACGAGCCCTTAATTACATCAATGGTTGATCACCCTTGATTAAAAGGCAGAAGTAAATGAATGCATACATTATTGATAGATTAAATAAAGCAAATGAGAAAATATCAATGTAAATCATGCACACCATGGAGAACACATAGATTTTTTACGTGGAAACCCTTGCGGGAGAAAACCACGGCATAAAACGACAAAGCTCCACTATGAATAATGTTTGTACAATAAATGGAGTATTCGAGACAAGGCCCGGATAGATCGAGCAAGTGACTAAGTCATCGGGGACTATCGTCTTTGAGTTCATAGTCGTAGAGACCTATTTATTTTCTTGTTATGGATTGAGCCATGTTTCTTAGACAAGCCGGATGTCTATGTCCCATTTTCTTTCGGATTGTCCGGGTTGAGAGACTGTCAAGATTCGAGTGATGCAACTCTGGGCCCACGCCTGTTACTGTGAATAGGTGACCGCTGGAATACACGAACATCGAAATGTTGGTCGGCATAACCTAAAGCCCTCGCCTGTTACTGAAAACAGGTGACCTTAGGAAAGCAATCCACAACTGCCTCATCAGCTCAACTGACGGACCCGTTGTCGATGGGTAGGGCATCGACTATCTTTCTCATAATGGCAATCCATAGTAGGATTTTTCAAGCTTAGTTAGACTCTTTTGTTTGTGGTTTTTTGTGATAACCATAGTCCCTTTTGGTTAGTCTTGATCCTCAATCCGGGGCTGAACCCTAATTGTGCAATGAACATAATCGATACAAAGTTCCTATAATCAGTTGTCGAGTAGGGTTGGAGTCTGTTGACTCGTCTTCAGAAGTGATCTCGACCTCGCACCTTTGTTGATAGCTAATACGCAACAGGAGATAAGAAGAGAACCTACTCACGCGTGCATAAATGTGTAGGGCATTGTAACGAGATAAGGGATCTTTAATGTACGATGAATGTAATTGAATGTATATCATATGAGATTGATTGTATGTGATGAATACAATAGAAGATATGTCATATGAGAATGAATGTATATGAGAACACAATAGTATGTATGCCATGTGAAGTTGAGTACATGTCGAGTTAAATGAATGCTAGATTAAGCAAATATGAGTGCTAGAATAAGTAGAGACGAGTGCTGGATTAAGCAAGATGAATGCTAGATTAAGCATGAATGAATGCTAGATTAAGCAAGATAGGTGTTAATGCATGGAGCAATCAATATTATCTAGTCATAACTCCATTTCTGTACAAATTTACATTAAAACGATATTTTGGTCATTTCGCTGCCTGAAAATTCTAAGTAAAAATCTGAATTTTTGATATATACACAAATCGACCTTAAAATATCATGAATATTTCACCGGACTTTGGTGTTTTAGCATAATTAGGGTATTTCAAATTTTTTGGACGGTTTAGATTGGAAGAAAATGTTGAACCTCCAAATTATACATTGCATTGCCCAGTACATCACATTATATGCATGGTTTTCATGCTTAAAAGGCTTATCTAATGCATGTTTTCTGATTTCAGGAATGAGAGCGGACTTCACCAAATTGGGGACTAAAAAGAGTCAATTAAAGCCATTGGATGAAGATTGACGAAGGACTAAAGAAAGTAGAAAGAGAGGAGAAGAAAGGAAGAAAGAAATTCAAGGACAAAGCAGGAAACAGAAGCCAAGACCGGTCGTGCGATCGGTCATCCATCGCCAGGACCGGTCGTCCGACCGGTCCGATTGTGCACAAAGGAGGATTTTCACAGAAGGTCACTGGACCATTCACGACCGGTCGTCCGATGCCCAGACCGGTCGTGCGACCGGTCCTTGAATTAAAAGTTTAAATCGAAATTTTGGCAAAACTCTCTGGACTGAAATTAACGTTTTGCGACCGGTCGTCAGGGAGCTCAGACCGGTCGTGCGACCGGTTGTCTGCGTAACAAAGCTTCTCCATGAAGCTCCGAGATTGTTTGCGCAGTGCGTAACCTTACGCAATTTCTGGATGTTTCCGACGCAAGGGGCTTTCCCACTATAAAAGGACACCTAGGGGCTCTTCCTAGGTCATCATAGAAGCCAAGGAACATCATGAGAAAGGACGAAAGCCGTCGTGGAGCGTCTGCAACCCTCCAAACTCTGATTTTTCTAGTTTTTATGCTTTCTTATTTGAGTTCTAGTTGTAGTATGACAATGCTTGGCTAGAATCTCTCAGCTAAGGCTGAGAGGTGAAGCTTGTAGCTAATTTCATGTTTAATTCAAGTTAATTCAAGTGATTTTCAATTCAAGTTTGGATTTTGCATATTCTAGTTCTTCAAGTTGGTAGTTTGAGATGTTTTATGAGAGTTCATGTGCTCCGGACATGAATTCCTTGCAATTCTCTGAGATTATCATATGTTGTGGTGTTTAGATTCGAATTATAGTAATCCTTGAGCGAGCCATAGTCCATAGGCATGGCTGTTACTCCGAAGGCTATGATTTCGAATTCTACATGTGTTGAATGGGGACTAGAACTTGGAAGTTCAACTTGAATGGAAGTAAATGTGTGTGAATGCTTTATTTTCTAACTAGATGAGAGATAGGACTTCAAATCTAGTTGTGTTCTATACTTGGATTGATTGGATTGTCATGGGATTGCTATAAGTGGATCCTTTAATGCCTTAGTACTTTAAATTACTGGTTTTTGTTAAGTTACTATTTTAGCATAATTATTCTAATTGAAACTCATATCTATTGAAAATTGAGTTGCTGGAATAGTTTGAAAGTTGTTTCTAATTCCCCGTGGATCGACCTCGGTCTTACCGAGTTCTATTACTACATCGCAGCCTTACACTTGAGGCGAGCGAACAAGTTTTTGGCGCCATTGCCGGGGAATTTAGATAACGTTTTTCAAATTGTTTTAGTGGCTGTAGAAGTACAAGTAGATAGGTTTTCTGATATTTTTAGAACTAACAAATTGTTTTGCTTTGTAGGATTTCTTCTCTAGTTCAAGCGCATCGGGTAATACCTTTCTAACTTAGTTTTTTTTACAGATTTTCTATTTTCAGATTAATTTCAAATTTCTAGGATTTAGGTTTAGTCAGTTTTTGGTTGAGTGGTTTATGTCCCGTTGGGAACGTAACCACTCTAATCGTCTCCAATCAGAAGGTGGTTTAGTTGGACCATTGTCAGTCCATAGACGAGTCCGAAACTACCAAGAACATTGTGCAAATTTGGGGAGTATGGACTAAACACCTTTAAGGAATCCTCCTCCCCTACTCCAACTACAAACGCAAATCAAGAGGGAGTAGGAGAGAATGAGGTACATAACGTTCCTCCAATGAGATCACTACGGGATTACCTACAACCAGCCCGTGCAATTACACCCTCTTGCGTGGTTCTACCACCAAACGGGGGAAACATTGACATGAAGCCGGGTGTAATTCAACTTATACCAAAGTTCCATGGGCTAGACTTTGACCGCCCATATCTGCACTTGAAAGAATTCGAAGAACTGGTGGCTACTTTGCAATACACCAATGTTTCAGAAGATACCATTAAACTTAAACTCTTTCCCTTTTCATTGAAAGAAAGAGCCAAAGATTGGCTTCACTCTCTCAGACCACATTCGATTGGGTCATGGAATGAGATGACCCGGGAATTTTTGAAAAAGTTCTTCCCGGCTCATAAAACGAACACCCTTCGAAGAGCCATAATGAATTTCTCGACTAAAGAGGGTGAATCTTTCTTTCAATGTTGGGAGAGATTTAAGGACCTCCTACTTGCTTGCCCACATCATGGCTATGAGAGTTGGCGAATTATAAATTTTTTCAATGATGGATTAAGTTCCAATATGCGCCAATTTGTAGAGATGATGTGCAATGACGAGTTTATGAGCAAAAATCCAGATGAGGCTTGGAGTTATTTGGACATGTTGGCTGAAAATGCCCAATCTTGGGATACCTCGGACAAACCCAATAACCCCAAGACTATTTAAGAGAAAGAGAAAGGAGGGATTTATATCCTCAAGGAGGAAGACGACGTAAATGCAAGGATAGCCAACCTCACAAGGAAGGTCGAGGCCATGGAACTTAGTAAAAGTGGAGTTCTAAAGTCCAATGAAGCTATTGAGACCATATGTGGGATTTGTCACACCGATTTACACGCTACGCAAGATTGTCCCATAATCCTTGCATTTCAAGAGGTATTACATGAACATGCAAATGCCACATATGGGTATCAACGGCCTTTCAATGGACCGGTGGGTAATACGTACAATACTAGTTGGAAGAACCACCCAAATTTTAGTTGGAAGAATGCTCCCACAGGCAATCCTACCAACTCTCAAGGAGGGCCACTCATGCAAAATATGGCCCCACCTCAATTCTCAATGGAGGATACCTTGAAAGCGTTTATACAAGGGCAAACGCAAATCAATCAAACAAATCAGCAAATGTTCCAAGAGCTTAAAGTCTCGGTTGATGAGATTAAGGGACGCTTGAATGCTAGGGAAGGGACCTTTCTGGCCCAACCTCAGCCCAATCCAAAGTAAGTACATGAAGTGAGCATTCCTAATCCTTCCAACCAACACATGGAGCAAGCCAAATCCATCACCACTCTTAGAAGTGGTAAACAAATTGACAAATCTATTCCGGTGAAGGTCGACAAGCCTAATGATCCGGTAAATTCTGAGGATGAGGATGGATCTAACTTAGCCCACAAGAAACGGAACGCATTTATAAGCCCGTAGCACCATTCCTTTCGAGATTGGTTGCCCCAAAATCTCTCCCAAACTCTCATGATATTCTAGAGATTTTTAGACAAGTCAAGATCAACATTCCCTTGCTTGATGCCATCAAACAAGTCCCCTCCTATGCCAAGTTTCTAAAGGACCTATGCACAACCAAACATAAATATAATGTGCAGCAAAAGGCCTTCTTAAATAAGCAAGTGAGTGCCATTCTCACTCAAAAGACCCCCCCAAAATTCAAAGATCCCGATAGTCCCACAATTTCATGTATCATTGGCGACTATCGGATTGAGCGTGCATTGCTAGACTTGGGGGCAAGTGTAAATCTAATTTCGTACTCGGTATATGAGCAATTAGGTCTTGGTGAATTAAAACCCACCAAAACCACGTTGCAACTCGCTGATAGATCCATCCGTGTACCGAGAGGGATAGTTGAGGATGTGCTAGTCCAAGTTGATAAATTCTACTACCCGGTAGATTTCATTGTCTTGGACACACAACCAGTTATGGATGCTAGCACCCAAATACCGGTGATTCTAGGCCGCCCATTCCTCGCTACATCAAACGCAATCATAAATTGCCGAAATGGAGTGATGCAAATGTCCTTTGGAAACATGACGTTGGAGGTGAATGTGTTCCACTTGGGCAAAAGGCATAGGGATGATGATGATGTCCACGAGGTTGATATGATTGATTCAATCGTGGAAGAGGAGTTCGCTTTAAGGTAAAATTTTGATCCTTTAGATGTTGTTAGCTTTGATCCCTTTGAGGATTGGGACGATAATGATGACCCCCATGAGGTAAACATGATAGAATCCATGGATGATGGAGGGTTTTTCCAACATGATCTACCTGAAAGTTTGGGGACATGTTTGACACATTCTAAGGATGAATCTAATTCTCATTTTATTAAGACCTTGGAAGTGTCAATTTTTGAAAATTCATTTGACAAGTCACCAATTTCTGATTTACACAAATTTGTTGTGCAGGATTTGGAAGAATTGGTGCTTGACTTGCCTACAGATAGGCCAATTTATGAAAGTGTAGAAGTTGAGGACCCACTCCAACCTCCACAAAATTCTGAGAAGGAGGAAGACATAAAGGGTCCAAATCTGAAAATTTCCTCTGATGAGGTCTCTTATAAACTTGAGGAGTGCTTAACGTAGTTTGAGGATTGGGATGATCCCATGATTCAGGACATTGTACAGGCTTTGAGAGAGACCCCCCCCGGTGCCTAAAAAGCTTCCTTTCACAAAGTGCCAAACTGAAAAATCAATTATGAAAGCACCGGTGAAATCTGATTTTGTGAAAATCATATCAACTTGTGGAGAAGAAATACAAGTCTCCACATCTCTTTGGTTTGTTCAAACTGAAGAACACTTCTGGGATAACCCATACTTGAATAATTTTTGCCCAGATAAGAAGGAAAGGAGATCTATATTCAATGATTTCCAACCAATACAATTCTCCTTTCCTAGTACATGTGACAATTTTGTTGAAGAACCCGCTGAAATTTTTCAGCCGGATTTTTAATGGGTTAGAATGATCAATGTCACCAATGTACTTTCCAAAGCAGGATGGTGGACAGTCCTACTGAAAAATTTGTTACAACACTTGATGATCCTGCTCAACTTTGTTCTTTTGGATGTTATACTGATAATCGATCTCCTAGTCTGATGGAGATCCTCTTTCTAAAAAGGGACGGGTTAGTTATCTTTATTTCTTTCCGTAGATTAGGTTTAGTTTATCTAGTTTTACTGTTTTAAGTAACTTTAGTTGTTGGTTTGTAGACTTCCATGATCGCTCTCTCAGGTACTATTGTTCTCACTCTCTCATATTTTACCATTGCTCTCATGTTCATGCTCATTGCATATCTTTTTACATTGAGGACAATGCAAGATTTGGTTGGGGGGTGAGATGAGATTCCTCATCTAGCAGTTTGCAACATTTCGAGCTTCATATGCGCAATTTTTTTCGAATTTTCTAAAATTTCAAAACTCTTTTAGAAAACCTTATTTCCTTGCATTCGAGATGATATGAGTATAAGAAGAGGAGATACGAAGTGTGTGATGTTGTAAGTCTTGAATTTCTCCCAACATAATGGTTTATATGTTAGTTCCCTTATTGTTGTGATTAATAGAAAATTTGAACACTTTTTACACCTAGTTCACATTACACGATTTTCATGGGTTGAAAGGATTATGCGAATTGTGGATTAGCTAGAATTTGATTTAAAGGTGTTGACAAATCAAGCCAGGGTACTTTGTCCATCCTTGTCCATGGGAAAATAACGAAAGATATGGATTTTTAAAAATCCTATCTAAATTAAAAGAAAAAGGAAAAGAAAGGATGAAATCGGGAATGAAGGAAGAATGGTGGAAAATTCTGAAAAGGGTTACCTATTACCAACCGGGGGATGGTCGAACCGTAACCAAAGCCGGAAATGGGACGTAGTGTGAAAGCCGTCGGAAGGACGGTAAGGCAAATTCCTGTCATAGGCTTGTTGTTGCTTTATGCACCTTAAAATCCTTGGTTTACTTAATCTATGAACAAGATAATCCCAGAAACTCATGAGATGAACTTTCACTATGCACACTAGGTTGAATCTGTTCGAGTTCTTCTATTTATCAATCAATCAGCGGGAATTTCATGTAGACACTTATTATGTTTTGACAGTTTAAGGTTTCAGCTTCTAGCACTTAATTTTTCCAAATTTTATACTTGTATCTCTTGGGATGGATAGAAACATGGTTTCTGATGGAGGTTTGGTTTGGAGGTTTGAAATTGTTTCGCGGATGTTTTGCTCAGGACTAGCAAAAAGCTGGTTGGGGGTGTGTTGAACCTCCAAATTATACATTGCATTGCCCAGTACATCACATTATATGCACGGTTTTCATGCTTAAAAGGCCTATCTAATGCATGTTTTGTGATTTCAGGAATGAGAGCAGACTTCACCAAATTGGGGACTAAAAAGAGTTAATTGAAGCCATTGGATGAAGATTGAGGAAGGACTAAAGAAAGTAGAAAGAGAGGAGAAGAAAGGAAGAAAGAAGTTCAAGGACAAAGCAGGAAACAGAAGCCAAGACCGGTCGTGCGACCGGTCGTCCATCGTCAGGACCAGTCGTCCGATCGGTCCGATTGTGCACAAAGGAGGATTTTCACAGAAGGTCACTGGACCATTCACGACCGGTCGTCCGATGCCCAGACCGGTCGTGCGACCGGTCCTTGAATTAAAAGTTTAAATCGGAATTTTGGCAAAACTCTCTGGACTGAAATTAACGTTTTGCGACCGGTCGTCAGGGAACTCAGACCGGTCGTGCGACCGGTTGTCTGCGTAACAAAGCTTCTCCATGAAGCTCCGAGATTTTTT
Source organism: Liriodendron chinense (assembly GCA_003013855.2). Taxonomy (NCBI): domain Eukaryota; kingdom Viridiplantae; phylum Streptophyta; class Magnoliopsida; order Magnoliales; family Magnoliaceae; genus Liriodendron; species Liriodendron chinense. Next base: position 1,263,926 of record PVNU02001406.1, read on the forward strand.
GCACAGTGCGTAACCTTACGCAATTTCTGGATGTTTCCGACGCAAGGGGCTTTCCCACTATAAAAGGACACCTAGGGGCTCTTCCTAGGTCATCATAGAAGCCAAGGAACGTCATGAGAAAGGACGAAAGCCATCGTGGAGCGTCTGTAACCTTCCAAACTCCGATTTTTCTGGTTTTTATGCTTTCTTATTTGAGTTCTAGTTGTAGTATGACAATGCTTGGCTAGAATCTCTCAGCTAAGGCTGAGAGGTGAAGCTTGTAGCTAATTTCATGTTTAATTCAAGTTAATTCAAGTGATTTTCAATTCAAGTTTGGATTTTGCATATTCTAGTTCTTCAAGTTGGTAGTTTGAGATGTTTTATGAGAGTTCATGTGCTCCGGACATGAATTCCTTACAATTCTCTGAGATTATCATATGTTGTGGTGTTTAGATTCGAATTATAGTAATCCTTGAGCGAGCCATAGTCCATAGGCATGGCTGTTACTCCGAAGGCTATGATTTCGAATTCTACATATGTTGAATGGGGACTAGAACTTGAAAGTTCAACTTGAATGAAATTAAATGTGTGCGAATGCTTTATTTTCCAACTAGATGAGAGATAGGACTTCAAATCTAGTTGTGTTCTATACTTGGATTGATTGGATTGTCATGGGATTGCTACAAGTGGATCCTTGAATGCCTTAGTACTTTAAATTACTGGTTTTTGTTAAGTTACTGTTTTAGCATAAGTATTCCAATTGAAACTCATATCTATTGAAAATTGATGCTGGAATAGTTTGAAAGTTATTTCTAATTCCCTGTGGATCGACCTCGGTCTTACCGAGTTCTATTACTACATCGCAGCCTTACACTTGAGGCGAGCGAAAAGAAAACCCCTTCAATAAAAAAGGCGAACTTTTTGGGGAGTGCCAAAAAGTTGCGATTTGTACTTCGGATGGAAAATCAAAATCTTCATTGTTGGAATTTATTTTTTTAGTATTTTTTATTGAATCCAAATGGGGGGTACTTCCTTATTTACATAAGTAACTTAAAGTAAATGGAAACATAAAATATGACATTTATTTAAATGTTTATATGTAAATAAGGTGTGCAGTCTGTAGTGCAAGTGCAGGCAGTGCAGTGTAGTGTAGTGCAGAGAGATGTGTAGTGCAGTACAGGTGTGGCTAGTCCAAGCGCATGTGCAGTGCAGTGCAGAGAGATGTGCAGTGTAGTACAGGTGTGGCCAGTCCAGGCGCATGTTGAAAGAGGGCTGACGCATGTCGTATGAAAGTGAGCGCATGTAGTAGGGTGGTGGGCGCATGTGACATGGAGTGGGCGCATGTGACCAAAATACAAGAAGGGAGAGAGAGAAGATTTCTTCCGGGCGCATGTGGCTCTGCACATGCGCCTGGTGGGTGGAAGTGGGCGCATATGGCTTCACCACTTGTGCATTTTTCCATATTTTCTGGCAAAAAAAGGTGGGCGCATGTCCCCCCTGCACTTAGTGCATTCTCTCTGGTTTTTTGTAGTTGGATAGTGGGCACATGTATCCCTCCTTGGCAATGGCTGAGGAATGCATTCAGGCGCATGTATCCCACCTCAAAATGATGGGTGCATGCATTCAAGCACATGTATTCCACCTCAAAAGGGTGGGCGCATGTCAAAAACTCTCAATCTCATCCTCCCCTCCTCCCTCCTCTTCTCTCTTCTTCTTCTGAATGCCACTCACGTAACCTTTGTATAGTTGCTGGTTTAAGAGTTGTAACAGTAACTATATATCCTCTTATGGTGTGGTCCACTTGAAACTTGGATCAGGTTAATTCTTGTGTAGTCTGGCATGTGTGGACCACACTGATCCTGTGAACAGGTCAGATTCTCCAAATCACTCAGATGGTGGGCTCTTAGAGGCGCTGGACGTTGGTTAATGTTGACAATATGTATGTAACATGAGTTTGCATGGTTCATACGTCTTTTGGAAAATTTGTTAGTGGGTCTCCTTTGTAGTTCGTGGGCCCCAAATCTGAGTAGTTTAATAGTTCAGGGTCGTCATTCTAGGAGGTGGCCTCAAGTTTCACCTAAATCTGAGTTCTAAGTGGGCCATACGAGAGGAAACAGTTCCACCGTTCAGTCACCGTTGAAGACTCGTGTGGAGCCATAGAAGTAGCAGATCAAGCTAGTATTCATGCATATGACACGTGTGGGCACTTGTGACTCTATGAACGGTTCGGATGGTCAAGGGCACCATGGTGGCCCCACACATGTTTTCAACGGTAACAAGCTTAGGTAGGCGGTTTACAACCGTGACTTTTTTACATGTTTCCACATGTTTGGCAAACTTTTAAGTGGGTCCCATTTATAGTCTATGGGTCCAGGATCAAAGCCGTCCAGTGGCTCGGGATAGTTATTCTAGGGGGTGGGCCCAAGTTCGAGGCAAATCAGATGTTCATGTGGGCCATATCACAAGAAATAGTGTCACTGTTGTTTTACCGTTTAATGATATTTGGGGGCCACAGAGATATTGGGTTGAACAATCATTTAAATGTTCCACGCGTGTGACCTCCCTAGGATACTCTGGTCGATCCAGATCTTAGAAAACAATATTGTGGCAAGCCACTAGAGAGGTTTAACCTGTGATCACTCATTTTGGGAGTTATAATGGTGAGCGTTGATCTTCCTGTGGTGTGTCCCACCTGAGCTTCAGATATGCCTCATACTTAGTCCCAAGGGTTAAAATGAGCTATCAAGATGTCTGGGAGGTTTGGATTACTCTTATGCATCACGATGGGGCCCCTACAGTAACATCCAGGATAAGCTCATAAAGTTGTGTTTTCACAAATTTGGAAGTTTAAAGTGTGAGTTTTACATGCTTTATGTATGTTGCCAACTTCCAACCATGGACAATTCTTCCTCCAATGTTTCTCCTGGTGTAGTCTCTCAGGACTCAGATCTTCTTCATTTTCTGTCCCAAGGGGTAAAATGGGTTGGTGAAACAGATGATCGGCTTAGATCAAGTATATAATCCATGGTGGGGTATAGAGAACAACGTCTGGTGGGAACGTTACCATGGGCAATGTGAACGTACGTACATACTGTGATTTTATGTGTGCACGGGATATGTTGGTGGTGTTCAAGTCGTGCATGCATTGCATATGTATGTGAACATGTAGTTTATGGCGTGTATGCATTTGTTGCATGGATGACACGTGTGTTTCATACATGAGTCTTAGGCATGGTCCATGGTTTATATGTGTTATGCATGCATGTATGAATGGGTTACATAATAATAGTGTTCTTGCATGGTGTGAATGTATGTATGTTTGAGATATATGCGTGGGCATAGATGAGAGTTACATTTATACTCAGTGCCTTCATGGGCTTCATACATGGGTAACACGCATGGGCTGTATGGGTTGCATTCATGGCATGCAAAACAAGGTACATGTGTGTGGCATGTGTGATTATGCATAGTATGCATGAGTTGGTTGCATGCACGTGATGGCTTAGCTTAACGATTGCATGTGCTCATGCGGGCTTTAGGTATGCATAGGCATACGCACTATTCTCTTGCATGAGTTCTATGTGTATTACATGTATGAAGGTGTTTTATCACTTTTATGGCTATTTTTCGGGTCTTGAACCGATCCAAACCATTTATTTTGAGCCATCATTCACCCTTCTATCATGGGTGAAATTTTGAGTCCCAACAGTCGACCAGATACCAAACCTCATTTCTAATGAATTGTTGAAGATCTTCTTGCATTACAAGGATCCAGAATTCATCGTTTAGAGCTTCATCAGCATTTTTTTGTTCTATTTTAGAAGTGAAACATAGGTGACTGTTGACTGCCTCTAACTTTCTCCTGGTTTTGACACCAGCGTTCGGATCCCAATGATTTGATTGAGGGGGTGATCCTTGACAACTTGCACATCACCAGGAGTAGTGGGGGCATTTGGAGATGAGGGTTGTTTATCAGATTTGCCTATCTCACATATACCCTCATCTTCTTCTTCACCACCTGGAGACACTGATTTATCCAAGTTATCATCTACAGTCACATTGATTGACTCTTGAACTGATGAGGTTCGAATGTTGTAGACACGAAAGGCTCTACTATTTAATGAGTACCTGCTACAATTCAAAGATTGCACACCCAAGTGCAGGTAGCGAAGTAGTAAAATACTCAATAAGACCGAGGTCGATCCACAGGGATTGGGATTAAGAACACTTAGAGGAATTAGTTTGAGGTGTGAGAGATGAAGTCTGAATTATCCACGAGAGTGGAGTGTTGAGCTCTTAATTGTGCATATTCTAACCCCAATTCATCACTCATTATGCATGGTTTTCATAATTTAAAGGCTAATCTAATGCATAGTTTTGTGGTTGTAGGAATGAAAGAGAGACTTCATCATTTGGATGCTTTGGGACCCTTCTTACATACCTTGAAGATCAAAGGAAAGGAAGAACAAAAGAGGGAAGAAGAAAGGAAAGAAGAGAAAGAAGAAAGGAAAGAAAAAGGAGCCCCACAAGGTGGTCCGACCGGTCAAGACCAGTCGGCCAAACAGGCCCCGACCGGTCAAGACCGGTCAGCCAACTCTGCTACCTTCTTCACATGTTGCTGGACTGCCACCCAGATAGGCTAGACTGGTCGGATAGGGCTGGCCGACCGATCTTGACCGGTCGGCCATGCAAATTCGGAGTTCCAGATTTCAGACAGCAGGCTATTCCCGTTTCTGATTTTTCAGATCAGTTTTTTAGGCCCATATTGATAATATTTGGAAATCCAACACATCCATGTTGAAGAAGAGCTCGACACCGAAATAACCCAAGTGGTCTCGTGTCGATCGGAGCTACGGATTGATCGTGGTGGCCAAAACAATACGAACTGTCCAGAAAGTTTCAGATTTCTTTGTTCAACACTGGAATGGTCTAGGTGGCCCATCATTGATGATATGAAGAATCTACTTTCACCATCTTCTAGACCACATCTATATATGAATAACCACAAAGTTTCAGATCAAAAGGATGTGTGGTTTGATTGTACCGGTTGAAGAAAGATGGACCTTCCAGAAAGATCCAACTGCGCAGATTTTATAAAAGGCCTGAGTGTTCTAATTTTCGGACCATATTCTGGAATTATTTTGGACAATCCAATCCATCTATCATATAGAGGATGAATTTTTTTACCAATTTTCAAAATTTGAGATCAATCCAACCTTTGTACACTCCGGAGCGTTGAAAGCAAGATGATTGGTTTTGAAGGTACTCGAATTGTGCGATTTTGAGAAGTGGTCGCTGATCTGATTGGTGGGCCCATTCAGAAGATAATTTTGGAAATCTAAATCATCTATGAGTAAGATCACATTACAAGGAAGCAACAAATCAAATTTGAAGCCAATCCGACCATTGGTTAAGCCGTACGAAGCGAAACAAAATCTGTTATGTTGCGGTACTATTGCTATATTATAAAAGGAGGTGCTCTCTTCTATTCTAGGTCAAGCAAGGATGTGGGGAGCAAGGAGTTCAAGTCATAGGAGGCTTCCTAGCCTCCTCCAGCTAGTTTTTCTTCCTTTTCTTAGTTCTAGTTTTATTTTTAATATGCTTTTCATTAGCTAATCTCTTAGCTAGAGCTAAGAGGTGAACCTTATAGTTTTCTTAGATTGTTTAGTTCAGTTTTATTGGTTTCAAGTTGGATTTCTATTGAAGAACAATGGCTTGAAGTTTAAATAAAGTTCTAAGTAGTTTTCTTAATCTTATGACGGCTCATGGATGTTTGGAAGAATTGCTTGAGTTCTTAATTGTTTTGAGCTAGTCTAGACCTGTATGATATGAGGAATTGGAATACGCTCTAGATCTATGATCTTCATGTGGGAGCTTCATACTAAAAGTCTACTTTTCTGAAAATTCTGAAGTATGTGAGACTGTGTATGTGATTTGGATCAAGTTCAAATCATGATCTAGTTTTGTCTTGTGACATGATTTAATGATGGTTATGATTGTGATCTTAACCTATTGGAATTGGGATTGACCTATGCAATTGAGTATGCTCGTCCTAGCTTGCATTGAGTGAATCATATACATGAATCATACATGTGACAGATTGATTATTTTAACTGCTCTATCATCCGATTAGATAGAACTTAATTTCGATTCTAGTTGAGAAAGTGAGAAACCATAGCGAATTATGCATCTGAGGAGAGCTATAAGTGGATCCTTGATGCTCTAGTTATCTTTTCATTATTAGATTTTCTATTTCATGTTTAACAACCGATTTCCTAAACCCTTCTTAGATTCCAGTTATTAGGATAGTTGGAATTGTTTACTTCCTTCCCTGTGGATCGACCTCGGTCTTACCGAGATTATTACTACATCGTAGCCTTGCACTTGAGGTGAGCGAACATGGAGCAAGTTGTGTGTGGTGAAAAAGAAAAATAGAAAAGGGGCTAAAGCATCAGGGATCCACCTTTGATTTTATCCACAAAGTTTAATTCATTGGTCCAACTATAACTCAATTGGAATCGAATAAAGATCCGTTCCAATCGAAAGATAAAATGGTTAAACCACTTGAATATTTCATAAAAGATGGTAATCTGAACCGATTGATTTGACCATGAAGCACTCGTTAGTTGATCGCAGGGAATTTCAATCATCCACTGTGCCCGGAGTCGACAATGGATCAAGGAATTGTACAGATTAAGAACTTTGCCAACAAGTCAACCGATAAGATCACAATTCATACGATCAAATGTATACTTACAAGATAGGAGGCTTTGATTGACCGATCCAACCGTTGAGATCTCGTCTATCGATCGCAGGGAATCCAAAGCATCCAATGTGCCCGGAGTTTACAATGGATCAAGAAATTTTATAGATTGATGACTTTACCTGCACTAGCTCGATGATCATAGGGAATCCAAAGCATCCAACGTGCTCGGGGTTGACGATGGATCAAGGGACTTTATCGATCATGAACTAGCTAATTGGTGTGCAAGGGATCCCAAGCATCCAACGTGCCTGGAGTCGACGATGGATCAAGGGGCTTACACAACAATAGCGTCTGCCAAGGTGGATAACTGAACCAATCAACCAAAGAGAACTCCAACATTCACACAACTGTTTAACCAAAAGAACCAAAGCTTGAAAATTTCTTCAAAGGCTTCACCCCTAGCCTTAGCTAGAGGTTTAACCAACCATGCTACAATGGAAGACTAAAACTTCTACAAAAGAGAAAATTACTCTACACTACAAAAGAAAGAAAGAAAACTAAAGAAGAGAGGAGTTGTAGAGAATGGGATTTGGATTTGAGGGATGATGAGAATGAGAAGGGATTGAGCTCCTTTTATAGACTTTTGAGAGGCTCCCAAGCCTAGGTGGCACTCCAAGCTTAAACCAAATTTTTAGTTAGGTTTGGGAATGGAGTTAGGCTTGGAGTGCCCAAAGCAAACTTTTTTTTTAGGTTTGGGCTTGGAGTTAGGCTTGGAATGACATGTGGCAAGAAAAGTAATCCAAGCCTAGGTGTCACTCCATGCCTAAAGCAAAACTTTCTCTAGGTTTGGGCTTGGAGTGAGGCTTGGATGATGAGGTGGCATTTCTAAGCCTTACACATGTGTGGGGAAAGGGGAGAGAGAGAGAGAGAGAGAGAGAGAGAGAGAGAGAGAGAGAGAGAGAGAGAGAGCTCCTCTCTTGGTTGCACATGAGCAAGGGAGCTGCTGGACTTCAACTTGTGTGAAGGAGAGATGCTAGCCTTCATGGCTGGTACGTGTGAAGTGGGACTCCTCCACAAGATGGACTGGATGGAGATAGATGCTGTGGACGAGCTATGGACGGTGGCCACTTACTAGCCATGGATGGTTGGCTAGAGATCAGGCTGCAAATGATGCTGATGTGGGTTGGCCTTTGCTAGCCGTTAATGGAGATCTTCCATAGGTGTCACACCATCTGGACGGTTGAGCTGAAATGGATGTTGGAATGGAGAAAACCGTCCATTGCTGCACGGAAGTGCTGGACGATGGAGATTGCTTCCACACGTGCTGGAGAAGTTGGACGTCTAGCTCTGGTGGACGGTTGCAGCTGAAGGTGGGGCCATCTTTAGACGCTGTAGGTCAGATGGACGGACGGCTATGCTGATGAACAGTTGGTTGGATGGACGGTTGAGCTGGTTCAGCTGCATAGATGGACGGCCTGAAGTCTGCAGATCAGTTGGACGGGTAGATGGTCTCCTATTGCTGGCCCATATCGTGGATGATGGTGCTAATGGATTGAATGGGCGGCTGGATGCTCCTGGACAGGTTGGACGCTGGAGATGGACGGTCCACTTGATGCTGGCCTTGATGGCCTTCATCAGCTGGACGTTGAAGCTAGAGATGCTGCACATGTGGTGGGTATGGACACTGGTGCTAGAATTTGGATCGTCCAGCTGATCTGATGTGTTCCAGCTGCTGATGGTCAGTCCAGATGTTGTGGACGGCTTGTAGCATGTGTGAGGGGCTTCCAACGTAGCTGGATGGCTGATGGTTGGTGTCCATTGAGCTGGACGGTGGAGATGGACATCCAGCAGCTGCTAGTCTTGAGGCGTCCCAACTGTTGGACCACTGGGAGGATTTACTACTGTGCTTAGACGGACCCCCACTGCTGGAGATTATGGGGTCCACCTTAGACGGTGGATTGGAGATGGTGGATGTCTGCTGTTGCAGATGGACGACTGATGATGATGATGGAGACTGCTGGGTTAGCTCTTCATTTTGATGGGCCTTAGCTTTGAACGGCTGGATGGATAGATGGACTGCAATTGACGATGGTGATGATGGTGTGGTCCACAGTGCTAGATGATCAAGGCCATCGATCTGATTCTTATGAAAGTATGGCCCGCCTTAATGCACAATTGGTCCCTCAAGTGGACACCCAATCTTAATTGTCCAATCTTGAGTGATTGCCTAATCACGACCATCATGCACAACTTAGATTTTCAAATGAGCGGTTGTGATGCGGTCCACCATAGAGCATGATCCATCCTTTGATCTTTACGGTCTGATTTTCTTCAGGGCTACCCCGATGGTTGATCTTGCTTTCTTTTAGGCTTTTAAACGCCCTGATTGGCTCAGATCTTGTCCAACGTCTCCTGATCACCTGAAGACAGAAAATTCACCTAATGAGGGATAATTAACCTGGAAAAATAATGATAATGCCCTTAACAACCAGGATTAATTATATAATATTAGGTACTTATCAGTACCCTAAGAAGATACCCTCATCACTTTTGGAGTCAAACTTTCCCAAATTTTCACGGTCTCTTAGAATATAACATGTACTACCAAAGACCTTAAAGTATTTCACATTTGGTGTCCTTCCACACTATAGTTCATAAGCAGTTTTGTTTAAACCTACCCTCAAATAAACTCGATTTATAATATAGCAGGCAGTGTTTACTGCTTCGGCCCACAGATTTTGCGCAAGATTCTTATTATTAAGCATGACTGTGGCCATATCCAACAATACTCGATTTTTTCTTTCAGCAACCCCATTTTGTTGAGGTGTTTTGGGTGCTGAGAACTTATGACAAATACCCAATTCATCACACAATTCCTGCAAACAATGATCTTCAAATTCACCGCCGTGATCACTCCTGATTCTGGTTACCATGTATCCTTTCTCATTATGAAGTCACTTCACTAGTTTTTGGAATGCTTCAAATGTGTCAGATTTTTTTCTTAGGAAGGCAACCCATGTGAATCTAGAGTAATCATCAACGACTACAAAGAAGTATCGTTTTCCACCTTGGCTAAGTACCCTGGTAGGACCAACTAGGTCCATGTGTAGCAGTTCAAATGGTTTTGATGTGACCAAGATAGAGGTTCTCTTGTGTGCAACCTTGATTTGTTTACCTTTTTGGCAAGCGATGCACACAGCATTAGGTCTTTTACCCATCTTAGGTAGACCTCTCACCAATTTTTTCTGACTCAGTTTAAATAGATTTCTATAATGAACATGACCGAGTCGATGGTGCCACAGTTCTGTTTCATCCTTAATGGCCACGTGACACATGGTGGAGGAGCTTGGATTGTTGTCATTTTCAATGACATAACAGCTGTCTCCTGTGTGTAGACCTTTCATAACTAATTTTCTTGTGGAGTTCAGGATCTTGCACATATCTTTGGAGAAGCGTACTGAATGCTCTTCATCACGAATTTGTGAGATACTCATAAGGTTGTGTTTAAGACCATTAACATAAAGCACATTTTCAATTTCAGGCAAATCTGGCCCAGTGATGGTTCCTTTACCAATGATTTTAGCCATGCTCCCATCACCAAATGTGACAGACCCACCATCAAATTCGTTATATGCACAAAATTGGGATCTATCACCGGTCATGTGTCTAGAGCAACCACTATCCAAGTACCATCTAGGGGTATTCCCAGCTTTTAGGGCAGTATGAATGACCAAACACTGTTCTTAACTACCCATTTAGTTGTTGTCCTTTTATGAGGGGTATTCTTATGGTGAGATTCTCTAGTTTTCTTGGGAGAATCAGGTTTTCCTTTTTCACGCAAGAGGAGAGCAGTTTTCAAATTCAGCATTTTAACTTGCTCCAACTAGTTCATTCATCCTATTGTCCTTCTTAGGAAGTGTAGGATAATTTTTTTGTATGTTTCCTCTTTTTGGTGAAGTATGCATAGGAGGATTCCAATTGGCTTGCACATTTTTCCCGATCGGTACAAATTTTCCTTTCAAGTTTCTGACCGGATTTTTGAAAATCATGCATTCAAACTTTAGGTGGCCAATGTCACCACAAACATGGCAAACAGGAGATGCTTTGGTTTTACTCCCCGATGCACTATGATCTCTTCTTACCATCGGATGGATTGAGATAGTTTTTGAAGAGTGACTGTCATAGCCCAAACCTCTTCTGTCCAGTGGTGATCTTACAACACCTAAGAGTTTTTCAAGGTTTTCTTCTCCTTAGGCGAAACGTCTTCTGGAGTCAACAACTTGACACTTAAGACGATCAATTTCAGTGTTCGCTGTTGAGATCTTAATTGTGCATATTCTAACCCCAATTCATCACTCATTGTGCGAGGTTTGCATGGTTTATAGACTAATCTAATGCATGTTTTGTGATTGCAGGTTTGAGAGTGGACTCCGCCTAATTGAAGATGAAAAGAGCTTATTAAGAACCTTGGACGAAGACCCAAGGTGGGCCGAAGGAAGAAAGAAGCAAGGAAAGAAGAAAGTAGAAGAAAGAAAGGAAGAAAAGAAGAAGAAAGAAGAAACCGACCGGTCTTGACCGGTCGGCCAAGGGAGCCAGACCGGTCTTGATCGGTCAGCTATGCACGCTGGAGTTCTGCTGAACAAGTCCGACCGGTCTTGACCAGTCGGCCAAGGCTGTTGGACTACTACTGAAGAGGCCAGCCCAGTCTGACCGGTCCAGACCGGTCGGCCACGTGAAGAAACAAGAATTTCTATTCCTGGCGTCGATTTTCTCTGCGCACTGCGTAACTATTACACAGATTCTCGATCTTTCTGAAGTTGCGGAGCGTCCCCACTATAAAAGGACACCTAGGGATCGTTCTTAGGGTATCTAAGGAGGATTTAAGCGAGGTTGGAGGCTGTGAAAAGGGATTTTGGAGTTCCACAACTCCATCTAGTTTGTTCTATTGTTTTATGCTTTTCTTAGTTTGTTTCATGTTTCCTTGGATCATGAGCAGCTAAACCTCTTAGCTAGGGCTAAGAGGTGAAGCTTATAGTGGATCCAAGATGTTTTAATTCGTATTCAGTTGGTTTTAAGTGTGGAATTCATGATTATAAACTATGGTTTGAAGTTTATACAAGTTTTTAAGTAGTTTTTCTTAGTCTTATGATGACTCATGGATGTTTGGGAGAATTACTTAGCTTCTTAATTGGTTTGTATCAGTCTAGACCTGTATGATCCGAGGAATCGGAGTGCACTCTAGTACTATGATCTTCATAAAGGGACTTGCTACCAAAGTTCTATTTTTCTGATTTTCTGAATTATGTAAGGGATTGTGCATGTGATTTGAATCAAGTTCAATTCATGATCTAGCCTTGTCTTGTGACAGGACTTGAGGATGGTCATGATTGTGAACTGGACCTTTTGGAAAGGGGAATGACCTATGCAATTGAGCATGCTCAGCTCAGCCTACATTGAGTAAATCTTATGCATTGAACTTACATATGACAGATTGTTTGGTTTAACAGCTCTATCATCCGATTAGATAGACCTTAATGTCGATTCTAGTTGAGAGAATGAAAAATCACAGCGGATTGAACATCAAGGATTGCTACAAGTGGATCCTTGAACCCCTAGTGCCTTCTTATAATTAGTTACTTTCAATTTAATTCAATTTTGTTACTCACATCAAATTCATACAAAAATCTGGTTATTAGCTTTCAATAGACACTTTTGGATGAATTTGTGAAATCCTACATAAGTCTCTGTGGATCGACCTCGGTCTTACCGAGATTATTACTACATCGCAACCCTACACTTGGGGAAGCGAACAAGTTTTTGGCGTCGCTGCCGAGGACTTTGACGGTTTTTCACAAATTTCTGAAATTAGTATCTATTTAGGATTTTTAGGATTTTAGGACTAACTTAGTTTGTTTATTTGATTTTTCTTTTCAGGGATTTCTAGGAAGCTGAAGAAGATATAAGGATTTCAAGTGCCGAATCAGGTTTTATCTTTCTAAACCTTACTCTTCTCCTTCTCCTATTCATTCCTATCTTATTCATCTCTTGTAGAGTGGGTGGAGACTCCTTTTGGATCTCTGAAAGGTCGGCCTTGTGCCACCTGGATTCCTATTGGTCGGCTCTGCCGTCTTGGATCACCTTGTGCTCAGAGATTTCTTTTCTCACCTCTACTCCTCTTTCTCCTTTTTCTGCACTTTTTCTCAAAAGATTCAAAGAGTGGGTGTGGAGTTCTTTGAACCCCTATTGACCAGGAGAAATCGGTCTCTATCCTTGCTTCTGGCTTAGCCATTGCAAGACACCTTGTGCTTCGGTCTTAGAGAAAAGTAAAGAAAGGGAGGAAGAATTCTTCTTTCTCTTTGTTTCTTATTTTTTGGTTTTGCATGCCACATTGGGCTTGGGATTCCAATAACCGACTCATAAGTGAAGGGGGGATAGTAGAAGGAATTGACAGAGAACCACGTGCTAGGAGACATCTAAACTCTCCAATTTTGTCTGAAAACATGGCTGCAAATCAACCTAATTTGGGCCAAAACCCAACTGAAATAGGGGAGAATGTGGTTGAGAATGTTCCCCGACCTAGGACTTTACGTGATTTCTTGCAACCTGCAAGAGCAAGCACTCTCTCATGCATAGTTTTTCCACAAAATGCAGGGAGTGTAGATTTGAAACCAGGAGTGATCCAACTTCTCCCTAAATTTCATGGATTAGACAGTGAAAGTGCCTATCAACACCTTAAAGAGTTTGATGAGGTAATCACCACCATGCACTTTGCAAATGTGACTGAAGATGTAGTAAGACTCAAATTCTTCCCTTTCACTCTTAAAGATAAAGCCAAGGGTTGGCTTTATGCATTGAGGCCAAGATCAATTGGTGCATGGACTGATATGCATAGAGAATTTATAAAAAAATTCTTCCCTACTCACAAAACGAACATGTTGAAGCGCCTTATCATGAATTTTGCCCAAAAGGAAGATGAAACCTTCTTCCAATGTTGGGAGAGGTTTAAGGATTTATTAAATGCATGCCCATATCATGGCTATGAAATTTGGCGGGTTATAAGCTTTTTCTATGAAGGACTGACTTCACCCATGCGCCAATTTGTAGAGATGATGTGTAATGGGGAGTTCATGAATAAGGAAGCTGATGAAGCATGAGATTATTTGGAAGAATTGGCTGAGAATGCACAGTCTTGGGATACATCAAAACCAACAAATTCCAAGACTGGCCAACAAAAGGAAAAGGGGGGAATGTATGTCTTATCAGAAGAAGATAGCATAAGTGCACGGGTGGCTAGCCTCACAAGAAAGGTCGAAGCCATGGAATTAAGGAAAGGAGAAACGATCAACTCCACTGACGTTGAAACTGTTTGTGGAATTTGTGCTGGAACTCAACATGCAACACAAGATTGTCCCACAATTTCAGTAGTTCAAGGCATCTTACAAGAACAAACAAATGCCATAAACAATTATCAACAGCAATTTGGTGCTCCAATTTCAAACACGTTTAATCCTAATTGGAAGAACCATCCCAACTTCAGTTGGAGGAATGGACCCACTGCAAATGCAAACAACACTCCAAAAGTATCACTAGAGGAGATGTTGGGTGAATTCGTATCGGTCCAAGCTGAGTATAATAAGACAAATTCTCTAAAAATAGATGGGTTCATGCAAGAGCAATTGAAATTCAATCAAAATTCAACTCAAGCCATCAATGAATTGAAAACATCACTGGCTAGAGTTGAATCTCATCTTAGTGTTAGAGAGAAGGGCACACTTCCTGCCCAACCTCTTCCTAACCCAAGAACCCAGTTTGAGATACAAGATGCAAGCTCATCCTCCCACCACACGGAACATGTTCAAGCTATCACCACTTTGAGAAGTGGAAAAGAAATTGACAAATCTAATCCGGTGAAGGCCCCAAAGCTTAAGGATCCGGAAATTTCTAAAGAGGATGATAGCTCGAACAACACCCCACAAGAGAAAGAACCGGAAAAGCAATACAAGCCGGTTGCTCCGTTTCCACAAAGGTTGATTTCACCTAAACCTTTAGATAAAAATCTAGAAATTTTAGAAGTTTTCAAGCAGGTGAAGATCAACATCCCATTGTTGGATGCAATAAAACAAATACCATCTTATGCCAAATTTCTAAAGGAATTGTGTATAGTCAAAAGGAAACACAACGTTCACAACAAAGTTCTTTTGACTGAAAATTTGAGCGCCATCATCAAACAAGAGGTGCCCCAAAAATATAAGGATCCAGGTAGTCCAACCATCTCTTGCATCATAGGAGACTACCGGATTAAACAAGCCCTACTCGACTTGGGGGCAAGTGTGAATCTCATTCCATACTCGGTCTACGAACAACTTGGGTTAGGTGAATTGAAACCCACCAAAACCACACTCCAACTTGCTGATAGATCCATCTGTATACCGAGAGGAATGATAGAGGATGTTCTAGTCCAAGTTGATAAATTCTACTACCCAGTAGACTTTATTGTCTTGGATACACATCCCGTGATAGGCACCGGTGCTCAAATTCCCGTCATACTTGGACAACCGTTTCTAGCTACTTCAAATGCCATTATCAATTGTAGAAACGGACTTGTACAAATGCCCTTTGGAAATATGACCCTTGAGCTTAACATATTTGATTTATGCAAACAACCACGGGAGGTTGATGATGATGTCCACGAATTAAACATGATTGAATCATTCGTGGAGGATACAGTCCCCTTATCACTATCTTCCGACCCTTTGGAGGCATGTGTGGCCCATTCTCATGAGATAAATGATGACACAATACAAGAGATGGATGCCATACTAGAGATGATGCTAGTGCTTGATAATAAAAGATGGACGGCCCTATTTGAGCCTTTGCCTGTAAACGAGAACAAGGCCCTCCCATCCAACATCAAGGCACCAATACTCGACCTAAAACCATTATCAAGTGAGCTGAGATATGTTTATTTAGGTCGAGATGAGATATATCCAGTGGTGATTTCTTCCCACTTGGATGAGGAACAAGAGAGTAGGCTAATAGCCACTCTAGTAGAGCACAAGAGTGCCATTGGATGGTCAATTGCGGATCTCAAAGGCATAGACCCACTGATTTGTACTCATCGCATACACCTTGAGGAGAATGCGAAAACATCTAGGCAACCACAAAGACGACTAAATCCAAACATGAAGGATGTGGTTAAGGCCGAAGTGGTAAAACTATTGGATGTGGGTATTATTTACCCAATATCCGATAGCCAATGGGTGAGCCCAACTCAAGTGGTGCCTAAGCCAATGCCTAAGAAATCCGGAATAACCATCGTAGCCAATGCCAATGAACTTGTGCCAACTAGAGTCACTATCGGTTAGAGAATGTGCATTGACTACAGGAAGCTAAACACTGTCACGAGGAAAGACCACTTACCCCTACCATTTGTTGATCAAATTTTAGAACGGTTGGCCGGTCATTCCCACTTCTGCTTCCTTGATGGCTATTCAGGATACAACCAAATAGAAATTGCCCTTAAAGACCAAGAAAAGACTACATTCACATGTCCATTCGACACTTTTGCCTACCGACGGATGCCGTTTGGACTATGTAATGCCCCTGCCACCTTTCAACGTTGTATGATGAGTATCTTTTCTGACATGGTGGGGACCATTCTCGAAGTCTTCATAGATGATTTTTCTGTATTTGGTTGTAGCTTTGATGAGTGCCTTGAGCACTTGAAGTCTGTGCTGAAAAGATGTGAAGAGAAGAACCTTGTGCTGAATTGGGAGAAGTGTCACTTCATGGTTCAAAAGGGAATTGTCCTTGGTCACATCGTTTCACAAAATGGAATCGAGGTGGACAAAGCGAAAATTGATCTTATCTCTAACCTTCCACCACCCAAAAGCATACGAGATGTACGGTCCTTTTTAGGACTCGCATGATTCTACAGAAGGTTCATAAAGAACTTCAGTTCACTTTCTCGACCTTTATGTAACCTACTTCAAAAGGAAAATTCATTCGAGTGGAATGAAGAATGTCAAAAGGCCTTTACCACCCTTAAAGGTATGTTGACATGTGCTCCTATAATGCAACCACCTGATTGGAGCCTCCCTTTTGAGATTATGTGCGATGCTAGTGACTATGCTATTGGGGCCGTGCTAGGCCAAAGAAAAGAGAAAAAGCCATGTGTCATTTACTAAGCAAGTAGAACCCTAAACTCAACCCAAGCAAACTACACCACTACTGAAAAAGAACTTTTAGCCGTAGTTTTTACCTTGGACAAGTTTAGGTCCTACTTGATTGGATCCAAGATCATTATATTCACTGACCATGCCGCACTTAAGTATCTTCTCTATAAGAAGGATGCTAAACCAAGGTTGTTAAGATGGATCCTTCTACTCTAGGAATTCGACATAGAAATACGTGATAAGAAAGGAGTAGAAAATGTAGTAGCTGACCATCTCTCTAGACTTGTCCTCACAGATTCCCCTGAAACGACTGCAATCAATGACATGTTCCCTGATGAACAACTTTTTGCTGTTCCCAATTGCCATAGTATGCGGACATTGCTAACTATCTTGCTACAGGTACAACTCCTACACATTGGAAAAAGCAAGATAAGGATAAATTCTTCAAAGAGGTGCGGAAATTCCTATGGGACGACCCGTACTTATTCAAGTACTGTCCCGACCAAATCATAAGGAGATGTGTACCGGATGAGGAACAACAAAGTATCATCTCCTTCTGTCATTCTCAGGCATGTAGTGGCCACTTTTCGGCTAAAAAGACCACAGCGAAAATTCTGCAATGTGGGTTTTATTGGCCCACCATGTTCAAAGACACATGTGTTTTGCAAAGCATGTGAACCTTGTCAGAAATTAGGAGGAATCTCCCGTAGAAATATGATGCCACTCAATCCCATCTTAATAATCGAAATTTTTTATTGTTAGGGCATCGATTTCATGGGCCCATACCCATCTTCTTTTGGAAACCTATACATCTTACTTGCCGTTGATTATGTTTCCAAATGGGTCGAGGCCATCCCTTGCCGAAATAATGACCATAAAACGATCATTCGCTTTTTAAAAGAGAATATTCTTTCCCGGTTTGGAACGCCTCGAGTTATCATAAGTGATGGAGGGTCTCACTTTTGCAATCGCCCTTTTGAAACCTTAATGAAGAAATATGGCGTAACACACAAAGTGAGCACTCTCTATCACCCACAAACTAGTGGACAAGCTGAGATATCCAATAGAGAGATTAAACACATTCTAGAGAAAACGGTGAACCCCGATCACAAGGATTGGTCACTTCGGCTTACCGATGCACTTTGGGCATACCGTACTGCTTTTAAGACCCCTATTGGAATGTCTCCCTATAGACTTGTCTATGGGAAGGCTTGTCACTTGCCTGTGGAGTTAGAACATAGGGCATATTGGGCTATTAAGAAGATGAATTTCAATTCTGACAAGGCAAGCTCGTTACGTAAAGTACAATTGAATGAACTTGCAGAAATCCGGAATGAAGCTTATGAGAATGCGAGAATTTACAAGGCCAAGACGAAGATATTCCATGATAAGAATATTCTTCGCAAGACATTCACGATCAATCAAAAAGTCCTCATGTATAATTCTCGCTTACATCTATTTCTCAAAAAATTGAGATCTCGATGGACCGGTCCCTACATTGTGCAAACTGACTATCCTTATGGGACTGTCGAGCTGTTAAATCCGAGGAATGGCAACATTTTTAAAGCAAATGGGCAGCGATTAAAGCCGTTCTTTGAGAAATTTCCTTCAGAAGGTATGTTCATACCTCTGAATGATCCTGTGTATCAGGATGATTGATCTCCTAGTCTGATGGAGGTATAGAGTAGTTAGGATTAGGATTTTACGGCTTTTGTTTTCTTTTTCATAGGTTTGTTAGAAGGAGGAAGAATTCCACTTTTCACTCTCTCAGGTACTATCATTCCTCACTTCCTTTTATTTTTCAAATTGCTCTCATGTTTTGCTCATTGCACATCTTTTACATTGAGGACAATGCAAGATTTGGTTGGGGGGTGTAGGATCACTTGGATAAATCCAGCGTTTTGTAACATTTCAAGCAATTATGTGGAAATTTTTTCGATTTCTCCAAAATTCGAAACTCTTTTGGAAAACATTGGTTCTATGCATTCCAGATGATATGAGCATAAGAGGAGGAGATATGAAGTGTATGGGGCTGTATGTCTGGAATCTCTCATAGCATAATGGTTTTATATGTGAATTCCTCTAATTATGTGATTGATAGAAAATCTGAACACTTTTACACCTAGTCCACATTACACGATTTTCATGGGTTGAAGTGATTATGTGATTTATGGATTGGCTAGACTTTGAATTATGGTGTTGAGAAATCAGGCCGGGGTACTTTGTCCATCCTTGTCCATGGGAAAACAACGAAAGATATGGATTTCTAAAAATCCTATCTAAATTAAAAGAAAAGGGAAAAGGACGGATGAAATTGGGAATGATGGAAAACTGGTGGAAATTTTCGATTAGGGCTACCTACTATCAACCGGGGGATGGTCTACCCGTAACCAAAGCCGGAAATGGGACGTAGTGTGAAAGTCGTCGGAAGGATGGTAAGGCAAATTCCTGTCATTGGCTTGATGTAGCTCCATGTACCTTGAGATCTATAGTCTGGTTGATCTATGAAGAAGCTTAGAAACTCATGAGATGAATTTTCACTATCCACACTAGATTGAATTTGTTCAAGTTCTTCTGTTTATCAACCAATCAGCAGGAATCTCATATAAATGCTTATCATGTCTTGAGGGATTACAGTTTCAACTTTTGTCACCAAATAATTCTGAATCTTACACTTGTATGTCTTGGGACGTATAGAAGAAGGGTTTCTGAAAGAGGGTTGAGTTTTGAAGAATGGGATTAGCTTCACGCATGTTTTGCTCGGGACTAGCAAAATGCTGGTTGGGGGGTGTGTTGAGATCTTAATTGTGCATATTCTAACCCCAATTCATCACTCATTGTGCGAGGTTTGTATGGTTATAGACTAATCTAATGCATGTTTTGTGATTGCAGGTTTGAGAGTGGACTCCGCCTAATTGAAGATGAAAAGAGCTTATTAATAACCTTGGACGAAGACCCAAGGTGGGCCGAAGGAAGAAAGAAGCAAGGAAAGAAGAAAGTAGAAGAAAGAAAGGAAGAAAAGAAGAAGAAAGAAGAAACCGACCGGTCTTGATCGGTCGACCAAGGGAGCCAGACCGGTCTTGACCGGTCAGCTATGCACGCTGGAGTTCTGCTGAACAAGTCCTGACCTTGACCGGTCGGCCAAGGCTGCTGGACTACTACTGAAGAGGCCAGACCGGTCGTGACCGGTCGGCCAGCCCAGTCCGACCGGTCCAGACCGGTCGGCCACATGAAGAAACAGGAATTTCTATTCCTGGCGTCGATTTTCTCTGCGCACTGCGTAACTGTTACGCAGATTCTCGATCTTTCTGAAGTTGCGGAGCGTCCCCACTATAAAAGGACACCTAGGGATCATTCCTAGGGTATCTAAGGAGGATTTAAGCGAGGTTGGAGGCTGTGAAAAGGGATTTTGGAGTTCCACAACTCCATCTAGTTTGTTCTATTGTTTTATGCTTTTCTTAGTTTGTTTCATGTTTCCTTGGATCATGAGCAGCTAAACCTCTTAGCTAGGGCTAAGAGGTGAAGCTTGTAGTGGATCCAAGATGTTTCAATTCGTATTCAGTTGGTTTTAAGTGTGGAATTCATGATTATGAACTATGGTTTGAAGTTTATACAAGTTTTTAAGTAGTTTTTCTTAGTCTTATGATGACTCATGGATGTTTGGGAGAATTACTTAGCTTCTTAATTGGTTTGTATCAGTCTAAACTTGTATGATCTGAGGAATCGGAGTGCGCTCTAGTACTATGATCTTCATGAAGGTACTTCCTACCAAAGTTCTATTTTTCTGATTTTCTGAATTATGTAAGGGATTGTGCATGTGATTTGAATCAAGTTCAATTCATGATCTAGCCTTGTCTTGTGATAGGACTTGAGGATGGTCATGATTGTGAACTGGACCTTTTGGAAAGGGGAATGACCTATGCAATTGAGCATGCTCAGCTCAGCCTACATTGAGTGAATCTTATGCATTGAACTTACATATGACAGATTGTTTGGTTTAACAGCTCTATCATCCGATTAGATAGACCTTAATGTCGATTCTAGTTGAGAGAATGAAAAATCACAGCGGATTGAACATCAAGGATTGCTACAAGTGGATCCTTGAACCCCTAGTGCCTTCTTATAATTAGTTACTTTCAATTTAATTCAATTTTGTTACTCACATCAAATTCATACAAAAATCTGGTTATTAGCTTTCAATAGACACTTTTGGATGAATTTGTGAAATCCTACATAAGTCCCTGTGGATCGACCTCGGTCTTACCGAGATTATTACTACATCGCAACCCTACACTTGGGGAAGCGAACATTCGCCTCTTTGAGTTCTTTCTCAAGTCTAGTATGCTTATCGAGAGATTCACCACTCATGAATTTTTTCTTTTCTTGTTCAAGCTCATCATTCTTCCTTTTCAGTTCTTCTAGATCTTGACCCATCTTTTGATTCTCAATTTTTAATCCGTCAAGACTTTTTGTCAATTTATCATTTTCGACCTTCATTTGGCCCAACTTTTTAATGGTATTCATATTTTCAATGTATAGTTGGTTATATACCTCCTGAAGGCCTTCATCCTCATCCTCATCATCACTCAAGGAATCATTTTCAGTGTTAGAGGATTCACGATCATCAATGTCTCCGGTGATCTTTGCAATGGGCTCAATTTGAGGCACAATATTAGTGATGGAAGCCATTCAAATTTTGATTGAGCCTTGTTCCTCATCACTTTGGTATATGTTTGATTCTGATTCAGATTCTTCAGTTTCATCCCTTTTTGTCGCCATTGCCTTTTTCTTAGTCTTTTTATCGGTGCACTCAGATGCAATGTGACCAAATCCTCTACACTTGTAACATTGAGGATCTTTTGACTTAAAAATTTTCCTTTGCTGTTCTTAGAGTCAAAAGGTTTACCCTTCTGGTACGGTTTTCTTCTAGAAGTATTTCCCCTAGTTTTGAAGAATTTTTGAAATTTCTTGGCCATAAGTGCCATTTCTTCTATGTCTGGATCTTCTTCACTTTCATATTCAGAATCTTGTTTCTTGTGAGAAGATTTCAGGGCTGTATTTTTGGATTTGGAGGGAGTTTTGAAATGTAACTCATGGGTTTGAAGGGCCCTAGTAATTCTTCAACTTTCATGATATCTAGGTCCTGACATTCTTCTAAAGTAATAACTTTGGTAGAAAACCGTTCCGGTAGGGATCTCAGAATTTTCCTACACAGTCTATTCTTCGGAACAGGTTCCCCCAAGCCCCACATGTCATTTGTGATCTTGTTCAGTCTGGTATAGAAGTCCGTAAATATTTTATGCTCCTCCATTTTTATGTTCTCGAATTGTGTAGTGAGGCGCTGAAGTTTCGAGCGTTTGACAACGCTTGTTCCTTCATGTGTAACTTCAAGAATATTCCATGCTTACTTACTGATTGTGCAGTTTTGAATCCGACCAAATTCATCTTTAGACACTGAACAAAAAATGGCATTCAGGCCTTTGGCATTATGAACACGTTGAGCTTTGTCATAATCTGTCCACATAGCCTTTTCTCTTGGCCTGAGGACATCCGGTTCACCTTCCTTACATATAATATCCATTGGGGGTTTATATCCAATATCAACCGTGTCCCTAACGTCTGAATTAATGGATTTTAAAAAGATGCGCATTCGGGCTTTCCAATATGGATAGTTAGAACCATCAAAGAAGGGAGGTTTAGTAACGGATGTAGAGTCCTCTCTAGACATATTTTCAAGTTCTCTTAGGATCTTACTCTGGGTTTTTTAAACCTGAGCGGAGAAACCCGCTTTGATACCAATTGAAATTACGGTTTTACCGCTTGTAGAGATACTCGGATATATGCCTAATGTCCTAGAGGGGGGTGAATAGGACTTTTTGAATTTTCAATTACAATTTAAAACTAAAGCAAGTCAATCTTACCAACCAAGATTATCACAATAACATTCAAGGCAATTATATGATTAATTTGCAAGAAAAGACTATCATAGGCATTTCATCAAACAGTTAGCATTCATGATTGACTAAACCATTCAACACATAGCAATCATTCAATCTCAAAATGCACAACGATTTATAGTGGTTCGGTTTCCCTACTTCACTCCCGTTTTACGATCTCAACCTATGAGAACACCGGATTTTATTATAGTCGTGGTTTTAAATCAGGTTAACCATCAACCTTAACATCCTTTAATCTAGGACCATGTTTACCATCCGCCGATGGCCCAATCTAGGGACTTGACAAGTTTGGATCTTAAACTCTCACCAATCCTAATCCAAGGACGGCCACGTACACTCCCACCGAAGTTTCCCAATCCAGGGAATAGTGATTCAATAAATGGACTCTCAAATACTAGACATACCTAGACGATTGAGCCCCGATTCAATGCCTTTGATGAGTAGCTTCAGCTCCACGTGCTTCAGCTTCTCTTTGTGCTCTCAAGATCAGCTACCGATGCAAATGATGTGTGTATGATTATGCCGGGTAGTTGGGAGAGAGATGGTCAAGTTCCTCTTGCCTATTCAATGCAATGGTTATGAGGGAACTACCAAACTACAGCATTCAATGGCCATAAATGACCTCATAAAGATATTTCGAAGGTAGGTCAGCCATGAATGCATATCTTGAGTTCATACTTCAAACTGAGCTTTGAATACTCAATGACAAGCCATTAATGGCTAGGTTTGAATGATGAACTCAAGGGAATTAAGTGCAAGGAGGGTAGGAAGATGTGAGTAAAGACTCTCTCACTTAGCTCTTGATGGGTGTTGAATGCATACCACGAAAGCCTCTGAAATATGGCTTTATAGAGCCCCAAATGATGGCCCCAACGGATAAAAAATGATCACAATCGACCTGTCAGAGAAAGGCCTCAACCGGTCGGACAGGTTGGTCGCAGTACAAAGTGTTGGAACTCATTTGGTTCTGTCCGACTGGTCAAAGTCACGCGATGCATAACCTTATTTGCGCGCACCAAAATGTGTTTTACCCCTGTCCGGAGCTGACCAAAAGGGCCTGAAAGCCTACAGGTACCATTTTGGAGTGGAATCAGACATGCGAATGGCTGCCAAGTGATCCAGAATGCCCGGGAAAAGTTAAGTAGCATGTTTGACATTCTTGCGGTGTATATTCTACATGCGCGCTTCCCGGAACAATATTCCTATGCAAATAGCCGGTCGAGAGCGTCCAAATTGGTAAGGAACTACCAAAATTCACAGCAGATGACCATCGGTACCCCACCACGTTCATTCAGGAGGTCGATCATGGCCTAAAACGGCTTGGCGTCAGTGACTTGGGTCTCCAAAAGGTAGCCCGCCTCTGGAGGTCGCCGCCCGTCGGAGCCAAAAACCTGAAATATTCTAAGTGATGGAACATGCATTTGCTCTCTCTCCACATGCGGATGCCATGAGAAGACATGCATTTGCCCTCTCACCACATGCGCATGAGAGCACTCTCTCTCCCTTTTCTATATTTTCAAAACTTCAAAAATATCAAAAATCATAAAATATGTGCTAAGTGTGAGCACATGCGGGCACCACAGAGGGCACAAGCGCCAACACCAAGTACATGCGCCTAGTGCATAAGCACATGCGCCTACACACCATGGCATGCGCATTCCACAAGCACATGCACCTACACACTCCTCTACATGCGCATGCCCTCTCTTTTGCAGACAACATGCGCCCGGTACCCGATACCCGATTAACATACTATAAATACCCCTCCACTCGATAAGACAGGGACGAGATCATCATTCCCAGAGCACTCTTCTTGCAAAGGTAAAAATTCCTCACCAGAATCCTCACCAGGAAAGGGACATGCGCCCATCCCTTCGCCGGATGCCCTCGCCGGAAAGGGATTTCTCCCACCGGAGCAAAATCCCCCAAGTCACATAGTTGCATGCACCCACTCCTTTCTGCTTTGGGAGAAAAATTTAAAATCCTCCAAGTCCCATGGGACATGCGCTTATCAGCTAGGGGTTGGGCACATGTGCAATGGCACATGCGCCTGGGGGACTTTTTCTCTTTCTCTCCTATATTTCTCTTCACTCCCTCATGCCACATGCGCCCAAGGGAGAGGCCACATGCGCCCAAGTGCGCCCAAGGGAGAGGGACATGCTCCCATCTCCCTTCCGTTCACCCTCTCTCCTCACATGCATTTGGGGCAGGGTACATGCGCCCACTTTAAAGCACATGCGCCCACCTCCAACTCCATAGGCGCCCATACACTCTTAGGTGCGCCCAGACGCTGATACTTGCTTGGGATTTTCATGATATGGCCCACCTTTGATGTGGTCCGCTTCCCGATCACGCCAATGATCCTAGACACACGTCAACAATGTCTATCCATCCCCTGGATCAGATTCGCCAACGGTTGAGGTTAGGTGGGCCAAATCGGCAATTTGATCAAAAAGGCCAATACTTAGCCAATACTGTGAACCTCGAAAGCCCTTCCGAAAGAGACGTAAATGGCCGAAATCGAGAGGAATCGGGCGGAATTTGACCAAACCCGAGAGGGAGACTTCTCTCCGCCATAACATGATATATCATAATCATGCACCACAACAAGGTTATCCAAACTCAGGAGCCCCGAATACCCTAATTAAGTGGTCAGCAGGCCCACTACTTAGTCATTTTCAACCCTGGGTAGTGCCCTGTCGGCTTGAAAATTGACTCATACTAAACAAATTGAAATGCGATCGCACTGTGACCCTTGTGGACATAATCCACCCCTATCCAAAGACAATCATGACAGGTATTCAACAAATCCTCCGATTGAATCGTAAACAGGCCCTGAAAAGTGCCCCGATGGCCCGAAAATCTACTAATGCCAAGTGAAATCAATCGCGATCTCAAAGACGCAGGGGCAAAATATCGATGACACAAAGATATATACGAAGTAGATTGATTAAATCAAATGCATAATTTGTCTGATACACTGAACATCTAGCATAAATGCAATCTTCTCTTGAGCATGCATAAAGCATAGTTAATTTGTACTGTACTCATTTGCATCCATTGCATGAATTTATTTCATCTTGGATCGAGATACGAAACTAAATCAAAGGGGACTATGGTTGTCATCAAAAACCGTAATCAAAGAGTTCTAAAACGTCTGAAATACTTCATCGTTAAGGCCAGTTGATGTGCGTCCTGTCCAAGGCGGGATCCGTCAGTTGAGTGGCTAAGGTAATGAGTGCCTTCCAGTAAGTCACCCGTCCCAACGGAGAAGGTCACTGGCCCTAGTTGCAGTAACTGGATACCGTGAAGTGTATCCTTGAAAGTCATATCGTCCATAGAGACGCGTCATGACCCTGAGATATACGACTCGGTTGAAACCCTAGTCGCACTAAGACCCCTTGGAGTGCCTTCCAGCAAGTCACCCGTCCCAACGGAGATGGTCACTGGCCCTGGTTGCAGTAAGTGGACATCGTGAAGTGTATCCCTGAAAGTCATATCGTCCATAGAGACGTGTCATGACCATGAGATACACGACTCGGTTAAAATCCTGGTTGCTACTCAACTAGGAAGGCCCGAAGGAGTATGGAACCAACATCTAACTGGTCTTAACAATGGCTTAGTCCATAATAAATCCTAGACTTGGTCTCGGCGACCATGAACTTGAGACTATAATCCCTGACGATTTAAACTACTTGCTCGATCTATCCGAGCTTCATCCCTTTGATATTCCATCTATTATATAACTGCGATTCATAGTGGAATCTTGTTGCTTTGTGCCGTGGTTTTCTCTCATAAGGGTTTCCACGTAAAAATCTCTGTGTTGTCTATGCTGTGCTTTATTTATATTTATGCTCTTTTAACGCTTTATTTAATTCATTTATGATACATGCATGCATTTACTTTTGCCTTTTAATCAAGGGTAATCATCCATTGATGTAATTAAGGGTTCATGACCAGTTCACAGCCCGGAATGTAAAAGATCTCAGAATCTCTGGAATAAAATTCACCTCGTGGTGCTTTCTCGTATATACTTTGTGATTGCTTATGATTGTCTATGAATGTGTCTATACTCAGGATTCCCCCAGAACAATGAAACATATGAAAAAGACTGCTGACGAGCACGATTTTTCTAGTTCTAACAAACTAGCGACTCTGCTGGGGAATCGAACAATACCAGAATCTCTGGTTATCTCTGAGTAAAGAAACATCCTAAGATAAATCGTTCGCAAACACAAATGTATACGTAAGAATGTTCCGCTAGGAGAAATGTTCGGCGCCTTCACTGGCGCCAAACTGGCGAATCTCAACGGGAACGTTCTCCCCTTCATCTTTAAAGCAAAAGTTTTCTAAAAGAATTTTAAAATCTCGTATAGCATGTATATGATTCGTACTTATATGCTTTTGTCGATCATTGAGCCATATCGCAGGTTGGTAAGGACACATCTTCTCTCCTTTCAAAGGTGTAGGGTGTTATAATGTGCGTATGACTGTGCAGAAAGAGAGAAAGACGGAAATACAGAAAAGAATCAACCATCAAAACTATACAAATGGCAGCCACTATGGTCTTCCTAGCTTCTGGGGATTTTACTTCCCTCACCTCACAGCAGCAGAAACAGTGATTCCCGAAGCCGATTGGCAACTTGTCCAGAGACGCTGATCACCAAAGAAAGCTTGAAAACAGACAAGTGACTTCAGTCAGAGCAACAACAGTGAAGACACAGAGCAGTGTGAGGAAACAGTGGAAGCCGGTTCGCAGGAATGAAACCCGCAATGCTATCAGAGCTACCGTGTCACCCAGGCCAGAATTCTCCTTCGCCGTTGCCGACTTCCCATTAATGACGGGAACAATGCTACTAGTCAAGATGCCGAATCAATTCACTATCCGGGGATTAACTGAGACTGCAATGAAAGCATGTCTACTGAAGCCAATATGACCGAGGCTATACCGCAGCGAGTGCAGGTTACAGTGGTGCAAGTCATAGAAAGGGAGGAGAGCGAGCAAAACACAGAGCTGCCTCCGATCCAAGAGCAAATAGATGAAATCATTCAGGTCCAAGAAGACACAGCCAGAGAGATCAGAGAAATAAAAGAAGCATTGGTGGCTCTAGTCGCCCAAGGGGTAGTCAGAAGCCCAACCGTTCCCTTTGGACAACCACTGGGAGAGTCACAGGATACAAGAGGAGAACCAGTAGCCGTAGAACCACAAAGTCGCCCAAGGAATGTTGCATTCGAGCGTGCACCGCCACAACCATCTCATACCACGAAAGAGGAGTTATCCCAGACAGTTGCGAACCTGATGCGTCAGGAAAGAGAAAAGGAGAAGAGAAGAAAATATGTATATTGGATACCGTATCCATCCGAAGTTAACGAAATCCCGTTCCCTGACGACTTTAGGAATCCCGACTTCCCACAATTCGACAGCAAAGGGTCACTAGAGGAACATATGACCCAATTCATGATGGTGCTAGGGAATTTGTCCGTAGTACCTCAATATTGCCTCCGATTATTTGGGTCGACGCTGACTGGAAAGGTATTTCAATGGTATATGTCATTACCCTCAGGGTCTATCAAGACCTGGGATCAGATGCAAGATTTGTTCATTTCCAAATTTTTCTCCACTGAGCGAGAAGTCTCGATGACAGATTTAGCCTTAGTCCATCAGAGGCAAGGAGAGTCAGTCGAGGCGTTTATTGATTGATGGGGAGCCATAGCGGCGCGATGCTGAGAGTTGCCTAGCGAGCCTGAGCAAGTCAAGATGTGTACGCAAGCCATGGACCCAATAATCTCGTTCGGTTTATCCGCACACAATTTCTCAACATTCAGGGACCTAGCGACAAAGGCCCATATGGTAGGGGAAGCTGCGCTGAGAACGCAGTTCAAAGCGTGAGATTGGAAAGATGGTCAAATCAAGTTACATCGACAAAAGCAAAGCCTCGAAAGATCGAAAACGCCCACATCCAGAACACAAGATTAAAGGCAAGCCAGCAGAAACTCAGTTCAGAACCAAAGGGCCACGAAAACCGAAAAAGATGACGATCGACGAACGGGGCAGGGTAGAAGGACGTTACTCGTTTGACCCAGAAGACCTTGTTCCAATAATGGAACGCCTAGTCAAAGAAGGGGGACTACAATTGCCAGAACCAATTCGACCAGAGGAAGCAGGACAAACGGATGCCCCCAATTATTGTAAGTATCATCGAAGCCTAGGACATGAGAAGGAAGAATGCCTCATCTTGAAAGGGAAAGTACAGAGACTGATCAACCAGGGTACTATTAAGCTAATGATAGAAGAAATCAGTCGGGTTACGTCAGCTGTAGTGACAATAGCACCTACGATACGACCAGTTCATGATGAAAGACTGGTGCAAACAACAATGGTACAGGCTGTCGAAGAAAGGGAATCGGCAAGACACGACGTCGAATTGTTGGCGATCCGAGAACAAGTCAGCAAATTGGTCCAAGCCCATAGGGAGCTATCCAAACAGATGGGAGAAGTTCAGGAGGCTTTAGCCATCTTGATCTCATAGAAAGGGACCCCTAGTACCGCTCTGCCTGTCCGATAGTTGGAAGAAGAAACACCGGGGGCAGCTTGTAATGTTGTTGAAGTAAGACAACAGAGCCACACCGAACAAATAAACGCGCGTATGTCAGGTTCAAACTCCATGATCCCATACGAACTGCTAGGCAATATCTCTTTCACCCTTCATAACCTGGCTGCAAAGGTTCGCATGATAGAGCAATCCATTTCAAAAACACGATCTCAAGTAGAAAAGTCAAGACACAAAATGAGAAAGAGGACATGGGCAGACGTAAGAAAGAACCTTAGAAACTGAAAATGACCGAATCCAGGACATGAGGCAGAGACCAGTGTAATGAGGACACAAGACAAGGGCAAAGAACCTCAGAAGTCGCAGCGCATGACAATCAGTGAGCGAGACAGAAAGAATGGACCATATACATTGACCTTGTCCCAATTATGGAGCGGCTAATCGAAGAAAGAAAGTTGCGACTCCCAAAGTCTGTTCGACCAGCAGAAGTAGGACGCGTGGATGATCCCAACTATTGCGAATATCACAGATGCATAGGCCATAAAACTGAGCAACTGCTTTGTTCTAAAAGGAAAGATACAAAAGATGATAAACCAAGGCGTCGTCAGTTTGAAAATGGGAGAGTCTGAAAGAGCCCCGGCCAGTGCGGTCCTAATAGATATCACTTAGGGAGAACTTCGCTCGAAGAACTCCATTTCCTAAACTTCAATAATCGTGAGCGCTTACAAATAGTTCTCATAGTTTATAAAGCAGATATGGATATACTTATGTTCCCTCATGCATCTACTTCATCTGTATGCTGTACTTCATACTTGTTTACATGTTCACTCACATCATACTGTTGTGCATATGAATATAAAATGTTCGTAGAGCTCTTCTTAATGACAGGTACCATAGTCGGAGAATATCAAAGAATCGACTCCACGAATCATCAACCGATTTATTATATCCTCATCAGACTGGTCGAATCATGAGAGAATATCTTATAGAAAGTTTACGCGAATCACAACATCCCCATATTATGGTATCTTCTTCACAGGTTCTCATATTAAGTATCCTGGTATTCTGGCATTCCTCTGCTTAATAGGAAAATACTTCAGAATTGATGGATTCTCATATATATGTATATGTGGTTCTACATGAAGACGGCCGAAATACTCTATTATTATCAATCTCTTATACTTATGCACAATATTTTATATAAAGATGATCGGAACATCGCTATCTATATCCAGCTTTCGTATTATGTCATGGATTCCCCCATCGTTATCGCATTATTCTTCTACTGTATATGAAGATAAGTCACGGTTGGGAATCTCCTGTATACATATGTATACATATAGCCTTATATGAAGACGATTAGGGTATTCTATTATGTATCACTTCACCTTGAAAATATCGACAACTTTCTCTTATGAAGAATTCTGCTGACAAGAATATGCAATTAAAGATTATGATCAGACGGGTATTCGGCATGGATTCCTAAAGCACAAGATCTGTCTCATTAGAATGAAGTGGTCTTACAAAGTGACGAGCCAGAAGCACTGGGGGCAAGACCCAATATATTATGAGAAAAACTCGAGTTTATAAGAAGAAGACAACTGGGGGCAAGCCCTAATATATTATCAAAATCTCAAGTTTGCAGAAAGAAATGACTGGGGGCAGGCTAGGAAGGATGGCATATAAACCTGAAAACATGGAGCTAAAAGAAAGTTTTGGACTTATGACACGAACGTCTCTCGAAAGCGATGACCTAAGGGTACATAGGCTAAGTAAAAAGGGAAGTATTATTCCTATGGGTTCTTCCATTTTTATGCTTTGATATACTCAGTTTACATTAAACTCATACATAATACATGATTTATGCATACTAGTCTCAAACACATAACACCAAGTAGTGGTTTAGTAAAAGAATCATTGTCATTATTTTAGATCATGAAGCATGCAGTTAACAAGTTTTGATGTCGATTAGATCGAATACAAGTGACAGTCAGGTATTCAGGACAACTGTCTAATACTATTTTTGTCTGACAATGACCGTAGAAAGTAAAAGAACAGAATTACAACTTCTCCAAGCACCTGTTATGAACTTCATCACATCTTTTTGCGTTGCCTCCATGGTGGCCTTTGCCTCCGTTAGCGTCAGCACAGGATTCGCAATATCACGAAGTTCGATTTCTAAGTCTGCCATTTGCCTGCGCGCCGCTTCTCCTTCACCCTCGAGTTGTGCGACCTCGGCACGGTTCTGATTAACGATAAGATCAAGGCAGGCAACCTCACAATTTATGGTCGTTTCTTTCGCTTACAGCCGCACGATCTCAGATTTGACATCAGCAAGATGATTAATACACCCACGACGTTGAGTCTCACTATCTTCTAAGGTTGTTCTAGCATTAACTGTCGAATGTTCTCGCTGCTCTACGACAGGTCGCAAAGAAGACAGCACTCGCCATTTCTCTTCGGCCGTAGGGTCAGGTTCAATCTGTTCAGTCATAATAACCTGCGCAACAGAATCCTCGAAAGAAGAAATGCGACAAACTATTTTGGATACATCAGGCCCGATTACTCCTGCAGAAGCTTCGAATGCCTTCGCCCCTGCTCCTAGTGTATGCCACTCGCTTAGCTCAGCTAACGCCTTTGAAATGTTGGATAGTAGACCCTCAGTACGCTCTGTCCGAAACTGTCTAAATGATCGAAACAAGGAACGTCGAATGCTCCGTGGGCAGCCGCCTCAGAACTGACAATATCTGCAACGAAAGGAACAAAGCAAGTATTCAATGAAATGGTAAGTATAGAAAAAATAGAATACACCAAGGAGCTATGAAAGAACCATACCAGTAGATGAGTCGACGACAGGTTTTAAGAAATTTGCAGTATGTATGGTCGCATTAGTGAACGGCTCGATGGTCTCGGTCAGTAGCATCGAGGTCACATCCAGAAGTTTAGTAGTATCGCTATCAGTATCGATCATTTTAGTTATCGCTGGCGACTCCGCCATACCCTCAACACTGGAAGAACTAAGGGCCATAGACACAGTCGTGTCATTCCCTGGCATAGTGGACCCTTGCAGATTATCCTCTCCAATTGGCTTAGCCTGCTCTCTCACGCTAGCATGGTCTGATATTGCATTTGCTGGCCCAGTCATTGTCGGGTCATCTTCACTAATTAATCGACCGGCACCCCTATCACCTTCAATCACCAGAAGGCGTGTGAACCTGGCTTCTTGAGACCATTTTGCTAAAGGTATTCCGAAAGTATGCCAGCCATCCGACGCAGTATCCTCCTTATGATGGTCAATTGACCCACTTAGGGAAGTCTTATGCCTAATGCTCGACGATAAATACGCTTCAACCTGCTCTCTATAATAACCCAATTCGTTAGCGAGGACCTCTATCAGCCCTGGAGGAGGATGTAGAGTGGATCGTCAACAGAGCTTTTGTTCCGAACCAGAGCATACTGGTGCACCCACCATCTCAACCAGCTATAAGGACCCCTAATCTTCCGATAGAGGCCAAGAAGCATGAACCTCGCGCCTGTTCGCGTCATCAAAAGTTGATGCCATATCCACTCCCAATGAGTAGGGCCCGTGCCGTACACCCGCTCTACTTTGGCCACATCCGGTAGCGTTATCTGAACATCCTGATCATACCCGAATTGCCTGGCAAACCGGCTAGGGTAATAAGGTTCCCACCAGAACTCTATTCCTTCACGCAGCGGAAGTGAAGCAATACGAATAGACACCAGAAATTCCCTATCAATGGTATTCACAGAATGTTCACCGTCAACAACTTCTTGATCTTCTCCGATATCAGAAACAGGAAAGTGGTAGAAACAAATCTCCTCCCAACTGCCAATTTTGGAACCTATCCAATCAAAAGACTGCGTTATCATGTTAAGTTTTCTGTAGTGATAAAGAGGTGCGTGATTAGCATGGAGATACTGGAAAAGATTCACTCCATATGTCCACGGGAAATATATGCCCAACAATCCACAGATGAAATGCCATGGGCAATAAGCTGCGTTCATCCCTCACTAGGGTTGGTCTTTGTGACTCACAATATTGCTAAAAGCCCTATATAAACTGCATAACACCGATGGTGCTAGAGAAAATTGGCGACCATTTGTAAGAGCTCCCGCCACGACGAAGCAAGAAACCCTGACACCATCAGCACTCTTGGAGCTAGGCAACATAACCGCCGACAGCTGGTATGCTAAGAAGCCCGCCAGTTCACAAGACGGTATAAGCTCATTCGGATTGCGAAACTGTTGTTCGAAATGTTCCTTCATTAAAGCCTGGTCTTCGGGTAAGATCTCATACTCTTCATAATCAATGCTGCAAGAAGAAAGAAGTGCCCATGTCAGAAACAAAGAAATGCAGAGCACGAAGTACAAAAGAAGGCATCGAAAGAAGTATTACTTCATCCTCTGGCTGAAGGAGATCAACCAGTCGTCATAGTGAATCTTTGTAATATTGTAGAACTGCGACAACTCAGCAAACAGCTCTAGACAAGCCTTTGAATGATAAGCATCTCGAGGGCCTTTGAGCTGAGAAGAAGATAGCTCTTCATTAGTTGGGACGTAATTCCTGGTAATATTCTCCTATCACAGACAACCCAGCCATCATCCGGAGATCCCATAAGGTTATGCTCATCTCTCCAAATGGAAAGTGGAATGAATTGGTAACGGAAGACCAATAGTTCAAGAAGCTTCGAAGAATCGTTGGATCTCAAGGAAAAACGTTCGGAAGTCGCATCGATAACCTAATACAGGCCAACTTGTTTTAAAATCCTCTCATGTCGGATCAAAATCTCTGTTGCCCACGGCTCATAACCAACTCGCTCGTTTAAATGACCCCGTGTACGAAAGCTCTTCAGTCGCCCACATCGTCGCCTTGTCCATGTGTTGAAACCTTTGCTGCACTGTCTCAAAATAATGGACTGGAGGAGTGTGAGGATCACAAGTAGGCGCAAGGAAAACCATTTCTATCGGGAAACCTACCCGCTGTTCTCTCCCATCGTCGACCAGTATGGTAGTTAACAACTGCTCGGGCGCAGATGTCCACCTCTCGACTTTCTAGAACTGAAAAGGGCCTTGAATGTTGGATGACTCGATGCTCGGGAAGGGCTTGTGCCTCGTAAGAGATTTTTTATGCAAGATGACTCGGTCGGTATAAGGGTTGATGATGGAGAAACCGCATGTTGTAATGATCTTGTTTCTATTTCAGCCGATCTTCATCCGCTCATTCTTCGGATCAACGAGCTGTGGCGATTGCTCACCTGGTCAACTTCCTCAGCCGGCTTCTTACCTCGATTTCGTCTCTTCTTCTTCTGACCTTCCTGATCATCCTCAAAATGTTGGCCGAGCACACTAGAAGGACCTGCCTCAACAACATCAGTGAACTGAAAATACCAGGCAGACCATTCCCCTTCAGTCCCTTGCGTCAGAGGCTCAAATGTGGTTTTATCCACATAGATACGTAGTAATACTTCATGGGAGACCTGCTTAATTCGATAAGAGAAATCCTTCACTTCGGATTCGATTGTCTCAAAGGATTGCGAACGACACTCTACTGGAGACGGGTTAGCAGTATCTCCAGTTACCCTCTTCTTCCTGCATCGTACAGACGAAGAGCCGAAAACTTGTGATTTGGAATTTTTGCTGGAAGATCCTGCTACTGTCGCCATGATTCACTGCAACACGTAAACAAAAGTGCATCAAACAGAAGACTAGCGCATGCAACAGGGGTAAGCATCGCGTCATTCAATCATGGATTTCACACACAAAATACGTCAATAAATACATGCATAAAATCATGACCCACAATAATATGAGAAATAGTGGAATTTGAGTGCACATTCGACAAACAAGCGCGCACATATCATAGCAGCAGCAAATACAGTAGCAGCCCTACATGTACACCCGGAGTGCGTGCGAATTCGCACTAACCCCAAATGATACATGTGCGCCCGCTTGGAAGTGCACATCATAAAGCCGCTTAAAAGAGCAGTTGCAGGCCGTAAAAGACCAACATAAGCAACATATTATGGGCCCCGAGCACTAAGTCCCAATCATATTCGAGCGTTGAGCGAGACAGCCACAAACGTCATCGGATTTGGCTAAGAATGGAACCCGATGCATCAGTTTTTCACCAAGGGCAGAAGTGGGGTCCAAATTTTGAAAATACACAAGTAGTGGAACCCCATGCGCCCAAGGAGATGCCCCAGGCGCATGTGGCCTCTCACATGCACCTGATTGTTAAAATACTCCCACATGCACCTAGTGCATCAACAACATGCGCCTACATGCGCCTAGTGCATCAACAACATGCGCCTACATGCGCCTAGTGCATTAACAACATGTGCCTGGGTATGAGCACATGCGCCCACTCCATAAAGATGCACTACCACATGTGCCTAAAATAAGAGACATGCTGCCCAAAATAATCTCACATGCGTCTGAACCAAAGCCCAATGCATCTATTAACGAGTTGGGAGGGCACATGCGCCCATATAGAGGCCACATGCGCCCAATCCCTTGTGAGAAGCTCTCTCACCTCTTAAATTTTACTTTTTCTTGAATCGAAAATGGCAAATGACTCAGTGAGTCCCTTATTTATACTTGAGCTTGGGGACCGGTTCACCGCACTGGCTTGACATAAGCATCCATCGCAGCGCACCAGGGGGGCACTTGTTGGGGCTCAAATTCGCACTCATTGTAAAATAGTATACATTGATCCATCTACGATGATTTGGACCGATTTTGAGATCCAAAATACTCAGAAAATACCAATGCAAGCTAACATGCGTGATCATGATCAAAACCTATAAATGCTATTTCGGAAGCAGAATCGGACATGCAGGATAACTGCCAAATGATCCGAAACGCCCTAAAACCCTTAACCTGCAAGTTTCAAAGTCGCGCGATGTATATCCTTACTTGCGCGCACCAAAATGTGTTCTACCCTGTCCGGAGCTGACCCAAAGGGCCCGAATGCTACAGGTACCATTTCAGAGTGGAATCAGACATGCGAATGGCCGCCAAATGATCCAGAATGCCCGGGAAACCTTAAGTAGCAAGTTTAAAGTTCTTGCGGTGTATATTTCTACATGCGCGCTTCCCGAAACAATATTCTTATGCAAATAGTCGGTCGAGAGGGTCCAAATTGGTAAGGAACTACCAAAATTCATAGCAAATGACCATCGGTACCCCACCCCATTCATTCAGGAGGTCAATTATGGCCTAAAAGCAGCTTGGCGTCAGTGACTTTGGTCTCCGAAAAGGTAGCCCTCCTTTGGAGGTCGCCGCCCGTCGGAGCCTAAAACCTGAAATATTCTAAATGATGGAACATGCATTTGCTCTCTCTCTCCACATGCAGATGCCATGAGAAGACATGCATTTGCCCTCTCACCACATGCGCATGAGAGCGCTCTCTCTCCCTTTTCCATATTTTCAAATTTTCAAAAATATCAAAAATCATAAAATATGTGCCATGTGTGAGCACATGCGCGCACCACAGAGGGCACATGCGCCCACACCAAGTACATGAGCCTGGTGCATAAGCACATGCGCCTACACACCATGGCATGCACATGCCACTAGCACATGCGCCTACACACTCCTCTACATGCGCATGCCCTCCCTTTTGCAGACAACATGCTCCCAGTATCCGATACCCGATTAACATGCTATAAATACCCCTCCACTTGATAAGACAGGGATGAGATCATCATTCCCAGAGCACTCTTCATGCAGAGGTAAAAATTTCTCACCGAATCCTCACCAGGAAAGGGACATGCGCCCATCCCTTCGCCGGATGCCCTCGTCGGAAAGGGATTTCTCCCACTTGAGCAAAATCCCCCAAGTCACATAGTGGCATGCGCCCACTCCTTTCTGCTTTGGGAGAAAGATTCAAAATCCTTCAAGTCCCATGGGACATGCGCTCATTAGCTAGGGGTTAGGCGCATGTGCAATGGCACATGCGCCTGGGGGACTTTTTCTCTTTCTCTCCCATCTTTCTCTTCACTCCCTCATGCCACATGCGTCCAAGGGAGAGGCCACATGCGCCTAAGTGCGCCTAAGGGAGAGGGACATGCTCCCATCTCCCTTCCGTTCACCCTCTCTCCTCACATGCATTTGGCGCAGGGTACATGCACCCACTTTAAAGCACATGTGCCCACCTCCAACTCCATAGGCGCCCATACACTCTCAGGTGCACCCAGACGCTGATACTTGCTTGGGATTTTCATGATATGGCCCACCTTCGATGTGGTCCGCTTCCCGATCACACCAATGATCCTAGACACACGTCAACAATGTCTATCCATCCCCCGGATTCGATTCTCCAACGGTTGAGGTTAGGTGGGCCAAATCAGCAATTTGATCAAAAAGGCCAACACTTAGCCAATATTGCGAACCTTGAAAACCCTTCGAAAGAGCCGGAAACGGCCGAAATCGAGAGGAATCGGGCGGAATTTGACCGAACCCGAGAGGGAGACTTCTCTCCGCCATAACATGATATATCATAATCATGCACCGCAACAAGGTTATCCAAACTCAGGAGCCCCGAATACCCTAATTAAGTGGTCAGTAGGCTCACTACTTAAGTCATTTTCAGCCCTGGGTAGTGCCCTGTCGGCTTGGAAATTGACCCATGCTAAACAAATCGAAATGCAATCGCACTGTGACCCTTGTGGACATAATCCACCCCTATCCAAAGACAATCAGTGACAGGTATTCACCAAATCCTCCGATTGAATCGTAAACAGGCCTTGGAAAGTGCCTTGACGGCTCGAAAATCTACTAATGCCAAATGAAATCAATCACGATCTCAAAGACGCGAGGGTAAAATATTGATGACACAAAGATATATACAAAGTAGATTGATCAAATCAAATACATAGTTTATTTGATACACTGAACATCTAACATAAATGCAATCTTCCCTTGAGCATGCATAAAGCATAGTTACTTTGTACTGTACTCACTTGCATCCATTGCATGAATTTATTTCATCTCGGATCGAGATACAAAACTAAATCAAAGGGGACTATGGTTGTCATCAAAACCCTGTAATCAAAGAGTTCTAAAACGTCTGAAATACTTCATTATTAAGACCAGTTGATGTGCGTCCTATCCAAGGCGGGATCCGTCAATTGAGTGGCTAAGGTAATAAGTGCCTTCCAGTAAGTCACCCGTCCCAACGGAGATGGTCACTGGCCCTGGTTGCAGTAAGTGGACACCATGAAGTGTATCCTTGAAAGTCATATCGTCCATAGAGACGCGTCATGACCCTGAGATATACGACTCGGTTGAAGGTCGCACTAAGACCCCATGGAGTGCCTTTCAGCAAGTCACCCGTCCCAACGGAGACGGTCACTGGCCCTGGTTGCAGTAAAAATCTCCCGTAAGGGTTTCCACGTAAAAATCTCTGTGTTGTCTATGCTGTGCTTTATTTATATTTATGCTCTTTTAACGCTTTATTTAATTCATTTATGATACATACATGCATTTACTTTTGCCTTTTAATCAAGGGTGATCATCCATTGATGTAATTAAGGGTTCATGACTAGTTCACAGCCCGGAATGTAAAAGATCTCGGAATCTCTAGAATAAAATTCACCTCGCGATGCTGTCTCGTATATACTTTGTGATTGCTTATGATTGTCTATGAATGTCTCTATACTCAGGATTCCCCCAGAACTAATGAAACACAGGAAAAAGACTACTGACGAGCACGATTTTTCTAGTTCTAACAGCCATAAACGACCTCATAAAGATATTTTGAAGGTAGGTCAGCCATGAATGCATATCTTGAGTTCATACTTCAAACCGAGCTTTGAATACTCAATGACAAGTCAGTTAATGGCTAAGTTTGAATGATGAACTCAAGGGAATTAAGAGCAAGGAGGGTAGGAAGATGTGAGTAAAGACTCTCTCACTTGGCTCTTGATGTGTGTTGAATGCATACCAAGAAAGCCTCTGAAATATGGCTTTATAGAGCCCCAAATGATGGCCCCAACAGATAAAAAATGGTCATAATCGACCTGTCAGAGAAAGGCCTCAACCGGTCGGACAGGTTGGTCATAGTACAAAGTGTTGGAACTCATTTGGGTCTGTCCGACCGGTCAAGATCGGTCGGATGAGCTTGCTGGACTCACTGCTACATGCAGTCCGACCGGTCGGTCGCCTACTTGGTTTAGACAAAAATTTCACTTCAGGTTGACCGGTCAAGACCGGTCGGCTGTCTAGCTGATTTTATCACAGCAAGGTCGCTGTACAAAATTGTTGTGCCTGACCGACTGGTCAAGACCGGTCGACCGTCTTGCCAGTATTCATGTAAAGTTACTGCTGGACAGGTCTGATGTGCTGCTCGACCGGTCAAGACCGGTCGACTGTCTTGCCTCATTCACTACAGCAAGGTTGCTGTTCTAATTGTACTGATGGACCGACCAGTCAAGATCGGTCGGCTGCCCATACAACAAGACATGTTATATCATGATAAGGCTGCTGGAAAGATGGTAGGGTCAGTCTGACCGGTCATGACTGGTCGGCTGCCTTAGAGGTTCTTTAACACAGCAGCATTACCCTTCAATGGATGGTCTGACTAGTCTAGACCGATCGACAGCCTTTTAACATGGCATCTCAGCTGGATATTCAGCATGAGTTGATGGTGCATGGAGTCCAATGATTGAACAATGTTTTCAATCACGATATTAGCACCTAGCCATGAAAGAACAAGTCTGATCAACTTGCGGCAAAGGGTCGAGAAGGAATGAGATGAGATAGGTCGGTAATTACTCCATTCATATATGTTTTGGGTATTCTAAGGTCGATCTATATGTAACTTACCTGAGATCTTGTTTCTGCTTGAGCTTAGCAAGGGAAGAAGCATAATCTTCAAGTCTTGAGCTTCAAATCTTCGACTGGGGCTCACACGACAAGATGCAACCAACCAACACGACAATTGACAAAATAAAGTGTACTAACAGTTCTCACCTTCACGAGTAACATCTCCCCATCTCCCTTTCTTTGTTTTTAGTTCTTCTTCCTAGATTAGGGTAGTTTCAACTTTTTATAATTTCATTATGAATGATTGGACGGGTGGATTGTCTAAATACCTTTTAGAAGATGAGAGGTCGGACCATGGAATCAAAACTCATTATGATTGGAACCATTACAAGCATGAATATTTTCCTAAGACTCAATCTACTTCTAATACTCTCCCAAGTAAGACATTGCAAGATTACTGGAATAAAAACAATGTGTATAACCCTTCACTGGATAAGACAATAGGAGAGTATTGGAAAGAGATGAATAATGTTCCACCGGTTAGGACATTGTATGATCACTTGTATGGCTACACATGTCAACAATCCTATAATAGCCCAACATATGACATGCATAATCCTAATAGGTGGGAGCATTAAAATTTTAATTTGGGAGATGAGCCAACCATGGATGCCAACAATTATCCTCAAGAGTTTCTTTTTCATGAGCCACAACCAACACGAACACTTGAGGATATGCTGCGAGAGTTTATGGAAATAACTGAGCAATGCATACAAAGCCTCTCGTCGTCTCAAAATCCTGAACCCGACATTGGGAACACTGAATCATTCCCCAACAATGAGGATGAGGCTATTCAAGCCTAACCCTATTCCGATTTGATGACTAAACTTTTAGGGGATGTAGATCTCAATGATCCCAACATTACCATCGATTATAGTGAATCAACTATCTCTTTTAGCTATTCTAATTTGAATGATGAAGAGAGTTCAAAGACGGTTGACAAACCCGAGGAATCTACAGAATCTGAAAGTGATAGCTTAATTAACCACGATGAGGGTTCAATGGATGAATGTGAGTCTATGATTTCTTCTTCCGAAGGGCCGAATGATTATGAGTCGTCGGAAGATTATTAGTATAATCATTTGATAATCTATGCTTTCTTAGACTAGGTAGCTTATTGCTTAAACCCTATGCTAGTCTTGTGATTGGACCCACTCAGGCTTGAAAACCAAAGTGTTCTTGCTTACTTAGTTTAATTTGATAAAACTATTAAATAAGCGAAAAGAATTTTAAAAGGTCCTAATCACCCCCCTTCTAAGACTTAGCCAGAATTCTAGTTGTTCCTTTAAGCTTCCAAACGCACACACCTTTATAAGTGTATTAGATTAAAAGGCGTAATTTCACTAACACCACCCCAATAACATAGTCACTAGCATCGCACATCAACTTAAAAGGAATCGACCAATCCGGTGGTTGCATGATGGGTGCTTTTGTCAACATGTCCTTTAGCTTTGAAAAAGCTACTTAACATTAGGCACTCCACTCAAATTGGTTATCCTTTTAGAGGTGATTACATAGCGGGCTAGAGATATGACTGAAATCTTTTATGAATCTCCTATAAAATCCAACTTGTTCAAGGAAGGACCGCACATCATGTATACTCTTGAGTGGTGGTAGATTAGCAATGATATTAATTTTTTCTCGGCCTACCTCTATTCCATTGGACGAGATGATATGTCCAAGGATTATTCCTCTTTGTACCATGAAATGACACTTCTCCCAGTTTAAAACAAGGTTCTTCTCCTCACATCTAGTCAAGACTAATCTCAAGTGGTCAAGATACTCATCGAATGTACAATAAAAAACTGAGAAATCATCTATGAAAACTTTGAGAAACTCACCCACCATGTTGGAGAAAATACTCAACATGCATCGTTGGAATATGACTGGTGCATTACATAGTCCGAATGACATTCTTCGATAAGCGAAGGTGTCGAACAAGCATGTGAATGTTGTTTTTTCTTGTTCATCCGGAGATATCTCAATTTGGTTATATCTGGAGTAGCTATCAAGGAAGCAATAATAGGAGCGACCCGCTATCCTCTCCAAAATTTGATCCATGAATGGGAGAGGGAAGTGGTCTTTCCTGGTTACCGTGTCTAGCTTATGATAATCTATACACATACGCCAACCGATAGTAACTCTAGTCCGTATAAGCTCGTCATTGGCATTTTCTATGATGGTAATATCGGACTTCTTAGGGACAACTTGGGTAGGACTCACCCATTGGCTATCTGAGATGGTGTAGATGAAACTCACATCTAGTAGCTTAAACACCTTAGCTTTGACAACCTCCATCATATTTGGATTGAATCGTCTTTGAGGTTGTCTAGTCGTTTTTGCGTTCTCTTCAAGGTAGATGAGGTGAGTACAAACCGAAGGGTCAATCCCCTTAAGGTCCACTATTGTCCATCCTATGGCTCCCCTATGTTCTTTGAGTAACTCAATTAACTTGAGCTCCTGATCTTTTTCTAGTTGAGAGGCTATAACTACTGGGAATATCTCCTCTTAACCTAAATAAGCATATTTCAGCTTGGATGACAATAGTTTTAGGTCAAGCTTCTGTGATTTGATATTAGATGGTAGAGGCCTTGATGTGGTTGGTGGTAATTTCTCAAAGTGAGGCCTCCACCGGCTATTAATAACTACCGGTTTCTCATTAATCAATGCTTGCACAATTTCACATATGATGGGGTCAATAGAATCCTCAAAATGTGCCAAGCATGTCTCCAAAGTTTCAGGTGGTTCAAGTTGAAGGAGCTCCTCTTCTTCAAAGGAATCAATCATGTTTACTTCGAGGAGTTCATCATCATCCTCATCCCTCTGCCTTTTGCACATGTGGAACACATTCACCTCTAATGTCATGTTCCCAAAAGACAATTGCATCACTCGATTCCAGTAATTGATAATTGAGTTTGATAGAGACAAGAATGGGCGGCCTAATATAACCGATATTTGAGTGCTAGTATCCATGACTGGTTGTGTCTCCAAGACGATAAAATCCACCGGGTAGTAATTTGTCAACTTGCATAAAAACATCCTCAATCACCACTCTAGGTACACGAATGGATCTATCAGCAAGTTACAATGTGGTTTTGATGGGTTTTAATTCACCAAGTCCTAATTGATCGTATACCGAATACGGGATCAAATTTATGCTTGCCCCCAGTTGGGGCTCAAAATTTCACCCAAGATAGAAGGGTGAATGATGGCTCAAAATGAATGGTTTGGATCGGTTCAAGACCTGAAAAATAGTCATAAAAGCGATAGAACACCTTCTATACATGTAATACACATAGAACTCATGCAAGAGAATAGTGCGTATGGCTATGCATACCTAAAGCCCGCATGAGCACATGCAATCGTAAGCTAAGCCATCACGTGCATGCAACCAACTCATGCATACTATGCATAACCACACATGCCACACACATGTACCTTGTTTTGCATGCCATGAATACAACCCATACAACCCATGCGTGCTACCCATGTATGAAGCCCATGAAGTCACTGAGTATAAATGTAACTCTCATATATGCCCATGCATATATCTCAAACATACATACATTCACACCATGCAAGAACACTATTCTCATGTAACCCATTCATACATGCATGCATAACACATATAAACCATGGACCATGCCTAAGACTCATGTATGAAACACACGTGTCATCCATGCAACAAATGCATACACGCCACAAACTACATGTTCACATACATATGCAATGCATGCACGGCCTGAACACCACCAACATATCATGTGCACACAAAAAACCATAATATGTACGTACGCTCACATTGCCCATGGTAACATTCCCACCAGACGTT
Organism: Liriodendron chinense; assembly: GCA_003013855.2. Classification (NCBI taxonomy): domain Eukaryota; kingdom Viridiplantae; phylum Streptophyta; class Magnoliopsida; order Magnoliales; family Magnoliaceae; genus Liriodendron; species Liriodendron chinense. The sequence goes on from PVNU02001406.1 coordinate 1,307,974, forward strand.
GTTCTCTATACCCCACCATGGAGTATATACTTGATCTAAGTCGATCATCTGTTTCACCAGCCCATTTTACCCCTTAGGACAAAGAATGAAGAAGATCTGAGTCCTAGAGAGACTACAACAGGAGAAACATCGGAGGAAGAATTGTCCATGGTTGGAAGTTGGTAACATACATAAAGCATGTAAAACTCACACTCTAAATTTCTGAATTTGTGAAAAACAGAACTTTATGAGCTTTTTACTGTGGGGCCCCCATCGTGATGCATAAGGAAAATCCAAACCTCCCAGACATCTTGATAGCTTATTTTAACCATTGGGACTAAGTATGAGGCATATCTGAAGCTCAGGTGGGACACACCACAGGAAGATCAACACTCACCATTACAACTCCCAAAATGAGTGATCACTGGTTAAACCTCTCTAGTGGCCCACCACAATATTGTTTTCCAAGATCTGGACCGACCAGAGTATCCTAGGCGGTTCACACAAATGGAACATTTAAATGTTTGCTCAACCCAATATCTGTGTAGCCCCCAAATATCATTCAACGGTAAAACAACGGTGACACTATTTCCTGTGGTATGGCCCACGTGAACATCTGATTTGCCTCAAATTTTGGCCCACCCCCTAGAATAACACTCCCGAGCCAATGGACGGCTTTGATCCTAGACCCATATACTATAAATGGGACCCACCAAAAAGTTTACCAAACACGTGGAAGCATGCAAACATGGAAAAAAGTCACTGTCGTAAAGACATGCGCCCAAGCGCGGTTGAAAATCGGTTACTGGTTGAAAATGTGTGGGGCCACCATGATGCCCTTTGAACCATCTGAAACATTCAGAGAATCACAAATGCCCACACGTGTCATATGCATAAAAACTAGCTTGATCTGATACTTCTATGGCTCCACATGAGTCTTCAACGGTGGAACTGTTTCCTCTCGTATGGCCCACCTGGAACTCGGATTTAGGTGAAACTTGAGGCCACCTCCTAGAATGACGACCCTAAACTAATGAACCGCTCAGATATGGGGCCCACGAACTACAAGACGTACGAAACCATGCAAACTCATGGTACATACGTATTGTCAACATCAACCAACGTCCAACGCCTCTAAGAGCCCACCATCTGAGTGATTTGGAGAATCTGACCTGTTCATAGGATGGGTGTGGTCCACACGTGCCAGAGTACACAAGATTAACCTGATCCAAGTTTCAAGTGGACCACACCATAAGAGGATATATATGAACCCTTACAACTCCCAAACCAACAACTATATAAAGGGGTTGGGTGAGTGGCATTCAAAAAGAAAAAAAAGGAGAGAAGAGGAGAGAGGAGGGCAGGATGAGATTGAGAGTTTTTCAGATGCGCCCACCCTTTTGAGGTGGGATACATGCGCCTGAATGCTTGCACCCATCATTCCAAGGTGGGAGACATGCGCTTGGATGCATTCCCCAATGGAGGGATACATGCGCCCGTCCTTCTAATGAGGGACACATGCACCCACTATCCAACTACCAAAAAACCAGAAAAATGCACTAAGTGCAAGGGGGACATGCGCCCAACTTTGTTGGCAAGAAAATATGGAAACATGTACAAGTGGTGAAGCCACATGCGCCCATCTCCACCCACCAGGCACGTGCAGAGCCACATGCGCCCGGAAGAAATCGTCTCTCTCTCTCTCGTCTTGTAGGTCACGTGCGCCCACTCCATGTCACATGCGCCCACCACCCTAATACATGCGCTCACTCTCATAGACAAGCTCCAGCCCTCTTCCAACATGCGCCTGAACTAGTCACACCGGAACTGCACTGCACATCTCTCTGCACTGCACTACACATCTCTCTGCACCGCCTGGTAAATGTCATATTTTAATTTATGTTTCCATTTACTTTAAGTTATTTATGTAAATAAGGAAGTACCCCCCATTTGGATTCAATAAAAAATACTAAAAAAATAAATTCCCAACAACGAAGATTTTGATTTTTCATCCGAAGTACAACTCACAACTTTTTTGCACTCCCCAAAAAGTTCGCCTTTTGATTGGATGGGTTTTCTTCGAATCTAAACCATCCAAAAAATCCAAAATACCCTAATTATGCTAAACACCAAAGTCCGGTGAAATATTCATGATATTTTATGGTCAATCTGTGGATATATAAAAAATCCAGATTTTTACTTAGAATTTTCAGGCAGCGAAATGACCAGAATATCGTTTTAATGCAAATTTGTACAGAAATGGAGTTATGACTAGATAATATTGATTGCTTCATGCATTAACACCTATCTTGCTTAATCTAGCATTCATTCACTCTTAATCTAGTTGCTTAATTCAGCACTCGTCTCTGCTTAATCTAGCACTCATCTTTGCTTAATCTAGCATTCATTTAACTCGACATGTATTCAACTTCACATGGCATACATACTATTGTGTTCTCATATACATTCATTCTCATATGACATATCTTCTATTATATTCATCACATACAATCAATCTCATATGATATACATTCATTGTACATTGAAAATCCCTTATCTCGTTACAATGCCCTACACATTTATGCACGCGTGAACAGGTTCTCTTCTTATCTCTCGTTGTGTATTAGCTATTAACAAAGGTGCGAGGTCGGGATCACTTTTGAAGACAAGTCGACAAACTCCAACCTTACTCGACAACTGATTATAGGAACTTTGTATCGATAATGTTCATTGCACAATTACGGTTCAGCCCGAATTGAGGCTCAAGACTAACCAAAAGGGACTATGGTTATCACAAGAAACCACAAACAAAAGAGTTCTAACTAAGCTTGAAACATGTTCGCTTCCCCAAGTGTAGGGTTGCGATGTAGTAATAAACTCGGTAATACCGAGGTCGATCCACAGGGACTTATGTAGGATGTCACACACTCATCCACAAGTTTCTATTGAAACTAACAATCAAAGTTTGAATAGAATGTGTATGATTAACAGTTTAAGCTAAATTGAATGTAAACAATTATAAGAAGGCACTAGGGGTTCGAGGATCCACTTGTAGCAATCCTCAATGTTCAATCCGCTATGGTTTCCCATTCTCTCAACTAGAATCACCAGTCAGGTCTATCTAGTCGGATGATAGAACTGTTAAACCAGAAGTCTGTAACATGTAAGTTCTGTGTATAAAATTCACTCAACTCTAGGCTGATCTGAGCATGCTCATTGCATAGGTCATTCACCTTTTCTATATGTCCAATTCCCAATCATAACCATCCTCAAGTCTTCTCACAAGACAAGGCTAGATCATGATTTGAACTGGATTCAAATTATATGCACAGTCCATACATATTCCAGATAATCAACCAAAACTAGAACTTTGGCATGAAGCCCCTTTATGAAGAGCTAAGTACTAGAGCGCATTCCGATTCCTCGGATCATACAGGTTTAGACCGTTCCAAACGAATTAAGAAGATAAGTAATTCATCCAAACATCCATGAGTCATCACAAGACTAAGAAAAATTACTTAAAAACTTGTATAAACTTCAAACCTTAGTTCATAATCATGAATTCCAAACTAAAACCACTTAACTACGAATTAAAACATCTTGGATACACTACAAGCTTCACCTCTTAGCCCTAGCTAAGAGGTTTAGCTGCTCATGATCCAAGGAAACATGAATCAACTACTGAAAGCATGAAAACAGCAAAGCAAACCAAAAGGAGTTGTGAAACTCCAATCTTCCACTTCCACAGTCTCCAACCTCGCTCCAACCCTTCTAGGATACTCTAGGAACAATCCCTAGGTGTCTATTTATAGTTTGGAGGAGTCCTTTACGCAAGAAAGATCCAGAATTTGCGTAATACTATGCACTTGTGCAGGAATTTTCGGAGTTCCCATAATAGAAAGAGGCAGTTTACGCTGGCCGACCGGTCGTGACCGGTCGGCCTCAATGTAAGGTCACTCCAGCAACGTTGTCCGACCGGTCATGACCGGTCGGAGGTCTTCAACAATGTTTCAGCAACCGTGGCCATCAATCCAGTAGCTATGCCCGACCGGTCATGACCGGTCGGGCCTATGAACCCTTTAGTCCAGCAGCAGTAGCCGACCGGTCATGACCGGTCGGACTGGCTGGTCAGCTGTCCAATGCATTATGTGTTGTGTCCGACCGGTCTTGACCGGTCTGGCTGTCTTGGCCGACCGGTCATCCGACCGATCTGGCTTATTTTTCTTCATTCTTTCTTTCTTTCTTTCTTCTTTTCTCTTCTCTCCTTGCTTGTCTTTCTTTTATTCTTCTTCATGCTTCATCTAATGGTCTTTAACACTTGTAAGAAACTCCACTTAGCCTTCAAATGGTGAGCTCTCCATCTTGTCCCTACAATCACACATCATGCATTAAGTTAGTTCTTTAAACGTATATATCGTGCATAATGAGTGATGCATTGGGGTTAGAATATGCATAATTATGAGCTCAACACACCCCCCAACCAGCATTTTGCTAGTCCCGAGCAAAACATGCGTGAAACTAATTCCATCCTTTAAAACTCAACTCTCTTTCAGAAACCATCCTTCTATACATTCCAAGGTTCATAAGCTTAAGATTCAGAAACATTAGGCAACAGAGGTTGAAACTGTAAACTCTCAAAACATAATAAGCATTCATATGAAATTCCCGCTGATTGGTTGATAAATAGAAAGATTTGAACAAATTTAACCTAGTGTGGGTAGTGAAAATTCATCTCACGAGTTTCTAGGATTATCTTCTTCATAGATCAAGTAAACTATAGAACTCAAGGTCCATAGAGCCACATCAAGCCAATGACAGGGATTTGCCTTACCGTCCTTCCGACAACTTTCACACTACGTCCCATTTCCGGCTTTGGTTACGGGTAGACCATCCCCCGGTTGGTAGTAGGTAGCCCTAATCGGAATTCTCCACCATTTTTCCACATTCCCAATTTCATCCTTCCTTTTCCTTTTTCTTTTTAAATTAGATAGGATTTTTAAAAATCCATATCTTTCATTATTTTCCCATGGACAAGGATGGACAAAGTACCCCGGCCTGATTTCTCAATACCTTAATTCAAAGTCTAGCTAATCCATAAATCATATAATCCCTTCAACTCATGAAAATAGTGTAATGTGAACTAGGTATAAAGGTGTTCAGATTTTCTATCAATCACAAAATAGGGGAGTTCACATATAAAAACCATTATGCTGTGAGGAATTCCTAGACTTTCAGCCCTATACACTTCATATCTCCTCCTCTTATGCTCATATTTTTGAAAAATCGAAAAAATTTCCACATGATTGCTTGAAATGTTGCAAATCGCTGGATTCATCCAAGTGATCCTACACCCCCCAACCAAATCTTGCATTGTCCTCAATGTAAAAGATGTGCAATGAGCAAAACATGAGAGCAATTTGAAAATAAAAAGGGAGTGAGGACTGATAGTACCTGAGAGAGTGAAAAGTGGAGATCTTCCTCCTTCTAACAAACCTATGAAAACGAAAACAAAAGCAGCAGAATCCTAATCCTAACTACTCTATACCTCCATCAGACTAGGAGATCAATCATCCTGATACACAGGATCATTCAGAGGTATGGACATACCTTCTGAAGGGAAGTTCTCAAAGAGCGGCTTTAATCGCTGCCCATTTGCTTTAAAAAGGTTGCCGTTCCTTGGATTTAACAGCTCGACAGTCCCATATGGATAGACAGTTTGCACAAGGTAGGGACCGGTCCACCGAGATCTCAATTTTCCTGGAAATAGATGTAAGCGAGAATTATACATGAGGACTTTTTGATTTATCGTGAATGTCTTGCGAAGAATATTCTTATCATGGAATATCTTCGTCTTGTCCTTGTAAATTCTTACATTCTCATAAGCTTCATTCCGGATTTCTGCAAGTTCATTCAATTGTAGTTTGCGTAACGAGCTTGCCTTGTCAGGATTGAAATTCATCTTCTTAATAGCCCAATACGCCTTATGTTCCAACTCCACAGGCAAGTGACAAGCCTTCCAATAGACAAGTCTATAGGGAGACATTCCAATAGGAGTTTTAAAGGCAGTACGGTAAGCCCAAAGCGCATCGGTAAGTCGAAGTGACCAATCCTTGCGATCGGGATTCACCGTTTTTTCTAAAATGTGTTTAATCTCTCTATTGGATATCTCAGCTTGTCCACTAGTTTGTGGGTGATAGGGAGTGCTCACTTTGTGCGTTACGCCATATTTCTTCATTAATGCTTCAAAAGGGCGATTACAAAAGTGAGACCCTCCATCACTTATGATGACTCGAGGCGTTCCAAACCGGGAAAGAATGTTTTCTTTTAAGAATCGAATGACCGTTTTATGGTCATTATTCCGGCAAGGGATGGCCTCGACCTATTTGGAAACATAATCAACGGCAAGCAAGATGTATAAGTTTCCAAAAGAAGATGGGAATGGGCCCATGAAATCAATGCCCCAACAATAAAAAATTTCGACAATTAAGATGGGATTGAGTGGCATCATATTTCTATGGGAGATTCCTCCTAATTTCTGACAGGGTTCGCAAGCTTTGCAAAACTCATGTGTGTCTTTGAACATGGTGGGCCAATAAAACCCACATTGCAGAATTTTCGCTGTGGTCTTTTTAGCCGAAAAATGGCCACCACATGCTTGAGAATGACAGAAGGAGACGATACTTTGTTGCTCATCATCTGGGACACATCTCCTTATGATTTGATCGGGACAATACTTGAACAAGTATGGGTCGTCCCATAGAAATTTCCGTACCTCTGAGAAGAATCTATCCTTATCTTGCTTTTTCCAATATGTAGGAATTGTACCTGTAGCAAGATAATTAGCAATGTCCGCATACCATGGTAATTGGGAAACAGCAAAAAGTTGTTCATCAGGGAACATGTCATTGATTGCAGTCGTTTCAGGGGAATCAGTGAGGACAAGTCGAGAGAGGTGGTCAGCTACTACATTCTCTACTCCTTCTTATCACGTATTTCTAAGTCGAATTCTTGGAGTAGGAGGATCCATCTTAATAACCGTGGTTTAGCATCCTTCTTAGAGAGAAGATACTTAAGCGCGGCATGGTCGGTGAATACGATGATCTTGGATCCAATCAAGTAGGATCTAAACTTCTCCAAGGCAAAAACTACTGCTAAAAGTTCCTTTTCAGTAGTGGTGTAGTTTGCCTGGGCTGAGTTTAGGGTTCTACTTGCATAGTAGATGACACACGGCTTTTTATCTTTTCTTTGGCCTAACACAAGCCCCAATAGCATAGTCGCTAGCATCGCACATAATTTCAAAAGGAAGGCTCCAATCAGGTGGTTGCATTATTGGGGCGCATGTCAACATACCTTTAAGGGTGGTGAATGCCTGTTGACATTCTTCATTCCACTCGAATGAATTTTCCTTTTGAAGTAGGTTACATAAAGGGCGAGAGAGTGAACTGAAATCCTTTATAAACCTTCTGTAAAATCCTGCGTGTCCTAAAAAGGACCGTATATCTCGTATGCTTTTGGGTGGTGGTAGGTTAGAGATAAGATCAATTTTCGCCTTGTCCACCTCAATTCCATTTTGTGAAACGATGTGACCAAGTACAATTCCCTTTTGAACCATGAAGTGACACTTTTCCCAATTGAGCACAAGGTTCTTCTCTTCACATCTTTTTAGCACAGATTTCAAGTGCTTAAGGCACTCATCAAAGTTACAACCAAATACAGAAAAATCATCCATGAAGACTTCGAGAATGGTCCCCACCATGTCAGAAAAGATGCTCATCATACAACGCTGAAAGGTGGCAGGGGCATTACATAGTCCAAACGGCATTCGTCGATAGGTGAAAGTACCGAATGGACATGTGAATGTAGTCTTTTCTTGATCTTCACGGGCAATTTCTATTTGGTTGTACCCTGAATAGCCATCAAGGAAGCAAAAGTGGGAATGGCCCGCCAACCGTTCTAAAATCTGATCAACAAACTGGTAGGGGAAAGTGGTCTTTCCTCGTGACAGTGTTTAGCTTCCTGTAGTCAATGCACATTCTCCAACCGGTAGTGACTCTAGTTGGCACGAGTTCGTTATTGGCATTGGCTACGATGGTTATTCCGGATTTCTTAGACACCACTTGACTTGGGCTCACCCATTGGCTATCAGATATTGGGTAAATGATACCTACATCCAATAGTTTCACCACTTCGGCCTTAACCACATCCTTCATATTTGCATTTAGTCGTCTTTGTGGTTGCCGGGATGTCTTTGCATTTTCGTCAAGGTGTATGCGGTGAGTGCAAATCAGTGGGTCTATGCCTTTGAGATCCGCAATTGTCCATCCGATGGCACTCTTGTGCTCTAATAGAGTGGCTATTAGCCTACTCTCTTGTTCCTCATCCAAATGGGAAGAAATCACCACTGGATATGTCTCATCTCGACCTAAATAAACATATTTTAGCTCACTTGGCAATGGTTTTAGGTCGAGTTTTGGTGCCTTAATGTTGGATGGGAGGGCCTTGTTCTCATTTATAGGCAAAGGTTCAATTGGGGCCCTCCATCTTTTATTTTCACGCACCAGCATCACATCTAGAATGGCATCCATCTCTTGTGTTGTATAATCATTCATATCATGGAGATGGGCTACACATGCCTCCAAAGGGTCGGAAAATAGTGACAAGGGGATTGTATCCTCCACGAATGATTCGATCATGTTTAATTCGTGGATATCATCATCAACTTCCCGCGGTTGTTTGCATAACTCAAATATGTTAAGCTCAAGGGTCATATTTCCAAAGGACATTTGTACAAGTCCGTTTCTACAATTGATAATGGCGTTTGAGGTAGCTAGAAACGGTCGTCCAAGTATGACGGGAATTTAAGTACCGGTGCCTATCACGGGATGTGTGTCCAAGACAATAAAATCTACTGGATAGTAGAATTTATCAACTTGGACTAGAACATCCTCTACCATTCCTCTCGGTATCCGGATGGATCTATCAGCAAGTTGGAGCGTGATTTTGGTGGGTTTCAATTCACCTAACCCAAGTTGTTCATAGACCGAGTATGGAATGAGATTCACACTTGCCCCCAAGTCGAGTAGGGCTTGTTTAATCTGGTAGTCTCCTATGATGCATGATATGGTTGGACTACCCGGATCTTTGTATTTTTGGGGCACCTCTTGTTTGATGATGGCACTCAAATTCTCAGCCAAAAGCACTTTGTTGTGAACGTTATGTTTCCTTTTGATTGTACACAATTCCTTTAAAAATTTGGCATAAGATGGTATTTGTTTTATTGCATCCAACAGCGGAATGTTGATCTTCACCTGCTTGAAAACTTCCAGAATCTCCAGATTTTTATCTAAAGGTTTAGGTGAAATCAACCTTTAGTGGAAATGGGGCAACCGGCTTGTATTGTCTTTCCGGTTCTTTCTCTTGTGGAATATTATTTGGGCTATCATCCTCTTTGGGAATTTCCGGATCCTTAGGCTTGGGGGCCTTCACCGGATTGGATTTATCAATTTCTTTCCCACTTCTCAAAGTGGTGATAGCTTGGACATGTTCCGTATGGTGGGAGGATGAGCTTGCATCTTGTATCTCATATTGGGTCCTTGGGTTAGGAAGAGGTTGGGCAGGGAGTGTGCCCTTCTCTCTAACACTAAGGTGAGCTTCAACTCTAGCCAAAGATGTTTTCAATTCATTGATGGCTTGGTTTGAGTTTTGATTGAATTTCAATTGCTCTTGCATGAACCCATCTATTTTTAGAGAGTTTGTCTTGTTATACTCATTCTGGACCGATACGAATGCACCCAACATCTCTTCTAGTGATACTTTTGGAGTGTTGTTTGCATTTGCATTGGGCCCATTCTTCCAACTGAAGTTGGGATGGTTCTTCCAATTAGGATTATACGTGTTTGAGTTTGGAGCACCATATTGCTGCTGATAACTGTTTATGGCATTTGTTTGTTCTTGTAGGATGCCTTGGACTGCTGAAATTGTGGGACAATCTGGTGTAGCATGTTGATTTCCAGCACAAATTCCACAAACAGTTTCAACCTCAGTGGAGTTGATTGTTTCTCCTTTCCTTAATTCCATGGCTTCGACCTTTCTTGTAAGGCTAGCCAACCGTGCACTTATGCTATCTTCTTCTGATAAGACATACATTCCTCCCTTTTCCTTTTGTTGGCCAATCTTGGAATTTGTTGGTTTAGGTGTGTCCCAAGATTGTGCACTTTCAACCAATTCTTCCAGATAATCCCATGCTTCATCAGCTTCCTTATTCATGAACTCCCCATTACACATCATCTCTATAAATTGGTGCATGGATGGAATCAGTCATTCATAGAAAAAACTTATAATCCGCCAATTTTCATAGCCATGATGTGGGCATGCGTTTAATAGGTCCTTGAATCTCTCCCAACATTGGGAAAAGGTTTCATCCTCCTTTTGGGCAAAGTTCATGATAAGGCGCTTAAGCATGTTCGTTTTGTGAGTAGGGAAGAATTTTTTTATAAATTCTCTGTGCATATCATTCCATGACCCAATTGATCTTGGCCTCAATGCATAAAGCCAACCCTTAGCTTTATCCTTAAGAGTGAAAGGGAAGAATTTAAGTCTTACTACATCTTCAGTCACATTTGCAAAGTGCATGGTGGTGATTACCTCATCAAACTCCCTAAGGTGTTGATAGGCACTTTCACTGTCTAAACCATGGAATTTAGGGAGAAGATTGATCACTCCCGGTTTCAAATCCACATTCCCTGCATTTGGTGGAAATACTATGCATGAAGGAGTGCTCGTTCTTGCAGGTTGCAAGAAATCACGTAAAGTCCTAGGTCGGGGAACATTCTCAACCACATTCTCCCCTAGTTCAGTTTGATTTTGAACCGGGTTATGTTGATTTGCAGCCATACTTTCAGATAAAATTGGAGAATCTAGATGTCTCCTAACACGTGGCTCTCTATCAAAGCCTTCTACTATCCCCCCTTCACTTATGAGTCGGTTATTGGAATCCCGAGTCCAATGTGGCATGCAAAACCAAAAATAAGAAACAAAAAGAAAGGAGAATTCTTCCTCCCTTTTCTTTACTCTTCTCTAAGACCGAAGCACAAGGTGTCTTGCAATGGCTAGGCCAGAAGCAAGGATAAAGACCGATTTCTCCTGGTCAATAGGGGTTCAGAAAACTCCCCACCCACTCTTTGAATCTTTTGAGAAAAAGTGCAGAAAAAGGAAAAAAAGAGGAGTAAAGATGAGAAAAGAAATCTCTAAGCACAAGGTGATCCAAGGCGGCTGAGCCGACCAATAGGAATCCAGGTGGCAAAAAGGCCGACCTTTTAGAGATCCAAAAGGAGTCTCCACCCACTCTACAAGAGATGAATAAAATAGGAATGAATAGGAGAAGAAGAAGAGTAAGGTTTTAGAAGGATAGAACCTGATTCGCACTTGAAATCCTTGAATCTTCTTTAGCTTCCTAGAAATCCCTGAAAAAAAATCAAATAAACAAACTAAGTTAGTCTAAAAATCTAAAAAAAATCCTAAATAGATACTAATTTCAGAAATCTGTGAAATCCGTCAAAATCCCCGGCAGCAGCGCCAAAAACTTGTTCGCTTCCCCAAGTGTAGGGTTGCGATGTAGTAATAAACTCGGTAATACCGAGGTCGATCCATAGGGACTTATGTAGGATGTCACACACTCATCCACAAGTTTCTATTGAAACTAACAATCAAAGTTTGAATAGAATGTGTATGATTAATAGTTTAAGCTAAATTGAATGTAAACAATTATAAGAAGGCACTAGGGGTTCGAGGATCCACTTGTAGCAATCCTCAATGTTCAATCCGCTATGGTTTCCCATTCTCTCAACTAGAATCACCAGTCAGGTCTATCTAGTCGGATGATAGAACTGTTAAACCAGAAGTCTGTAACATGTAAGTTCTGTGCATAAAATTCACTCAACTCTAGGCTGATCTGAGCATGCTCATTGCATAGGTCATTCACCTTTTCTATATGTCCAATTCCCAATCATAACCATCCTCAAGTCTTCTCACAAGACAAGGCTAGATCATGATTTGAACTGGATTCAAATTATATGCACAGTCCATACATATTCCAGATAATCAACCAAAACTAGAACTTTGGCATGAAGCCCCTTTATGAAGAGCTTAGTACTAGAGCGCATTCCGATTCCTCGGATCATACAGGTTTAGACCGTTCCAAACGAATTAAGAAGATAAGTAATTCATCCAAACATCCATGAGTCATCACAAGACTAAGAAAAATTACTTAAAAACTTGTATAAACTTCAAACCTTAGTTCATAATCATGAATTCCAAACTGAAACCACTTAACTACGAATTAAAACATCTTGGATACACTACAAGCTTCACCTCTTAGCCCTAGCTAAGAGGTTTAGCTGCTCATGATCCAAGGAAACATGAATCAACTACTGAAAGCATGAAAACAGTAAAGCAAACCAAAAGGAGTTGTGAAACTCCAATCTTCCACTTCCACAGTCTCCAACCTCGCTCCAACCCTTCTAGGATACTCTAGGAACAATCCCTAGGTGTCTATTTATAGTTTGGAGGAGTCCTTTACGCAAGAAAGATCCAGAATTTGCGTAATACTACGCACTTGTGCAGGAATTTTCGAAGTTCCCATAATAGAAAGAGGCAGTTTACGCTGGCCGACCGGTCGTGACCGGTCGGCCTCAATGTAAGGTCACTCCAGCAACGTTGTCCGACCGGTCATGACCGGTCGGAGGTCTTCAACAATGTTTCAGCAACCGTGGCCATCAATCCAGTAGCTATGCCCGACCGGTCATGACCGGTCGGGCCTATGAACCCTTTAGTCCAGTAGCAGTAGCCGACCGGTCATGACCGGTCGGACTGGCTGGTCAGCTGTCCAATGCATTCTGTGTTGTGTCCGACCGGTCTTGACCGGTCTGGCTGTCTTGGCCGACCGGTCATCCGACCGATCTGGCTTATTTTTCTTCATTCTTTCTTTCTTTCTTTCTTCTTTTCTCTTCTCTCCTTGCTTGTCTTTCTTTTATTCTTCTTCATGCTTCATCTAATGGTCTTTAACACTTGTAAGAAACTCCACTTAGCCTTCAAATGGTGAGCTCTCCATCTTGTCCCTACAATCACACATCATGCATTAAGTTAGTTCTTTAAACGTATATATCGTGCATAATGAGTGATGCATTGGGGTTAGAATATGCATAATTATGAGCTCAACAAAACATCCTGCTATGGATTGCCATTATGAAAAAGACAGTCAATGCCCTACCCATCGACAACGGGTCCGTCGGTTGAGCTGATGAGGCAGTTGCGGATTGCTTTCCTAAGGTCACCTGTTCACGGTAACAGGCGCTGGCTTTAGGTTATGCCGACCAACATTTCGATGTTCGTGTATTCCAGTGGTCACCTGTTCACAGTAACAGGCACGGGCCCAGAGTTGCACTACTCGAATCCTGACAGTCTCTCAACCCGGACAATCCGAAAGAAAATGGGACATAGACATCCGACTTGTCTAAGAAACATGGCTCAGTCCATAACAAGAAAATAAATAGGTCTCTACGATCATGAACTCAAAGACGATAGTCCCCGATGACTTAGTCACCTACTCGATCTATCCGGGCCTTGTCTCAAATACTCCATCTATTGTACAAACATTATTCATAGTGGAGCTTTGTCGCTTTGTGCCGTGGTTTTCTCCCACAAGGGTTTCCACGTAAAAAATCTTTGTGTTCTCTATGGCTGTATGATTTACATTGATATTTCCTCATTTGCTTTATTTAATCTATCTATAATTTATGCATTCATTTACTTTTGTCTTTTAATCAAGGGTGACCAACCATTGATGTAATTAATGGCTCGTGACAAATATCATAGCCTGGAATGTAAAAGATCTCAGAATCTCTGGAATAAAATTCGCCTTGCGATATCTCTCTTGCGTACACTTTGTGATTGCTTATGATTGTCTATGAATGTCTCGATACTCAAAATTCCCCCAGAATAATGAAACACGGGAAAAAAATGCCTTGAGCGATTTTTCTAGTTCTAACAAACTGGCGACTCCACTGGGGAATTCAAAAAATACCAGAATCTCTGGTTATTTATGAGTAAATGGACATTCTAAGAAAAATCATTTGCAGACACTGATGTGTACGTAAGAAAGGTTACCGCAAGGATAAATGTTCAGCGCCTTCACGGGCGCCAAACTGGCGACTCTCAACGGGAACGTTCTTCCCTTCATCTTTAAGGCAAAAGCATCTGAAATCGAAGTTTTCAAAACTTTCAAAAATCCTAAAGTTTTAAAAGATAACAAAAGCATGTGTATTCTTGTTGCGCATTTAGTTTTATGTCTAACTTTTATTGCGACTGGTAAGGTCGTGCACTTTCTATATCTATTTGTAGAATGCTCTAATGGACATGTGATTGTGCAGTGAAAGTTAGCGAAAATACTAACCTTAAGAACAGGAGAAATGTCGTTTGTACTTATCTTTTTGGTGACTTTAGGATTCTACTTCTCGCATTCCACTGTGACAACACCAACCGCTTCCAAGTCTGGCTAACAGCTAACTCGAAGCCGCAAACAGCCGAAGGGAATGAAGAAAACAACGATGAAGACTCCATATTAGAAGACCACTGTGGTCAAGGCATGCTTCACCATAAAAAAGTAGTGGCAACCAACACAAGTTAGCAGCGCTTCCACTGCTAACCAGACTACTGCAATGAGGCCACAAAAGTTCATACGCACAGTTGGTAGCTTCCCAGTTCTCTTGGAAGTGAACCACCTAAACAGGGGGCAGATCAACCCGACTATGACAGTCACAAAACCAAGAGAGGGGATTGTCATTGAGACCATTCAGATGACATCAAGGCCGATTCATGAGGAGCAGCTAGCACGGGTCGTGATGGTGTAGATAATTGAAGGCGAAGGGCCGATCAAACAAGATGTTGAACCGTTAACAACTCAGGAGCAGATCAACGAATTGACCGAAGCTCAGTTATCGAGGTGAGTGAAGGAGATCCAGGATGCCTTAGCCACCCCAATTGCACAAAGAATAGCCCGTAGTGTCGCTTCACCACTCGACAGCCGGCAAAAGAATCACAGGGGGCAAATCAGGCCATTTATACAAAAAAATAGTTGAAGAGACAGTAGAAACGATCATCATCAAAGTCATTCTGACAAAGCAGAAGCTGACACGTGAGGGACGATCAATGCAGGACACGGTGGTTTAGGTGGCCCAAGATGAAGAATTGTTTAAACAAACTAATTAACTGCCAGCAATCCAAGAACAAATTGATGAGCTAGTTCAAGATTCAAAATGACTGAGCAAAGTAGTTGAAGGACATTCATGATGCTCTGGAAATCCTAATAGCGCAGGGGGCCACTCAAAACATCATTTTCGCCTAAGATATCATAGGGGGCAAGTAATGGGTTTCCTCATCAAGCGAATGAGCCAGTGAAGTGGCGGTCAATCTCATAGCCAGAGAAGCAGCCAAAGCAGCTGTCAACTTGACAATCAACGTAACAATCAAAGCAGCTACCGACTCAAAAATTAAAAGAGCGGAAGAAAAAGGAAATTGCTAGCCGACTTAGCAGGTTCCTGTGAGTGCTGTAGTGCCATGGGTGATCCCTACTGAGTCTATAATCTTGCCGAACTCTGTATAGGCACAAGGTCGTTGAACTCTATATATGTACAAATATACCCTTACACTCTAGGTCTAAACGAGTTGAGAAACAAATATACCATTGCACTCTGGGTCTAAACGAGTTGAGAAAATACTCCAGGTTACAAGGATAAACTGAACCATACAATCTCCAGGCTACGAGGATAAATTGAACCATACAATCTCCAGGATACGAGGATAAACTGAACCACACAATCTCCAGGCTACGAGGATAAACTGAACCATATAATCTCCAGGCTACGAGGATAAACTGAACCATATAATCTCCAGGATACGTGGATAAAATGAACCACACAATCTCCAGGCTACGAGGATAAACTGAACCACACAATCTCCAGGCTACGAGGATAAACTGAACCAGATCCCTCCAGGTTATGAGGTGAAACTGAACCAGATCCCTCCAGGTTACGAGGTGAAATTGAACCAGATCCCTCCAGGTTATGAGGTGAAACTGAACCAGATCCCTCCAGGCTATGAGGCTAAACTACACCAGATCCTTCCAGAGTATGAGGTTAAACTGAACCACATGAATATCAATCAATCAATCAAATCAAATATGAATGATCCATATAAATACGAAACCCCCATATGGGAACAAAATCTTTGCATCAATCAGATCAAAATGAAACCACCATATTATCAAGCAAGATCCTAACATCATGTGAATCAAATATTCACATCATCGGATCAAAGCTAAATCTCTGCTTCACTCCGATCAATCATGAATTCGAGATGCCCAATCATAATCATTGATCATAATCATATCTTCAGAATTTTTATATCAATCTAGTTTGATAAGAGGGTGGTATTCTATAGAGAATCTGCATGAGATGGAATGTCTTCATATTGTTATTTCATCATGGTCTTCTTGTTATCATTATGACATTCTAGCGTTCTTCTACTCTATATGAGAGTAATTAATAGTTGTTGGTCTTTTATATATGGTTTCATATGAAGAGGGGCGGAGCATTTTACTATATGTCACTTCACATCGGAGCATCTATGACTTTATCTTATGAACGGTTTCGCAATGAGAGTACACGATTGAGGACTACGGTTAGACAGCCTTCTATATAGATTTCTAGGGCATGAAAGTGTTCTTCAGGAAGATATCTATATAAATTCAAGTCTTTGTATGCGATGATTATGCCTTTATGTGCCTGGTTCCCTAAAGAACATTACTTTACAAGACTATGAGTCAGATACACTGGGGGCAAGCTCGACACATGGTGAGAAGCCCAAGTATAGAGAAGAAATTATCGAGGGCAAGCCAGCAATCCCAATATAATGCTCCATGTCACGAGCTTAAACTAAATCCCATATAATACTCCACGTCATGAGTCTAAACTGAATTTAATCTCTCAAGAAATGATTGATTATGATTAAACTACGATACTCCATGTCATGAGTATAAACTGAATCTTATGTTGTCAAGATGTGGGTCTTGATATTACATCCCTGGAGGCGAGCGTAGAGCATAATAAGCTTATATATTCACCAAAGCAATAACATACAAACGAGCACCGGCAAAATCAGAAGGGAAGTGATCTTACCGAATACTTATCTTCTTCCAATGCCTTTTCCTTCTGCATATACATATATCTCTCGATTCATTTATCACTTCGCCTATTAATGTCATGTAAATTAGCCTAACACTCACACACCTTACATAAATATGAAATGATAAACTGTTGCATAAAGCATGATTGCAATTTCATAATAGTACCATCATCACATTGTCACCTAAACATGAACATCACATCGTAAGTCCACGATATATCATATAAACTCGTGCGAGATACTTGTGTCTATCCTCTCGCCAAATAAAGCACATCAAGAAATATACGAGCAAAAGGAGTTCAAGAAGATAAAGCAGCAGCGAAAGTAGTATCGTGATCAAATCCAACAGTCGGCTTTGGTGTTCTGACAAGCCTAGGGAAAGGGCCAAAGCTGTCACACTCAACATACCTCATATTTCTTCAATCATCATAGAGTTCAGGGACATGCAGGCCATTAGACCCTAACTCTTAGGCCGCTATCATTCCTCTCCCAGCTTGAGGAATGCCCACTAGTGCCACCAAAGAAAGTAATGCAAAAGAAGCAAGCTCTGCAACTTGTTATACGTGCGTCGTTCCACCATTATTGATTACGAGTTTCTATTCATTAACTATCAAGAGCGATTATAAACTTCTATATGTCAACTACCAGTATCGATTGCAGGCTTCCACATACCTTTCTTCGATAACAATTATAGATCTCTGAATGTATATCTCATCCACCAGTATCAGTCGTGAATCTTTATACAGATACTTTATTGACATCAGTCACAGAATTTCATGTACATATATTTCTTCATTATTGTCACGATCTTCTTATACATATATCCTACCAGTATCGTCCATGGATCTTTGTGTACGTTCCTCTAACCGGTATCAGTCATAAGCTCCTGCATATATCTGTCGTCATCCTTAGCTACTGGATTACATACATCTGCAGTCATCCCCAGCTACCGGATTATATATATATATATATATATATATATATATATATATATATATATATATATATATATGGGAAATGGTACTATGCGGTCGACCTCATGGGAACTTCCCATGAGGTCGAGCTGTGTGGGCCCCACTGTGATGTGTGTGGAACATCAAAACCGTGTATTTGATGGGTCCCCTTTAGGTTTGGGGATATCCCAAAAATCATCCGTATACAGAGCTCAGGTGGGCCATACCATCTAAAACCATGTGAAGACATGCATAAAACATCTAAAAGCACTTGGTGGGGCCCACCTGAATTTTCGATGCAGCTGAAACTTTTTTTGACCCCTCATCCAAGTGGGACACATACAATGGATGGGCTGGATTTGTGAACCACATCTCGGTGGCCCCAATAAACGATCATGAAGTTTTTAATGGGTGGGTAGCCTCTCTCAACTGTTGTATGTGGTGTGGCTCACCGAAGTTATGGTTTGACTTGATTTTTAAGACCGTGGCCCACCATGAAATGATGCATCTGACTGATGGGGCAGATGTTTGACACACATCACAGCGGGGCCCACACAGCTCGACCTCATGGGAAGTTCCCATGAGGTCGACCTCATAGTACCTTTTCCCTATATATATATATATATATATATATATATATATATATATATATATATATATATATATATATATATATCTGCTAACACCGACACCTACAGGATTCTATACATCCTTTATTATTGCTTGTTATGGGACCAGTCATATCTGCCGCTAACATCAGTTAAAGAATTATATGGACCTTCCATTAGCATCATTGGAGGGTCAGGACTATGGATTTGTACACCTACTGGTTGAATATTATATGGATCTTCCATCAGCATCATTGGATGGTCAGGACTATGGATTTGTACACCTACCGGTTGAATACTCAAAGGGATCAACAACGAGTGAAAGTAACCCACACCACAATGAATTTGCTACACAGTAAACCAAGTCATCATAACTAAAAAGGAAGTGACGAAGACGGAAGTACTATTAGAAGATAACAAGATTAGAAGGCTTGAAGTTGCAGTCTCACAAATACAAGTTAAAACAGTATTTTGCCCTCACGACCCGTCAATACAAGAGTTACGGCTGCAAAACCGGAAGGACAGCAAGATCCCAAAGGGAAGCAAGAAGAACTAGAAGATCCTTATACCTCCATGGTAAGGCAACACTCAGATGAAGTCTACAGAATTGAAAAGGGAGGAAAAGCACTCTGTTAAAAAAAAAATGATGATGATGAAATGGTTTAGCTGGACCTAGTTTATATACTTGAGCTTAGGAACCGGTGCACTACACTGGTAAAGCATAAACGCCCAGCGCAGCGCACCGGGGGGGCACTTGTTGGGGCTCAAAATTTCACCCATGATAGAAGGGTGAATGATGGCTCAAAATGAATGGTTTGGATCGGTTCAAGACCCGAAAAATAGTCATAAAAGCGATAGAACACCTTCCATACATGTAATACACATAGAACTCATGCAAGAGAATAGTGTGTATGGCTATGCATACCTAAAGCCCGCATGAGCACATGCAATCGTAAGCTAAGCCATCACGTGCATGCAACCAACTCATGCATACTATGCATAACCACACATGCCACACACATGTACCTTGTTTTGCATGCCATGAATGCAACCCATACAGCCCATGCGTGCTACCCATGTATAAAGCCCATGAAGGCACTGAGTATAAATGTAACTCTCATATATGCCCATGCATATATCTCAAACATACATACATTCACACCATGCAAGAACACTATTCTCATGTAACCCATTCATACATGCATGCATAACACATATAAACCATGGACCATGCCTAAGACCTATGTATGAAACACACGTGTCATCCATGCAACAAATGCATACAGGCCACAAACTACATGTTCACATACATATGCAATGCATGCACGGCCTGAACACCAACAACATATCATGTGCACACATAAAACCACAACATGTACTGTAGACACCCCACCTTCGGCTACACTGTTGGTAGAGATAGCTGGATTAATGGAGGACCATACCCCCAAACCCCAAGTCCAAACTCAGCCAAAACTCACCCTTGTAAGCCCCAATCCATAGCCCAACTCAAGCCTGAACCCAGTCAACCCAGTCCTAAACATTAGATTGAAAAACCCCCATAAGAAAAGCCAGTAAAAAAAAATCCTAAAAAAGTCAAACTCACTGAGTCAACCCACTAAGTCAACCCACTGAGTTAACCCGCTGAGTCAACTCGTCGAGTCAAAACACCGAGTCAACCCGTCAAGTCAACCCGCTGAGTCAAATCACCGAGTCGACCCGCTGAGTCAACTCACTGAGTCAACCCACCGAGCTAAACAGCAGCCCCGAGGGAACGACCGTACCTCGTTGGAAATCGAGGAGTGACCGTACGGGCGGCCCACGGCGGGCCGCCCAAAAATAATTACGGGCTCTGCCACTGCCCGCTGCTATAAATACCCCCCTCCCCTTCTCATTTCTGTAAGAACAATCCGCCCAGTCCAACGACCGTCCGTTCGGGTTCCCTTCTCCACCCCTTAGCCCATTTTCCCACCAAGGAGAGCCCGAGTGAGGAGAGCCTAGCCCTGGTCCAACCCAGCCTGACCACTGGTTCAAGTCTCCCAAGCCATCCAAATCTTGATCCAGCCACTCGAAGCCAACCCTTGCGACATCTCCGTCCATCCAGCTACTCTTTTTCCAGCATCATCTCATTTGCATCTAGCATAAGTGCAACATTTACTTTTCTTCCAACCCCCCTACTTCACTGCAAGCACCTTGATTATTCAAGCACACTGCATACGTCTTACATTAAGCACCTGTCAGTTCGAGCGTATGCTCTGGGCTTGCCCGTTGTTGGAACCTGCCCATCAGAAACTCTTACTGTTCAGACCTGCATTCATGCTTCACTATAAAGCACCCTTGATTATTCAAGCACACTGCGTACGTCTTATATTAAGCACCTGTCAGTTCGAGCATATGCTCTGGGCTTGCCCATTGTTGGAACCTGCCCATCAGAAACTCTTACTGTTCAGACCCGCATTCATGCATCATGTCATCTATGAGAATGTACGAGGATTAAAACAGACTTTCAAGTATTAGTTCGATTCTGTGAAGTAGAGACCGTACTTCGGTACGAGCAGTGTGTGGGGTGCTTAACCTCTTCCCACCCTGTAACCGTGATCCCTTACCTTGAATCTCTGGTCGCAGATCAAAAGGAGTCATTTTAGAGAAAGGAATCTTCGGATCCCCTTCTCTAACGTTTCTACGGGGTCTAGCCGATTGTAGATTCGAAGTAATTGGCTAGTGGCGACTCTGGTCTTATATGAACTTATTTAAACACATCCAGCTTAACACGACTACCAAACAAAGCCCACGAGAACGAGGCAAGCCAGTGGCACAAACAGCGATTCGCACTCACGCATCCTCTCCTTCTTTTCCCGAAAGGGGAAGGGACGAGAACGTCGTGTGGGAGCGGGGAAACGGCCAGGGTCCACATGTACGTACGTTCATATTGCCAATGGTAACATTCCCACTAGACGTTGTTCTCTATACCCCACCATGTAATATATACTTGATCTAAGCCGATCATCTGTTTCACCAACCCATTTTACCCCTTGGGACAAAAAATGAAGAAGATCTGAGTCCTAGAGAGACTACACCAGGAGAAACATTGGAGGAAGAATTGTCCATGGTTGGAAGTTGGTAACATACATAAAACATTTAAAAATCACACTTTAAACTTCTGAATTTGTGAAAAACACAGCTTTATGAGCTTATTGCTATGGGGCCCCCATCGTGATGCATAAGGGAAATCCAAACCTCCCAGACATCTTGATGGCTTATTTTAACCATTGGGACTAAGTATGAGGCATATCTGAGGCTCAGGTGGGACACACCACAGGAAGATCAACGCTCACCATTACAACTCCCAAAATGAGTGATCACCGGTTAAACCTCTCAGTGGCCCACCACAATATTGTTTTCCAAGATCTGGACCGACCAGAGTATCCTAGGCGGTTCACACAAATAGAACATTTAAATGGTTGCTCGACCCAATATCTGTGTGGCCCCCAAATATCATTCAACGGCAAAACAACGGTGACACTATTTCCTGTGGTATGGCCCACATGAACATCTGATTTGCCTCAAATTTGGGCCCACCCCCTAGAATAACACTCTCGAGCCAATGGACGGCTTTGATCCTAGACCCATAGACTATAAATGGGACCCACCTAAAAGTTTGCCAAACACGTGGAAGCATGCAAACATGGAAAAAAGTCACTGTCGTAAAGACATGCGCCCAAGCGCGGTTGAAAATCGGTTACTGGTTGAAAACGTGTGGGGCCACCATGATGCCCTTTGAACCATCTGAAACATTCAGAGAATCACAAATGCCCACACATGTCATATGCATAAAAACTAGCTTGATCTGATACTTCTATGGCTCCACATGAGTCTTCAACTGTGGAACTGTTTCCTCTCGTATGGCCCACCTGGAACTCGGATTTAGGTGAAACTTGAGGCCACCTCCTAGAATGATGACCCTAAACTAATGAAACGCTCAGATATGGGGCCTACGAACTACAAAGGAGACCCACTAACAGGTTTTCCAAAAGACGTACGAAACCATGCAAACTCATGGTACATACGTATTGTCAACATCAACCAACGTCCAGCGCCTCTAAGAGCCCACCATCTGAGTGATTTAGAGAATCTGACCTGTTCACAGGATCAGTGTGGTCCACACTTGCCAGAGTACACAAGATTAACCTGATCCAAGTTTCAAGTGGACCACACCATAAGAGGATATATATGAACCATTACAACTCCCAAACCAACAACTATATAAAGGGGTTGTGTGAGTGGCATTTGAAAAGAAAAAAAAAGGTGAGAGAAGAGGAGAGAGGAGGGGAGGATGAGATTGAGAGTTTTTCACATGCGCCTACCCTTTTAGGGTGGGATACATGCGCTTGAATGCATGCACCCATCATTCCAAGGTGGGAGACATGCGCTTGGATGCATTCCCCAATGGAGGGATACATGCGCCAGTCCTTCTAAGGAGGGACACATGTGCCCACTATCCAACTACCAAAAAACCAAAAAAATGCACTAAGTGCAAGGGGGACATGCGCCCAACTTTGTTGGCAAGAAAATATGAAAAAATGTACGAGTGGTGAAGCCACATGCGCCCATCTCCACCCACCAGGCGCATGTGCAGAGCCACATGCGCTCGGAAGAAATCGTCTCTCCCTCTCGTGTTGTATGTTGGTCACGTGCGCCCACCCCATGTCACATGCGCCCATCACCCTACTACATGCGCTCACTTCATAGACATGCGCCAGCCCTCTTCCAACATGCGCCTGAACTGGTCACACTAGAACTGCACTACACATCTCTCTGCACTGCACTGCACATCTCTCTGCACTGCCTGGTAAATGTCATATTTTAATTTATGTTTCCATTTACTTTAAGTTATTTATGTAAGTAAGGAAGTACCCCCCATTTGGATTCAATAAAAAATACTAAAAAAATAAATTCCCAACAACGAAGATTTTGATTTTCCATCCGAAGTACAAATCGCAACTTTTTGGCACTCCCCAAAAAGTTCACCTTTTGATTGGAGGGGTTTTCTTCGAATCTAAACCGTCCAAAAAATCCAAAATACCCTAATTATGCTAAAACACCAAAGTCCGGTGAAATATTCATGATATTTTATGGTCAATCTGTGGATATATAAAAAATCCAGATTTTTACTTAGAATTTTCAGGCAGCGAAATGACCAGAATATCATTTTAATGCAAATTTGTACAGAAATGGAGTTATGACTAGATAATATTGATTGCTTCATGCATTAACACCTATCTTGCTTAATCTAGCATTCATTCACGCTTAATCTAGTTGCTTAATCCAGCACTCGTCTCTGCTTAATCTAGCACTCCTCTTTGCTTAATCTAGCATTCATTTAACTCGACATGTACTCAACTTCACATGTATATACTATTGTGTTCTCATATACATTCATTCTCATAAGACATACCTTCTGTTGTATTCATCAAATACAATCAATCTCATATGATATACATTCAATTACATTCATTGTACATTGAAAATCCCTTATCTCGTTACAATGCCCTACACATTTATGCACGCGTGAGCAGGTTCTCTTCTTATCTCTCGTTGCGTATTAGCTATCAACGAAGGTGCGAGGTCGAGATCACTTCTGAAGACAAGTTGACAGACTCCAACCTTACTCGACAACTGATTATAGGAACTTTGTATTGATTATGTTCATTGCACAATTACGGTTCAACCGGGATTGAGGCTCAAGACTAACCAAAAGGAACTATGGTTATCACAAGAAACCACAAACAAAAGAGTTCAAACTAAGCTTGAAAGATCCTACTATGGATTACCATTATGAAAAAGACAGTCGATGCCCTACCCATCAACAACGGGTCCATTGATTGAGCTAATGAGGCAGTTGTGGATTGCTTTCCTAAGGTCACATGTTCACAGTAACAGGAGCGGGCTTTAGGTTATGCCGACCAACATTTCGATGTTCGTGTATTCCAGCGGTCACCTGTTCACGGTAACAGGCGCGGGCCCAGAGTTGCACCACTCGAATCCTGAGAGTCTCTCAACCCGGACAATTCGAAAGAAAATGGGACATAGACATCCGGCTTGTCTAAGAAACATGGCTCAGTCCATATCAAGAAAATAAATAGGTCTCTACGATCATGAACTCAAAGACGATAGTCCCCGATGACTTAGTCAGCTACTCGATCTATCTGGGCCTTGTCTCGAATACTCCATCTATTGTACAAACATTATTCATAGTGGAGCTTTGTCGCTTTGTGCCTATGATTTTCTCCCACAAGGGTTTCCACGTAAAAAATCTTTGTGTTCTCTATGGCGTGCATGATTTACATTGATATTTCCTCATTTTCTTTATTTAATCTATCTATAATGTATGCATTCATTTACTTTTGTCTTTTAATCAAGGGTGACCAACCATTGATGTAATTAACGGCTCGTGACAAATATCACAGCCTGGAATGTAAAAGATCTCAGAATCTCTGGAATAAAATTTGCCTTGCGATATCTCTCTTGCGTACACTTTGTGATTGCTTATGATTGTCTATGAATGTCTTGATACTCAAAATTCCCCCAGAATAATGAAACACGGGAAAAAAACTGCCTTGAGCGATTTTTCTAGTTCTAACACCCCCAAATATAGCAATGCACGTTCAATCTGGTAGTCTCAAATGATGCATGAGATTGTGAGACTATCAGGATCCTTATTTTTGGGGGGTCTTTTGGGTGAGAATGACACTCACTTGCTCATTCAAAAGGCCTTTTGTTGCACATTGTATTTACGTTTGGTTGTGTATAAGTCCTTTAGAAACTTGGCATAGGAAGGGATTTGTTTGATGACATCAAGTAGGGGTATATTGATTTTAACTTGTTTAAAAATCTCTAAAATGTCATGAGAGTCTGGAAGAGATTTGGGAGCAACCAATCTTGATGGGAATGGTACTACATGCTTGTAAACGCGTTCTTTTTCTTGTGGGGCTGAGCTAGATCCATCCTCATTCTTAAAAATTATCGGGTCATTAGGCTTGTCGGCCTTCATCGGAATAGATTTGTCAATTTCTTTACCACTTCTAAGAGTAGTGATGACTTTTTCTTGCTCCATATATTGGTTAGAGAGATTAGGGGCGCTGATTTCATATGTTTGTTTACTGTTGAGCTGAGGTTGGGCTGGAAAGGTGTTGAGCTCTTAATTATGCATAGTCTAACCCCAATTCATCACTCATTATGCTTGTTGTTATAGTTTATAGACTAAACTAATGCATGGATTTGTGATTGTAGGGATGAGAGAGAGGAATCAACAATTGAAGACTTAAAGATGCTAGTTAGAAGCAAAGAAGATCAAAGGGGCTAAGCGTCAAAGAATGAAAGAAAGAAGCTAGAGAAAAAAAGAAAGAAAGCAGAAGAAGGTGCCCACGACCAGTCGGTCCAAGGTTAAGGACCGATCTTCCAACCGGTCCGCACAAGCATAGAGGAGACCCAGAGGCCACTACTCTCTAGACTGTTCACGACCGGTCGTGCGACCGGTCGTCCACTTCTACGACCGATCCTTAAATTATTTTTTCGGGTTGAAAATTCTCGAAACTCACTGGACACTTTTATGCCATTTTGAGACCGGTCGTCCAGCATCCATGACTGGTTGTCCAACCACTGCGACCGGTCGTCCAGCGTCCATGACCGGTAGTCCAACCATTGCGACCGGTCGTGCGATCGGTCGCCTGCGTAAGATTTGAACTTTCTATTTCTGGCGCCAATTTTCTCTGCGCACTGCGTAACTTTTACGCAAGTTCTAGAATATTCTGAGGTTACGGAGCCTCCCCACTATAAAAGGACACCTAGGGATCGTTCCTAGGGTATCTTAGAAGAGTTTAAGCAAGGTGGGAGGCGGCGAAAGTGGATTTCGGAGTTCCACAACTCCTTCTAGTTTGTTTTACTGTTTTATGTTTTTCTTAGTTGTTTCATGTTTCCTTGGATCATGAACGGCTAAACCTCTTAGCTAGGTCTAAGAGGTGAAGCTTGTACTGAATCTAAGATGTTTTCAATTCGTTTAAGTTGGTGTTAAGATTGAATTTCATGTTTATGAACAATGGTTTGAAGTTTATACAAGTTCTAAGTAGTTTTTCTTAGTCTTGTGATGACTCATAGATGTTTGAGAGAATTACTTAAGTTCTTAATTGCTTTGTGTTAGTCTAGACCTATATGATCTGAGGAATTGGAGTACGCTCTAGTACTATGATCTTCATGTGGGGACTTCCTACCAAAGTTCTACTTTTCTAGTTTTCTGAATTATGTATGGGACTATACATGTGATTTGATTCAAGTTCAAACCATGATCTAACTTTATCTGGTGACAGGACTTAATGATGATCATGATTATGAACTTAGTTTATTGGAATTGGGACTGACCTATGCAATTGAAGCATGCTCAGCCTAGCTTGCATTGAGTGAATCATACACAGGGCTCATACATGTGACAGATTGTTGGTTTAACAGCTCTATCATCCGGCTAGATAGATCTTAATATCGATTCTAGTTGAGAGAATGAGAAACCACAGCGGATTGAACATCAAGGATTGCTACAAGTGGATCCTTGAACCCCTAGTGCCTTTTTATAATTGTTTACCTTCAATTTAGTTTTAAGTTGTTACTTCAATCTCATACAAAATCTGGTTGTTAGCTTTCAATAGACACTATTGGATGTATTTGTGAATTCCTACACAAGTCCCTGTGGATCGACCTCAGTCTTACCGAGTTTATTACTACATCGCAACCCTACACTTGGGGAAGCGAACAAGTTTTGGGCGCCGTAGCTGGAGACTTTGACGGTTTTTCACAAATTTCTGAAATTAGTATCTATTTAGGATTGTTAGGATTCTAGGACTAACTTAGTTTGTTTTATTTGATTTTCCTTTTTGTAGGGATTTTTAGGAAGCTGAAGAAGATATAAAGATCTCAAGTGCCAAATCAGGTTTTGTCTTTCTAAACCTTACTCTTCTCCTTCTCCTATTCAGTCCTATTATATTCATCTCTTGTAGAGTGGGTGGAGACTCCTTTTGGATCTCTGAAAGGTAGGCTTTATGCCACCTGGATTCCTATTGGTCGGCTTTGCCGTCTTGGATCACCTTGTGCTTAGAGATTTCTTTTCTCACCTCTACTCCTCTTTCTCCTTTTTCTGCACTTTTTTCTCAAAAGATTCAAAGAGTGGGTGGGGAGTTCTCTGAACCCCTATTGACCAGGAGAAATCGGTCTCTATCCTTGCTTCTGGCTTATCCATTGCAAGACACCTTGTGCTTCGGTCTTAGAGAAGAGTAAAGAAATGGAGGAAGAATTCTTCTTTCTCTTTGTTTCATATTTTTTTGGTTTTGCATGCCACATTGGGCTCGGGATTCCAATAACCGACTCATAAGTGAAGGGGGGATAGTAGAAGGAATTGACAGAGAGCCACGTGCTAGGAGACATCTAAACTCTCCAATTTTGTCTAAAAACATGGCTGCAAATCAACCTAATCCGATGGCCAATCTAGGCCAAACCCAAACTAAAACGGGGGAGAAGGTGGTTGAGAATGTTCCCCGACCAAGAACTTTACAGTGACTTCTTGCAACCAGCAAAAGCGAGCACTCCCTCATGCATAATTTTTCCACAAAATGCAAGGAATGTGGATTTAAAACCTGGAGTGATCCAACTTCTCCCTAAATTTCATAGATTAGACAGTGAAAGTGCCTATCAACACCTTAAGGAGTTTGATGAGGTAATAACCACCATGCACTTTGCTAATGTGACTGATGATGTGGTGAGACTCAAATTCTTCCCTTTTACTCTTAAAGATAAAGCTAAAGGTTGGCTTCATGCATTAAGGCCAAGATCAATTGGTGCATAGACTGATATGCATAGGGAATTCATAAAAAAAATTCTTCCCTACTCACAAAACAAACATGTTGAAGCACCTTATCATGAACTTTGCCCAAAAGGAAGATGAAACCTTCTTCCAATGATGGGAGAGGTTTAAGGACTTATTAAACGCATGCCCACATCATGGCTATGAAATTTGGCATGTTATAAGCTTTTTCTATGAAGGACTGACTTCACCGATGCGCCAATTTGTAGAGATGATGTGTAATGGAGAGTTCATGAATAAGAAAGCTGATGAAGCATGGGATTATTTGGAAGAATTGGCTGAGAATGCACAGTCTTGGGATACATCAAAACCAAAAATTTCCAAGATTGGCCAACAAAAGGAAAGAGGGGGAATGTATGTCTTATCGGAAGAGGATAGCATAAGTGCACGGGTGGCTAGCCTCACAAGAAATGTCGAAGCCATGAAATTGAGGAAAGGAGAGACGATTAACTCCAATGACGTTGAAACTGTTTGTGGAATTTGTGCCGGAAATCAACATGCAACACAAGATTGTCCCACAATTTCAGCAGTTCAGGACATCTTACAAGAACAATCAAATGTCATAAACAGTTATCAACGGCAATTTGGTGCTCCAAACTCAAACACGTTTAATGCTAGTTGGAAGAACCATCCCAACTTCAGTTAGAGGAATGGACCCACTGCTAATGCAACTAATATCCCTCAAGCTCAACCTATACTAGGTCCATCTCTAGTCATTACTCCAAAAGTTACGCTAGAGAAAATGTTGGGTGCATTTGTATCGGTCCAAGCTGAGTATAACAAGACAAATTCTCTGAAAATAGATGGGTTCATGTAAGAGCAATTGAAATTCAATCAAAATTCAACTCAAGCCATCAATGAATTGAAAACATCAATGGCTAGAGTTGAATCTCATCTTAGTGTTAGAGAGAAGGGCACACTTCCTGCCCAACCTCTTCCTAACCTAAGAACCCAATTTGAGATACAAGATGTAAGCTCATCCTCCCATCATACGGAGCATGTTCAAGCTATCACCACTTTGTGAAGTGGGAAAGAAATTGACAAATCTAATCCTGGTGAAGGCCCCAAAGCCTAAGGATCCGAAAAATTCCAAAGAGGATGATAGCTCAAACAACACTCCACAAGAGAAAGAACTGGAAAGGCAATACAAGCCGGTTACCCCGTTTCCACAAAGGTTGATTTCACCTAAACCTTTAGACAAAAATTTAAAAATATTATAAGTTTTCAAGCAGGTGAAGATCAACATCCCGTTGTTGGATGCCATAAAACAAATACCATCTTATGCCAAATTTCTAAAGGAATTATGTACGGTCAAAAGGAAACACAATGTTCACAACAAAGTACTTTTGACTAAGAATTTGAGCGCTATCATCAAACAAGAGGTGCCCCAAAAATACAAGGATCCGGGTAGTCCAACCATCTCATGCATCATAGGAGACTACCGGATTAAACAAGCCTTACTCGATTTTGGGGGCAAGTGTGAATCTCATTCCATACTCGGTCTATGAGCAACTTGGGTTAGGTGAATTGAAACCGACCAAAACCACACTCCAACTTGCTGATAGATCCATTCGTATACCGAGAGGAATGATTGAGGATGTCTTAGTCCAAGTTGATAAATTCTACTACCTAGTAGACTTTATTGTCTTGGATACACATCCCGTGATAGGTACTGGTGCTCAAATTCCCGTTATACTTGGCCGCCCCTTTCTAGCTACTTCAAACGCAATTATCAATTGTAGAAACGGGCTTGTACAAATGTCCTTTGGAAATATGACTCTTGAGTTTAACATATTTGATTTATGCAAACAACCACGGGAGATTGATGATGATATCCACGAACTAAACATGATTGAATCATTCGTGGAAGATACAATCCCCTTGTCATTATATTCCGACCCTTTGGAGGCATGTGTGGCCCATTCTCATGAGATAAATGATGACACAATACGAGATATGGATGCCATCTTAGATACGATGCCGGTGCTTGATAACAAAAGATGGAGGGCCCTATTTGAGCCTTTGCCCGTAAACGAGAACAAAGCCCTCCCATCTAATATCAAGGCGCCAACACTCGACCTAAAACTATTACCAAGTGAGCTAAAATATGTCTATTTAGGTCGAGATGAGACAAATCCGGTGGTGATTTCTTCCCACTTGAATGAGGAACAAGAGAGTAGGCTAATGGCCACTCTATTAGAGCACAAAAGTGCCATTGGATGGTCAATTGCGGATCTCAAAGGCATAGACCCACTGATTTGTACTCATCGCATACACCTTGAAGAGACTGCGAAGATATCTAGGCAACCACAACGACGACTAAATCCAAACATGAAGGATGTGGTTAAGGCCGAAGTGGTGAAACTATTGGATGTGGGTATTATTTACCCAATATCCGATAGTCAATGGGTGAGCCCAACTCAAGTGGTGCCTAAGAAATCCAGAATAACCATCGTAGCCAATGCTAATAATGAACTCGTGCCAACTAGAGTCACTACCGGTTGGAGAATGTGCATTGACTACAGGAAGCTAAACACTGTCACGAGGAAAGACCACTTCCCCCTACCGTTTGTTGATCAAATTTTAGAACGGTTGGTGGGTCATTTCCACTTTTGCTTCCTTGATGGCTATTCAGGGTCCAACCAAATAGAGATTGCCCGTGAAGACCAAGAAAAGACAACATTCACATGTCCATTCGGCACTTTCGCCTATCGACGGATGCCGTTTGGACTATGTAATGCCCCTGCCACCTTTCAGCGTTGTATGATGAGTATCTTTTCTGACATGGTGGGGACAATTCTCGAAGTCTTCACGGATGATTTTTCCGTATTTGGTTGTAGCTTTGATGAGTGCCTTATGCACTTGAAATCTGTGCTAAAAAGATGTGAAGAGAAGAACCTTGTGCTGAATTGGGAGAAGTGTCACTTTATGGTTCAAAAGGGAATTGTACTTGGTCACATCGTTTCACAAAATGGAATCGAGGTGGACATAGCGAAAATTGATCTTATCTCTAACCTTTCACCACCCAAGAGCATACGAGATGTACGGTCCTTCTTGGGACACGCAGGATTTTACAGAAGGTTCAAAAAGGACTTCAGCTCACTCTCTCGTCCTTTATGTAACCTACTTCAAAAGGAAAATTCATTCGAGTGGAATGAAGAATGTCAAAAGGCCTTTACCACCCTTAAAGGTATGTTGACATGTGCTCCCATAATGCAACCACCTGATTGGAGCCTTCCTTTTGAAATTATGTGCGATGCTAGTGACTATGCTATTGGGGCCGTGCTAGGCCAAAGAAAAGAGAAAAAGCCATGTGTCATCTACTATGCTTGTAGAACTCTAAACTCAGCCCAAGCAAACTACACTACTACTGAAAAAGAACTTTTGGCCGTAGTTTTTGCCTTAGACAAGTTTA
This sequence comes from Liriodendron chinense, assembly GCA_003013855.2. Taxonomy (NCBI): domain Eukaryota; kingdom Viridiplantae; phylum Streptophyta; class Magnoliopsida; order Magnoliales; family Magnoliaceae; genus Liriodendron; species Liriodendron chinense. Next base: position 1,340,068 of record PVNU02001406.1, read on the forward strand.
GGTCCTACTTGATTGGATCCAAGATCATCATATTCACTGACCATGCCGCACTTAAGTACCTTTTCTCTAAGAAGGATGCTAAACCACGGTTGTTAAGATGGATCCTTCTACTCCAGGAATTTGACATAGAGATACGTGATAAGAAAGGAGTAGAAAATGTAGTGGCTGACCATCTCTCTCGACTTGTTCTCACCAATTCCCCTGAAACGACTGCGATCAATGACATGTTCCTTGATGAACAACTTTTTAAAGTCTCCCAATTGCCATGGTATGCGGACATTGCTAACTATCTTGCTACAGGTACGATTCTTACACATTGGAAAAAGCAAGATAAGGATAAGCTCTTCAATGAGGTGCGAAAATTCCTATGGGACGACCCATACTTATTCAAGTATTGTCCCGATCAAATCATAAGGATATGTGTGCCAGATGATGAACAACAAAGTAACATCTCCTTTTGTCATTCTCAGGCATGTGGTGGCCACTTTTAGGCTAAGAAGACCACAGCCAAAATTCTGCAATGTGGGTTTTATTGGCCCACTATGTTCAAGGACACACATGAGTTTTGCAAAACATGTGAGCCTTGTCAGAAATTAGGAGGAAGCTCCCGTAGAAATATGATGCCACTCAATCCCATCTTAATAATCAAAATTTTTTATTGTTGGGGCATCGATTTCATGGGTCCATTCCCATCTTCTTTTGGAAACGCATACATCTTGCTTGTCGTTGACTATGTATCCAAATGGATCGAGGCCATCCCTTGCCAGAATAATGACCATAAAACGGTCATTCGCTTCTTAAAAGAAAATATTCTTTCCCGGTTTGGTACACCTCGAGTCATCATCAGTGATGGAGGGTCTCACTTTTGTAATCGCCCATTTGAAACTTTAATGAAAAAATATGGCGTAACACACAAAGTGAGCACTCCCTATCACCCACAAATGAGTGGGCAAGCTGAGATATCCAATAGGGAGATTAAACACATTTTGGAGAAAACGGTGAACCCCGATCGCAAGGATTGGTCGCTTCGGCTTACCGATGCCCTTTGGGCCTACCATACTGCTTTTAAGACCCCTATTGGAATGTCTCCCTATAGACTTGTCTATGGGAAGGCTTGTCACTTGCCTGTAGAGTTGGAACATAGGGCATATTGGGCAATTAAGAAGATGAATTTTGATTCTGACAAGGCAAGCTCGTTGCGAAAACTACAATTGAATGAACTTGTAGAAATCCAGAACGAAGCATATGAGAATGCGAGAATTTACAAGGACAAAATGAAGATATTCCATGATAAAAACATTCTTCGTAAGACATTCACGATCAATCAAAAAGTCCTCCTGTATAACTCTCGTCTACATTTATTTCTGAAAAAATTGAGATCTCGATGGACCGGTCCCTACATTGTGCAAACTGTCTATCCATATGGGACTGTCGAGTTGTTAAATCCAAGGAACGGCAACATTTTTAAGGCGAATGGGCAGCAATTAAAGTCGTTCTTTGAGAAATTTCCTTCAGAAGGTATGTCCATACCTCTGACTGATCCTGTCTACCAGGATGATTGATCTCCTAGTCTGATGGAGGTGTAGAGTAGTTAGGATTAGGATTTTGTTGCTTTTGTTTGCTTTTGCTTAGGTTTGTTAGAAGGAGGAAGAATTTCACTTTTCACTTTTTCAGGTACTCTCATTCCTCACTCCCTTTTATTTTCAAATTGCTCTCATGTTTTGCTTATTACGCATCTTTTACATTGAGGACAATGCAAGATTTGGTTGGGGGGGTGCAGGATCACTTGGATGAATCCAGCGTTTTGTAACATTTCGAGCAATTATGTAGAAATTTTTTATTTTTCTAAAATTCAAGACTCTTTTGGAAAACTTTGTTTCTATGCACTCAAGATGATATGAGCATAAGAAGAGGAGATATGAACTGAGTGAGGTTGCAAGTTTTGAATTTCTCATAACATAATGGTTTTATATGTGAATTCCCCTATTTTTGTGATTGATAGAAAATTTGAACACTCTTACACCTAGTTCACATTACACGATTTTCACGGGTTGAAGGGATTATGTGATTTGTGGATTAGTTAGATTTTGATTCAAGGTGTTGAGACATCAAGCCGGGGTACTTTGTCCATCCTTGTCCATAGGAAAATAACGAAAGAAAAATCCTATCTAATTTAAAAGAAAAAGGAAAAAGGAAGGATGAAATTGGGAATGATGGAAAAATGGTGGAAAAATCCGATTAGGGCTACCTACTACCAACCGGGGGATGGTCTACCCGTAACTAAAGCCGAAAATGGGACGTAGTGTGAAAGTCGTCGGAAGGACAGTAAGGCAAATTCCCGTCATTGGCTTGTTGTTGCTCTATATACCTTGAGATCCATAGTCTAGTTGATTTATGAAGAAGATAACCTTCGAAACTCATGAAAAGAATTTTCACTATGCACACTAGATTGAATTTGTTCAAGTTCTTCTATTTGTCAACCAATCAGCGGGAATTTCATATGGGTGCTTATTATGTTTTGAGAGTTTACGGTTTCAATCTCTATTACCTAATTTCTCTAACTCTTACACTTATGTATCTTGGGATGTATAGAAGAATGGTTTCTAAAGGAGAGTTAGGTTTTGGAGAATGGAATTGGTTTCACGCATGTTTTGCTCGGGACTAGCAAAATGCTGGTTGGGGGGTGTGTTGAGCTCTTAATTATGCATACTCTAACCCCAATTCATCACTCATTATGCTTGTTGTTATGGTTTATAAACTAAACTAATGCATGGATTTGTGATTATAGGGATGAGAGAGAGGAAGCATCAATTGAAGACTTAAAGATGCTAGTTAGAAGCAAAGAAGATTAAAGGGGCTAAGCGTCAAAGAATGAAAGAAAGAAGTCAGAGAAAAGAAGAAAGAAAGCAGAAGAAGGTACCCACGACCGGTCGTCCGACCGGTCGTCCAAGGTCAAGAACCGGTGGTCCGACCGGTCCTCACATGCACAGAGGAGACCCAGAGGCCACAACTCTCTGGACTATTCACCACCGGTCGTGCGACCGGTTGTCCACTTCTGCGAACGGTCGTGTGACCGATCCTTAAATTATTTTTCCGGGTTGAAAATTCCCAAAACTCACTGGACACTTTTATGCCATTTTGAGACCGGTCGTCCAGCATCCACGACCGGTCGTCCAGCCACTGCGACTGGTCGTGCGACCGGTCGCCTGCGTAAGATTTGAACTTTCTATTTCTGGCGCCGATTTTCTCTGCGCACTGCGTAACTTTTACGCAAGTTCTCGAATATTCTAAGGTTACGGAGCCTCCCCACTATAAAAGGACACCTAAGGATCGTTCCTAGGGTATCTTAGAAGAGTTTAAGCAAGGTGAGAGGCGGTGGAAGTGGATTTCGGAGTTCCACAACTCCTTCTAGTTTGTTTTACTGTTTTATGTTTTTCTTAGTTGTTTCATGTTTCCTTGGATCATGAACGGCTAAACCTCTTAGCTAGGGCTAAGAGGTGAAGCTTGTAGTGAATCTAAGATGTTTTCAATTTGTTTAAGTTGGTTTTAAGATTTAATTTCATGTTTATGAACAATGGTTTGAAGTTTATACAAGTTCTAAGTAGTTTTTCTTAGTCTTGTGATGACTCATAGATGTTTGGGAGAATTACTTAAGTTCTTAACTGCTTTGTGTTAGTCTAGACCTGTATGATCCGAGGAATTGGAGTACGCTCTAGTACTATGATCTTCATGTGGGGACTTCCTACCAAAGTTCTACTTTTCTAGTTTTCTGAATTATGTATGGGACTGTGCATGTGATTTGATTCAAATTCAAACCATGATCTAACTTTGTCTGGTGACCGGACTTAATGATGATCATGATTATGAACTTAGTTTATTGGAATTGGGATTGACCTATGCAATTGAAGCATGCTCAGCCTAGCTTGCATTGAGTGAATCATACATAGGGCTCATACATGTGACAGATTGTTGGTTTAACAGCTCTATCATCCGGCTAGATAGATCTTAATATCGATTCTAGTTGAGAGAATGAGAAACCACAACGGATTGAACATCAAGGATTGCTATAAGTGGATCCTTGAACCCCTAGTGCCTTTTTATAATTGTTTACCTTCAATTGAGTTTAAAGTTGTTACTTACATCAATCTCATACCAAATCTGGTTGTTAGCTTTCAATAGACACTATTGGATGTGTTTGTGAATTCCTACACAAGTCCCTGTAGATCGACCTCGGTCTTACCTAGTTTATTACTACATCTCAACCCTACACTTGGGGAAGTGAACAAAAGGTCCCTTCCCTACCATTCAAGTATCCCTTGATCTCGTCAACTGAAACTTTAAGCTCTTGGAACATTTGCTGATTTGTTTGATTAATTTGCATTTCCCTTGCATAGATGCCTTCAAGGTGTCCTCCATAGTGATTTGAGGTGGTGTCATGCTTGATACTACGTTTTGCATGGGTGGCCCTCTTTGAAAGTTGGTGGGATTGGCCATGAGACCATTCCTCCAACTGAAATTCGGATAGTTCCTTTAACTAGAGTTATATGTGTTACCCATCAGTCCATTGAAAGGCCTTTGATAAGTGTTTGTGACATTCACTTGAGACACCTCTTGAAATGCAGGAATTGTGGGACAATCCTAAGTAAAGTGTACATTAGCGGCACAAATCCCACATATGTTCTCAATTGCTTTGTCGGACTTTGAGGATCCATATTTCATTAGTTCCATGGCCTCTACTTTCCTTATGAGGCTTGCTATCTTAGCCTTTACATCTTCCTCTTCCTTAAGGATGTACATTCCTCCTCTTTCTCTTTGTTGAGGAGGCCTCTGATTACTTGATTTGTTTGAGGTATCTCAAGATTGGGCATTCTCAACCAATATATCAAAGTAAGACCATGTTTCCTCTAGGATTTTTGCTCATGAACTCATCATTGCACATCATCTCTACGAATTGGCGCATGTTGAAACTCAATCCATCATAGAAGAAATTTATAATTCTCCAAATTTCATAACCATGGTGTGGGCAAGCAATTAGGAGGTCCTTAAACCTTTCCCAACTCTGAAAGAACGTCTCACCCTTTTTAATCGAGAAGTTCATGATTGATCTTCGAAGGGTGTTTGTTTTATGAGTTGGGAAGAACTTTTTGAACAATTCTCGGGTCATCTCAATTCTTGTCCCTATCGAATGTGGTCTAAGAGAGTGGAGCCAACCCTTGGCTTTTTCTTTCAAAGAGAAGGGAAAGAGTTTGAGTTTAATGACATCTTTAATCACATTAGCGTATTGTAAGGTATCTACTACCTCATCAAATTCCTTAAGATGTAGATATGGGCTCTTAGAGTCTAGCCTATGAAACTTAGGTAGAAGTTGAATCTCTCTTGGCTTGAAATCAATGGTTCCCCCATTGGTTGGAAAAACCACGCATGAGGGTGTAGTAGCTGGGGCTGGTTGTAGATAATCGCGTAAAGCTCTCATTAGAGGAGCATTGTTGACCTCATTCTCTCTTACTTCTTCTCGATTTGTGTTTGTGGTTGGAGTAGGAGGGGGAGGATTCCTTGCGGGTGTTTGATTTTCAGTCATGCCTCCCAAACTTTCATAAAATTTTAAGTATTTTCTCATAAGTTTTTGAACCGTGAATGGCTTAACTATCCCTCCTTCGGTTTGGAGACGATTTATTTGGTCACGTTCCCAATGCGACATAAACTAAACAAATCCTAATCTAAAACTAAAAAGTAAGACAAAAATCTAGAAAAAATTTTGAAAAACTGAATTTAGTGGAAGTTCTAAGTTAGAAGGATGTTACCATTGAAACTTGAACTTTTGGTGAACTTCCTACAAAACAATAAACAAACAATGCTAGTTAAAAAAAGAAAAGAAAAACTAATTCTGGAAAAATTGAAAATCCTACCTAACTAAGACTACTTTATAGTTATTAGAACAATTAGAACTATTTTAGACAATTAATCACCGGCAACGACGCCAAAAACTTATTCGCTCGGTTCAAGTGCAAGGTTGCGAAGTAGTAATAACTCGATCATGAGACCAAGATCGATCCACGGGGATTAGGGTAAAACCAATTCAAACTATTTAACAACTATTTTTAGAACTAGAATGAAAGCAGGAAAGTAATTAGAATAAAATCAAAGAATAAAAGCTAACTAGAGCGCCAAGGATCCACATGTAGTAGATTAATGCTAATCCATTCATTCAAGCAAAAACGCAATTGGAATCAAAGTCCTATCTCTCATCCGATTGGAAGATATTGCATTTAAACACAAGCAGTCCAAACGCAATATGAAAATCATAACTTCTAGTTCTAATGAAGCGTAGAGAAGATAAACTTGTAGCCTTCGAAGTAATAGCCATACCAAGAGATCATGGCATGCTCCAGGGTTACTACAATTCAAATCTCATCAAACCAAAATGACAATTCTCAGAAACTTATAAGCTACATATATCCAGAGTACACATGCTCTCAAAATTGTCTAAAAATATCAATTTTATTCAAACTAGAACATGAAAATCCAAAATCAAACTCAGAGTACTTGAATAGAAGAATTAAACATCAAAACTAACTACAAGCTTCACCTCTTTGCCCTAGCTAAGAGGTTCTAGCCAACCATTATCATGATTGAACTAGAATCAAACAGAAAAACTATTAAAAGCATGGAAAAACTAGAAAAAAACCCCAAGTCGGAGGAGTTGTAGACTCTCTAATTTGATCCTCTCTACCTCCAGTGATTGTAAAACTCTTCTAGGATGTCTTTAGATGATTGTAAAGATGTCCTTTTATAACAAAATCGTGCCACCGCCTTGAAATCTTTGAGAATTTACGCAAGAGTTACGTAGTCTGGGCGGTGGCCGACCGGTCGTGGCCACCTAGCCGACCGGTCGTGCTTGGTCCAGCAACGGCTTTAACAGGATTTTGAAATAATCATGAATGGCCGACCAGTCGAACTTGTCCGATTTAGTCCAATAAGGCCAGCAACAACTCGACCTGTCTTGCAAGGAAATTCAACCGATCTGGTATGGCTGACCGGTTGGACAGGCTGTGAACTTAAATATTTTTCATTCTTTCTTCTCTTTTATCCTTGCTTCTTTTCTCCACCTCTTAGCTCATCTTCTAATGTTCTTCCATGTATATTAGGAAGGATCTTTTATTATCAAATTCATGAGGTTCCTCTCTCATTCCTACAAACATAAACACACTTATAAGATGGGTCTTTATCAATCAAAACATGCATAATATGTGATAAATTGGGGTTGCCCACTTGTCTGTGGGTGGTATGGGGTACTCACTTTATACGAAATGTTGTATTTTTCATTAAGGTCTCAAAAGGCCTATTACAGAAGTGAGAGCCACCATCACTTATGATGGCTCTAGGCGTTCCAAATCTAGATAAGATGTTTTCTTTAAGAAACTGTAGAACCGTACGATAATCATTGGTTTTACATGGAATCGCCTTTACCCACTTAGATAAATAGTTTACCACGAGCAATATGTAGATAGATCTAAAAGATGAGGGGAATGGTCTCATGAAATCGATGCCCCAACAATTAAATACTTCTATGTGATGGATCGTGCTTAGAAACATCATATTTCTATGGGACAATCCTCCTAACATTTGACATCACTCACATGGTCTACAAAACTCGTGGGTGTCTTTAAACATGGTGGGCCAATAAAACCACACTGCATAATTTTTGTCATGATTTTCTTGGTGGAAAGATGACCACCACATGCTTGAGCATGACAAAAGGAGATGACACTTTGTTGCTCATCAACAGGTACATGTCTCCTTATAATTTAGTCTTGGCAATACTTAAATAACAAAGGCTCATCCTAGAAAAATCTGCGCACTTCCCTTGGAAATTTTCGTTTGTCTAGCATAGTCCAATGTGATGGCATTGCACCTATGGAAAGATAGTTCGCAATGTCAGCGTACCATTGTGGATGTAAGGCAACAAAATTTTTCTTATCAGGGAATAGGTCCTCAATAGGTGTCATGTCAATGAAATTGGGTAGGACTAAGCAGGATAGATGATCCGCCACCATGATCTCTACTCCTTTCTTGTCCTTAATTTCTAAATCAAATTCTTGAAGGATTAGGCGTTATCTAAGCAAGCGAGGCTTGACATCCTTTTTAGAAAGAACATACTTTAATGCTGAATAATCTGTGCAGATGATAACCTTGGATCTTATCAAGTAAGACTTGAATTTATCCAAGTAAAAAACTACGGCTAGGAGCTCTTTCTCCATAGTCGAGTAATTGACTTGGGCCGGATTCAAGGTTCTACTCACATAGTAGATGACATGGGGCTTCTTATCCTTCTTTTGTTCTAACACCGCCCCAATAGCATAATTACTCGCATCACACATTAACTCAAAAGGAAGTGACCAATCCGATGATTGCATGATGGGTGCGATTGTCAACATGTCCTTAGCTTTGAAAAAGCTTCTTAACATTTGCTGGACCACTCAAATTGGTTGTCCTTTTAAAGGAGATCATATAGGGAGCGAGAGATGTAGTAGAGTTCCTTATGAATCGCCTATAAAATCCTACGTGTCCAAGAAAGGACCGCATATTGCAAATGCTTTTGGGTGGTGGTAGATTGGAAATGATGTTTATTTGGCCCTATCTACCTCAATTCCATTGGATGATATGATATGTCCAAGGACTATCCCTTTTTATACCATAAAATGACACTTTTTCTAGCTTAATACAAGATGTTTCTCTTCACATCGGGTTAAGATCAATCTTAAGTGGTTAAGACACTCATTGAACATACTCCCAAAAACTAAGAAATCATTCATAAAAATCTTGAGAAATTGACCCACCATGTCCGAGAATATACTCAACATGCATCTTTAAAATGTGGCGGGTGCATTACATAGACCGAATGACATCCTTCAGTAAGTGAAGGTGCCAAATGGGCATGTAAAGGTTCTTTTCTCTTGGTCTTTTAGGGCGATCTTAATTTTGTTGTACATGGAGTAGCGATCAAGGAAGCAATAATAGGAATGGCCAATTAACCTCTCTAAAATTTGGTCCATGAATGGGAGAGGGAACTGGTCTTTCCTAGTAACCATGTTGAGCTTCCTATAATTAATACACATATGCCAAGTGGTTGTAACTCTAGTCAGTATAAGCTCGTTGTTGGTGTCTTCTATGATGGTGATATTAGACTTTTAGGGACAACTTGGGTAGGACTCACTCATTGGTTATCCGAGATGTAGTAGATTATACCCACATTTAGTAGCGCTTAAGTACCTCGGGCTTTGACAATCTCCACCATATTAAGATTTATACGTCTTTGAGGTTGTCTAGTCGTTTTGACATTCTTTTTTAGGTGGATGCGGTGAGTACAAACCGAAGGGTCAATCCCTTTAAGGTCCACTATTGTCCATCCAATGGCTCCCCTATGTTCTTTGAAAGTCTTTATCAACTTAAACTCTTAGTCTTCCCCCAAGTCAAAGGAAATGACCATTGGGTAAGTCTCATCTTAACCTAAATAAGCATATTTTAGCTCGAATGGTAATGGTTTAAGGTCAAGCTTTGGTGGTTGGATACTAGATGGTAGAGGCTATGATGTGGTTGGTGGCAATTTTCAAAATGAGGCCTCCACCGGTTAATATTAACAACCGGCTTCTCATCACTTAATGCTTGCACAAGTCCACATATGATGGGGTCATTGGAATCTTCAAAATGTGCTAAGCATGTCTCCAAAGTTTCAGGCATGTCTAATTGAAGGATCTCCTCTTCTCCACAAGATTCAATCATGTTTAACTCATAAGGCTCATCATCTTCATCATCCCTTCGCCTCTTGCACATATGGAACATATTTACCTCTAGTGTCATGTTCCCAAAAGATAATCGCATCACTCCATTCCAACAATTGATAATTGCATTTGATGTAGCTAAGAATGGGTGGCCTAAAATTATCAATTTTTGAGTGCTTGTATCTATAACCAGTTGTGTCTAAGACGATAAAGTCTACTAAGTAGTAGAATTTGTCGACTTGGACCAAGACATCCTCAACCATCCCTCTCGGTACATGAATGGATCTATCAGTGAGTTACAACATGGTTTTGGTGGGTTTTAATTCACCAAGACCCAATTGCTCGTATACTGAGTATAGGATCAAATTCACGCTTGCTGCCAAATCTAGCAAGGCAAGGTCAATCTGATAGTCTCCAATGATGCAGGAAATTATTGTACTACCAAGATCCTTATATTTTGGAGGGGTCTTTTGAGTGAGGATGGAACTCACTTGCTCATTAAAAAGGCCTTTTACTATACATTGTATTTATGTTTGGTTGTACATAGGTCTTTCAGGAACTTGGCATATGAGGGAATTTACTTGATTACATCCAGTAACAGGATGTTGATCTTAATTTGTTTGAAAACCTCTAGAATGTTGTGAGAGTTGGAAAGAGGTTTGGGTGCAATCAACCTTGATGGGAATAGTGCAACGAGCTTATATTCACATTCCTTCTCTTGTGGGAGTGAGCTAGATCCATTCTCATCCTTAGAAATTACCAGATCATTAAGCTTGTCGGCCTCTACCGGAATAGATTTATCGATTTGCTTTCCACTTCTAAGAGTGGTAATGGATTTCGATTGCTCCACATGATGGTTGGGAAGATTAGGGGCGCTTACTTCATAAGTTGGTTTGAGGTTTGGCTGAGGTTAGGCCTTCTTCCACTCCATCCCGAAGAGTAACTAAGACCAATTCAGTCACATTTTCATATTCCCATTGAACACTTTCCATTTTTATTATGATCAAAAGAGAAAATTATTCTTTTTACCAAAATGTGCGGATAAAATCACGATCTTATAATTATAATAAGAATAAGAGATCTTTCTCAATCAATCACTTTGTCCCCCATTCTTTAAGAATAAAAAAGATCCTTTTCGAGTTTGAATTTGTTCATTTGGAATTTGGGTTCTTCTTCATATTTATTTTCTTTGATTCTTTATTTCAATTTTCTTTCCCTCTTTTTTCTTTTTATTCCCTTCCATCATTATTTAAGTCCCATAGGTTTGATCCTGTAGAATCTGACCCATTTTCTCATCGAGCAAAGGGTACGAAATAAATCAGATTGATTTTTCGATCAAAAGTACTATGTGAAATCTTTGGTTTTTTTTCCTCATTCCTATATCCCTATCCCATAGGTATAGTGTTTGAATCAATTGAGAACCTTTTCTTCTGTATGAATCAATATTATTACATTCTAATTCCTTCCCGATACCTCCCAAGGAAAATAAAATCCCGAATTGGATCCCAAATTAACGAGTTGGTGTGAGCTTATCCATGTGGTTATGCACCCTTCAAATAGGAATCCATTTTCGGAAAGATCCTGGCTTTTGTGCTTTGGTGGGTTGTCCGAGATCCGTTTGATGACCTATGTTATATTGAAGGGATATCTATATGATCCGATCAATTGCGTGAAAGGTGTTAAGCTCTGAATTATGCATATTTATACCCCAATTCATTGCACATTTACTTTGATTAAGCCTTTGAAAGACCCATCTTATGAGTGTATTTGTGTTTATAGGAATGAGAGAGAGACCTCATGAATATGATGCTAAGAGGACTACTTTGGACACTTTGAAGATCAGTGGAAGAAGAGCTAGGAGGTGAAGGAGAGAAGCAAGGAAGAAAGAGAAAGGGAAGGAAAAAATTCATGAACAAACAGCCTGCTCGACAATCGTCCGACCGGTCAGTCCACTGCCTAGATTGATCATTCGACCGGTCGAATTTCCCTGGGAGATGTGAAAAAATGGCTGAACTCACTGGACTAAAAAGTGTTGTTTTAGATCGGTCGCCTAACCGGTCGGTGGAAGCTCAGATCGGTCGCTCGACTGGTTATCAGAAGAACACAATTTCAAAAATTAGTTTTTAGCGTTGCTGGTTGAGCCACGACCGGTTGGCCAGGGTTGCTGGTTGAACACAATTTCAAAAATTAGTTCTAATAAAGTACGGAGAAGATGAACTTGTAGCACTTCGAAGTAACAATCATACCAGGAAATAATGGCATGATCTAGGGTTACTACAATTCAAATATTATGAAACCAATATGATCATTCTTAAAAATTTATAAGCAACTTGTGTCCGGAGCACACACTCCCAAAATCGTCTAAAAATATCAACTTTATTCAAAGTAGAACTTGAAAATCCAAAACCAAAGCTTAGAGTACTTGAATAAATGAATTAAGAATCAAATCTAACTACAAGCTTCACCTCTTAGCCCTAGCTAAGAGGTCTAGCCAATCATTGACATGATTGAACTGGAAATAAATGAAAAACTAAGAAAATCATAGAAAAACTAGAAAAAACCTTAGTCGGAGGAGTTGTAGACTCTTCACTTCAATCCTCTCCACCTCCAGTAACCTTAGAACTCTTCTAGGATGTCTTAGGAAGAGACTAAAGGTGTTATTTTATAGTAAAAATGAGCCACCACCTTGGAATCTTCGAGAATTTGTTAAGGACTCAAGCAGTCGGATCAGTGGCAGACCATGCTAGTGCACTATTCTATGACATACTAGTGCACCTTGTTTGTCAATCACTTAGGTCAGTGAGTCTAGTGTCAGTTGAGCTTAATGAAGATGAAGATCGAAGACTTAAGACGGACCAACTGCATCAAGGAAGAAGAAACAGTTAAAAGGGATGCCTTGGTGTGCCTTAACCTTGAACCTACCCAAAACCATAACCTTTAGATGATCGTGACCATTAGGATACCCTTAGTGATCTTAGATTGGCCCTATGTGTCCCAAAAGATCACCAATTGTATGGCCAAGAGGTTGCATGAACTGTTACAAAACATTAAAGATAAATTAGCAGTTTTTCATGCTCAGACCGGTCGCCCAACCGGTTGGCAGCAGGCCAAATGAGACAGTGACTTCAACAGAAACATTTCTATCTCTAGGAATAATACGACCGGTTGACTGGTCTGACCGACCGGTCACTGACCTTTTTGAGACAACAAGATTTTTGTCTTGGCCAGTTAATTCAATCGGTCGCCTGACCGGCCGACGACCCCATCCGACTGGTCGGACAGAGCCGTTTAGAGTCGTTTTATAGTTGTTGGGGCTTTGTTTATTTAAAGGCTTGGCTCATTTTCATGGGTAAGTAGAGGGATTTTGAGAGGATTAAAGCCACCATTGTTAGAGACCATTAGAGGCTCAATTCTTAACCATTGCAAGACATCTTCCTCGTGATTTTACACAAGAACGGAGCATTCCAAGCTCATGAAGAAGATGACCTTCATCCCATTATGATTTTTAGAGTTTGGATCTTCCTTGATAGTCATATCCTTATCCAAAGCTCTAAGATGAGATCGTTGTAGGTGAGCAAGTCTAGGTAACCCATTCCTATTAGTTGTAGAGTTCTCAAACCTACCCTCCTATCACATTGGGCATCTTAAAGGCATCTTAAACAAGGTGATTGATCAAGTGTAGCTGAGGCATTAGTGACGCATCGGCAACACGATCGGGGGAGCAAGGGAAGCCGATTGAAGCACAGGGAGAGTGGAGATCAAGCAACCCGAAGTGACGCTTAAACAAGGGGCTCATCCGATAAGTAATATTGTCTTTATTGAGAGTCCTTCCACTCAATTCCCTGTGGGAGTTGAGTATAGAGTTTGTTTGTCAAACTCAAATTAGAGTGGTTTGCCGATCCTTGGCTTGTTTATTGAGCCTAAAATGCTAGGGACGTTGGTCGTTCCTTGACTCGTTTGTTAGCTTAAAGACTCGGGGATGTAGGTGCTCCTTGGCTCATTTGCTAGGCCTAAAATAATTCTCCAAGGGGGATCCTCCAACACGGGAGTGAACGTGTGTCGGGTTGAGAGTTAGTCTTGTCCAAAAACTCTGTTTATGGTTGAGAGGTGAACTAGTAAAACCTCCGTGTAAAGGTTAAGAGGTGAACCTCATTTAAAACCTCCGATAGTGAATGCCGGTGTGCTCAAAGGAGTTGAGTACTTGAACCGGGAGTGGAGTAAACCCAAAGTCAAACCACTATACATGCTTGTTCTTGTCCGAGCAGCTCCTTCATAACTTGGTCGCTACTCTCGTCTGTCTCTACGCGGACATGGTCACCAAGACCCCCGGATTAAGCCTAACTCATTTCTCATGGGTTAACTATTTGCGCATTCAACATATAAAGGATCTATTACTAGAAGAATCCAAAAATATCAAAATGATTCATTTTATTAAAAGAAAAAGATACTAAGATTGTCTTTACAATAAAGGAACGACCAAAACCAATATAAGAAAGAAAAAGAAGAGAGAGGAGGCGATCATTCCCGCACATCGCTTAGAGGAGGAGCGCTACTCTTGACCTCAAGGCTCGCCTCCGGAACCCCAGCAGCTTGGGTAACTTCCATAGCTTCATTCTCGGCGGCTGCTCTCTCTTCAGCAACGACGATGATCGCGACCCTCTCGAATTCCTCCATATTGAATGATGGAGATATCTGCTGCACTAGTCTCAGTGTAAAGTCGCGACCAGCATTGTATGACTCATATCGCTCGTCGTCATACAACAACGAAGTACGGAACTCCATGATAGCTCGAGGTCCCTCTTCAGATAGCATCTTGACATAGGCCACTCTCTCCTCCTCCCAATGGATGGAATCACCTCTAAACTGTGCGAGGGTGGACTGTTCTTTCTCGAAGCTGTCGCTGACTTCTTTTAGCCATGACCTGCTCTCAGTGAGCTGCTCCCCTAGAGAGATTTTATCTTGGCGAAAAATCTCTCTCTCTTTCTCTATCTTCTCCTTCATCTCCACGAGCCTTGCGAAGTTTGTATCCAAGGTCTGATACCTATCGGTCAAGACCTGGATCTTCTCGATAAGGATTTTTCTATCCTCATTCATCTTCGCGATCAGGGTTTCGCGAGATTTGATGACTTGGTCTCTCCCTTGGACCGCCTTCTCCAGTGCGAGCCTCTTCTCCTCAGCCTCATCAATGATACGGCGAGCAGCGATGATGTCACATCTTGTCCGTATAATGAGGTCCAGTCCCTGTTCGAGGAGTAAAATGGTTATCAGATGATCACAAAAAAAATAAAGGGAGGAAGAAATAAGTCGAATTCGAAACACTTTTACCTGGATCATCCTCACCCCCGCATCTAGGGAAAGATCCTCGGGACTTGGCTCAGGAAGAGTACCAAAAGTCTGTAGGGTGATGTTGTCGAATAAAAACTTGCAAATCGGATGCAAGCGACTCGAGACAGTGAATGTCCCAACTCCAGAAGGCTAAGCCATGACCAGCCTAGCAGTGCTCGCATCTTGAGCAACGGATAGCTCGCGAGCAGGGATCAACTCGCGAGCAACTTCAGGCTCACGATGCTCTTGATTCGGGGGGTAACTTGGCCCTGTCCCGTCACTTCTCGAGGAATTAGTCAACAATGTTAATAACCGGCGGCTCTGGAGGAACCACCGGAACATCTATCGCAGACTCAGGAAGAGGCTCGCATGGTTGTGAGCTTCAGGCAGGCTCACTCGACTGACCAGACGGGTGAGATGGACCCGCCGCCGTCCTCTTTTGTCTCTTTGAGATGGTACCCCTTAGGCGGGGCAACAATCCTCTTTTCTCTCCAACGTTTGCCATGACAACTTACTCCTGAGATACCAGTCCGGAAGCGGCAAGTCACGGGAGTGAGAGACAAGACTCGATATTCCTGTCACTAACTGACAGCTTGTAGATTTTAACAATCTTCTCGTTGATCCCCCCTTTCAAGCTTGGTTTTTCTCCAGTCAGAATACCTGCGAATACGAACAGAATTGGGTAAATAGGAATTTAAGACTACTACGAAAATTACGGCAGAATAAAGATTCACCCACCTTCACCAAAGAAGCGACTCACGTTATGGCCCCCAGGGGTAGATCCCACGTCAGATTCCCAATTTCTGGAGTCATAAAACCACCGTTTCCTCCATCCGAGGTAATTCGAAGTGGGTTTCCCCAAAACATAATTATTTCAGTACCAATAACATAGGTAATACCAACCCTCACTGGAAGGAGACTTCTTGAGTTAAAACATTCTAAGGAACTCTTCGGCAGTTAAATCTCCATTGCTGGCTTGCTTCCAAAGAACAAAAGCACTCAGAACAACCCTCCAGCCATTTACAATGAGTTGTCCAGGGGCAATTTTGTAGAAACGAAGTACGTCTCGGATAAAGGGGTGAAGGGGAAGACGCACACCAAGAATAAAAAAGTAGTCTTATAGGGCTACACAACCCGGAGGTGGGGAATCTGGAGTCTCTCCCTCCTTAGGTAATCAGAGAATGACGGAGTCAGGGATCCGGTATCTCTCCCGTAACTCAGTTAATCATTCCTCCGTCATTACCGAAGGGTACCTGGACGCAGAGTATCTCCCCGCAGGGACTCTTGTGTTGTTTGAAGAAGAAGAATCTGGAGTTACATCCCCCAGAGGGATAGTCTCATCATCGGAATCTCTCACCATTTTCATTCAACGAGGAGAACAAGAAAAGGAGAATACCTCAAAAAGAAAAAATGAAGGTTACGTCAGAGGAAAGTAGGAACACCAGAGAGAGACGGGAATAAGGAAGAAGAAGAACTTTTTTTTTGAAATCCTCTGATGAAACTTCGAAATGAAGAAATCTCTGCAGGCTCCGTATATTTATAAGTAATCATTCCTTCAAGATTTGGGTGACACGCGGTGACCATTCGTTTGGCACAACAGTCGAATGGGCATGATCATTAATTCCGGAGACACGTGGCAAGCGCTGCTTCATTTCCTCCTAAGCTGAAAAGCTGAGGAAAGCTGGCGCTCATAAATGAGGGCTCAATCATATACGACATCTCCTCCAAAAAGCGCATTAGGCGGTTACATGTGCAGGCAAGCAAGTCCTTCGCTTAGATTCCTCAACACCAAGGACTTGGGGGGCATCTGTTATAGGATAAAGTTGGTCGTCGAAGAGGCTGAAGACTCAAGACCCGCGAGCTCCTTTTAACTTCATCATTCGACCAACAAGCCCTCATGGTCAAAGCTTGCATATCACGTAGACACGTCCATATGCACTTCCGAATATGCGAATAGGACTGGTCGCTGGTCGTCGGGTGGGGACACCTCCGTAACCCGAGCAACTCTACTCCCTAGGTCATCAAAAGAGGATATTCCCAAATCTGATCAGCCCTGGTCTCGGGTCGTTCGCTGAGGACTTCCCTCATCTCATAGTACCAACAGCCTTGTATAGGCCGGCATTGACTTGTCTCTATTCATAGTTTCGGACCACGAGAGGCTTCCTTCAAGGAACGTGATTAGCTAAATGTCTAGAGTGGCTATATCATCTTCTTATCTAAAGATTAACAGGATAAGCTCCTTATCCCCCTAAATCAGCAGTGATCTTAACAACTTGCGTAACAGACTGGATCACCCGGATCTGTATAAATAGATGGTCCCACAAATTATAAAGGTACATAATCTAAAAACCCACGTCTCACACTTCATCTTACTATTGAGTCTTATCTGACTTAAGCTTCAGAGGGCTAACGGCCGAGTGCCGTCCACCCTTAGTTTTCTTCTTTGACTTTCAGGTCTAGAGAAGAGCTCGCCTGAAGGAGGATGAACGTTTGGAGGAGTCTGTTACTAGAATCAGACGTTAATAATGATGAAAAATGAAATGATAGTGAGAGAACTCAATACATGGCAAGTGTCAAAGCTCTCAATGCAATTTGCTGTGCGGTTTCCCTGGATGAATTTCATCGTATTCTCACATGCGTAACCATAAAAGAAGCGTGGGATATACTTGTGGTTACCCACGAGGGAACTAGCACAGTAAGACGCCCGAAGCTTCAGTTCTTAACCACAAAATTTGAAAATATAAAAATGGAATAGTTTGAAACTTTTATGGAGTACTACACTCAACTATCTGACATTTGTAACTCCATATTTGCCTTGTGGGAACGGGTTCTAGAAGGATGTATATGTAGAAAAATACTTAGGTCCCTCCTGGAGAGATTTAACACCAAGGTAGTAGCCTTAAAAGAATGTGGAAACATAAATAAATGAAAATAGAAGAACTTATAGGTTCTCTCCAAACTCATGAACTACACTTTAAGGCCCCCTCTAAGAAGAAAATCATACATTTAAAAACCTCCCACAAACACTCCCATAAGAAAATTAAGAGTGAGTTGGAGGAAGAAGATAATAATGATGAGGAAATGAGGAAGATGAGGAAAAAAAGATAAATAGAAAATTTAGACGTCAAATTTGATGGAGGGAGTAGCCTTGACAAGAAGGATAAGAAGGATGAAAAATATAAAGGTAAATCATCTAAATCCAAATATATCTATTGTTACAGTTGCAGTCATCGTGGCCATATTGTCCCAAATTCTCCGAAAGGGCCTAAACTGAAAGGTAAAAAGGCAATGGCTGCCACTTGAGATGACACGGAGGAGTCCGAATCCAAATCTAGTGACTCTTCTAGTGATGGGAACAAAAAATCGGTGAGAATTCTCATGGATTCCACCAACACCTCTCTTCCCCCTAATCTAAGAGAGGATCCCAACCGCTATCCCTTCTAGGAGTAGGAGTTCCCAACCTCTTACCTTATGCTACATTTAATGAGGGTGTTGTGGAAATGAGTTACCCTTAGGTATTTCAAACTAAACATAATTAGTAAGGGTAATTAAAAATTGTATTTATAGGAATCTCTGAGGATTTCAGCCTCATTTTTGTATTGATGGGAAAATCAGAGGATTTAAGCCTCATTAGCTCAAAATTTGGTAGTTTAGCCTTACTTTTATTATATATATTTGCTGTTAGACTATCTCACTGCTTAGATTAGCTAATCATGTTACATTTCTTGCTTATTGCATGCTAATCTTTTCTTAGAATTGGTCATGATATACCATTAGGGGAGGTTGGTTGATTGGGCTATAAACCCTTATACTTTTATTGCAAAATGTATATCTTTGACCAATTATGCATGGTTAATTATGTTTAGATAATTACATTTTCTTGTTAATCATGTTTCATAGCATGCTCCATGTTTTAAAGTTCATGCACCCTATACTCTTTTTGTTAGCATTTACTTATTGTTATAACTATGACATACTATCTACTCTTACTTTAGCCTTAATTGATGTATCATCAAGGGGGAGAGAATAGTTTGTCAATTGTTGACAAAAAGTGGGAGAAAGATCAAGTCCCACCAAAACTAGTTTGATAGGTTTTGTGATGCAGGGATTGACAGGTTATGGGGGAGCAAACTAAGAGGAAATGCTTAGTTAGGCATGTCAAGAGTCCTATATTTATTTCATTATCAATGCAATCTCTTGTACATATAATTTGTCTTGGTAGGTTAGGTTTTTGTAAGTAATTAACAAAGCGGAAGATTGTTACTACACTTTTCTATAGCATACTAGTGCACCTTGTTTGTCAATCACTTAGGTCAGTGAGTCTGGTGTCGGTTGAGCTTAATGAAGACGAAGACCTGGAGACTTAAGAAGGACTAATTGCATCAAGGAAGAAGAAACAGGTAAAAGAGATGCTTTGGTGTGCCTTAACCTTGAACCTACCCAAAACCATAACCTCTAGATGACCATGATCATTAGGATACCCTTAGTCATCTTAGATTGGCCCTAAGTGTCCTAAAAGATCACAAATTGTATGGACAAAAGGTTGTATGAACTGCTACAAAACATCAAAGATAAATCAGTAGTTTTTCATGCTCCGACCAGTCGGCAGCAGGCCAAATGGGACATCAACTTCAACAGAAACATTTTTGTCTTTGGGCATAATACAACCGGTTGATTGGTCTGGCCGACAAGTTGGCGACCGATCGTTTTAAGACAATAAGATTTTCATCCTGGCCAGTTAATTCGACCGGTCGCCCAACCGGTCGAGGACCCCATTCGACCGGTCGGTCGACCGGTCGAACAGAGCCGTTTATAGCCATTTTATAGCCGTTGGGGCTTTGTTTATTTAAAGGCTTGACTCAATTTTAGGGGTAAGTAGAGGGATTTTGAGAGGATTGAAGCCACCATTGTTGGAGACCATTAGAAGCCCAATTCCTAACCATTGCAAGGCATCTTCCTTATGATTTTACACAATAATGAAGCATTCCGAGCTCATAAAGAAGATGACCTTCATCCCCTCTTAATCTCTAGAGTTTGGATCTTCCTTGATAGTCATATCCTTATCTAAAGCTCTAAGATGAGATCGTTGTAGGTGAGCAACTCTAAACAACCCATTCCTATTAATTGTAGAGTTCTCAAACCTACCCTCCTATCACCTTGGGCATCTCAAAGGCATTACAAGCAGGGTAATTGATCAAGTGTAGTTGAGGCATTAGCGACGCAGTGGCAACATGATCGGGGGAGTCAAAGGAAGCTAATTGAAGCATAGGAGAGTGAAAATCAAGCAACCCGAAGTGACACTGAACAAGGGGCTCATTCGACAAGTAAGGTTGTCTTTATTGAGACTCCTTCCACTCAATTCCCAATAGAAGTTGAGTGTAGAGTTTTTTTGTCAAACTCAAATTAGGGTGGTTTGCCGATCCTTGGCTTGTTTGTTGAGCCTAAAATGCTAGGGATGTTGGCGATTCCTTGGCTCGTTTGGCGAGCCTAAAGACTAGGGGTTGTATGGTGCTCCTTGGCTAATTTGTCGGACCTAAACAAAGTCCTCAAGGGGGAGCCTCCAACACGAGAGTGAAAGTGCGTCAGGTTGAGAGTTAGCCTTGTCCAAAAAATTTGTTTATGGTTGAGAAGTGAACCGGTAAAACCTCTGCGTAAAGGTTAAGAGGTGAACCTCATTTAAAACCTCCGATAGTGAATACTAGTATGCTCAAAGGAGTTGAGTACTTGAACTGGGAGTAGAGTAGACCCAAAGTCGAACCATTATACATGCTTGTGTTTGTGATTAATTTAAGTACATTGTTATCTTAACATTATATGTTTAATTGTTTAATTATGAATCCTTGATTGGAATGTATGCTAGACACTAGATAGGTACATCCACACTCAAAATGTTCTTTCACTAGTAGTGTAGACTTGAGTTCATTGATCCATTCTCATAAGTCTACATAGGTTGCATTGATTAGAAGCTTGATTAGTTAAATTATTTGATTATCTATGCATGCTTAGACTAGGTTTTTTATTACTTAAACCTTATGCTAGCCTTGTGATTGGACCCACTTAGGCTTGGAAGCCGAACTGTTAATGCTTACTTAGTTTAAATTGTTAAATTGCATAAGCAGGTGAAAAGAATTTCAAAAGGTCCTAATCAACCCCCTCTAAGAATTAGCTATGATACTAGTTGCTCTACAAGCTTCCGCACGCATACGCCTATACAAGTGTGTTGATCTAAAAAGCGTAATTTCAGACTGGTCGGAGCCCTTGGCCGACCGGTCGAGCTTCGAACAGTAATGGCCATAACAACTTTTTAAATCTAGGTCTTCAGGCGACTGGTTAGATGACCGATCTGAGCTTTTGTCCAACCGGTCAGACGACCGGTCATTGACCAACACTTTTGGTCTAGTGAGGTTTCTGCCAGTGGCCTGATTTTCTGGATAAATTCGACTGGTCGGGGGACCGGTCCTTTACAGTGGGCGACCGATCGTGAGGACTGTAAGTTTGAGATTTTTTCTTTCTTTCTCTCCTTTCTTCTTTGCTTCTTTTCTTCACCTCTTGACTCTTCTTCTATTGATCTTCAATATATGCTAAAGTAGTCCTTTTATTATAGAATTCATGAGGTCTCTCTCTCATTTATACAAACACAAATACACATATAAGATAGGTCGTTTAACACTCAAAACTATGCATAATGTGTGATGAATTAGGGTTAGAACATGCACAATTCAGAGCTCAACATCCAACCTTAGTTTTTCTGCAATTTTCATCAAGTTCAGGAGGCAAAATATGGTTAGATGGCTGAGATTGGAGATTTCTATGTGGCAACATTTGGATGTTTGGATCAAATAGTAAGATGGTGATTTTGGGCTCAAGAGGAGGGCATTGGAGTAACTGCACATTTTCCGCATACTTGAGGTGTAAAAGGAGAAATCGCACGATTTGGGGTGGGCTCTCCCTTGATAGGAGAGGTACCACATGGCTAGAGGTACCCTAGGTGCCTCCAGGCACTCTGGCCACCTCCTATTTTGAAGGGTGCCCTCCCTCGAGCTTGTGGAGGGCCTGCATTGAGGTTTGCTCCATTGTTGCCTCCCATAGAACTCCAATTGGGATTCTTTCTGGGCTTTGGTTTGAGCTTAGTTTATGGGTTTAGTTTCAATAAGGTGAGTTGAGCGGGTTGTTGGGTTGGGTGTGCTGATCTGGTGAGTTGAATCAGTGGGTTGACTCGATGAGTTGACTTGCCAAGTCGATCATAGTTTTAGTGTTCTTGGACTTATGATTTGGGATTTGATTGACTGGATTGATTGGGTTAAGTTGGGACAAGTTAGGTTAATTTTAGGGTTTAAACTGTGATTCAGATTAGGGTTAGGACTTAGGGTTTGGATTAGAGTTAGGACCTAGGGTTAAGGCTAGGGTTTGTATTAGGGTTTAGGTCAGGGTTTTAGTTTAGGGTTTGGATGAATTTTTAAGTTAGGGTTTTAGGCTAGGGTTTGGATAGGTTTAGAGTTTATGCTAAGGTTGGGATGTGGTTTTAGCGAGTGAATTGAATGGGGTTGGTCCAACCTTCAACCAGCTTGTCAGCCTGGGGTGGGGTGTCTATTATTGGGTGCACCCCTAAAACCCCAACCCCTCATTTTTTATATGATCCTATCCTAGAGGAAATGTAGGTTAGCCCTAGATGTCCTTACCTCATGAGACGTGAGTGTGAGGAAAAAGACAAATTATGTGAGAAGCAGAAATTCACTCCATCCTCTTCGATTGTCCTCACATGTGGTCCACTTATGTGGATAGTATACATCTTCCTTGGCACCTACCAGAGAATTAGACATTGGGCTATCTCATTGGGATAGATCAAGGAGAGACCCCATTGGTTTAGGAGATCGGCATCGACAGATTGGCATTATAGACATTTCTTTTGTGCACATCGCGTGCATGTATGATTTTCATTGTTTATACATATTGTTATATTGTAAAAATTTGATGTTATTGCAAATGAGGATTCTTGGGATGGGTCTCATTATCAAATTGTATTGTAATATATTCTGCTACGTTTATACGTTAGGAACCCAACATCATCGATCCCAGTCCAGTCTCCAATCTCTCTATCTCGGCGCAAGGGCGCTAACAATTCAATGAAAAAATCCTTGAGTTAGACAAACTCTGGCATGCCCACACAATCATGCTCATACACATACATCCAATCTAGGCCCTCGGTCACACGAGCATTCTTTCATGGCTAAACTGAGGGCAACACTCATTTGGCTAGCCCACATGAAGTATTGGTTTGATTTCACACACGTGTCCCATGTTGGTATGAGTAGCATTTAAAGGCCGACTCTACTACCCTTCAGACGTTGTAACGGTGTTGTGGTTAGGGGTGTAAATGAACCGAATAGCACCGTGTTTGGTTTGAGTTTGGTAACCAAAACTCAAGTTTGATTTTGGGTTTGGTTTGTTTACTAATTAAACGAACTCAAGGGAGCTTTAATCGAACCGAACTCAAACTGTTCACAAATAGTTTGGTTAATTAACCACCCCTACATGCAACATTTTAAATGCTTGTGTAAATGAGATGTTGCACCTTCAGAATTCATTGAAGGTTGGACGACGTGATATTGTCCACTTGAGCTTTGGATAGGCTTACTTGTGGGGCCTACCTTGCAACATATATTCCATATTCAAAAAAGTCAAGATGGTGAGACTCTTATTGTGGGGCGCACCTTGATGCACATATTCCATATCCACTCCGTTCATAAATTTCATCAAATCATTTCATGGCAGGAGCTAAAAATAAAGCAAATCCAAATCTCAGGTGGACCATATCATAGGAAACAATGCTTTTTAGCTATAAACGAACCCTATCGAGCTTACTGAACTGAACTCATGCTTGTTTGAGTTTGGTTTGATTACTAATTGAACCTAAGAATAAAGTTTGAGTTTGGTTTGTTTACTAATCAAACGAAGTCAAACGAGCTTTAATTGAACCGAACTCAAACCTTGAGTTCGCGAATAGTTGGGCTCATTAACCACCCCTAGTAAAACAAAATCCCAAAAGGTGGGAATTTGTTAAGTTTTTGGATGCAAGGGTAACAGAAAGTCAGAAACGTGGACGTCCATGTCTACTTACGTTTGGATTCAGCATTTACTTAACTAGAGAGGGGGTGGCACGTGCATAATGCTTTTGCCAGAAAATATGTGCATGTTTACATGGTGGGCCCCTCATTCAATATCTTGAAACATTCATATGATGGGGGACTGAATTTCACATACATACAGACGTGGACCACCTGATGAGTAAACCCGCACGTGTTCTAGGCGAGGACACTTTCATGTTAAGCACACCTGGAACGTCTGATCTTACACACGTGTGCCATACTGTCATGAATCAGGGCTGTCAACGGGCCGGGTCTGGTGTTCCGGGGCCCAGATTTTGAACTGTTCAGATCAGGCCTATTTAAAATTTTGATTTTGCCAGTCACGAGCCCAGCCCATTCACACCCCTAGACATGATTCCCCTCTTCAATTTCCACTCTCACGAATAGCTATAGAACTTGTCTAATTTTTTCGGCATTAAACACATTCATGGCCGGCTATAAATAATATAGCTATCAAGCACTTAATCCTTGTGCACGTCGCACACATGTATATTATCTAGACTATTCATTTTTAAGGCCCTACTTTCAATGGAAAATGCTCAAAAAATTCACAAAGTTCTACTGCTTGTAGCCATAAAATATTAGAAGAATTCTATCGCGGGTGTTATATATGCGTCTAGGGAGAAAAAAAAACACTTGACAACCTGAGAGATTAGTGGATATGGAGGAGGTTATATCCTTTCTCTAACTATCCACTTGGATCAAATGGTTACCAACCAATGGTCATCTGATTTTATGTAATTTTTAGGCCACTAGCTATCTGCAATGATCTCTTCTTCTTCTTTTTTCCTTTTTTCTCTTCTTCTTGAAAGATTATCTGTCATGATCTTACAATTGGAAGAAACAAATTGACATTTTTTTTTTAGGTTAGTCCACACTCCCCATTGTTAGTACACCTACCCACCCCTGTTAGTCACATCACAATGTTAGCCACCCCCACTATAGGAATCGATACCATGACCTCAGTGTTGAAACGAGGCTATCTTCACTCAGTCAGCCACTTGAGCTATGGACCTGGGTGTATTGACATTAACTACCATGTATAAGGGGTATTGAGATTCCTAGTATATAGGTGGACTTTCCCGAATTCATTTGCTACTCGTTCTATACTGGTAAGTTGATATAGTCCGCATGAGATATGTTGATTAACAGTTTGTGTTGGATTACAAGTCCACGATTCATACATGTCTATACAATATGGGTCTAATTAAAAAAAAAAAAAAAACGAAGTCTTTTGATTCCTATGCTACGTGCGTACAAGGTGTGTGAGTTTGGTCGAGAAACACTCAATTCATTGCGTTTTATTGCAAATTGCAGTGCTTAAATCCAACCAGTAATTCCATCAAGGAGTCGAAGCATCGGGGTCCCAAGGGCCACTATGGGGAAATGTGCATGCTTCCTTCATCACCTGTTGATGCTGAAAACTGGTCAACAGACGAGATGAGGTGACCACCAACTGGTCAGTAGATGAGATGAGGTGACCTCCAACTTAGACGGATGGATGCAACTGATCTCCTGCAGGTGTGCGGTCTGGATCTGGACTGAAGGTTTCCTAGATCCTGTAGAGCACAAAGGAAAGTTAAGGGGGTGGCTGGGGTTCAGCCATTAGCTCTCCGATGCCTAAGTTAGTTGGATCTTGAAAGATTAAATATCTCTCTTTAGATCAGTTTTTGTATCGTACCTTGATAATGAAGAGGACGTGTCCATTTATAGACTTAGGTTGCAGAGTTGTATTCCCTTTTTGAAGCCGTAATTTCAGGGGAGGGATTCTCGGATCAGTACGATCCTTGGGCCGTTCCGTAGTTATGAGAGATGTTCCCGTATTCCTCGATGATTCTCCAGATCTTTCGCCTATTTTTCTAATTGAAGCCTAAGATTTCGGCATTCATGGTTGTAAGGCCGTAACTCCCGAAAACGTGTCTAGTTTATTCGGGCTCGTTCCTGATCTGTCGTGCTCCTCTCAGGTCGTCAAGTCGTTATGTCGTCCTGGAGGTCTCAGGTCGGCAGGTCATCAGGTGGTTAGGTCTCAGGTCGTCAGGTCGTCTAGGAGGTCTCAAGTTGGCAGGTCGAAACCTCAGTTCTTGTCATCGGCTTCAGTTTCAGGTTGACCTCTGCTCTTGTCCTCAGCCTAGTCTCAGGTCGGATTTGAGGACCTGTACTTGGGCCCGCTGGACTATGGGCTTTCCTCGTGACCTGAGGTTAGCTAAGATTTACCCATAACAGAAGCCCCCTGTTGGGGATCAAATTTACACCCATTGTAAAGCAACATCCCGTAGTCCATTGACAACGATTTGAATCAGTTTTGAGATCGGGAAAGCCCGAAAAACGCCAGTACAACCCTAATCTCTTGGTAGCGACCAAAATCCGTAAACGACATTTCAGAGCGGAACTGGACATGCGCTTCACCGCCAAATGGTTCGAAACGTCCTAAAACCCTTAACCTAAAAGTTTCAAAGTCATTCGGTGCATGTATTTACCTGCGCACCTCGAAATGCGTTTCGTCTTTGCTTAGAGCTGACCAAAAAGGGTCCGTAAGCCTACAACTACCATTTCAGAGCGGAACTGGACATGCGCTTCACCGAAAAATGATCTAGAATGTCCTAAAATCCCTTAACTTGTAAGTTTCGAAGTCATCCGGTGCATATATTTACCTGTGCACCTCGAAATGGGTTTCGTCTCTGCCTAAAGCTGACCAAAAAGTGTCTGTAAGCCTACAGCTACCATTTCAGAGCGGAACTGGATATACGATTCACCGCCAATTGATCCGGAATGCCTCAAAACCCTTAAATAGCAAGGTTGAAGTCATTACGGTGCGTATGTTCATGCGCGCGCTCTCCGGAACAACGTTCCTATACGACAAGCCGACTCGGAGGCTCTAGATTAGGAAGGAAGTACCAAAATTGGCAACATTTGGACTTCCACACCCCATCCCAGTTCATTCAGGAGATCAATCCTAGCCTAGAAGTGGCTTGGCGACAGTGAGTGCATGTCTAGAAAAGGTAGCTGTCCTTTGGAGGTCTCCTATCGAAGCTGAAATCCTGAAATTTTCTAAGTGCTGGAATCCTGAAAATATGGCCAAGTAGCGGGAAAGTGCCGGCAAAGGACATGTGCCTGGCCTCCCACCACATGCGCCTGCACCCTATTGATGAGAGGAAGTGATCCAAACACTTTTCTGGAAAGCGTCGGGAAATGCGCCGGAAAAGGACATGCGCCCGGACCATGCACATGCGCCTGGCTTCTTTCTGCCACATGTGCTTGACTTGTTTTCTACCACATGTGCCGGGAAATACCCGCCGGGCCAGACCCGAACTCGATTACCCCCTATAAATAGCGATGTCACTTCATTCCATCAGCACTAAGATCATCCCCTGCCGACCTCAGAGCGATGTAAGCACCACATGCGCTCGCTTTGTTTCCCCTCGACGGATGCCTTGGGCGGAGTGGATTCCCTCGCCGGAAAGGGATTTCCTCGCCGGAATCCCAAGTTTAAGAAGAAATCCTGAAAATTTTCTAAGTGTTGGGCACATGCGCCAGGCTTATCCCCCACATGCACCGGCTTTTTTCCCCCACATGCGCCGGATTTTCCCATCAGAAAATCCTGAAATCCATCGAGTCTGAGATGACATGCGCCCACTATTTGGGTCCAGGCGCATGTGCACTACCACATGCGCCGGGATTGCTTCCCATTTCTCATTTTTTCATGAAAAATAGGGCCACATGCGCCCGGGAGATGGGACACGCGCCCGGCTCCCCACCACATGCGCTTGACAGCTCTACCACTACCACATGCGCCTACATCAGCACCCCATGCGCCTGCACACACCCCCCATGCGCCTGGACGCTGATTGGAGGGGTGGGCCTTCGATCGTGCGCCCCGCCTTCATCCGGGATCGAATTTTGATGAAACTTCCTCTCTAGATGCGTCTCGATGAGATCTATCCATCCACCGGATCATATTCTCCAACGGTCAATGATAAGTGGCCCAAATCAGTGTTTTGGTCCAAAATGACCAACACTTAGCCAATTTAGCGAAAATCCCTCCGAAAGAGCCGAAAACAGCAGAAAATGAGAAGAATTGGGCGGAATTGAACCGAACCCGAGAGGGAAACTTTTCTTCTACTTGACATGATACACCATAATCATGCACTTCGACGAGGTTAATCCAATCTCAGGACCCTCGAATACCCTAATCAAGCAGTTGGCAGGCCCGCTACTTGGTCATTTTCAGCCCTAGGAAGTGCCCTGTTGGCCCGGAAATTGACTTCTGCTAAGCGAATCGAAATGCAATCGCACCATAATCCTCGTGGACATAATCCACCCCTGTTCCAAGATGATCATCAATGATATTCACCGAATACCCTGATTAGACCGCAGACAGGTCCACAACTTAGTCATTTTCAGCCCTGGGAAGTGCCCTGTTGGCTCGAAAATCGACTTACGCTAAGCAAATCGAAACACGATCGCACCGCGATCTTCGTGGACGTAATCCACCCCTGTTCAAAGATAGTTATCGATAATACTCACCGATTTTCCTAATCAGACCACAAACAGGTCCACTACTTAGTCATTTTCAGCCCTGGGAAGTGCCCTGTTGGCTTGAAAATTGACTGATGCCAAATGAAATCAACCGCGATCTCAAATACGCCGAGGCAAAGCTGAAGTACTCAGGCTATCCAACAACCGAGTTAAGCATTTACGGGGCACCGATTGCTACAATCCGAAGATTGCACACCCAAGTGCAGGTAGCGAAGTAGTAAAATACTCGGTAAGACCGAGGTCGATCCACAGGGATTGGGGTTAAGAACACTTAGAGGAATTAGTTTAGGTGAGTGAGATGAAATCTGGTTTATCCACGAGAGTGGAGCAAGTTGTGTGTGGTGAAAGACAAAAATAGAAAAGGGGCTAAGGCATCAGGGATCCACCTTTGATTCATTCACAAGATTTGATTCGTTGGTCCAACTATAACTCAACTGGAATTGAATAAAGATTCATTCAAACCGGAAGATAAAACAGTTAAACCATTTGCATATTTCATAAAAGATGGTGATCTGAACCGATTGATTTGACCATGAAGCACTCGTTAGTTGATCGCAGGGAATTCCAAGCATCCACTGTGCCCGGAGTCAACAATGGATCAAGGAATTATACAGATCAACAACTTTGCCAACAAGTCAACCGATAAGATCACAAATCACACGATCAAATGCATACTTACAAGATAGGAGGCTTTGATTGACCGATCCAACCGTTAAGATCTCGTCTATCGATCGCAGGGAATCCAAAGCATCCAATGTTCCCGGAGTCTACAATGGATCAAGGGATTTTACAGATCGATGACTTTACCTGCACTAGCTCGATGACCGTAGGGAATCCAAAGCATCCAACGTGCCCGGAGTCGACGATGGATCAAGGGACTTTATCGATCATGAACTAGCTAATTGGTGTGCAAGGGATCCCAAGCATCCAACGTGCCCGGAGTCGACGATGGATCAAGGGGCTTGCACAACAATAGCGTCCGCCGAGGTGGATAACCGAACCAATCAACCAAAGAGAACTCTAACATTTACACCACACAATGTTGAACCAAAAGAACCAAAGCTTGTAAATTTCTTCAAAGGCTTCACCCCTAGCCTTAGCTAGAGGTTTAGCCAACCATGCTACAATGGAAGACTAAATTCTCTACAAAGGAAAAACTACACTACTCTACACTACAAAAGAAAGAAAGAAAACTAAAGAAGAGAAGGGAGGAGTTGTAGAGAATGGGATGATGAGAATGAGAGGGAGAGGAGCTTCTTTTATAGCCTCATGAGAAGCTCCCAAGCCTAGGTGGCACACCAAAAGTTTCTTTAGGTTTGGAAATGGAGTTAGGCTTGGAGTGCCCAAAGTAAACTTTGCTTTTAGGTTTGGGCTTGGAGTGAGGCTTGGATGATGAGGTGGCATTCCATGCCTTACACATGTGTGGGGAGAGAGAGAGAGAGAGAGAGAGAGAGAGAGAGAGAGAGAGAGAGAGAGAGAGAGAGTTCCTCTCTTGCTAGCTCCACACGTGAGATGAAGGGAGAGGGAGAGCAGCTGGATGTTCTCCATTCGCTGGACGGTGATGATGCTGAAGGGCTGCAGCTGTGCAGGGATGTTGCTGACGATGGACGTCCAGCAGCTGGAGATGGATGGACGTCCACTGCTGGACGTGATGTGGGTCCCACCTGACGCTGGAGATTGGAGGATGGACGGTGAAGCTGCAGCATTACTGCTGCACGTGTGGGCCCAACTTTGCTGGACGGCTGAGCTGGTTCCGCTGCATGTGCAAGGTGGGGACTGATGGAGTTGATGACGTCCATCTCTGCACGTGTGGAGATGACCCACCTAATGGACGGCTGGATGATTGGTCCTCCATCATCTGCACGGACGTCCTCTGCTGATTGTTGAGGCGTCCCAACTGTTGGACAGCAGGGAGGATTTGCTGCTGCTTGGACGGATGCTGGACTTACAGCCTCTTCATGGACGTGCAGACGACCTCATCTATAGGAAGCTGGAGTGGATGGACTGCTTGGAGTTGCACACATGCAGGACGCTGGTTGTGTGGAGTGAATGGTGGCCTAGACGGTCTGATAGGCCCACTTGTTGTTCTGATTCAGTTGGAGATGGACGGCTGAGATGATCTCCATGGATAAGTGGGCCGTTCAGATGTTGCTGTTGAAGGTGGGGTCCACTTGATCTGGATGGATGGTGATGAACTCCACTAGCTAGCTTGGAAGTAGAGGACAGTGATGGATGGATGAGCATCCAGACTGGGCAGATGAACGACTGAATTGGATGGACGGTTGGATCAGTCCAGTACGTTGGTGTGGTCCACCTAGCAGGACGTTAAATGAGTGGCTGAGATCACTGCCTCAGCTGGCACATGTGCAGCTACTCGTGCGACTGAAGGTGGTCCATTGATGGACGGTGGCTGATGATGATGCAGATGGTGAACGTCCACTGCTGCTTGGAATGGACAGTTGGAGATCAGGCTGCACGTATGGATGGTGGGCGTTGCTGATCATCCAGCCCTGCACGTGTGAGGAGAGGTGATCCACCTGATGGACGGCTGGAGTTCCTTGGACGTTGAGGTTGCACGTGTGTTGGAGAAGTGGGATCCACTTGCTGGACTGCTGATGTACACGAGCAATGGGTGGACGGTAGTGAAGAGCTTCATCATGTTGGGGGCCCACCTTGCTGTTACACAATTGAAGGATGTTGGACATCCTTTAATGGCACGTGTGGGGATGGACCGCTTGAGATGGACGGTCCAATTGATGTTGTTATGTGTGGTCCACTTTGCTTGACGGTGGAGATGGCCTGGACGGCTGAGATGTGGGGTCGACAACGCTGGCTGTTAAAGCTGGAGCTGAAGCTGACCACACGTGCCAAGTGGCTGATCTCCAGATGAAGGTGGAGCTGATTTAGGAGGGCAGTGCATGGAGATGGACGGTGGAGATGATTTGGATGATCAACGGCTGAGATTTTGCTGATCAGCTGGCCGTTTGATGATGAACATGCGGAGATGGATGCTGGTCGTGCTTGCTTGATGGATGGTTGGTCCCAACTATAGACATCCAATCTTGACCGTTCAAACTCGTGTGATCTCCAAATCACTACCATCAAACATGCACATCCCGGACTTCCAATGAGTGGTTGTGGTGTGGTCCACCATAGAATATGATCTATCATTTGATCTTTACGGCCCGATTTTCTTCATGATCACCACACACTTGACGTTGATTACTTTTGGGCACTAAATCATCCTGATTGACTCGAATTTTGTCCAACCTCTCCTGATCACCTGAAGACAGAAAATTCACCTAATGAGAGATAATTAACCGGAAAAACAATGATAATGCTCTTAACAACCAGGGTTAATTATACAATATTAGGTACTCATCACCGATCCCCATTATTCATAAGAAATTGGCATATGTGGGTACCCATCGGACCCTATACTTGCCGTTTGCGGGCATCGGAAACAGCTGATCCACCCTATTGAATTGACATCCTTAAAAGATCTTGGCTCGATAAAGCCTATTTGATCCCAAATAGATCATTGAAAATACTCAGAAGAAAGTGTGTTCTCGAAGATGAGTCGCCCGACTCCAGAAGAAACACATTTATTTTACTGTACAAAGCTCTATTCATCCCGATAAAGGTCCGAGGCTAAACCTAAGGGGTTATGGTTACCACGAGAAACCACAAACAAAAGAGTTCAAGCTAAGCTTGAAACATTTTGCTATGGATTGCCATTATGAAAAAGACAGTCGATGCCCTACCCATCAACAACGGGTCCGTCGGTTGAGCTGATGAGGCAGTTGTGGATTGCTTTCCTAAGGTCACCTGTTCACAGTAACAGGTGCGGGCTTTAGGTTATGCCGACCAACATTTCAATGTTCGTGTATTCCAGCGGTCATCTGTTCACAGTAACAGGCGCGGGCCCAGAGTTGTACCACTCAATTAAAAACCTCGTTCGAGAACATTGCGGAGTGCTCTCTTAAGGTTACCCGTCATAAAAATACGGGCACAGGCCTTGGGTTATGCCGACCAACATTCGAGGATCGTGTATTCCAGCGGTCACCTGTTCACAGTAACAGGCGCGAGCACAGAGTTGCACCACTCGAATCCTGATAGTCTCTCAACCCGGACAATCCGAAAGAAAATGGGACATAGACATTCGACTTGTTTAAGAAATGTGGTTCAGTCCATAAGAAGAAAACAAATAGGTCTATATGACCATGAACTTGAGATCATAATCCCTGACGATTTAAATTACTTGCTCGATCTATCCAGGCTTTCTTTCTAATATTCCATCTATTATATAGTTACATTCATAGTGGAATCTTGTCGCTTTGTGCCGTGGTTTTCTCCCACAAGGGTTTCCACGTAAAATCTTTGTGTTGTCTATGATTTGTTTAATTTACATTCATGCTCTCTTAATGCTTTATTTAACTTATCTATGATGCATGCATTCATTTACTTTTGCCTTTTAATCAAGGGTGATCATCCATTGATGTAATTAAAGGCTCGTGACCAGTATCACGGTCCAGAATGTAAATAATCTCAGAATCTCTGGAATAAAATTTGCCTTGCGATATCTCTCTTACATACACTTTGTGATTGCTTATGATTGTCTATAAATGTCTCTATACTCAGAATCCCCCCAGAATAATGAAACACAGGAAAAAGACTGCCTTGGTTGATTTTTCTAGTTCTAACACCCCCTACTCTCGAGCTTGACTTGCTCGGCTTGGGAGTAAAGAGAAATGGATGAGCTGACATTTAAATTTGGCCAACTGCATGAGTTTGGCCTGGTAGGATGGCCCATAGGCTCTGCCAATTATACGGGTCGACATATAGAAGTGGCCTCTGGACACTTCGCGTTTTGGTCCAACTCTCTCGTCCATTCCGATTGCCTAAGTCTGTCTTCGACTCTTGATCTAGGGTTATTTTTCGATTGCTCAGGCCTGTCTTTCGACACTTGGTCTAGGGCTCTTCCGACTGCCCAGGTCGGTCTTTTGACTCTTAGCCTATGGCCCTTCCGACTGCCAAGGTCAATCTTTCAACTCTTGGTCTACGGCTTTGATAGCTCACCTTAGCCTCGTCAGCCTCTGTGCTCTGATAGCTTAGCTTGGCCTCGTTGGCCTCTGGGCTCTGATAGCTCAGTTCAGCCTCGTCGGCTCTTGGGCTCTGATAGCTTAGCTCGGTCCTCATCGGCCTCTTACATGTGCTATGTAAATAACCTCGGACAGGTCATTCCGAGGAAGGTCGTCCTGTGATAGGGCTTCCTGGGCAGATCTTCTTGAGCAGTTCTTACTGAACAGGTTTTCCTGGGCAGGTCCTTCTGGATAGGTCTTCTTGCGTAGGTCCTCGTAAACAGGTCTTCCCAGGCTCTTTCTTTAGCCCCTTTATCAAATTTGTAAGGCGGTGCACTTACTCGAAGAGGATGAACTAGAATCGTGGGCCGAGCTCAGAAATGGTGAGAACACAATTTTATCTTTCCCACAAACGACGCCAATCTGTTGATGCTGAAAACTGGTCAACAGACGAGATGATGTGACCTCCAACTGGTAAGCAAATGAGATGAGGTGACCTCCAATTGGTCAGCAGATGAGATTAGGTGACCTCCAACTTGGACCGATGGATGCAACTGATCTCCTGGAAGTGTGCGGTCTGGATCTAGACTGAAGGTTTCCTAGATCCTGTAGAGCACAAAAGAAAGCTAAGGGGGTTGGCTAGGGTCCAGCCGTTAGCCCTCCGATGCCTAAGTTAGTTGGATCTTGAAAGATTAAATATCTCTCTTTAGATCAATTTTTGTATCGTACCTTGATAATGAAGAGGACGTGTCCATTTATAGACTTAGGTTGCAGAGTTGTATTCACTTTTTGAAGCCGTAATTTCAGGGGAGGGATTCTTGGATCAGCGCGATCCTTGGGCCGTTCTGTAGTTATGGGAGATGTTCATGTATTCCTCGACAATTCTTCAGATCTTTCGCTTATTTTACTGGCTGAAGCCTAAGATCTCGACATTCATGGTTGTAGGGCCGTAACTTCTGGAGACGTGTCCGGTTTATTCGAGCTCGTTCCTGATCTATCGCGCTCCTCTCAGGTCATCAGGTCGTCCTGGAGGTCTCAGGTCAGTAGGTTGTTAGGTCTCAGGTCGTTAGGTCATCAGGTCGTCCAGGAGGTCTCAGGTTGGCAGGTTGAAACCTCGGTTCTTGTCATTGGCCCAGTCTCAGGTCAACCTTTGCTCTTGTCCTTGGCCTAGTCTTAGGTTGAATTTGAGGACCTGTACCTGAGCCCGCTGGACTATGGGCTTTCCTCGTCACCTGAGGTCAGCTCATATTTACATGTGACACGACCACAGTGCTCTGTGAGGCCTATGACTGCTACTTTCCGGCGTGCATCAGCAGGTGTCACTGATGTTCCCCTCCGTTCATTCCATTATGAGGTCTGGTGATTTCAGCCGTCTAGATTCCAATTCCCGTAGCCGGGCTTCAACGACAATGCCAACCTTTGATTTGTAGAGCTGATTTCTATTTATTTAATAATGTCCCGGATTTCTTATTTTTATAAGTACTTATATGAACTACGCTCCAGTACTGCTCTCAGAGCACTATAAAGTTATAGTGCACCTAGTTGCGTAGGTTCTCTAGGGCAGTCCAATCGATCAATCCGAACTGTCCATTATGTCCAGGTCACATTATTTATTGTGTCCATAATGCATAACTTGGGGTATGATGTAATCCATCCTTGATTTAGTCTTATTTACTATAGCCATCCTTTTTCCCAGGGGATGAATGGGCTAGTTACTATTCCTATAATAATAATAAATAAATAAATAAAAGGTGATTCCTCGGAATTATAAGCAATCTATGATGAGTCCTAACAAAAAAAATTGTTGATTGGACCTGTTTTGTTTGTCCGATCTTTATCATCCATATTAACGACTACCAATCAAATGGTTAATATTTATCAGACCGGTATTATATTTGCATGGTAGCCCATGAAATGTGCATGGGTCCTAATGGACAATCTAAGTTAAATGAATTGGATTTTCTAAGATTCCGAATGCAACTACGAGAGTTATAACTTATAATGCTATGAGAGCACTCCAGACTCTCTCTTTTAAATATAGCTTTAGTTACAAATGTAATGATTTAAATTTGGTAAATAGCAAGTTGACCCAGGCGAGTCTTCGAGTTGCCCTGACCAGAATGAACATCGAGTTGAGTTTTTGTGTTTTATAATTATTAAATATCAAGCTGGAGCGGGGCGAGTAGAATGAACATTGAGTCAAATTTTTTGGGTTTTATAATTTATTAAATATCGAGTTGAGCTGGGTCAAGTCGTTGAGTTGACCCAACCGGAGTGAACATCGACTTGAGTTTTTAATAAATATTGTCTGCTCCACTAATTGATTGGACCGGATCTCACACATTCATTCTACGTTAGCACGTGTCTCGCGATTCACTTCTTAAATCTCTCTTCGCTGCCCACAGCTGGATTCTACTTCTGGTGCATTGGATCAAGGGGAGCGGGAATCCCCTATAACACTTGTTTTACACACATAGAGTGTAAAACACCCAAGCTTGTGGGTCCCACCATTTTGTATATATAAAATCCACTCCGTCCATCAGGTTCCATCCTCAATTCTAGTATGTGGAGTAAAAACTTGGCTAAATATACAACTCGCATGGGCCACGGCATGGAAAACAATGGAGATGGGATGCAAACCATAGATTTGAACGTGAGGCCAACATGGTTCATATCTTTCCTCAAACCCATTCATCAGGTTTAATTCACCAGGATGAAGTGAACATAAAAATGCCAGCCTGGTCCAAACATTAAGTGGGCCACACCATGAGAAATTAGAGATTTTAGGAAGAGTTTTTACATCGTCCCATTGGTCTGGGCCATCAGAGTATTTCATGGGGCTGATCTTTTATATTTACGGTTGCTTTCCAGCTGATGAATGGAGTGAATTTAAATGTAAAACATGGTGTCCCCATAAAGCTCAGGTGTTTTATATAGCTGCGTGCGTAGAAGAGGTGGCGTTGAAGATTAGATCAGGGTATTCACTATTCTCCCATTCCGGTCCAAGAAAGGGTGCTCTCTGTGTATTCATTTTGTTAGATCATTTTATGGCATGCTGCGTGTGTGGAACAGGTGGTGTTGACGATTCCCATCCCATGCATCCATTTTGCTAGATCATTTTATGGCATGAACCTAAAAATGAGCCATATACAAATATCAGGTGTACCACAACATTGTGGTGATTGAACACCTATCATTAAAAATTTCTTAATAGCCACAATAGTTTTAGATCAAGCTGATACGGGTGTTTTCCCTTCATCCAGGTCTGCCTAAACTAATCAATAGGTTGGATAGTAAATAACATGACAGTGGGTCATAGGACGTTTTTAATGGTGGACACTTAATTACCACTGTTTTTTTTTTTTTTTTGAAGCAAGTGAACAACTCTCTTGTTACTTACCCTGGACAAATGCAATAAGTGGTATGAACTCCCATGAGAGAAAAGGAAAAGAAAATTAAAAAGAAGCAACCCACACCCCCAACGCTATTACTCATCACTGTTTTTGCATGGTGTGGTCTACTTGAAATTTGGATCTATCTCATTTTTGGACTCATGCCCTAAAATAATCTAAAAAGTAGATGGCACTGATAAAACACATACATCATGGTGGAGCCACGGAGCACCAACCAATAGCCACCTGACTATTGGAAAATGAATGTAAAAAATGACAGTAGATAACAATTAAACATCCAATAGAAAAAACTGATGGCTAGGGTCTACCAATCCAGTGTGATTTTGGGAAAACACACACCCTTATGTGTGGGAAGTGGACTCGGTACTGGCCGGGTCTGTGGGGTCCACCATGATGTATTTTTTTTTTTTTTTATCCATGCATCCATCCATTTTAAGAGATCATTTTATGGCATGAGACCATTAAGGAGGTAGATCCGAAGCTCAAGTGGGCCACACCACAGGAAGCAATGGTGATAATGATGCCACCAATGAAATCTTCTTAAAGCCCACCATGACGTTTATTTGCCATCCAACGTGTCCATAAGGTCACATAGACTTGGTTGGAGCGAAAACACAAATATTAGCTTGATAAAAAACATTTGTGGCTCTTGAAATGTTTTCATTGGTAGACATTTCATTTCCACTATTTCTTGTGTTGTAGTCTACTTGAGCTTTGGATATGCCTCCTTTTTTTTAGCACATATTCAAAAAGATCCAAAAAAAATGGATAAATGGCATGGATAAAACACATACATTACAGTGGGCCCTATAGAGCTCCTACCATGGCCAAGTCCGTCATGACAAGGGTAACACAATTGGCATCCCTACATGTGGAACCAGTTCATGGATAGCCCAGATCCACTGTCCTATCTGCTACATGCATGCATTAGGAACAACGTGGATGGGACATTGATGCCAGTGTCGAGAATGATGATATGGGCCCCACCATGATGTATATGTTTTATCTACTCTATCCATCCATTTTCACGCAACATAGATGGGGTGTGGGATCGAACACTGTTTCTCCTCACGGATAACTATTCTGAATCTATGGAACTATCGAGAATCCTCTACTGATTTTCTTCCAATCCACGAAGGAATACTCGAATCCACGAGCAAAAAAGTATAAACTTAAGAAATTTATTAAAAGATGAATAATTGTTCTTAATAATGACTTAAAAGGAGTATTTATAAACTAGATTGCGTAATAGAAGCCCTAAGGTGTGTAAATCAAAAGTCTTAAACGAACTATAAAAGAAAAACATTCAAAATAGAAAGTTCATGTAAAACTGTGCAACTGTTCATGTGTTTGGGCGCCCGCCAAACTAAAAAACAGTCCAGCAACCTAAACATAAAACCCAGATGAATATCGAATGCCCAATCAAGGGTGGTCAGGCCCCGGCGAAGGACAAAATTGTCCAGAGGGTCTGGGCATAATTCAGACAATTTTCGAGTGCCCGAAAGTGAAGTGGTCGGGCGGCCGAGGCGCTTGATGAACTATTGGTCAGGCGTCTGAAATTTAAATATCTGCCTGGAAACTCCCTAGACCAATCTAGGTCATGGTCAGGCGCTCGATGACGGTTGGTCGGGCGCTCGACGGGGGTGAATTTTTTTAATTTTGGTGAGTGTTTTGTTGCCCCGCCTAGCTTCCTTCAGATGGTCCATTCTCTTCATGTAGTCATCAGTGACCTCCTCTACATCAATCCCCTCCACTTGAAAAGAACTCGACCCCAAGTGCTCGTTCAGCTCTGGTTTATGATACTTGAACAAATCTGCCACATTGAACATTCTTGAAATCTTGAACTTGTTCGGGAGATCCACCACATAAGCATTGTTGCTTAGTTTTCTGAGAATCGTCATCGGCCCAATCTTTTTTTGCTTCAACTTGTTGTGGGTGCCGATTGGGAAGTAATCTTTGCATAGATGGACCATCACTTGATCTCCTACCTCGAACACCTTAGAGCGTCGGTGCTTATCAACGTCTCTCTTATACTTCTCATATGACTCGATAAGCTTAGTCCGAACTTTCGTATTCAATTCTAAAATTCTCTCGGCCATATTCTCTACAGCTATGTTTTTGTCTAGAATCTTTGGTAACGGAACTAAGTCGAGGGTGTGTCGAAGAATTCGTCCATAGACGATCTAAAATGGTGACTTCCCTGTGGAATGGTTCACCATGTTATAGAAGGCAAACTTTGCTTGCGATAGGACCTAGTCCCATTGCTTTAGCTTGTCTCCGGAAATGCATCGGATAAGATTCCCCAATGTTTGATTCATCACTTTAGTCTGTCCATCTGTTTGAGGATGATATGCACTACTAAACTGAAGTTGCGTATCAAATTGACTCCACAAAGTCCATCAAATATGTGACTCACGAACTTTATATCACTGTCAGAAGTGATAGTTTTGGGGATGCCATGCAACATCACAATTTCTTTGAAGAAGAGATTAGCTACACTCATTGGCTACACTCATCGCATCATAAGTCTTCTCGCACAGTATAACATGAGCCATCTTCAAGAACCTTTTTATCATCACAAACATAGAGTCCATGTCGTGTTGTATTTGTGGGAGACCTAGAACAAAATCCATAGAAATGTCCTCCCAAGGGCCTTTCGGTATGAGCAATAGAGTGTAGAGGCCCATGTTCTGTGATTGTCCCTTGAAGGTTAGATAAATGTGGCAACGCTGAACCATTTGTCCCACGTTACAGCCTAGGTGAGGCTAATAATAAAGTTCTTCAACTAGAGCCTTCGTTTTGTCTCGGCACAAGTGACCTCCAAGTCCACCTCCATGAAGCTCAAGGATAATTTTCTCTCGTACGGAGCACTATGAGATGCGCAATCAATTTCTATAAAATACGAACCATCGTGCATGTGGAAATCACCCGGTCGGCCTTCCATGCTCGTTACCCAAATAGATTTGAACTCGTTATCTTCAACTTATAGTTCCTTGACACAGTTAAAACCGACAACTTCGGTCCTCATAGTGACGAGAAGGGCAGCTCGGCGACTCAATGTGTTAGTAACCTTATTTTCTTGGTCAGGACTTATGCTTCAACACGAACGTGAGTTCCTGTAAAAATGAAATCCACCTGGCATGCACATGGCTAACATTAGTCTGGTTATTAATAAATTTCAAGGCTTGATAATCGGTATAAAGAATAAAATCCCTTTAGATGAGGTAGTGTCGCCAATGCATAAGGGCTTGTACTATCACGGACAACTTTATCCCATATGTGGACCACTTCTTACGAGCTTCATTAAGCTTCTCATTGTAAAAGGCTACGACCCTGCCTTCCTGAGATAATACCGAACCAATGCCCACATAAGACGTATCATAGTTCGCTTCAAATACTTTCTCAAAATTTGGTAGAACTAGGACCGGAGTAAACGACATTTTTTTCTTAATCTCATCAAAACTAAGGTCAGCATCTTCTGTCCAATGCAACAACCCTTTCTTCATGAAATTCATGATTGGTGCAACAATCGTGCTAAAGTTCTTGACAAAACACCGATAGAATGTGACCAACCAATGAAAACTGTGAACCTCATGGATGTTGGTGGGAGTAGGCTACTCACGAATGGCCCTCACTTTGTCTTCATTAACTCGGATACCTGTCGATGACATTACGAACCCTAAAAATAAAAGATGGTCCGTCAAGAAGCTACACTTCTTCAAGTTCAAGTATAGTTTGTTTTCTTGCAAAACTTGAAGAACCTGTCTGAGATGTTCAACGTGTTCTAACTCATTCTAACTGTATATCAATATGTCATCGAAATAAACCACAACAAACTTGCCAATGAATGGTTTAAATGCCTGATTCATGAGGCACATGAAGGTGCTTGATGCATTCAACAATCCAAATGGCATAACTAGCCATTCGTACAACCCATCATTTGTTTTAAAAGCCGTCTTCCACTCATCCCCGGGGTGGATACGGATTTGATGGTACCCGTTGCGTAAGTCCAACTTAGAAAACACTCTAGACCCCTTAAGGATGTCAAGCATATCATCTAGTCGGGGTATGAAAAATCTATATTTGATGGTAATCTTATTAATAGCCTTGCATCAACGCACATACGCCAACTACCATCCTTCTTTGGCGTCAGTAAGGCTGGAATCGCACATGGGCTCATGCTCTCCTTGAGCAACCCTTTCTTCAACAATTCTTCCACCTGCCCTTAGAGAATTTCATTCTCTTTTAGGCTCAACTAGTAATGCCGCTGGTTCGGTATGGTAGCACTGGGTATGAGGTCGATGTAGTGTTGTATATCCCGCATCGGGGGTAGGCCATAGGGCAGATCTTCAAGCCACACCTCCTGAAATCAGTAATGGTTGAAGGGCTAAGGGAATAATCGCACCCCCTGTATCATTTCCCTTAACCACCATTGCATAAATTTCACCCATCTCCTTGGATTCTTCCACAAACTCCCTTATAGCGAGGAGAGAACTCCCCTTCACTTTAGAAGTCTCAGGGCGGCTCTCCGGTGCCATAAGGGCTATAACCCATTTTCTCCCATCCTTGACAAATAATTAAGTATTGTCGCGTCCTCGATGGGTCACATCTCTATCCGATTGCCACAGACGATCGAGAAGTATATGATATGCCTCCATGTCCACAACGTCACATAACATCTCATCTTTATAACTTCTACCAATAGAGAAAGTAATTAAGCATTATTCAGTTATCTTAGTGTCTCTGACTTTTTTAATCTAACCGATGGAGTATGGAGTTCGATGTTTTGTCATCGGCAACCGGAGCTTGTCCACCATAACTCGAGACATAATATTCTCGCTACTTCTGCTGTCAATGATAACATTGCAAAACTTCTCATTCACTGTGCAATGGGTACAGAAGATGTTGTGGCGCTGAGGGTGCACTTCTTTTCGAGGTGTGAAGCACAATCACCTCACGACCAAGGACTTGTTATGGTCCCCGGTCATCAATCAATCCTTGCCTTTTCTTCTTTAGCGAGTTGATCATACTCTTCATTCTCAGGTTCTCCTTCCCCGTAGTCTTCCTCATCCTGTCCTTCATTCGTGGTTAGATTAGCGGTAGGGCGCTGAAGGCAAGCATTCGACAAGTGACCCGATTGGCCACAACGGAAACATTACTCGTCGTAGGTCGAGTATACGAATTCGATGCTCTGCTTGGGCCTGCTGTCGTAAGGATGACCCTTTGGGGCCCGGATGGACCGATCCCCGCATCACGGCTCGCAATTGGTGGTGGTTAAGCGCGTCTGCCAATTGGTTCTTTTCCCTTAAACAGGGTTGCATCTTGCACAGG
The DNA here is from genome assembly GCA_003013855.2 of Liriodendron chinense. Lineage (NCBI taxonomy): Eukaryota > Viridiplantae > Streptophyta > Magnoliopsida > Magnoliales > Magnoliaceae > Liriodendron > Liriodendron chinense. Next base: position 1,382,679 of record PVNU02001406.1, read on the forward strand.
ACCCGTCATAGAAATGCGGGTCGAAGGATAAGTTTGTGAAGAAATTTTAGCAAGTTACATCTTAGCGCGGGTGGTTAATCGAGCCGCATCAGCCACGGTCTAGACTGAAAGTAGGTGGATTTGGTTCTCGATTGCGGGTCGTAGTCCACCAATGAACCTTGTGGTCTTTTGGGACTCAGTCTCTGACAACTCGTTCCGTGTTGTCAATCGATCAAACTCGGTCTAATAATCTACGACAGATTGAGATCCTTGCTTATAATTCTAGTATTGTTGAAATAATACCTAATCATAGTCGCTGAGTAAAAATTTGGATTTCAGTAATCGTTTCATCCTGGACTATGTTTGAATGGACAATTTGTCCTGGTGGGTGCGAGAGGTTTGTAATTGCTCCCACCACACAGAAGCACCAGATTTCAGCTTGTATGCAACAAGCTTGACTTGCTTATCCTTCGGAACACCCATATTGTAATCAAAATATCTTTCAACTTTCGCCAACCAATCAAAGAAATCTTCAATATTTAATGAACCATTAAAGCTAGGAAGATCACCTTTACCTCGGAAGTCTCTGTCAATGCGATCTACACATTTATCCCCTTGTGTGGGCCGTCGAGCAACGATGTCTTCAACGTCCTCATCGCTATGATCCGTATCATCATGATTAACCCTGTAAAATGCCAACGGCTGTGCTTGACGGAATATGGGATTGTTCCGTACAACAAGCGTTGGGGGTTGTGCATCGCCTTGGGCTTAGGGCTGTGATAGAGCCCTTAAAATATGCTTGAGAGAATTATGTAACCTCTTCATGGACAATTGATTCGCTACTTGGAAATCCTCGATCTTATCTGCAAGGAGTTGAAACCCTTGAACAACGTCATAGAGGTTATTGTCGCGGCCATCACTAGGAGCTATCTTCCCAAGGTTGTTCCTCGCTCTGATACCAACTTAGCGTAGTGTAGACGGGGTGTGGGATCGAATACCGTCTCTCCTCACAGATAACTATGTTAGTGCATTTTTCTATAACATATTAGTGCACCTTATTTGTCAATCATGTGCGTCCATGTGTTGTAATGTTGGTTGAGCCTTGACAAGTTGAAAACCGAAGATTCAAGTAGACAAAAAGCATCAAGGAAGAACAACGGGTAAATGAGATGCCTGGTGACCTTAGCCCTTTGAACCAAAACACATAAAACTTCTTAGATGACTTGGACCAATTAGGAATACACCTTTGTCATCATCATTAGTCTTAGAACACATTGAAAAACATGATAAGTTAGACTAATTTAAGAGGTGGAAGTTGTTGTAACTAATCAGGCCCAAACATCAATTTTTGATATACCTTCGATATATCGGAGACCAATTCGATAGGTCTTCGATTAATCGAATTGGCCAATTCAATATATCGAAAGACTGTCCAGCAAACTTACAAACTCTCTAGACAGTTTCTTCGATCAATAGAATTGCTCATTTGATATATCGGAATAGGTGTAATCGATATATCGAAACCCCTTTTCGATTGATCAGGAATTTTATCCAGCAACTTGATTCTTCTCTAGACAGATTCTCCGATATATCGAACAGGTATTTCGATATATCGAAGATCACTCCGATCAATCGAAATACCCTTTTCGATATATCAAAGCAACTGTTTTCTGCCCGTTTTATGACCGTTGGAGATTTTCTTTAAATATAGGAAATATGGTCTTTAAGCTTTAAAGAGAGGAATTTTGAGGAGATAAAAGCTACCACCATTGCATACCATTGGAAGCTGTATTCCTAACCCTAGCAAGTGATCTTCCTTGTGATTCCTTACAAGAATGAAGTATTCAAAGCTCATGATGAAGATACACTTGTTTTTCTTTTGATTTCTAGAGATTGGATTGTTCTTAATAGTGACATCCCTATCCAATACTCTATGATGAGATCCTTGTAGGAGAGACTCTCTAGGCAACACATTCCCATTAGGCATAGAGATCTGAAACCTACCTCTCATCCACCTTGGTCATTTCAAGAAGAGCATATGCAAGGATTGATTGTTAGAGCTGAAGCATTGGCAGAGCATCAACAACAACATCGGAGGAGCACAAGGGTAGCCGATTGAAGCACGGGAGAGCAGAGATCAAGCAACCCAAAGCGGGGCAACAAAGAGGCTCAATCCGACAAGTGAGTTGTTAATTGTAAGAGTCCAGTTCCACTCTCTTCCTGTGGAGAATTGAATGTAGAGTTTGTTTTTAAAATCGCTGGGTTCGATTGTAGAACCTTGGCTTGGTTGTAAAGACTAAAACCATTGAGGTTCGGTTGTAGGACCTTAACTCATGAGTGGAGTCTAAATTAAGGTTCGGTTGTAAAACCTTGACTTGGTTGTAGAGCCTAAACAAGTCTCCAAGGGGAGCCACCAATATGGGTGTGTATGTGTAGGTTGGAAGGAACCTGTAAACTTTTCGGTTGGGTGGATCCAAGTTAAAACACATTGGTTGGGAGGAACTAGATTTAAACTCTCTAGTGAATGTCGGTGTAGTCAAAGGGGTTGAGTACTTGAACCAGGAGTAAAGTAGACCCAAAATCGAACTACTATACATCATTGTGTTTGTGATTGTGTTTGAGCACATTTCTTATTATGCATTTTGTATAATTATTTAATTATGAATGCTTAATTAGGAATGTATGCTAGGCACTTGATAAGCATATCCACACACACATGATGTACTTTCATTCCTTGAGTAGACTTAAGCTTATTTGATCCATCCTCTATAATCTAATTAGGTTGCATAGATTAGGTTCTTGATTAGTTTAATTATATATTAATCTATGCATGCTTAGACTAAGATGTTAATTGTTTTAATCATACATTAATTTAGTGATTGGACCCACCTAGGCTTGGAAGCTGAAGTGTTTTTACTTACTTAGTTTAAATTGTTAAATTGTGTAAGTAGGCGAAAAAAATTTCAAAAGATCCTAATCACCCCCTGTAACGCCCTAGATTTTCGAGATTTATTTGAAAATTTATTTTTATTTTATTTTAATTAATTATCATACATTTACCCTTGTTTCAAGAATAATGGACCATCCGTAGGAGATCCAATGGCGACCCTTTACAAAAATTGCTTAGAATGATCCCATAAATATCGTAGAAAGATCAGATTTCAAAAATCACGTACTTTTCAGATAATTACGAAAATGCCATTAGTTAAACTTAAGTTAAGATGCCATTTTTAAGTATTATAGTTTTTTACGATCACTTTCACGCAAAACCCTGGATTTAAGCTTTTGGGCACATATTAACCATACACATCAAATTTCAGCCCTTAAATCATAGTAGAAGTGGTCCAATTGTCAAATCAGCCCCTTAACCCTTGATTTTCATGTCTATCGAGTGAGAAAAGTAGATGGTTAGTCGTAGTCAAATATTTCTCTTCATATAAGTGACTTGGATCGTCTTTATCATAGACCAATAGTGTGATTTGAGTGCCACACCTTGATAAGCATCTTTCTTATGCGCGAAGTTATCCCGTTTTAGAAATTAATGAGTTACCAACTCTTTTTAAATCTGAACCTTTAAATTTACCAACTTCTCACCATCAATCGCTTCCCAAATTTGGACTACTTATTATACTCATATGACTACGAGTTTACACAAAATTTGGACCCCGATTTATAATCCTACACCATTGAACCACAAAGCCAGCCCCTTCATTTTCCGCAAAAAGTTGGAATTTCAAATCTAGGCATTTCTCACCATCAATCAACCACTAAACTTTGTAGAATTGTTTCCCTATCATGACTACATATTTTTTAAAAATTTGGGCCTGATCATCAAGCATAGACCGTTAATTGAGATCAAGCCCATTTTAGCACCCGTTAGGCCATTTTCAAGGATCAGCCAATCTAGAATGTGAATTATCAAGAAATTTACGTATTCTGACTCTACTCTTCGAGCTTGATAAGATGAACAGATTGAAATTGATCAAAGATCATCCGAATATTGAGATTTGAGAAACCCACCTCAAGAGGTTGTTACACAAGACCTCACGTGCACGCCCTTCTTTTCTCTCCCCATGTACGCACATCCCTCTCCATATTTCTACTACACACCTCTAAATCCTTCTCCTAACCATAGCCTCCGTGCCCTAGAGAAAGAGAGAAGAGAGAGAGAAAGAGAAAGAGAAAGAGAAGAGAAGAGAGTTCTTTCTCATATTTTTCCAGCGGCTAGGATCTTCTACAACCCTCTTCTTTTAAGTCCATCCTGAGGTGAAGGATTTTCCTTCAAGCCTTTCATTAATAATATCACGATTATCATAAGTTTCTTTTGTGGCATGTGAAGTTATTTTGTTTTGAATTGCTGATCCATATAACATGAAGTTTAATGTAGGATTTGTAATGAATATCATTATATAATTATGTGATTCCTTGTTTAGGTTTTTGACTAAGAAGCATGTGTATTTATGCTATTTATCTTTGTGAAATTTGTGCCCTTATTTTCTTAATCTATGTTTTACAAGTGACATTGGTTTTCATATTGTGATATGAAATATGTGTATAAGATCATCATATGGATATCCCATTATTGTATACTCTTTCTCCCTAAGTTGGTAAAATTATTCGATGTAGAGAGATGGAACCCATGAGAGGTGTCCATGATGGAAGAATATATCTTGACTTAACTGAGAGAATGAAGTGATTGTTTTTCAATGGATCCTTACATGTACATAATGCTTGATTTGATCCATTTACATTACATGAGTATTTTAATGAATTTGGTTATGATGTACAATATTGGCTTTTTGTGTAACACCCATACCTTAATTAGCCCTCCGTACACCTCTTTTTCGAACTCGGCATACTTGGAATAGTCCAAACCGGCGAGTTTCGATCAGACACCCTATTTTAGTACCGCAACCACTCGAGACTTGTACCCCAGCGACCGCGCGGATGCCACGACTCCAACGCCGCGCGGCACGCTCCGTTTCGATACCTAGTTTGAAAGATGCGTACATGTCCGCAAATCAAGGCGGGCCACGCTACACATGCATGGTGTGGGTCCCACTTGTACAAATCCCTAGGTTGTCCCATCAATCAATCAACATCCCATCAATTAATCAAGCACCAATCAATCAAGTGTCTCATCAAGTACATCTCTCTCTCCTCACAAGTCAACTTAAGCCCATACCTAAGCCATCCACTCTCATAATTACCCCCATCCCTTTGCTATCATCATTCCCTTTTCTAATGCCATCCATGTCCCAAAGTCCCTATAAGAAGTGCCATACGTAGCCACCCCATTAGAGAGAAGGAGAGAGAAAGAGAGAGAGACTAAGAAGAGAGAGAAAGAGAGAGAAGTAAGAAAAGAAAGAGATTAGTGGGTGAGATTGGAGGGTTAAGAGAGAGTTTTTGGTGAGCCTAGGTGATTGGAGAAGGAGATCCACCCCATCAAGATCGTCCGATCGACTATCCGACTCGATCCAAACGTCCATTTTCGAGTGAGTGCTAAAAGGGGACATAAACTCCCCTTTCTTCCTCCTTTCCCTTTCATTTTCGGGCCCACAAGTTGGCCATGTTGTGAGACAGAGTGCCCCGCATGCTGCCACGACATGGACCACCTTATGTGGCCCACCATGATGCTTTATTTTCATTTTCCCCATTCTTTGAAACATAAAGATTTAGATGAAGTATAATACAAGGATTATCTTGATCTAAAGATAATTGGGCCCACCATGAGATGGCCCAGCTGATGAATGGAGTGGATCCTGCACGTGTGGACCCCACTGATCAAGGCACAACAAAATAAAGAAAAAAAAAGAGAAGAAGAGAGAGTTGGCCGCTGGATAGACAGCGTCCAGAGGACGCTGCTGCCCAGCAGCGCCTGGACTTAAAGCCCTTTGGGTGTTGAACATGGGTCCCCACTCAGTGGGACCCACCTTGATGCATATATTCAATCTACGCCATCTGTCTGTTTCTCCAGACCATTTCAAGGCTGGACACCAAAAATAAAGCAGATCCAGATCTCAGGTGGACCACACCATAGAAAACAGTGGAGACAATGGAGCCCACTGTCGAAACTTTTTGGGCCCACTGTGACATTTGCAGACCGTTTCACCTGCCCAATATTGGGCTCATTAGGTTCCCAATGAGCTGGAGAACCTGATGAATGGAGTGGATCACACTCATGTGGGCCCCACTTGAAATAAACAAAAGAAAGAAAATAAATAAATAAATAAATAAAGCCCAATGCTGGACGGTTCCAGCGTCGGAGACGCTGTGAACGTCTAGCGTCAGGACGTTGAAGCTTGGAGGGGGTCCCCACTCGTGGGATCCACCTTGATGTTTGTGTCAAATCCACACCGTCCATCTGTTTCCCTGGGCCATTTTAGGGCCAAGGCCCAAACATGAACCAGATCCAAATCTCAAGCGGACCGTACCACCTGAAACAGTAGGGATAAAGACTTCCACTGTTGAAATTTCTCTGGCCCATCTTTCATTTTGTAGACCTTATAAGCTGTCTAATATTAGACTCGTTAGGTCCCCCATGAGCTGGGGAACCTGATAGACGGAGTGGATCAACCTTATGTGGGCCCCACTGGACCAAAACCAAGAGAATAAAAAGAAAAAAAAAGAAAAGAAAAGAAAAGAAAAGAAGAAAGAAGAAGGAGAGGCGTACCCTCTCTAACGCTGGGAGTACCCAGCGTTCACGGACGTTGGGCTCCCCAGCCCGCCCAGCAGTGGCCCACCTCGTGGGACCCACCATGATGTTTATTTGAGATCTAACCTGTTCATGAGTCCACACACGTGTGGAAGGGAAAACAAAAATATCAGCTTGATCGAAAACTCAGTTGGGCCCACCTAGAATGTACGTGCTTTATCTTTTCCATCCATATGTTTTCTTCCAGCTCATTTCAGTGACTGAGCCCAAAAATTTAAGCATATCCAATGTCAAGTGGGCCACGCCACGGGAAACAGTAGGAATAATGATTTATAACGTTGAAACCTTCCCAGGCTCTACAGTGATGTTTATTTGTCATCCAACTTGTTTATAAGATCACATGGATATGGATGAAGGAGAAAACACAAATATCTGCTTGATTCAAAACTTCTTGGAACCCAGCTGGGTACCACGCAACCCAGCAGGTGGCCCACCTTGTGGGTTCCAACGTGATGTATTTGTTTAGTCCCACCATGATCCTTCCTTTGATATATATGTTTTATCCATGCCGTACACTATTTTTGTCAGCCTATTTTGTATGTGCAGGCCCAAGTATGGGGCCGATGTGGTCTTAAGTGGGCTATGCCGTGAAGACCCTTACATTTCCAATGGGGCCCACAATTCGGGTCCCACTCTCTGTATATATATATTGGGTCATTCAAGGCCAACATTACATGATATGTCTGGTAAAATGCTAGTATACTTAGCTTGATAGGTCACACTGATAATATGCTTAATGTAATGAATATCATGCCCATTCATTTGTACATACGCATCACATGTATGCCTGACCGTGGACGATGTCGATCATAGCATATGCCTTATAGCTTAAGATACTTAGGGGACCCGTATGAGATAGGGTCACCCCACATGATCGCGCGGTATGCGCAGGTTTGGTGCATGGCTTTGATAGTATGACTCATGCATCTCGCATTATACATGTCATGATCAGATTCTCACCCCAGCGGCATCGGGGTTGTGACCACCACAGTCACATCATGGATGGGAGGAATGGACACCGAAAATATGTTCTAGCACTTGGGCGCCAAAGATGTCCTTGGGTGAAAGTCCCTAAACCCTGTGGTACTAGTAGGATGCTCCAATGTTTAGACCGAGTGGATTTATGAGCCCATGAGGGCCAAATACCAGTAGGCCACGTCTCTCACTGTGTCGGGGTCGGTTGGAAGGGGGTGTGACCTTACCCGCCCGGGTGCAGAGGGCTGTATACTAGGTTGAGTCTGGCCAGCTCGTGAATGGGTTCGCTATCGACGAGTCGGGTGGATTTCCTTGTATGTCATTGACGAGGCGGATAGTGAGGTCTCTTCCACTCACTTAGTTATGCGCGCGATGGGCGGCAACCAATGTCTGGAGTGTACTAGACCCCGGTGATGTCCCAGTTGTAAACTGTATGATATATGGCAATCGAGGATTGACATGCACACATTGCATCATTAGCACATAACACTCGGCCATATAGGCCCATTGCATTGCATAGCCTCGAGATGGCTAATGACATTCATAGCCTTGGTAGAGTAGCCTGCCATCATTTCCGCTTACTCTGATATCTGTATACCTGTCATATGCATTGCGCACACACCACGCACTCTCTAAGCTTCATAGTAAGCTTATGCACGTTGTTTACGTGCAGGACATACTATAGCGTGACAGTAGTGAGACAGGGGCGCGCATTTGATCTTTCAGCTTTCAGTTATACATTGTATTTTCTTTTTCTGCAGCATTGTACTCAAAAGTTTATCTTAGTAGATGTGTGATGTGAAGTTTTTGGTTTGGTACACTTGTGGTTATGCTCATCTATAAAGAAAAAAAAGTTTACCTTGAAAATTCTCCTTGTGGGATCCCAGGATCGGAACCTGGCGTATGGGAGCTAGGGGCCGAGAATGGGGTACTACGAAGGCTGTTGGCACCGAATTCGGCGGCTGGAATTCAGTGAGCCCGGTCCCCGAGTTTGGGGCGTGACATTTTGGGACAATGAGTGGACACTAATTGTATACAAATTCTCATGAGCCGGGGTTGGTGCCATGGACACTAAGCCCGAGCTGTCGGCCTATGCTGGGTCACTTGTGACTCCCCATAGTGACCATTGAGTTTTATTTAAATTGGTTGATGCGAAAACACTTAAATAAAAGTGAAACTAAAGTCATGCATTCACTTAGCTCCATGTGCGTGTATGGGATTGAGAATAGGCTAGAGCGTCCTACTTCTCCCGTACACTGTCACGTTTAGATTTGGGCTATGAGCGTCCTGTTTCTCACGTGGTCTGGCAAAACTATGGGCTTGTACGTTTCAGGAACCTCTGGTGACTAGTGGTTAGCGTGAAGTCGTAACAAGGAGCCTCCCACTTCATGTATTGTGATTCTAGCCAGGGTACCTTAGCCAGAGCATGCATTCCATGCATCGCATTAACAAAGATTTTTACTTGATTGTTTTGTCTGAATAAAGATATTATTGTGTTACGTTACTCTGAGTTTTGTACATTGTTATTCTTGATAGTCTTGGAGGGAATATTCCCCACTATGATAGCGTTTAACGCTATCCCAAACACAATTTAGATGATACAAGTGAAGATCCAGGTATTGAACCCGATTTTTAAGGAAAAGAGTTCGATGGTTTGTATGATAACATGGCGGGTGACGATGTTAGAGAAACTTAATTGATGTTATCATTTATTAAATATTTCTTTTGAGTAGTTGATACATTTATGGAATTGTAATAAGTCTTCAAGAGAAGACAGGGTTTTGTATTTTAATTAATCAGTATGGATATTGGTTGGTTCTCTTATTTAAACATTGATGATGAAGTAGTAAGTTTGATAGAATAAGATGATAATTGTTTCTATCATTGTGCCTGAATGCTATATTTTATTATTTGACAAATTAGTTATTCCATAAATTACTTAGGAATTCGGCCATCGTGTTATACTGAAGAGTCGAAAATCTCGGGTCGTTACAGTTGGTATCAGAGCACAATCGGGACCTCTGGGTGAGAAGCCCAACCATTTTTATAATAAATATCCCTTAGGGCTTAGGTTTCCATGAAATAGAAATAAAAACACCTAGGTTCATCCCCCATTAGATGCATGAGATGTTATGAATCTAGAGACTTAAACATAGGCCCCTTAAAATCATTAGAATAGCTGATGAACGTAAAAATATGAAATTTTAGGATTTTTGGGAAGTGGATTCTCACTTTTTCTAGAAGTTTTGGAGCTCTCATCATTTTCTCATATTTAGATCAGCGTTACGCTGAGTTATGGGATTTATCTCCCTCAAATTTTAAGGATAACTAGTTTTTGTTAGGACAAATTTCCTGACCCTTTGGCAATGTCACCACTAAGAATTATATTTTCGGAATTGATAAATTTTTAAATTTTTTATACATTTTCTAACTCATTACCCAACACTTTCATAAAATTTCAGATCAATCCGACATTTAGATAAATGGTGAAAATTCCGTTAGTAGAGGAAATCTTGCGCTGGAAACTGCTGACTGTTACGTTTTTCAGACTTTTAGAGGTCAGAATCATATCTTACCATAGGAATTTCATTCTGAGAAACATTTGGGTGATTCTTCACCTAACCTTCAGATTACCCTCCAAATTTCAGGCAAAAAGCACGTTCGGTTTGAGAGATAAAATTCTAAGAGCGCTTATAAGTCCTGTGTTCTAGATTCGACACTATCCTAGTTCCTTAGCTTTTGAAAACCTCTGAACCCTTGTTTAAGCTTAGTTATCGTAAGATGGCACCCTTAGAAGTATTCCCTAGTGTATGCTCATACATCCCAATGAATTTTAGGCCCAACCCTCTTACTTAAAGTAGATTATCGTAACCATAAAATGCCATTTACCAATCCCTCACATAGATCTTCGACCATGTCTAACAATGAAAGTAAATAGGATCTCATAAGGTTTTAATGTTTTGTATTGTTAGATTTTAATTTACGTGATCTTCGTTGATGTTTTCTTTGTTGGAGAATACATGAAGGTCCCCACAATGTTAGATCAAATCGGCCGCACGGGAGGGCAGAACCGTACATAATATATTGTGTAAATGATTGGATCCTCGTTCAAATCCTGAGGGTCGACACTCGGAATTTCAAATGGATACTAATGAACTCAATGCTCAAATGTGAGTAGAAGATCTAAGTATCGGATCCGAATCTGCTTGAACTGTTCACTCATGATGTCGACACGATACAAATCGCATCCTTGTTCTAACTGGACGACTTTTGTGCATTCTCTTGAAATGTGTATAATTGTTTTCTTTGTATGACTAAAATAAGATAGATGTATAGACGACCCTAGGACAGTAGAAGCTTAGTCACTTAGACCCTATAAAGAGGTAGAATACGGTATCCCTAACCTCATCTTTCTGTCGCACCTTCAGCTATTAAAGAACCGTCGATGATATCTCATTCACTTTGTTATCCGCTTGTTTATCCACTCATTCAAGTAACCATCCGATCATGCCAACCTAATCAAACCCAGATCTATCTTCTAAACTCTTTATCAGTCATTTCGTTAGCAATCAAACATCCTTGATAATTATCTAACCCTAATCGTCTTATATCCTTGACTATAAGAGTACCCACCTAAACCTGAGAAATATTAGGGCGCTAGATGATTAAATGATTTAAGAGACTAATCAATATATTCAGAACCATTTAGGAATCAGAGTGCGCAGTGGAAGCATGATAGGAAAAAAATTTAGGAGAGCTTGTAAAAATCGATGTCGAGTACGGATTTATTTTTAGGGGGGTGGATTGTGATCGCGTCTGACCCGAAATAGTTCAGAAAGTTAGACGAGAAGTCATGAAGTGAGATTGCCCTTAATATTTTATCGACGATGCTTAGGAAACTTCGAGGATGAAGTTTGTTTTTAAAGGGGGTGGTTTGTAACGCCCCAGATTTTCAAGATTTATTTGAAAATTTATTTTTATTTTATTTTAATTAATTATCATACATTTACCCTTGTTTCAAGAATAACAGACCATCCGTAGAAGATCCAATAGACGACCCTTTACAAAAGTTGCTTATAATGATCCCATAAACATCGTAGAAAAATCAGATTTTAAAAATCACGCACTGTTCAGATAATTACGAAAATGCCATTCGTTAAACTTAAGTTAAGATGTCATTTTTAAGTATTATAGTTTCTGACGATCGCTTTCATGCAAAACCCTGGATTTAAGCTTTTGGGCACATATTAACCATACAGATCAAATTTCAGCCCTTAAATCATAGTAGAAGTGGTCCAATTGTCAAATCAGCCCCTTAACCCTTGATTTTCATGTCCATCGAGTGAGGAAAGTAGATGGTTAGTCGTAGTCGAATATTTCTCTTCATATGAGTGACTTGGATCGTCTTTATCATGGACCAATAGTGTGATTTGAGTGCCCCACCTTGATAAGCATCTTTCTTATGCGCGAAGTTATCCCGTTTTAGAAATTAATGAGTTGCCAACTCTTTTTAAATCTGAACCTTTAAATTTACCCACTTCTCACCATCAATCGCTTATCAAATTTGGACTACTTATTATACTCATATGATTACGAGTTTACACAAAATTTGGACCCCGTTCTATAATCCTACACCGTTGAACCACAAAGCCAGCCCCTTCCTTTTCCGTCAAAAGTTGGAATTTCAGATCTAGGCATTTCTCACCATCAATCAACCACTAAACTTTGTACAATTGTTTCCCTATCATGACTACATATTTTTTCAAAATTTGGGCCCTGATCATCAAGCGTAGACCGTTAATTGAGATCAAGCCCATTTTAGCACCCGTTAGGCCATTTTCAAAAATCGGCCAATCTAGAATGTGAATCATCAAGAAATTTACGTATTCTGACTCTACTCTTCGAGCTTGATAAGATGAACAGATTGAAATTGATCAAAGATCATCCGAATATTGAGATTTGAGAAACCCACCTCAAGAGGTTGTTACACAAGACCTCACGCGCACGCCCTTCTTTTCTCTCCCCATGTACGCACATCCCTCTCCATATTTCTACTACGCACCTCCAAATCCTTTTCCTAACCCTAGCCTCCATGCCCTAGAGAAAGAAAGAAGAGAGAGAGAACTAGAAAAAGAAGAGAAGAGAGTTCTTTTTCATATTTTTCCAGCGGCTAGGATCTTCTACAACCCTCTTCTTTTAAGTCCATCCTGAGGTGAGGATTTTCCTTCAAGCATTTCATTAATAATATCACGATTATCATAAGTTTCTTTTGTGGCATGTGAAGTTATTTTGTTTTGAATTGCTGATCCATATAACATGAAGTTTAATGTAGGATTTGTAATGAATATCATTATATAATTATGTGATTCCTTGTTTAGGTTTTTGACTAAGAAGCATGTGTATTTGTGCTATTTATCTTTGTGAAATTTGTGCCCTTATTTTCTTAATTTATGTTTTACAAGTGACATTGGTTTTCATATTGTGATATGAAATGTGTATAAGATCATCATATGGATATCCCATTATTGTATACTCTTTCTCCCTAAGTTGGTAAAATTATTCGATGTAGAGAGATGGAACCCATGAGAGGTGTCCATGATGGAAGAATATATCTTGACTTAACTGAGAGAATGAAGTGATTGTTTTTCAATGAATCCTTACATGTACATAATGCTTGATTAGATCTATTTACATTGCATGAGTAATTTAATGAATTTGGTCATGATGTACAACATTGGCTTTTTGGGACATGATGAAATCATAAAACGGGACAATGAGTGGACACTAATGGTATATAAATTCTCATGAGCCGGGGTTGGTGCCATGGACACTAAGCCCGAGCTGTCGGCCTATGCTGGGTCACTTGTGACTCCCCATAGTGACCATTGAGTTTTATTTAAATTGGTTGATGCGAAAACACTTAAATAAAAGGTGAAACTAAAGTCATGCATTCACTTGGCTCCATGTGCGTGTACGGAATTGAGAATAGGCTAGAGCATCCTACTTCTCCCGTACACTGTCACGTGTAGATTTAGGCTATGACATGGTCGGGCAAAACTATGGGCTTGTGCGTCCCAGGAACCTCTGGTGACTAGTGGTTAGCGTGAAGTCGTAACAAGGAGTCTCCCACTTCATGTATTGTGATTCTAGCCAGGGTACCTTAGCCAGAGCATGCAGTCCATGCATCGCATTAACAAAGATTTTTGCTTGATTGTTTTGTTTGAATAAAGATATTATTGTATTGCGTTACTCTGAGTTTTGTACATTGTTATTCTTGATAGTCTTGGTGGGAATATTCCCCACTATGATAGCGTTTAACGCTATCCCAAACACAATTTAGATGATGCAGGTGAAGATCTAGGTATTGAACCCGATTTTTAAGGAAAAGAGTTCGATGGTTTGTACGATCACATGGCGGATGACGATGTTGGAGAAACTTAATTAATGTTATCATTTATTAAATATTTCTTTTGAGTAGTTGATACATTTATGGAATTGTAATAAGTCTTCAAGAGAAGACAGGGTTTTGTATTTTAATTAATCAGTATGGATATTGGTTGGTTCTCTTATTTAAACATTGATGATGAAGTAGTAAGTTTGATAGAATAAGATGATAATAGTTTTTGCCATTGTGTTTGAATGCTGTATTTTATTATTTGACAAATTAGTTATTCCATAAATTATTTGGGAATTCGGCCGTCGTGTTATAAACGAGAGTCGAAAATCTCGGGTCGTTACACCCCCTTCTTGGACTTAGCCATAATTCTAGTTGCTCTCTAAGCTTCCGCACGTACATACATTGGTGTCGTGTTAGACCACCCGATGTAATTTCAAACTATTCTGAATCCACGGAACTATCGAAAATCTTCGACCGATATTCTTCAAATCCACAAGCAAAAAAGTATAAACTCAAGAGATTTATTAAAAGATGAATAATTGTTCATTATAATGACTTAAAACAAGTATTTGTAACCTATATTGTGTAATAGAAACCCTAAGGTGCGTAAATCAAAAGTCCTAAATGAACTAGAAGAAAAACATTTAAAATATAAAGTTTCCGCAAAAACTATGCAACTGTTCGTGCGTCGTCGGACCCTTGCCAAACTAAAAAACAGTCAAGCAACCTAAACATAAAACCCAAATGAATATCGGACTCCGGCAAAGGACAAAACAGTCCAAAGGGTTTGGGCATAATTCAGAAGATTTTTGGGCGCCCGAAAGTGAAGTGGTTGAGCGTCTGAAATTTGAATATTTGCCCGAAAAATCCTTGGACCAATCTAGCTCATGGTCAGGCGCTCGGTGATGGTTGGTCGGGTGCCCAACGGGGCTAGATTTTTTGAATTTTGGCGAGTGTTTTGTCGCCCTACCTGGCTTCCTCCCGATGGTACACTCTCTTCATGTAGTCATCAGCGACCTCCTCTATATCACATTTTGCCAGCTCAATTTAGGGCATACCAAAACTAAAACCGATCTAAATCTCAGGTGGACCACACCACATGAAACAAGGGTGCACCCACCATTAAAAACTTCCTAGGACCAACTGTAATGTTTATTTGCCATCCAACCTATTGATTAGGTCACACAGACCCAAAGGAACACGAATATCAGCTTGATCCAAAACTTTTGTGGCCCTTAGGAAGTGGTTAATAGTGGGTATTCAATCACCACTGTTTCCTATGGTTTGGTCTACCTGAGATTTTGATCCGCCTCATTTTTGGGCTCATTCACTAAAATATGAGCTGAGAAAATCGATGGATAGCATGGATAAAACACATACACCATGGTGGACCCACAGAGCTTTTCCAGCACCGACGAGTACCGACATGGGTACTCGAGGGGTCACTGCCGAATCCGAATCCATGTGGATGGTGCTCGGCTCTTGGGCCAACTCGTGGAATAACTTGGGCACAAGGCAAGCCTTACAAAACAATATTTGAAAGGAGAAATTGGAGAGAGGATCGCTTCCGCTCCAATCAATCCAAAGAAAGAGTAAAGCCACGCCTGCACGTGCCTCCATGTGTTTGCATAGACCATTTGATACAGGCTCTAAATAGGAAATGGTTTGAAAAAAAAAATAAAGGTAAAAAGTGAATCCTCGTATTTTTGTACTTTTCTCTCTATACTTCCCGTGTGAGGTTCCTCCCATGAGAAGAGATCAACTGGGCCCACGGGCACGCTTGACATTTGCGTATTGAACATCTCCACCGTTGATTCGTAATGTTGGAAATCCCTAATATCTGCAGTTCTCGTTGTCGATTGTTGTGACAAAACTGCTTGGATTTTGAAAATTGCAAAATAATTAGACGACAAATACACAAAATGATGTTATTATAATATTTTTCAAAATGTTGGCAGATTTTAAAACATCCTAATTTTAGCATGAAATTATTGCCATCTGAACTTGAGAAATTGTAAAAACTTTAAAAAATTCATATAAAATTATTTGTTAATTTACAATAATATTTTTAGAATTTTTAATTTTATAAGATTTTCTTGAGAAGAACCTCAAAATTTGAAATCTCCTGAGAAAGCTCTGGAAGAGAAATTGCTGGAAAAAAAAATGTTTGTCACTATGCTTGTTATTCCTATTATTAGAGGTTTGCTAGAATAAATCCTATTTACTGAAGGAGGGCTATGCCGGACTGCTTTTCAATTACCTAAAAATTATGATCCACCTTACTGTAGATTGATAATACACAAAAAGGATCTCAGATTTAAATATTTGAACCCTTTCCGTCATTAAATAAAAAGCTAATTTGAAATAATCCAATATAAGAGTTCCTAGTTTCATTGTCTTTTCCCATGCAAGGTGAGGTCTAGCAACGGTTTGAATTATCAAAAGATGAAGACTAAGGTCTTAATGTGTCCAATCACAATATATCCATAATTATTCTAGCAAACCACCTACTGGTGTTGTTAGGGATATGGTGAAAGGTAGCAGTGAGTTAGAAATGAAAAACATATTTAGAGAAAAAGATGTAGGCCACACACAGTGAGATGGAGAGCAACACCAAATAGTTTAAATAGGGGGCATCCCATCCTCACTATTTACTACCTATTTGAATGTCGGATTGGCTTCCTTTTGGGCTGAAATCCTAATAATAGACCTATGAAGTGCGTGTCTATAATCATAATGGTAAGTCCCACATAGTTGTTTTGTTGTACAAGCTCTCTAACATTTTCATACCATACGGGCTATACACAGAGGAATTATGTAAGCTACTTATTGAAAATGCTGAGACAAGCACGGGTAGATAAAATCTTAGCCATTCATAGGCTTTTTGAGGGAAGATTTTGACGTATGTTGAGAAGCACATGGCTAGAGTCACCGAAAATGAGTTAAATACCCCTTTAATTAACTAAGAAGCCTTCGCATATGTTTGCATAACCCCAAGTTTTGGGCCTCCCAAAAATTAATTTGGAGAAAGATGTTACCCATATTTGGTATAGATTTTCATGATATATACAAGTGTGTCCTAGCTACTAGCCTATGTAATCTATCGACCATTGGATTACTGTGTCGTCCAGTGGGACCCACATGCAAAGATGGTCGCACGATCACACCGATCAGTCTTCTGGGTGCTACAGTAGGCATGACAATATGGTTCAATAATCGCTCTAAAGCAATGATCCTCGTTATTCATGTAAGGACTCAAATGCCAAGATTCTGCACCAAACGCTGCACCCCAATTTAGATGGACGGTTCCCATCAATCCAACCATGTGTGTGGACAACGATTTAGCCGTTGGTGGATGAACACGATATCATTCAACTTAACACAAATGGGCCTCATCATGAGGCTGGAAACTCGCTGTACTATTTCTCTTCACTAACACAAGAAATTTGTAACTACTTGCGTCTTTGGAATTTTGAAGAATTCCAAACAGTATAGTTTGCAAAGCTAAAGAAAAAGCAAGAATAAAGAAGCTAAAGGAGAAGGTTGTGATTCCTTCTTAAGTTAGTAATGCAAATCAGTTTCTACCTAATCCCAATGTATCTAACAAAAAAGGATGCCGGGCTCTCTACAAACGTTTGTAGGGGAAGCTTTTTTTACAACTTTTATTCACTTGCGTGGAACATGCTCCTGTGCGTAAATGTTATTCAATTGTATATATGGATCCACAGTGCTGTATATCCATGCAATCTAACCCGGTCATCAAGTGAGTTGACGATGGGATAACCCAAAATTCAATTAAGTACATACAATCATTACATGTGCCACACCATAGAAAAAAAAAAAAATCATCATCCATGCAAAAATTTCCAAATTCATTGGGTGGCCGACTTATGTCTGGGGCATCCCACTTTATTGTCGGGCGACCTTTCTGGACTGGTTGGATTATGTACAGAAATTATAGAGGAAGAGCCAACTTTTTTATATAAATTTTTAACATTAACAAACAGGGGGTATTCTACCAGCCTCTCAAAACCCTCCCCTATAAAAGCACTTGTTTCCACCTCCCATCTTTTAGCCTGAGTTAGCAACCTACACAATGGCCGGTCCGGCAACAGGAGAAGTGCAGGCGAACCGGGCAAGGCGATTGAGGCTACTGAGATGCATCGCCCTCGTTGCGCTGGCAGCAATTGTAGTCCTCGGTGTTGTAGTTCTCATAATATGGATTGTAATCAGGCCCAGAAAAGTCGTGTATACCATCGAGGATGGCTCAATTGACGGTTTCGAATTGAGAGGCAACACCCTTAATGCTACGTTTGAGTTGAGCCTGAGGGCATACAACCCCAACAAAAGAGTGGCCATATACTATGATTCAGTTGACGTGGATGTACGGTTCGATGAGCAAACGATCGCATTCGGTGATGTGCCGCCTTTCTTCCAACGACACCACAATGCGGCCCACTTGCCGGTGAAGGCTGTGGCCCAATCAATGCCACTTCGCGGGTACGTCTCTAGGGAGCTTAGGCAACAAAAATCATCAGGGGACATCAAGTTGGAGGTCCAGATGAGAGCAAGAATACGTTTCAAGTTTGGAGTGGGGAAGTCCAAGGGGTACCATCTAAGGGTTTTATGTGCCCCTGTGCTGCTGCATTTCCGCTCGTCCAAGGGGTTCAATAGAACATACTGCGACGTAGATCTCTAATGCATTGATTTGTTGTTTGTTTAGATTCATATCATGTTTATGATGTTCTTTTTTCTTTTTACTTTCTTTTTTATTTTTATTTTTTTTTATTTGGATTGATGATAGATCTCTAATATGTGTTTGATTGATGATTGATCACGTGGTGTTGGAATTTTTTTTTCGTATGTTGAAACTCGTTCTCATCCATGCTAAGATTTCCAGAGGATTGAAAGGTCCATATTTTTAGAGTTAATTGTAGAAGTGTCAACGTATATCAATCATGCCAAAAGGATGATAGTGACCATTGATTTGTGAAGTTGAATGTGTACCATGACTATTTTCGATGGTCCACATTGAACTATATATATATATATATATATATATATATATATATATATATATATATATATATATATATATATATATATATATAATTTTAGATGGTGGTCTATCAACGGTAGTGCTGAAAACATTGATAATCTGATAATCTAACCATCTTGGAACTCGGCCCTCAGATCCACTAAACGAACTAGTGGGGATTGTGTCTCTCCATCTTGCGTTCTATTTGCTTTATTTGTAATTATATATGCATAATAAGATAGTGTGATTTTATTGTTGTAACCGTTGTGCTAATGTATTTCACACCCCCAAGAAAGGGAGATTTGAAATGTGTGGATTTCGCAAATCATTGCCCCAAATTCCACACCCCATAAAGCCCCTAAGAGCCTTTTGTTGGGGTTTCCTCCTCAATTGTAAAGGAGAAGATGGTGCATCCTGGGTGTGGTCAGGTGCCCGACCGGTTCTGGTCAAGCGACCGAAATTCACCCGGATGGATAGTTTATCACTGGACTATTTCGTAAGAGTCGGGCGCCCGATGGTCTGATGACCAGATGCTCGGTACCCAGGTCGGGCACCCAACTATGTTGGGACGGGCGTCCGAAATTTGACAATTTTTATCTCACAACTCACTGGACGGTTTT
The DNA here is from genome assembly GCA_003013855.2 of Liriodendron chinense. Classification (NCBI taxonomy): domain Eukaryota; kingdom Viridiplantae; phylum Streptophyta; class Magnoliopsida; order Magnoliales; family Magnoliaceae; genus Liriodendron; species Liriodendron chinense. The sequence continues at coordinate 1,402,403 of PVNU02001406.1, forward strand.
ATGGTTGGCCGGGCACCCGATGGTCCACTGATCGGGCGCCCGACCATGCGCGGACTGCTTAAAAGCAGTTTCTTGTTTTGGCTATGTTTCTTCGGTTGCTCTATTTAAGAGGTTCCAAAACGAGATTAGGGTATCCCAATAGGTTTTTTTATACGTCCAAGGTGTGTGTGTGTGTGTGTGTGTGTGTGTGTGTGAGAGAGAGAGAGAGAGAGAGAGAGAGAGAGAGAGAGAGCTTGTTGGAAGAGGAGGTTTTGCTTATGAAGGTGATCACGGTGCAATCGATGTCTCAACTCTTCAACGTCCTCGTGCTAGGTGAGATCTCTCAGTTTCTAGTTCCCTTATTATTTATCCACTCTTACGTGGGTGAAGAAGGTTAGATCCAAGCGGGTTGTGCTTGTGATTGTTCGCTTCCCCAAGTGTAGGGTTGCAATGTAGTAATAATCTCTGTAAGATCGAGGTCGATCCACAGGGAAGGAAGTAAACAATTCAAACTATCCTAATAACTAGAATCAAAGAGGTTTGTGAAATTGATTTTTAACATAAAATAGAAAATCTGATAATGGAAAGATAACTAGAGCATCAAGGATCCACTTATAGCTTTCCTTAGATGCATAATTCGCTATGGTTTCTCATTCTCTCAACTAGAATCAACATTTAGGTCTATCTAGTCGGATGATAGAGCTGTTAAACCAAACAGTCTGTAATATGTAAGTTCTATGCATAAGATTCACTCAATGCAGGCTGATCTGAGCATGCTCAATTGCATAGGTCATTCCCCTTTCCAAAAGGTCTAGTTCATAATCATAACCATCCTCAAGTCCTGTCACAAGACAAGGCTAGATCATGATTTGAACTAGATTCAAATCACATGCACAATTCATACATACTCAGAAAATCAGTAAAATAGAACTTTGGTAGGAAGTCCCTTTATGAAGAGCATAGTACTAGAGCGCACTCCGATTCCTTGGATCATACAGGTCTAGACTGTTACAAATGAATTAAGAAGTTAAGTAATTCTCCCAAACATCCATGAGTCATCACAAGACTAAGAAAAATTACTCAAAAACTTGTATAAACTTCAAACCATAGTTCATAATCATGAATTCCATACTTAAAACCAACAAAACGAATTAAACAATCTAAGAAAACTATAAGGTTCACCTCTTAGCTCTAGCTAAGAGATTAGCTAATGAAAAGCATATTAAAAATAAACTAGAACTAAGAAAAGGAAGAAAAACTAGCTGGAGGAGGTTAGGAAGCCTCCTATGACTTGAACTCCTTGCTCCCCACGTCCTTGGTTGCCCTGGAATAGAAGAGAGCACCCCCTTTTATAGTGCTGCAATAGTACAGCAACATAGCAGAATTTGTTTCGCTTGGTACGGCTTAACCAATGGTCGGATTGCCTTCAAAATTGATTTGTAGCTTCCTTGTAATGTTATATTACTCATAGATGATTTAGATTTCCAAGATTGTCCTCTGATTGGCCCACCAATCACATCACCGACCGCCTCTCAAAATCGCGCACTTCGGGTACCTTCAGAACCAGTCATCTTGCTTCCAACGCTCCGGAGTGTACAGACGTCGGATTGATCCCAAATTTGGAACATTAGTAGAAAACTTACTCCTATACATGATAGAAGGATTATATTGTCCAAAAAAATCCCATAATGTGGTCCGAAAATTAGAACAATTAGGGCTTTTATAAACTCTGTGCAGTTGGATCTTTCTGGATGGTCCATCTTTCTTCAACCGGTACGATCAAACCACACATCCTTTTGATCTGAAACTTTTGTGGTTATTCATATATGGATGTGGTCTAAAATATGGTCAAAGTAGATTCTTCATATCATCAATGATGGGCCACCTGGACCGGCCCAGAGTGGAACAGCGAAATCTGGAACTTTCTGGACAGTTCGTATTGTTTTGGCCACCACGATCAATCCGTAGCTCCGATCGACACGAAACCACTTGGGTTAGTTCGGCGTCGAGATCCTCTTCGACATGGATGTGTTGGATTTCCAAATATCATTAATATGGCTTCAGAAAAGTGGTCCGAAAAGTCAGAAACGGGAATGGCCTGCTGTATGCAATCTGGAGTCTGAAACTTGCATGGCCGACCGGTCACGACCGGTCGGACAGGGCTGGCCGACCGGTCATGACCGGTCTGGCCTTCTTTGGCATTACTCCAGCAAGCATGGCCGACCGGTCAAGACCGTTCGGGCTTCCTTGGCCGACCGGTCAAGACCGGTCGGTCTCTTTTTCTTCTTGTTTTCTTCCTTTTCTTTCTTCTATTTTCTTATTTCCTTGCTTCTTTCTTTGCTCCTTTCTTCCTTCAGCCCTCCTTGGGTCTTCATCGAAGGTTCTAAATGTGCCCTTTTGGTCACCAATTGAACCAAGTCACTCTCATTCCTACAATTGCAAAACATGTATTTGATTAGTCTTTAAATCATGAAAATCTTGCATACTGAGTGATGAATTGGGGTTAGAATATGCACAATTAAGAGCTCAACAGTGATCGTGGTTGTAACAATTCTTTTTCATAGTGGATTGTTGGTCTGGACTTGGTCCCGTGGTTTTTACCTCTTTGAGGGTTTTTCAGGTAAAAATCTCTTGTGCTGTGTGGTTTATGATTTGATTTAGTTCATTGCTTTATCATATCCCATAATTCAAGTAGTTTGGGGGACGAGATCCTAAGGTTTTGTGAAACACACCCAACATAAGTAGTATCAGAGAGTTCAGGTTGTTTGAACGGAAGTGGGATCGGTTCTGAATTATGAAAGGTGGCTCATCAAGGATGATTAGCCTCAATGGGTCTAACTGGACCATAGGGAAGGCTAAGATGGAGGACTTGCTTTATTGCAAGGACTTGTATGCTTCAATCTTAGGCACAACACCGAAGATAAAAGATATGCTAGATGATGATTGGAAGAAGTTGGACCAGAAGGCGGTGGGGTTTATTAGACATGGTTGGACGATTCTGTATTCCACCATGTGTCTACAGAAACCTCAGCCGTTAGCCTATAACAGAAATTTTAAGGGTTGTATGAGAGAAAAACAGGCTGCAATATGATCTTCCTGATTAGAAGACTTGTAAATCTCAAGTTCAAGGATAATGGTTATGTGGTTGAGCACATGAATGAAGTCGGCAATATTGTGAACCAGCTCTCCGCTATGAAGATGGTCCTGGATGATGAACTACAGGCTTTGTTATTGCTTAGCTCATTGCTTGATAGTTGGGAGACATTGGTGGTGTCTCTGAGTAACTCCGCACTAGATGAAAAGATGTTCATGAAGTAGGTAACGGGTTGTCTCTTCAATAAGGAGATAAGGAGGAAGTCTTAAGGGTCTACTCAACAAGAGGCCTTTGTGACACAGGATCGGGGAAGAGGAAAGAACAGAAAGGGCGGAAAAGCCCGAGATAAATCCAGAGGCAATTGTAATATCAGGAGAGATGTTGAATGTTGGAACTGTGGTAAGAATAGCCATTATAAAAGTGAATGTCACAAGAAAAATGATCAGAAAGGAAAAGGGAAGGAAAAAGGTGATGAATTAGACTTTACTACAGGTCGGCTCCTTTGGTGACATTGTGGTTATTCTCTCAGTGGATCACGATGTTTGTCTCACGGCTACGAATCAGGACACCGATTGGGTGATCGATTCGGGAGCGTCGTTTCATGCAACTCCACGAAGGGATTTCTTCACAAGCTACAAGCAAGGCAGCTACGATACAGTGAAGATGGGGAACTCTGAAGTATCCTAGATTGTGGGAGTTGGTGATATTTATGTGAGGAACGATGTTGACTGTACATTGGTTCTAAAAGATGTGAGACATACTTCTGACATTCGCCTCAACTTGATGTCGACGAGAAGGTTGGATGTAGCCGGTTATGAGAGTTAGTTTGTTGGCGGGCACTGGAATCAAGGGTTCGATAATTGCAGCAAGAGGGAAAATGTGTTGCACCCTATATAAGACATGTGTCAGCATATGCAAGGGTGAGTTGAACGCAGCAGAAGATTCAGTGACAAACATGTGGCACAGACGGCTTGGCCACAGAAGTGAGAAAAGGCTTCAGCTACTAGCGAAGAAGCGCCTCTTTCCAAAGTTAATAGGTATACCTCTCAAAACCTGTATTGATTGTTTATCAGGAAAACAACATAGAGTTTCATTTGTAAAAACTTCTTCTTATGTTAAGAAAGTGCATGCATTATATTTGCTTTATTCTGATGTTTGTGGTCCTATGAGGACAAAATCCTTGGAAGGGGCATTATATTTTGTCATGTTTATAGATGATGCATCTAGGAGGGTTTGGGCTTATACTTTGAAATCCAAGGACGAGGTCTATGGTGTTGTAGACACCCCACCTTCGGCTACACTGTTGGTAGAGATAGCTGGTTGAACGGAGGACCATACCCCCAAATCCCAAGTCCAAACTCAGCCAAACTCACCCTTGTAAGCCCCATTCCATAGCCCAGTTCAAGCCTGAACCCAGTCAACCCAGTCCTAAACACCACCCTGAAAAACCCTCCATAAAAAAGTCCAGTAAAAAAATCCCAAAAAAAGGTCAAACTCACTGAGTCAACTCGCTGAGTTAACCCGCTGAGTCAACCCATCGAGTCAACCCGTCGAGTCAAAACACCGAGTCAACCCGTTGAGTCAACCCGTCGAGTCAAACCACCGAGTCGACCCGCTGAGTCAACTCACTGAGTCGACCAGCGAGTCCAACAGCAGCCCCGAGGGAACGGCCGTACTCGCTGGAAACCGAGGAGCGGCCGTACGGGCGGCCCATGGCAGGCCGCCTGGACAAAATTACGACTTCTGCCACTGCTCGCTGCTATAAATACCCCCTCCCCTTCTCAATCCATTAAAACCACTCAGATAGAGAGAGCCCGTCCGTCTGAGTCACCCTCCTTCATCCTTTAGCCCATTCCTTCACCAAGGAGAGCCCGAGTGAGGAGAGCCTAGCCCTGGTCCAGCCCAGCCTGACCACTGGTCCAAGCCTCCCAAGCCACCCAAGTCTTGATCCAGCCACTCGAAGCCAACCCTTGCGACACCTCCGTCCACCCAGCTACTCTTTCCCAGCATCATCTCATTTGCATCTAGCATAAGTACAACATTTACTTTTCTTCCAATCCCCCTGCTTCACTACAAGCACCTTGATTACTCAAACACACATGCATATGTCTTTATATTAAGCACCTGTCAGTTCGAGCGTATGCTCTGGGCTTGCCCGTTGTTGGAACCTGCCCATCAGAAACTCTTACTGTTCAGACCTGCATTCATGCTTCACTAAAAGCACCTTGATTACTCAAGCACACTGCATACGTCTTACATTAAGCACCTGTCAGTTCGAGCGTACGCTCTGGGCTTGCCCGTTGTTGGAACTTGCCCATCAGAAACTCTTACTGTTCAGACCCACATTCATGCATCATGTCATTCATGAGAATATACGAGGATTAAATTAGACTTTCAAGTATTCGATCGATTCTGTGAAGTAGAGACCGTACTTCGGTACGGGCAGTGTGTGGGGTGCTTAACCTCTTCCCTACCCTGTAACCGTGATCCCTTACCTTGAATCTCTGGCCGCAGATCAACAGGAGTCATTTTAGAGGAAGGAATCTTCGGATTCTCTTCTCTAACGTTTCTACAGGGTCTAGCCGACTGTAGATTCGAAGTAACTGGCTAGTGGCGACTCTGAACTCACTTAAACATATCCAGCTTAACACGACAACCAAACAAAGCCCTCGAGTACGAGGCAAGCCAGTGGCACAAACAGCGATTTCGCACTCACGCACCTCTTCTTCTTCTTCTTCCGAAAGGAAAGGGAGAACGACGTCGTGTGGGAGCGCGGGAAAATCGGCGAGGGTCCACAGGTGTGTTTAAAATGTTTCATGCCATGGTCGAGAGAGAGACAGGTAGATCATTGAAGTGCATTCACACTGACAATGGTAGTGAATACATCGGGGCCTTTCATGAGTATTGCAAGTCCCTAGGTATACAGCATGAACAGACAGTGCTCAAGGACCCTAGCACAATGGTGTATCTGAACGAATGAATCACACCATTGTAAAGAGAATCAAATGCATGTTATCTCATGCGAAATTGCCCAAGATGTTCTGGGGAGAAGCAATGCACACAGCAGTGTATTTGATAAACAGGTCTCCATCAACCTCGTTGAATGGAGAAGTACCTGAGAAGGTGTGGACTAGACGTGATCCTTCGTACAGTCATCTCAGGGTGTTTGAGTGAATTCGTTCACGTACTAAAGGACGAGAGGTCCAACCTCGATACGAAGATCAACTAGTGTGTGTTGTTAGGGTACGATGATGAAAATTTCGGTTACAAATTATGGGATCCTATCGAGAAGAAGCTAGTCAGGAGCAGAGATGTGGTTTTCATTGAAGATCAGTGTATAAAAGACATTGAAAAGCTAGAGAAGACCCAACCCAGTTCAAGTGAGCTGATGACATGGATCCGGTTACTCTTCTCGTAGTGCCTAATGATGGGAGAGTATAGCAAGATGCAGAGGACATGGGAGTTCCTACAGAAGATGGATCGGGAGAGCAGCCCCCACTTGATCCATCTGATGAGTCACAGGTGAGGAAGACATCTAGGGAGAGACATCCGTCCAAGAAGTACTCGCCGCATGAGTACATTATGCTTACTGATGGGGGAGAGCCAAAAGACTATTCTAAGGCCCCATCCAACAAGTATAAGGGGGATTGGTTGAAAGCTATACAAGAGGAGATGGAATACTTGCATAAGAATCACACCTATGATATGGTGAAATTGCCTGAGGGCAAGAAAGCTCTGAGCAATAAGTTGTTGTTCAGAAAGAAGATTGAGCAGAAGAATTCATAGACGAGGTTCAAGGCCAAACTTGTGGTGAAAGGTTTTGGTCAGAGGAAATGAATAGACTTCGAGGAAATATTCTCACCGGTGGTGAAAATGACATCCATACGGATGTTGCTTAGGTTAGCGGTTAGCATGTATCTGGATATAGAGCAGTTAGATGTTAAAACTGTCTTCCTCCATGGTGACCTGGAAGAAGAGATCTACTGCACCAACCAAAGGGGCTCGAAGTCAAGGACAAAGAGAATATGGTGTGTAGGTTAGGAAGAGCTTGTATGAACTGAAACAAGCTCTAAGACAATGGTACAAGAAGTTCGACTCATTCATGTTAAAGCATGGATATGACAGAACGGAGTCGGACCATTGTGTGTTCACGTGCAAGTTCTCAAATGGTGATTTCTTAGTTCTACTATTATACGTTGATGACATGCTCATCACGGGAAAAGACATCAAGAAGATTGACAGGTTAAAACAGGAGTTGGGCAAGTCGTTTGTGATGAAAGACTTGGGCACAGCTAGACAGATCCAAGGAATGGAGATAACCTGTGACAGAAGCAGCAAAAAGCTTTGGTTGTCACAAGAGCAGTATATTGAGAAAGTCCTAGAGTGGTTTAATATGAATACAGCGAAGCCGGTTAGTACTCCACTAGATGGACACTTCAAATTGAGCGACAAGCAGTGTCCCAAGACGAAGGCAAAGGTGGATGAGATGTAGAAGATATCATACGCCTCAGCGGTAGGAAGTTTGATATATGCTATGGTGTGTACATGCCCAAACTTAGCGTATGCGGTTGGTGTTGTCAGCCGATATCTTGCCAATCCTAGCAAAAAATATTGGGCAGTGGTGAAGTGGATACTACGGTATCTGAGAGGCTCATCCAGGTTAAGCCTATGCTATGGTGATAGAAAACTTATGTAAGAAGGCTACACAGATGCAGATATGGTAGGTGACATAAACTCCGAGAAGCCTACATCGGGGTTCATGTTCATGTTTGCAGGGGGAGCGGTCTTTTGGCAGAGTAAGCTATAGAAGGTCATAGCATTGTCGACGACAGAGGCCAAGTACAGCGCGGTCACAGAAGCATGTGAAGAGATGCTTTGGATGAAGAGGTTCCTACAGGAACTCAGCCTGAAGCAGGAGCAACATGTGGTCTATTGCGTTAGCCAGAGTGCGATACACTTGAGCAAGAATTCAAGTCAGCATTACAAGTCGAAGCAAATAGAGATTCGGTATCACTGGATCAGGGATACCTTAGAACACAAGGTGTTACAGCTTGAGAAGGTCCACACGGACAATAATGAGTCAGACATGATGACCAAGGCTTTGTTAAGGGCAAGTTTGAGGTTTGTAGAAACCTAGCTGGCTTAAAGAAGGCAGATTCCACCTGAGTTGGAAAGGGGAGATTTGATGGGGTTTTCCTCATCAGGTGTAGAGGAGAAGATAGTGCAGCTTGGGTGTGATCGGGTGCCCGGCCGGTTCTGGTCATGCGACCGAAATTCACCCAGATGGATAGTTTATCACCGGCCTGGTTCATAACAGTCAGGCGCCCGATGTGTAGTTTCCTATTTTGGCTCTGTTTTTTCAGTTGCTCTATTTAAGAAGTTCCAAAATGAGATTAGGGTATCCCAATAGGTTGTTTACACGTCTACGGTGAGAGAGAGAGAGAGAGAGAGAGAGAGAGAGAGAGAGAGAGAGAAAACAGGAAGAGAGGAAGAGAAGAGAGAGAGGAAGCTTGTTGAAAGAGGAGGTTTTGCTTGTGAAGGTGATTTACAGTGTAATCAACGTCTCGGCTCTTCAACGTCCTCGTGCTAGGTGAGATCTGTTCGCTCGCCTGAAGTACAAGGCTGCGATGTAGTAATAAATCTCGGTAAGACCGATGTCGATCCATAGGGAATTAGAGAACAACTTCTAGACTATTCCAACAACTAGGATTGCAACAGTTTAAAGGTTTCAATTGAGATAATTATGCTAAAACAGTAACGTAAGAAAAAACAGTAATTAAAGGCAGTAAGGCTTTCAAGGATCCACTTGTAGTAATCCCATGTCAATCCAATCAATCCAAGCATAAAACTCAACTAGATGTGAAGTCCTATCTCTCATCTAGTTGGAAAATAAAGTATTAAAGCACATTCAATCTCACTTAAGTTGAACTTCCAAGTTCTAGTCCCATTTAACCACATATAGAATTCGAAATCATAGCCTTCAGAGTAACAGCCATGCCTATGGACTATGGCATGCTCAAGGGTTACCATAATTCGAATCTAATCAAGCTAGCAAAACATGATAATCTCAGAGAATTGCAAGGAATCCATATCCGGAGCACATAAACTCTCATAAAACTTCTAAAAATATCAGTTTTAAGAACTAGAACATTCAAATTTTGAAGTTGAAGAAAAGCTACTTGAATTAAACTGAATCAAACATGAAATTAGCTACAAGCTTCACCTCTCAGCCTTAGCTGAGAGATTCTTGTCGAGCATTATCATACTACAACTAGAACTCATAAAAGAAAACTAGAAAACATAAAAACCCGGAGTTTGGAGGGTTGCAAATGCTCCACGATGGCTTCCTTCCTCTCCCACGAAGTTCCTTTGCTTCTGTGATCCCTTAGGAAGAGACCCTAGGTGTCCTTTTATAGTGGGGAAGCTCTCTTACGTCAGAAACATCTAGAATTTGCGTAAGGATACGCAATGCGCAGAGAAAATCGGAGCCCGAGTTTAGAAATTGTCGTTTTTACACATGGCCGACTGGTCACGGCCGGTCGGACTGGGCTGGCCGACTTGTCTTGACCGGTCGGACTGCATATGTTAAAGGTCCAGCGTGCACAGGGGGTGGTCAACAGCGTGACTGACTGGTCTTGACCGGTTGGACTGTGTAGCTTGAACGTCCAGTGAGTGAAATAGTGTGGCCCGACCTGTTGGCCGACCGGTCAAGACTAGTTGGACCAACTAGTCCTTTGTCCAGTAGTCTTCCAAAGTGGTCGGCAGACTGGTCAGGACCGGTCGGGCCTGTTGTTTCCTTCTTTTTCTTCTTTTCTTATTTCTTCTCTATCTTCTATTTGATTTCTTCTTTCTTTGGTCCCCCTTCAATCTTCATCCAATGCATCTAAATACGTTCTTTTGGTCTCCAATTAGGTGAAGTTCGCTCTCATTCCTACAATAAAAAAACATGCATTAGATGAGCCTTTTAAACGTGCAAACCATGCTTATAATGTGATGTAATGGGCAATATCATGTATAAATTGGAGGCTCAACACACCCCCCAACTAGCTTTTTGCTAGTCCTGAGCAAAACATGCGTGAAACAAGTTCAAACCTCTAAAACCCAACTCTCCTTAATAAACTATGTTTCTATCCATTCCAAGACATATAAGTATAAAATTTGGAAAAAATAGGTGATAAAAGTTGAAACCTCAAACTCTCAAAACATAATAAGTGTCTATATGAAATTTTCGCTGATTGATTGATGAATAGAAGAACTTGAACAAAATTCGACCTAGTGTGCATAGTGAAAGTTCATCTCATAAGTTTCTGGGATTATCTTCTTCATAGATCAACTGAACTATGGATCTCAAGGTGTACAGAGCAACAACAAGCAAATGATAGGAATTTGCCTTATCGTCCTTCCGACGGCTTTCACACTACGTCTCATTTCCGGCTTTGGTTACGGGTAGACCATCCCCCAGTTGGTAATAGGTAGCCCTTTTCGAAATTTTCCACCATTTTTCCATCATTCCCAATTTCATCTTGCCTTTTCCTTTTTCTTTTAAATTAGATAGGATTTTTAGAAATCCATATCTTCCGTTATTTTCCCTTGGACAAGGATGGACAAAGTACCCCGGCTTGGTTTCTCAACACCTCAAATCTAAGTCTAGCTAATCCACAAATCACATAATCCTTCCAACCCATGAAAATCGTGTAATATGAACTAGGTGTAAGAGTGTTCAAATTTTGTATCAATCACATAAATAAGGAGATTCACATATAAAACTATTATATCAAGAGAAATTCAAGACTTGCAATATCACTCACTTCGTATCTCCTTTTCTTATACTCGTATCATCTCGAATGTATAGAAATAAGGTTTTCTAAAAGAGTTTTGAAATTTTAGAAAATTCAAAAAAATTTGAACATATAATGCTCGAAATGTTGCAAACTGCTAGATGAAGAATCTCATCTCACACCCCAACCAAATCTTACATTGTCCTCAATGTAAAAAAAAAAATATGCAATGAGCATGAACATGAGAGCAATGGTGAAATATAAGAGAGTAAGAACAATAATACCTGAGAGAGTCGATCATGGAAGTCTACAACTCCAACAACTAAATCTATTAAGCACACAAAACTAAAACAGAAAAACAACTAAACATATCTATACTATACCTCAGTCAGACTAGGAGATCAATCATCCTGATACACAGGATCATTCAGAGTGATGGACATGTCCTCTGAATCAAATTTCTCAACAAATGGTTTAAGGTGTTGTCCATTAACTTTAAAACAATTACCATTTGCTGAATTCTCAATCTCAACAGCCCCATCAGGATAAACTTCTTTGACAATATATGGGTCGGTCCATCGAGATCGTAATTTTTCGAGAAAAAGATGAATTCGGGAATTGTACAAGAGCACTTTCTGACCCTCATGAAAGGATTTCCAGAAGATATGTTTGTCATGAAAGGCCTTCATCCTACTCTTGTAAATTCTCGAGTTCTCATAAGCATTGTTCCAGATCTCATCAAGCTCATTAAGTTGGAGTTTGCGAAGCGAGCTAGCCTTGTCAATGTCAAAATTTAATGCTTGAATTGCCCAATAGGCTTTGTGTTCAATCTCCACAGGCAAGTGGCAAGATTTCCCATAGACAATTCTATAAGGGGACATTCTAATGGGTGTCTTGTAAGCGGTATGGTGAGCCCAAAGCGCATCATTTAATCTTAGTGACCAATCTTTGTGGTCCGGCCTCACTGTCTTTTCCAAAATCTGTTTGATTTCCCGATTGGAGGTTTCAGCTTGCCCACTTGTCTATGGGTGGTATGGGGTACTCACTTTATGCCGAATGCCATATTTCTTCATTAAGGCTTCAAAAGGCCTATTGCAAAAGTGAGAACCACCATCACTAATGATGGCTGGAGGCGTCCCAAATCTAGAAAGTATGTTTTCTCTGAGCTTCTGGACGACCGGTTGTGAAATGGCAAAAACAGTCTAGAGAGTTCTTTTAGATTTTTGACCTATCTATTGACTATGCGACCGGTCGGACGACCGTTCTGAGCGCTGGCCGACCGGTCCAGCTTGGTCTAGTGAAAAGTGCAGCAATGGAGAAGTCCCTGTTGAGTTGCAGACTGGTCGTGACAGACCGGTTAGACGACCGGTCCTCAGTGCTGTGTATTCTGTACTTCCTCATTCTTCTCTCTCTCTCTCTTGCTTCTTTCTCCTATCTTTGGCACTTAATTCTTTGGTCTTCAATGTGTCCAAAATGACTCTTTTAACCATGAATTGGTGAAGTCCCCCTCTCATTCCTACAATCACAAAACACATATTTAGTAGGCCTTTTAAACATGCAAACCATGTATATAATGTGATGTAATGGGCAATCTTATGTATAAATTGGAGGTTCAACACACCCCCCAACTAGCTTTTTGCTAGTCCTGAGCAAAACATGCTTGAAACAAGATCAAACTTCCAAAACCCAACTGTTGGGGCTCAAATTCTCACCCATTCTAAAATAGTATTCGGTGATCCATCTACGATGATTTGGACTGATTTCGAGATCCAAAATACTCGAAAAATGCCAGTGCAACCCTAACATGCGCAATCATGACCGAAACCTATAAATGTCATTTCAGGGCAGAATCGAACATGCGGATCAATGCCAAATGATCCGAAATGCCATAAAACCCTTAACCTGCAAGTTTCAAAGTCGCGCGATGCATATCCTTACCTACGCGCACCGAAATGCGTTTTGCCCGTCTGGAGCTGACCCAAAGGGCCCTGAAAGCCTACGTGTACCATTTCGGGCTAGAATTAGACATGCGGATAGCCGCCAAATGATCCGGAATGCCCGAAAAACCTTAAGTAGCAAGTTTGAAGTCCTTACGATGTATATTTCTATGTGCGCGCTTCCCGGGATAATATTCTTGTACAAATAGCCGATTAGAGGGTCCAAATTGGGAAGGAACTACCAAAATTCACAGCAAATGACCATCGGTACCCCACCCCATCCATTTAGGAGGTCGATCATGGCCTAAAGGCGGCTTGGCATCAGTGACTTCGGTATCTGAAAAGGTAGCCCCCCTTTGAAGGTCGCCCATCGGAGCCCAAAACCTGAAATATTCTAAGTAATGGAACATGCATTCGCTCACTCTCTCTCCACATGCGGATGTAATGAGGAGACATGCATTTTCCCTCTCACCACATGCACATGAGAGCTCTCTCTCTCCATTTTCAATATTCTAAATAAAATAAAAATATAAAAAATCATGAAAATATTATAAGTGGGGCCACATGCGGCCAACACAGAGGCCACATGCGCCCATACGAAGGGCACATGCGCCCACACCAAGCCACATGCGCCTGATGCATGGTGACATGCGCATGATCCCATCACATGCGCATGACTCCTCTCTCCAAATGCATGCGCATGCACTCCTTTTTACAGACAACATGCGTCAGGTACCCGATACCCGATTAACATACTATAAATACCCCACTCTTCTAAATCAGGAGGAGGCTTCATTTTCTGAGAAGGATCATTAGAACAAGGTAAAAATCCTTGCCGGAATTCTCCATGGGCTATAGACATGCGCCCATACCCTCGTCGGATGCCATCGCCAGAAAGGGATTTCTCCCACCGGAAGGAGAAGATTCAAATTTCTCCAAAGTCGCATGACATGCGCCCATACTTTGGAGGGGAATGTGCAAATATGCACTAAGGGGCATAATGACATGCGCCCATGCAAGCTACATGCGCCCGGGAGAGCCACATGCGCTCACCTCCCATCCATCCTCTCTCTCCTTCCTTTTCTTCTCATCACATGCGCTTGAGGGAGAGGGCACATGCGCCCACCTCAGCCACCTATGCCCACATCCCATAGTAGGTGCGCCCAAACGCTGATTGGGAGGTGGGGCCTTCTATGATGTGGCCCGCCTTCGATCTAAATCGGTTTTCGATCAAACCGATCCTCCTGGACACACATCTATGCCCTCTATCCATCCCCCGGACTGGATTCGCCAACGGTCGATGTTAAGTGGGCCAAATCAGCAATTTGATCAAAAGGGCCAACACCTAGCCAATATTGCAAACCTCGGAAACCCTTCCGAAAGAGCCGGAAACGACCAAAATCGAGAGGAATCAGGCGGAATTTGACCGAACCCGAGAGGGAGACTTCTCTCCGCCATAACATGATATATCATAATCATGCACCGCAACAAGGTTATCCAAACTCAGGAGTCCCAAATACCTTAATCAAGTGGTCAGCAGGCCCACGACTTAGTTGTTTTCAGCCCTGGGAAGTGTCATGTTGGCTCAGAAATCGACTTACGCTAAACAAATCGAAATGCGATTGCACTGCGACCCTCATGGACATAATCCACCCCTATCCAAAGACGATCGTGACAGGTATTCACCAAATCCTCTGATCAGATCGTAAACAGACCTTGGGAAGTGCCCTGATGGCCCAAATGTCTACTAATGCCAAGTGAAATCAATCACAATCACAAAGACGCGAGGGCAAAATATCGACGACATAAAGATATATACGAAGCGGGTTGATCAAATCAAATGCATAATTTGTCTGATACACTGAACATCTAGCATAAATGCAATCTTCTCTTGAGCATGCATAAAAAATAGTTACTTTGTACTGTACTCATTTGCATCCATTGCATGAATTTATTTCATCTCGGATCGAGATACGAAACTAAATCGAAGGGGACTATGGTTATCATCGAAAACCATAATGAAAGAGTTCTAAACGTCTGAAATACTTCATCGTTAAGACCAGTTGATGTGCGGCCTGTCCAAGACAGGATCCGTCAGTTGAGTGGCTAAGGGAATGAGTGCCTTCCAGTAAGTCACCCATCCCAGTGGAGACGGTCGGTAGCCCTGGCTGCAGTAAGTGGACGCCCTGGAGTGTATCTTTGAAAGTCATATCAGTCCATAGAGACGCATCATGACACTGAGATATACGACTCGGTCGAAACCCTGTTTGCACAAAGACCCCATGGAGTGCCCTCCAGCAAGTCACCCGTCCCAGCGGAGACGGTCACTGGCCCTGGTTGCAGTAAGTGGACGCCCTGGAGTGTATCTTTGAAAGTCATATCGTCCATAGAGACGCGTCATGACACTGAGATATACGACTCGGTCGAAACCCTGTTTGTACAAAGACCCCATGGAGTGCCCTCCAGCAAGTCACCCGTCTTCAGCGGTGATGGTCACTGGCCCTGGTTACAGTAAGTGGACGCCCTGGAGTGTATCTTTGAAAGTCATATCGTCCATAGAGACGCGTCATGACACTGAGATATACGACTCGGTCGAAACCCTGTTTGCACAAAGACCCTATGGAGTGCCCTCCAGCAAGTCACCCGTCCCAGCGGAGACGGTCACTGGCCCTGCTTGCAGTAAGTGGACTGCCCTGGAGTGTATCTTTGAAAGTCATATCGTCCATAGAGACGCGTCATGACACTGAGATATACGACTCGGTTGAAACCCTGTTTGCACAAAGACCCCATGGAGTGCCCTTCAGCAAGTCACCCGTCCCAGCGGAGACGGTCACTGGCCCTGGTTGCAATAAGCGGACGCCCTGGAGTGTATCTTTGAAAGTCATATCGTCCATAGAGATGCGTCACGACACTAAGATATACGACTCGGTCGAAACCCTGTTTGCACAAAGACCCCATGGAATGCCCTCCAGTAAGTCACCCGTCCCAGCGGAGACGGTCACTGGCCCTGGTTGCAGTAAGTGGACGCCCTGGAGTGTATCTTTGAAAGTCATATCGTCCATAGAGACGTGTCATCACACTGAGATATACAACTCGGTCGAAACCCTGTTTGCACAAAGACCCCTATGGAGTGCCCTCCAGTAAGTCACCTGTCCCAGTGGAGACGGTCACTGGCCCTGGTTGCAGTAAGTGGACACCGTGTAGTGTATCCCTGAAAGTCATATCGTCCATAGAGACGCGTCATGACACTGAGATATACGACTCGATCGAAACCCTGTTTGCACAAAGACCCCATGGAGTGCCTTCCAACAAGTCACCCGTCCCAGGGGAGATGGTCACTGGCCCTGGTTGCACTAAACGGAAACCGTGGAGTGTATTTCTGAAAGTCATATCGTCCATAGAGACGCGTCATGACACTGAGATACATGACTCAGTTAAAATCCTGGTTGCTACTCAACTACGAAAACCCGAAGGAGTATGGGACTGACATCTAACTGGTCTTAACAATGGCTTAGTCCATAATAAATCCTAGACTTGGTCTCGACAACCATGAACTCGAGACTATAATCCCTGACGATTTAAACTACTTGCTCGAT
This sequence comes from Liriodendron chinense, assembly GCA_003013855.2. Classification (NCBI taxonomy): domain Eukaryota; kingdom Viridiplantae; phylum Streptophyta; class Magnoliopsida; order Magnoliales; family Magnoliaceae; genus Liriodendron; species Liriodendron chinense. The sequence goes on from PVNU02001406.1 coordinate 1,418,787, forward strand.
CTATCCGAGCTTCATTCCTTTAATATTCCATCTATTGTATAACTGCAATTCATAGTGGAATCTTGTCGCTTTGTGCCGTGGTTTTCTCCCGTAAGGGTTTCCACGTAAAAATCTATGTGTTGTCTATGCTATGCTTTATTTATATTTATGCTCTTTAATGCTTTATTTAATTCATTTATGAAACATGCATGCATTTACTTTTGCCTTCTAATCAAGGGTGATCATCCGTTGATGTAATCGAGGGTTCGTGACCAGTTCACAGCCCGAAATGTAAAAGATCTCGGAATCTCTGGAATAAAATTCACCTCGCGGTGCTTTCTCGTGTATACTTTGTGATTGCTTATGATTGTCTATGAATGTCTCTATACTCAGAATTCCCCCAGAATAATGAAACACAGAAAAAAGACTACTGACGAGAGGTTCGATTTTTCTAAGTTCTAACACCAACTTTCCTTCAGAAACCATATTTCTATCCATCTGAGACATGCAAGTGTAAAATTCAGAAAAATGAGGTGATAGACGTTAAAACCTTAAATTCTCAAAATATAATAAGTGTCCATATGAAATTCCCGCTGATTGATTGATAAATAGAAGAAGTCGAACAAAATTCAACCTAGTGTGCCTAGTGAAAGTTCATCTCATGAGTTTCTGGGATTATCTTCTTCATAGATCAACTAAACTATAGATCTCAAAGTGTACAGAGCAACAACAAGCCAATGACAGGAATTTGCCTTACCGTCCTTCCGACGTCTTTCACACTATGTCCCATTTCCTGCTTTGGTTACGGGTAGACCATCCCCCGGTTGGTAATAGGTAGCCCTTTTCGAAATTTTCCACCATTTTTCCATCATTCCCAATTTCATCCTTCCTTTTCCTTTTTCTTTTAAATTAGATAGGATTTTTAGAAATCCATATCTTTTGTTATTTTCCCATGGACAAGGATGGACAAAGTACCTCAGATTGGTTTCCCAACACCTTAAATCAAAGTCTAGCTAATCCACAAATCACATAATCTTTTCAACCCATGAAAATCGTGTAATGTGAACTAGGTGTAAGAGTGTTCAAATTTTCTATTAATCACATAAATAGGGGAATTCACATATAAAACCATTATTTTAAGAGAAGTCCGAGACTTATAGCATCACACACTTCGTATCTCCTCTTCTTATACTCGTATCATCTCGAATGCAAAGAAATAAGGTTTTCTAAAAGAGTTTTGGAATTTTAGAAAATTCGAAAAAAATTCACATATGGTGCTTGAAATGTTGCAAACTGCTAGATGAGGAATCTCATCTCACCCCCCAACCAAATCTTACATTGTCCTCAATGTAAAAGGATATGCAATGAGCATGAACATGAGAGCAATGGTAAAACAAAAAGAAGTGAGAACAATAGTACCTGAGAGAGTCGATCGTGGAAGTCTACCACTCCAACAACTAAATCTACTGAGCTCGCAAAAACTAAAACAGAAAAAAAAACCTACCTACTCTATACCTCCGTCAGACTAGGAGATCAATCATCCTGATACACAGGATCATTTAGAGTGATGGACATGTCCTCTGAATCAAATTTTCAACAAATGGTTTAAGGTATTGTCCATTCACTTTAAAACAATTACCATTTGCGGCATTCTCTATCTCGACAGCCTCATGAGGAAAAACTTCTTTAATAATGTATGTGTCGGTCCATCGAGATCGCAATTTTCCCGAAAAAGATGAAGTCGGGAATTGTACAAGAGCACTTTCTGACCCCCATGGAAAGATTTTCTGAAGATGTGCTTGTCATGAAAGGCCTTCGTCCTACTCTTATAAATTCTCGAGTTCTCATAAGCATCATTCCGGATCTCATTAAGCTCATTTAATTGGAGTTTGTGAAGCGAGCTAGCCTTGTCAATGTCAAAATTTAAAGCTGGAATTGCCCAATAGGCTTTGTGTTCAATCTCCACAGGCAAGTGGCAAGATTTTCATAGACAAGTTTATAAGGGGACATTCCAATGGGGGTCTTGTAAGCGGTATGGTGAGCCTAAAGCGCATCATCTAATCTTAGTGACCAATCTTTTCGATCCGGCCTCACCGTCTTTTCCAAAATCCGTTTGATTTTTCGATTGGAAATTTCAGCTTGCCCACTTGTCTGTAGGTGGTATGGGGTACTCACTTTATGCCTAATGCCATATTTCTTCATTAAGGCTTCAAAAGGCCTATTGCAAAAGTGAGAACCACCATCACTAATGATGGCTTGAGGCGTCCCAAATCTGGAAAGTATATTTTCTTTGAGGAACTTTAGAACCGTGCGATGATCGTTGGTTCTACATAGAATAGCCTCTATCCATTTAGACACATAGTCTACGGCAAGCAATATATAGACATGTCAAAAAGATGAGGGAATGGATCCCATGAAATCGATGCCCCAACAGTCAAAGACTTCAAGATGTTGAATTGGGGTAAGAGGCATCATATTTCGATGGGATAATCCTCCTAACTTTTGGCAACGCTCGTAAGCTTTGCAAAACTTGTGGGTGTCCTTAAATAGAGTGGGCCAATAAAAACCACACTGCAGAATTTTTGTAGTGATTTTCTTGGCAGAAAAATAACCCCCACATGCTTGATCATGGCAAAAGGAGATGACAGGAATTATGTTCATCATCAAGGACACATCTCCTTATAATTTGGTCTGAGAAATATTTAAAAAGTAAAGGTTCATCTCAGAAAAATCTGCGCACTTCCCTTAGAAATTTACATTTATCCTGCGCAGTCCAATGAATCGGCATCGCACCTGTGGAAAGATAATTGGCTATGTTAGCGTACCATGGTGGATGCATAGCAACAATGAGTTGCTCATCAGGGAATGAGTCCTCAATGGGTGACTCGTCAATGGAATTAGGTAGGACTAGGCAGGATAGATGATCCGCCACCACATTTTTTATTCCCTTCTTGTCCTTGATCTCCAAATCGAATTCTTGAAGGAGTAGGATCCATCTAAGAAAACTGGGGCTTGGCATCCTTCTTAGAAAGAAGGTATTTCAGCGCCGCATGATCTGTGTAAATGATGACCTTGGATCCTATTAAGTAAGGCCTGAATTTGTCCAAGGCAAAGATGACGGCTAGGAGCTCTTTCTCCGTAGTCGTGTAATTAACTTGGGCGAATTCAAGGTCCTACTTGCGTAGTAGATAACATGGGGCTTCTTATCCTTCTTTTGGCCTAACACCACTCCAATAGTATAATCGCTCGCGTCGCACATCAATTTAAAAGGTATGGACCAATCCGGTGGCTTGCATAATAGGAGCGGTTGTCAACATGTCTTTTAGCTTTGAAAAAGCTAATTGACATTTGGCACTCCACTCAAATTGGTTCTCCTTTTGGAGAAGGTTACATAAGAGCCTAGAGATGTGATTAAAGTCCTTTATGAACCTTCTATACAAACTGGCGTGTCCAAGGAAGGACAACACATCTCGTATGCTTTTGGGTGGTGGTAGATTGAAAATTATGTCAATTTTGCCCGGTCTACCTCTATTCCATTGGACGAGATGATATGTCCAAGGACTATTCCTCTTTGTACCATAAAATGACACTTTTCCTAGTTTAAAACGAGGTTCTTTTCCTCACACCTCATCAAGACCAACTTCAAGTGATTGAGGCACTCATCAAAAGTACAACAAAAAATTGAAAAATCATCCATGAACACCTCAAGAAATTCACCCACCATGTCTGAGAAAATACTCAACATGCATCGTTGGAATGTGACGGGTGCATTACATAGCCCGAATGACATTCTTCGGTATGCGAAGTACCAAACGGGCGTGTAAATGTGGTTTTCTCTTGGTCCTCTAGGGCTATTTCAATTTGGTTGTAGCCTGAATAGTCATCTAGGAAGCAATAATAGGAATGACCCACTAACCTCTCCAAAATTTTATCCATGAATGGGAGAGGGAAGTGGTCCTTCCTAGTGACCATGTTAAGCTTCCGATAATCAATGCACATACACCAACCGGTGGTTACTCTAGTCGGTATAAGTTCATTGTTGTCATTTTCTATGATAGTAATACTGGATTTCTTAGGGACAACTTGAGTAGGACTCACCCATTAGCTAACCGAGATGGGGTAGATGATACCCACATCTCGTAGCTTTAACACCTCGGCTTTGACAACCTCCATCATGTTTAGATTTAGCCTTCTTTGGGGTTGTCTAGTCATTTTTGCATTTTCTTCGAGGTGTATACGGTGAGTACAAACTGAAGAATCTATCCCTTTGAGATCCGTTATTGTCCAACTTATGGCTCCCCTATTTTCTTTGAGTAGCTCAATCAACTTGAGCTCTTGATCTTTCCTTAGGTGAGAGGCAATGACAATTGGGAATGTTTCCTCTTGACCTAAGTATACATATTTAAGCTTGGATGGCAATGGTTTAAGGTCAAGCTTCGGTGGTTTGATGTTAGACGGTAGAGGCCTTGATGTGGTTGGTGGCAATCTTTCAAAATGGTGGTCTCTTAATATTCAATGCTTGCACAATTTCACTAATGATGGGGTCTTTGGAATCCTCAAAATGTGCCAAGCATGTCTCCAAGCTTTCTAGTGGTTCAAGTTGGAGGAGCTCTTCTTCTTCAAGAGATTCGAGCATGTTTACCTCGAAGAGCTCGTCATCATCAACATCCCTGTGCCTTTTGCCCAAGTGGAACACATTCACCTCTAATGTCATGTTCCCAAAGGATAATTGCATTACCCCGTTCTGACAATTGATGATTGCGTTTGATGTAGCTGTTAGAACTAGAAAAATCAACCGCTCGTCGGCAGTCTTTTTCCTGTGTTCCCTTATTATGGGGAATTCTGAGTATAGAGACATTCATAGACTGATCATAAGCAATCACCAAGTGTACGCAAATGAGGTATCGCAAGGTGAATTTTATTCCAGAGATTCTGAGATCTTTTACATTCCAGGCTGTGATACTGGTCACGAGCCTTTAATTACATCAATGGATGATCACCCTTGATTAAAAGGCAAAAGTAAATGAATGGATATATCATAGATAAGTTAAATCAAGCATTAAGAGAGCATGAATGTAAATGAAACAAATCACAAACAACATAAAGATTTTTACGTGGAAACCCTTGCAGGAGAAAACCACGGCACAAAGCGATAAGATTCCACTATGAATGTAGTTATACAATAGATAGAATGTTAGAAAAAAAGCCTGAATAGATCGAACAAGTAATTTAAATCATCAGGGATTATGGTCTTGAGTTCATGGTTGTATAGACCTATTTGTTTTCTTGTTATGGACTGAACCACATTTCTTAGACAAGTCGGATGTCTATGTCCCATTTTCTTTCAGACTGTCCGGGTTGAGAGACTGTCAGGATTCGAGCGGTGCAACTCTGGGCCCGCGCCTGTTACTGTGAACAGATGATCGCTGGAATACACGATCCTCGAATGTTGGTCGGCATAACCCAAGGCCCGCGCCCGTATTTTTATGACGGGTGACCTTAGGAGAGCACTCTCCAACATTCTCGAACGAGGTTTTTTAATCGAGTGGTGCAACTCTGGACCCGCGCCTGTTACTGTGAATAGGTGACCGTTGGAATACACGAACATCGAAATGTTGGTCGGCATAACCTAAAGCTTGCGCCTGTTACTGTGAACAGGTGACCTTAGGAAAGCAATCCGCAACTGCCTCATCAGCTCAACCGACGGACCCGTTATCGATGGGTAGGGCATCGACTGTCTTTTTCATAGTGGCAGTCCATAGCAAGATGTTTCAAGCTTAGTTTGAACTCTTTGTTTGTGGTTTCTCGTGGTAACCATAACCCCTTAGGTTTAGCCTCGGACCTTTTTCTGGGATGAATAGAGCTTTGTACAGTAAAGTAAACGTATTTCTTCTGGAGTCGGGCGACTCGTCTTCGAGAACACTCTTTCTTCTGAGTATTTTCAATGATCTGTTTGGGATTAAATAGGCTTTATCAAGCCAAGATCCTTTGAGGATTCAATATTCAATAGGCTGGATCGGCTATTTTCGATGCCTGCAAGTGGCTAAGTGTAGGGTCCGATGGACTCCTGTTCATGCCAATTTCTTATGAATAATGGGGATCGGTGCCCCGTAAATGCTTAACTCGGCTGTTGGATATCCTGAGTACTTTAGCTTTGCCTCGACGTCTTTGAGATCGCGGTTGATTTTAACTGGCATTAGTCAATTTTCAAGCCAACAGGGCACTTCCCAGGGCTGAAAATGACTGAGTAGTGGACCTGTTTGCGGTCTGCTTAGAGAAATTGGTGAGTATTATCGATAACTGTCTTTGAACAGGGGTGGATTACGTCCACAAAGATCGCGGTGCGATCGCATTTCGATTTTCTTAGTAGAAGTCGATTTCCGGGCCAACAGGGCACTTCCCAGGGCTGAAAACGACTAAGTAGTGGACCTGTCTGCGGTCTAATCAGGGTATTCGGTGAATATTATCGATGACCGCCATGGAAAAGGGGTGGATTACATCCACGAAGATCGATGTGCGATCGCGTTCCGATTTGTTTAGCAGAAGTCAATTTCCGGGCCAACAGGGCACTTCCTAGGGCTGGAAATGACTAAGTAGCGGGCCTGCCGACCGCTCGATTAGGGTATTCGAGGGTCCTGAGATCAGATAACCTGGTCACTGCGCGTGATTATGGTGTATCATGTCATGTAGAAGAAAAGTTTTCCTCTCGGGCTCGGTCCAATTCCACCCGATTCTTCTCGTTTTCAGCCGTTTTCGGTTCTTTCAGAAGGATTTTCGGAGCTGCCAAATTGGCTAAGTGTTGGTCATTTTGGACCAAAACAATGATTTGGGCCACTTATCATTGACCATTGGAGAATCTGATCTGGTGGATGGATAGATCTCATCGAGACGCATCCGGGAGAAGTGGTTTCATCAAAATCCAATCCCGGACGAAGGTGGGGCGCACGATCGAAGGCCCACCCCTCCAACCAGCGTCCAGGCGCATGGAGGGGTGTATGTGATGATGATGCAGGCGCATGTGGCGTTGGTGGAGCTGTCAAGCGCATGTGGTAGGGAGCCGGGCGCATGTCCCATCTCCCGGGCGCATGTGGGGCTGTTTTTCATGAAAAATGGGAGTCCAGAAGCAATCCCGGTGCATGTGGTGGTGCACATGGGCCTGGGGCTCCACCTTGGGCGTATGTCAGCCCAACACTTAGAGAAATTCAGGATTTTCTGGTGGGAAAAGCCGGCGCATGTGATGGAATAAGCCGGCGCATGTGGGGTATAAGCCGGCGCATGTGCCCAACACTTAGAAATTTTCAGGATTTCTTCCTGAACTTGGGATTCCATCGAGGAAATCCCTTTTCGGCGAGGGTTTCGGGCGAGGGAATCCACTCTGGCCAAGGCATCCGGCGAGGAGAAAGAAAGCAAGCACATGTGGTGCTTACATCACTCTGAGGTCGGCAGGGGATGATCTCGTGCTGATGAAATGAAGTGACTTCACTATTTATAGGAGGGTAATCGGGTTCGGGTCCGGTTCGGCGGGTATTTTCCGGCGCATGTGGTAGAAAACAGTTTCAAGCGCATGTGGCAGAAAGCAGCCAAGTGCATGTGGTGGATCCGGGCGCATGTGCTTTACCGGCGCATTTCCCGGCGCTTTTCGGAAAAGTGTTTAATTCACTCCATTTCACTAATAGGGTGCAAACGCATGTGGTTGGAGGCCAGGCGCATGTCCTTTGCCGGCGCTTTTCCACTACTTAGTCAGATTTTCAGGATTCCAGCACTTAGAAAATTTCAGGATTTTAGCTCCGACGGGGGACCTCCAAAGGACAACTACCTTTTCTAGACATGCACTCACTGTCGCCAAGCCACTTCTAGGCTATGATTGACCTCCTGAATGAACGGGATGGGGTGTGGAAGTCCAAATGTTGCCAATTTTGATACTTCTTTCCTAATTTGGAGCCTCCGGGTCGACTTGTCGTATAGGAATGTTGTTCCGGGGGGTGAGCGTATGGAAATACGCATCGTAATGACTTCGAACTTGCTATTTAAGGGTTTTGGGGCACTCCGGATCATTTGGCGGTGAAGCGCATGTCCAGCTCCACTCTGAAATGGTAGCTGTAGGCTTACGAACCCTTTTGGTCAGCTTCGGGCAGGGACGAAACGCATTTCGAGGTGCGCGGGTAAAAATATGCATCGGATGACTTCGAAACTTATAGGTTAGGGGTTTTAGGACATTTTGGATCATTTGGCGGTGAAGCACATGTCCACTTCCGCTCTGAAATGCTGTTTATGGATTTTGTTCGCTACCAAGCGATCAGGGTTATGCTGGCATTTTCAGGGCTTTCCTGGCCTTAAAACTTATCCAAATCATTGTCAATGGACCACAGGATGTTGTTTTACAATGGGTGCAAATTTTAGCCCCAACTGTAGCAAGGAACTGGCGGCCAAAAATCACCGGTATTTGAGTGCTAGCATCTAGAACCGGTTGTGTGTCCAAGACGATAAAATCTACCGGGTAGTAGAATTTGTCAACTTGTACTAGAACATCCTCAACTATTCCTCTCGATACACGGATGGATCTATGAGCGAGTTGCAATGTGGTTTTGGTGGAATTTAATTCACCAAGACCCAATTGCTCATATACCGAGTACGGGATCAAGTTTACGCTTGCCCCCAAATCTAGCAATGCACGCTCAATCCGGTAGTCTCCAATGATACATGAGATTGTGGGACTACCGGGATCTTTGAATTTTGGGGGGGTCTTTTGAGTGAGAATGGCACTCACTTGCTCATTTAAGAAGGCCTTTTGCTGCACATTATATTTGTATTTAGTGGTGCATAGATCCTTTAGAAACTTGGCATAAGAGGGGATTTGTTTGATGGCATCAAGCAAGGGAATGTTTATCTTGACTTGTCTGAAAATCTCTAAAATATCATGAGAGTTTGGAAGAGATTTGGGAGCAACCAATATCAAAGGGAATGGTGTTACGGGCTTATAAATGCGTTCCTTTCTTGTGGGGCTAAGTTGGATCTGTCCTCATCCTCAGAATTTACCGGATCATTAGGCTTGTCGGCCTTCACCGAAATAGTTTTGTCAATTTGTTTACCACTTCTAAGAGTGGTGACGGATTTGGCTTACTCCATATGTTGGTTGGAGAGATCATGAATGCTTACTTTATGTACTTTCTTTGGATTGGCCTGAGGTTGGGCCGGAAAGGTCCCTTCCTTAGCATTCAAGCGTCCCTTAATCTCATCAACCAAGACTTTAAGATCTTAGAACATTTACTGATTCGTTTGATTAATTTACATTTGCCCTTGTATAAACGCTTTTAAAGTATCCTCTATTGAGAATTGAGGTGGGGCCATATTTTGCAGGGGTGACCCTCCTTGAGAGTTGGTAGGATTACCCGTGGGGGCATTCTTCCAACTGAAATTTGGGTGGCTCTTCCAAGTAGAATTGTACGTGTTACCCACCAGGTCCATTGAAAGGCCGTTGATAACCATATGTGGCATTTGCGTGTTCATGTAGCACCTCTTGAAATCCAGGAATTGTAGGACAATCCTGTGTAGCGTGTAAATTGGTGAAACAAATCCCACATATGGTCTCAATAGCTTCATTGGACTTTGAAACTCCACTCTTACTAAGTTCCATGGCCTCTATTTTTCTTGTGAGGTTGGCTAACCTTGCATTCACATCGTCTTCCTCCTTAAGGATATAGATCCCTCCTTTCTCTTTTTCTTGAGTAGGCTTGGGGTTAGTAGATTTGTCCGAGGTATCCCAAGATTGGGCATTCTCGGCCAACATATCCAAATAACTCCAAGCTTCATCTGAATTTTTACTCATAAACTCGCCGTTGCACATCATCTCTATGAATTGGCGCATGTTGGAACTTAATTCATCATTGAAGAAGCTTATGATTTCGCCAACTTTCGTAACTATGATGTGGGCAAGCAAGTAGGAGGTCCTTAAACCTTTCCCAACATTGAAAGAAAGATTCACCCTCTTTAGCTGAAAAATTCATTATGGCTCTTCAAAGGGTGTTCGTTTTATGAGTCGGGAAGAACTTTTTCAAGAATTCCCGGGTCATCTTGTTCCTTGACCCTATTGAGTGTGGTCTAAGAGAATGAAGCCAACACTTGGCTCTTTCTTTCAATGAAAAGGGAAAGAGTTTAAGTTTAATGGGCCGTCAGAGTCTAGCCCATGGAACTTTAGTATACATTGAATTACAACTGGCTTTATATCAATATTTCCCCCGGTTGGTGGTAAAACCACGCAAGAGGGTGTAGTTGCACGGGCCGGTTGTAGGTAGTCTCGTAGTGATCTTATTGGAGGAACGTTGTCTACCTCATTCTCTCATATTCCATCTTGATTTGCGTTTGTTGTTGGAGTGCGGGGGGGATTTCTCATAGGTGTTTGTTCCATATTTCCAAAGCTATCACAATGTTCTACAGATTTTCGGATTCGTCTATGAACGGAGAGTGGTCCAACTAAACCACCTTCGGATTGGAGACGATTGTTGTGGTCTCGTTCCCAACGGGACATAATTCACACAATCCAAAATCTAAACTAATCCTAAAATCTGAAAATAAAAACCAAAAACTAAAAGAGTTCAAGTTGGAAGGATAAGACCGATTTGCTTGAATTAGAAGAACTTCCAACAAAATAAAACAAACTTTGTTAGTTCTAGAATTCAGAAAAATTAATCCTAAGAAAATAATAAATCCTAACTACTTCTATTCTATAGCCACTAAAACAATTTAGAACCGTTATCTAAATTCCCCGGCAGCAGCGCCAAAAACTTGTTCGCTCGCCTCAAGTGCAAGGCTGCGATGTAGTAATAAATCTTGGTATGACCGAGGTCGATCCACAGGGAATTAGAGAACAACTTCTAGACTATTCTAGCAACTAGGATTGCAACAGTTTAGAGGTTTCAATTGAGATAATTGTGCTAAAACAGTAACTTAAGAAAAAACAGTAATTAAAGGCAGTAAGGCTTTCAAGGATCCACTTGTAGTAATCCCATGTCATCCAATCAATCCAAGCATAAAACTCAACTAGATGTGAAGTCCTATCTCTCATCTAGTTGGAAAATAAAGCATTAAAGCACATTCAATCTCACTTAAGTTGAACTTCCAAGTTCTAGTCCCATTCAGCCACGTATAGAATTCAAAATCATATCCTTTAGAGTAACAGCCATGCCTATGGACTATGAAATGCTCAAGGGTTACCATAATTCGAATCTAATCAAGCTAGCAAAACATGATAATCTCAGAGAATTGCAAGGAATCCATGTCCGGAGCACATGAACTCTCATAAAACTTCTAAAAATATCAACTTTAAGAACTAGAACATTCAAAATTTGAACCTGAAGTAAAGCTACTTGAATTAAACTGAATCAAACATGAAATTAGCTATAAGCTTCACCTCTCAGCCTTAGCTGAGAGATTCTTGTCGAGCATTGTCATACTACAACTAGAACTCACAAAAGAAAACTAGAAGACATAAAAACCTGGAGTTTGGAGGGTTGTAAACGCTCCACGATGTCTTCCTTCCTCTCCCACGAAGTTCCTTTACTTCTGTTATCCCTTAGGAAGAGACCCTAGGTGTCCTTTTATAGTGGGGAAGCTCTCTTGCGTCAGAAACATCTAGAATTTGTGTAAGGATACGTAATGCGCAGAGAAAATTGGAGCCCGAGTTTAGAAATTACCGTTTTTACACATGGCCGATCGGTCACGGCCGGTCGGACTGGGCTGGGCTACCGGTCTTGACCGGTCGGACTGCATATGTTAAAGGTACAGCGTGCACAGGGGGTGGTCAGCAGCATGACCGACCGTTCTTAACCGGTCGGACTACGTAGCTTGAACGTCTAGTGAGCGAAATAGTGTGGCCCGACCTGTTGGCCGACTGGTCAGGACCAGTCGGACCAACTGGTCCTTTGTACAGTAGGCTTCCAAAGTGGCCGGCAGGTCGGCCGACCGGTCGGACCTGCTGTTTCCTTCTTTTTCTTCTTTTCGTACTTCTTCTCTCTCTTCTATTCGATTTCTTCTTTCTTTGGTCCCCCTTCAATCTTCATCCAATGCATCTAAATACGTTCTTTTGGTCTCCAATTGGGTGAAGTTCGCTCTCATTCCTACAATCACAAAACATGCATTAGATGGGCCTTTTAAACGTGCAAACCATGCATATAATGTGATATAATGGGCTATATCGTGTATAAATTGGAGGCTCAACAAGATCTCTCACTTTTTAGTTCTCTTATTGTTTATCCACTCCTACGTGAGTGAAGAAGGTTAGATCCAAGTGAGTTGTGCTTGTGATCGTGGTTGTAACAGTTCTTTTTCATAGTGGATTGTTGGTCTGGACTAGGTCTTGTGGCTTTTACCTCTTCGAGGGTTTTCCACGTAAAAATCTCTTGTATCATGTGGTTTATGATTTGATTTAGGTCATTGCTTTATCATATCCCAAAATTCAAGAGTTTGGGGGGCGAGATCCTAAGGTTTTGTGAAATGCACCCAACACCTTTGTCGCTTAGATTTGGACAGCGACTGAGAATCCGGCTGAGTGATCTTACGAATGCGTTAGGGTTTCTCAAATAGGAGACTTGATGCTTTAATGGTGGTCATTAGACCTGCATAGAGTAATGAGACAAACCAAAGGAGAGGGAAGGGGCAGGTGGGATGAATAAGTCAAGAAGGTGGGACGAATATATTAGCTTTTCAAGATAATGGGTTGCGTACCTTGTTCCACAGAGGTAACCCCTATTTATAAGGTTTGTTGCCCATTAAGAGGTAGAGACAATTTAGGATATGTTAGGAGAGTCGGCACTGAGTAGGAATTATGTTCCGTAATGGTTGGAGAGATTTCCGGTTAAGATAAGGCCATATGTCGATCTGGTATGAATATGGAGGGTAGCGCCTGAACTTTATCGCAACGCTTACTCTGTTGGCCGAGGCGACCTTGTCTTCTCGTTGTATGGAGCTTAGGGTTTGAGCCCTTCTTGCTCCACAGGCTTATGTCTTATGATGTAGATCCCTTTTAAGGGACGAGGCTGTCCTCCACTTGTCGTAGGTCCAGGTAGACAACACTCGCAGTCGACACTCATACTTTCATTCTAGCAAAGAGCTAAGGTCGTAGGCTTTGCTCTAGCTTGCGCTCTTGTAGTTCGGTAATCGTTGATCTTGATTATAAGGTCTCGATGCTCGGCAGCTCGGCCTTCTAATCCTTTTGCTTGGGGCTTGGACAAGTACTTGTATGTGGGCCTTTTGGGGTCATGGGTTTTCACCATGGTTCCTGGGCCAGCATGTAATTACGCACAACAGTAACCCCCCCACTCCCAAGACCAACTTACATGGGTTCAGGAGTGGAATATGAAGATCAAGCTAATCTCTTGCACGTACGAGAGATCCCCAAATTTTTAAAACCTTCTCCTCGAACGCCGCTAGTTATATGGGCAAGAAATGATGAATTAATGCCGATTTTAAATTTTGAAGCATCGTCATGATTGTCGTACAGCGCAGGTAGTCGATTCGGCTACTCAGGCGAATGAGGAGCTGACATGTGGCGCACACATACTAGGTGAATCATCTGATATCTACTTGGTCACTCTCGTAGAGACGTGGTGGCATCTGTCCAACATGACGTTGAGTAGTCCATGTGGATGAAGCCCAGGCTGACGCGTGAGGGGGCAAGTGAGGTGGCACGTCGTTTCAGCTCCCGTTGTCGTCATGTGGCGACACGTGGCATCCGCACCTGGGTAGAATGGGCTTCTTCTTCATCATTTTTTATCACCTACCCGTACCCTCGAGTTCGCCTTTCCACGCTCCCAACCCTCCCTTTGGAAAAGGGGTTGCGCAAATCGCCATTGCACTGGCTCACCTCTTTCTCGAGGGCTTTTTTGGTTATCGTGTTATCGTTGGGTTAGCCTTAATATGTTTGGATGAGTTCGTATAAGACTAGAGTCGCCATTAGCCAGTTACTTTGAATCTACAGTCGGCTAGACCCTATAGAAATGTTAGAGAAGAGAATCCGAAGATTCCTTCCTCTAAAATGACTCTTTTTTATCTGTGGTCAGAGATTTAAGGTAAGGGATCACTGGTTACAGGGTGGGACGGTGTTAGGCACCCACTCTGCCTGTACCGAAGTACAATCTTTACTTCACAAAATCGAACTAATACTTGAAAGTCTGAATTAATCCTCGCATATTCTCATGATTGATACAATGCATGTATACAAGTCTGAACAGTAAGAGTTTCTGATGGGCAGGTTCCAATCAGATAGGCAAGCCTAGAGCATACGCTCGAACTGACAGGTGCTTTATACGATATGCATGATGTGTGTTTGATTGGTCAGAGTTTCTGATGGGTAAGTTCCGGGCGGTCGGCAAACCTTAGAGCATACGCTAAGACCTGATCAAGTGTTTATAGTAGAATGATAAGCAGGGGGTTGGAAGAATAATAAATGTTGCACTTATTCTAGATGCGAATGTAGATGATACTGATAAAAGAGCAGCTGGATGGACGGAGCTATCGTAAGAATTGGCTTTGAGTGGCTAAGATCCGGACTTGTATAGCTTAAGAGACTTAAACCAGGACCAGGCTAGGCTGGACCAAGGCTAGACTCTTCTCACTCGAGCTCTCCTTAGAGGAGGAATGGGCTAAAGCGGGTGGAGATGGACTCGGAGCTCTCAGGATGGAGAGAGGGAAGTGGATTTTTTTGGATGCTGTGAATGAGAAGGGGCGGGGATATTTATAACTGCGGAGAGTGGCATCTTTGGTAAATATTTTTGGGCAGCCCCCCGTATGGACGCCTTGCTCCAGCTTCGGAGCGTACGGCCTTCGAACTTGAAGTAAAAAAAAACTCCAGGTTCGAGGTTTGGAGTTGCTCTGAAGCTGTGGCTCGGAACTAGGTGAGTTGACTGGGTTTGAAAGATGAACTGACAAGGTGAGTGGGCTAGGTGTAAGGGCTGGACTGACCCAGTGAGTTGACTCGGTGATTTGACTCAGCGGATTGACTCACCAAGTTTGACTTTTTTAGAATTTTTTGACTGATTTTTCTTATGAGGGGTTTTTCGGGCTGATGTTTAGGGGTGAGTTGACTGGGTTTAGGCTTGAGTTGGGCTATGAATTGGGGCTTGCAAGGGTGAGTTTGGCTGGGTTTGGATATAGGGTTTGGGGGTGTGGACCTCCATCCATTCAACCATCTCAACCAACCTTGTAGCTGAAGGTGGGGTATCTATAATGACTTAAGATTATATAGGTAAAATTTTAGTCATCCTATATTGGCCTTAGGAGTCCTAAAAGACCACCCTTTGTAAGGCCTAAGAGGTTCATGAGTTGTTGTAAAAGCACACCCCAAACAACATGACTCATTGTGTAGTCGGCTGCAGGTTTGGCCAGTCAATAGTAGGTTCGATCAAATAACTCATTGTGTTGTCACCCTTTGGAGAATTTGTTAGCTTTCAATCAGATAACCAATCAACTAGTCAATTTAGGTTCTACATAAGAGCCAAGGTCCTACACAAGAACCTCACGTACACTCCAGCAGGAGGCTCCCCTTCGAGACTTGATTTAGGCTATACTAAAGAATCAATGTTCTATACAAGAACCTGGGTCAAGTTTGGGTCACAAACAATCACACTCTAACCTGCTAAAGGAAAGAGCATGACCAGACTCTTACTATTGACAACTTGTTGGATTGAGCCCCTTTTGTAGCGCCTCTTTGAGTCACTTCTTTTAGCTCTTCCATGCTTGACTCAGCTCCTCATGCTCCACAAATCTTTGTTGTTGATGCATTACTAATGCCTCAGTTCCAACAATCAATCGCCTTGCATATGATGTCCCGGTGAGGTGACCATGGTGATAAGAGGTTGATTAAATCATCTACAACTAATAGGAAGTTGATTGCCCAGAAGGATTCATCTAAAGGATCTCTAGAAGAGGTTTCTATTAAGGTTTGACCTATAAACTTAGTGTTTAAACATTTAAAGATCATAAGGGAACAAGTTCATCTTTATTTGAGCTTTGAATACTCCAACATGTGATGAATCACAAGGAAGATGACTTGATTAGGTTAGGATTAAAGCCTAATAGTGTTTGCTATAACGGTGACTTTTAAGTAACTAAATTCCATCTAAAAAGCTCAAGAGTCGAGCCTCATTTATATAAAGTTAAAGCTTCAATGGATAGAAAATGGGCTACAACGGCTAGTTATTGGCTGGTCGACCTGAGCTGTCAGTCGGCTGAAATGGGTCGTCGACTAGCTAAAAATGGGTGTCGACTGGTCAAATTTCCTTTCTGACTTGCTGTTTCAAATCAGCCATAAATCGGCTCGAACCGACCTATCGGCCGATCGTATTAGGCCTGGACAAATGTTATCTTCACTGTCCACATTTGGCCAATTTCAGCTTGTCGACCCATTCGATTGGTCGGTCGGCCGAACTGGCTATCGGTCTATCAATGGGTCGGCCGACAACACTGTGTTCTGCTGTTTGGGTGTATTTTTATAGCATCTCATAAACCTCTTAGGCCTTACAAAGGGTGGTCTTTTGGGACTCCTAAGGCCATTCTAAGTTGACTAAAAGTTTACCTATTGGGTCCAAGTCACCTAGAAGTTATAGGTTATTTTAGTTCCAAGGATTAGGTTTACCAAGGCACCTCAGATTTACCTATATCTTCTTCTTGATGTTTCTTATCCAATTGAATTTTCAGTCACCAGCTTGTCAAGGCTTGTTGAACCTCCAATTTATACATTGCATTGCCCATTACATTACATTTATGCATGGTTTTCAATGTTTAAAAGGCCCATCTAAGGCATGTTTTGTGATTTCAGGAATGAGAGTGGACTGCACCCAATTGGAGACTAAAAGGGGCCATTTAGAGCCATTGGATGAAGGTTGAAAGAGGACCAAAGAAAGAAGAAAGCAAGGAGAGGTGAGAGAAGAAGAAAGAGGAGGAAAGAAAGGAAGAAAAATTGAATTGAAGAAGGACCGACCGGTCATGACCGGTCGGCCAAGGGAGCCAGACCGGTCAAGACCGGTCGGCCACCCCCTCTGATGCATTCTGGACAAATGGACAGAAGGGTCCGACCGGTCAAGATCGGTCAGCCAACCCAGTCCGACCGGTCTTGACCAGTCGGCCAACAGGTCCACCTCCACATTAAGCTTGCTGGACTGAAACAAAGACAGGTCCAACCGGTCATGACCGGTCGGCCAGCCAGTCCAACCGGTCTAGACTGGTTGGCCCTGCGTAAGCAGAGACCTTTCTAAAACGGCACTCCGAATTTTCATGTGCAGTGCGTATCCTTACGCAATTCTGGATGTTTCTTACACAACCGAGCGTCCTTACTATAAAAGGACACCTAGGGGTTCTTCTTAAGATATCATAGAAGCCAAGGGACGTTGTGGGAGAGGAAGGAAGTCGTCGTGGAGTGTCTACAACCCTACAAACTCTGGTTTTTCTGGTTTTTATGTTTTCGTATTTGAGTTTTAATTGTAGCATGACAATGCTCGGCTAGAATTTCTCAGCTAAGGCTGAGAGGTGAAGCTTGTAGTCAATTTCATGTTTGATTCAGTTTAATTCAAGTAGTTCTAATTCAAGTTTTGATTTTGCATATTCTAGTTCTTCAAGTTGGTTGTTTGAGATGTTTTATGAGAGTTCATGTGCTCCGGACATGGATTCCTTGCAATTCTCTGAGATTATCATGTTGTGTTGTTTAGATTCGAATTATAGTAATCCTTGAGCAGGCCATCGTCCATAGGCATGGCTGTTATTCCGAAGGCTATGGTTTTGAATTCTACATGGTTGAATGGAACTAGAACTTGGAAGTTCAACTTGAGTGGGATTGAATGTGTTTAATGCTTTATTTTCCAACTAGACGAGAGATAGGACTTCAAATCTAGTTGAGTATCTTGCTTGGATTGATTGGATTGACATGGGATTGCTACAAGTGGATCCTTGAATGCCTTAGTACCTTAAACTACTAACTTTCATTAAGTTGTTGTTTTAGCATAATTATTCTAATTGAATCTCTTATCTATTGCAAACTGAGTTGCTGGAATAGTTTGGAATCTGTTTTCCAATTCCTTGTGGATCGACCTCGGTCTTACCGAGATTTATTACTACATCGCAGCCTTACACTTGAGGCGAGCGAACAAGTTTTTGGCGCCGCTGTCGGGGAATTTAGATAACGATTTTCAAATTATTTTAGTGGCTGTAGAAGTAGAAGTAGATAGATTTTCTGATATTTTTAGAACTAACAAATTATTTTGTTTTGTAGGATTTCTTCTCTAGTTCAAGCGCATCGGGTAATACCTTTCTAACTTAGCTTTTTACAGATTTTCTATTTTCAGATTAATTTCAGATTTCTAGGATTTAGGTTTAGTTTAGTTTTTGGTTGAGTGGTTTATGTCTCGTTGGGAACGTAACCACTCTAATCGTCTCCAATCAGAAGGTGGTTTAGTTGGACCATTGTCAGTCCATAGACGAGTCCGAAACTACCAAGAACATTGTGAAAATTTGGAGAGTATGGATCAAACACCTTTAAGGAATCCTCCCCCCTACTCTAAGTACAAACGCAAATCAAGAGGGAGTAGGAGAGAATGAGGTACATAACGTTCCTCCAATGAGATCACTGCGGGATTACCTCCAACCAGCCTGTGCAATTACACCCTCTTACGTGGTTCTACCACCAAACGGCGGAAACATTAACATAAAGCCGGGTGTAATTCAACTTATACCAAAGTTACATGGGCTAGACTCTGACAGGCCATATCTGCACTTGAAAGAATTCGAAGAAGTGGTGGCTACCTTGCAATACACCAATGTTTCTGAAGATACCATTAAGCTTAAACTCTTTCCCTTTTCATTGAAACAAAGAGCTAAAGATTGGCTTCACTCTCTTAGACCACATTCGATTGGGTCATGGAATGAGATGACCCGAGAATTCTTGAAAAAGTTCTTCCCGGCTCATAAAACAAACAACCTTCGAAGAGCCATAATGAATTTCTCGGCTAAAGAGGGTGAATCTTTCTTCCAATGTTGGGAGAGATTTAAGGACCTCCTACTTGCTTGCCCACATCATGGCTATGAGAGTTGGCGAATTATAAATTTTTTCAATGATGGATTAAATTCCAATATGCGCCAATTTGTAGAGATGATGTGCAATGGCGAGTTTATGAGCAAAAATCCAGACGAGGCTTGGAGTTATTTGGACATGTTGGCTGAAAATGCCCAATCTTGGGATACCTCGGATAAACCCAATAACCCCAAGCATATTCAAGAGAAAGAGAAAGGAGGGATTTATATCCTCAAGGAGGAAGATGACGTGAATGCAAGGATAGCCAACCTTACAAGGAAGATCGAGGCCATGAAACTTAGTAAAAGTGGAGTTTCAAAGTCCAATGCAGCTATTGAGACCATATGTGGGATTTGTCACACCGATTTACACTCTACGCAAGATTGTCCCATAATTCCTGCATTTCAAGAAGTGTTACATGAACATGCAAATGCCACATATGGGTATTAACGGCATTTCAATGGACCGGTGGGTAATACGTACAATACTAGTTAGAAGAACCGCCCAAATTTCAGTTGGAAGAATGCTCCCACGGGCAATCCTACCAACTCTCAAGGAGGGCTACCCATGTAAAATATGGCCCCACCTCAGTTCTCAATGGAGGATACCTTGAAAGCGTTTATACAAGGGCAAACGCAAATCAATCAAACAAATCAACAAATGTTCCAAGAGCTTAAAGTCTCGGTTGATGAGATTAAGGGACGCTTGAATGCTAGGGAAGGGACCTTTCTAGCCCAACCTCAGCCCAATCCAAAGCAAGTACATGAAGTGAGCATTCCTAATCCTTCCAACCAACACATGGAGCAAGCCAAATCCATCACCACTCTTAGAAGTGGTAAACAAATTGAAAAATCTATTCCGGTGAAGGCCGACAAGCCTAATGATCCGGTAAATTCTGAGGATGAGGATGGATCTAACTTAGCCCCACAAGAAACGGAACGCATTTACAAGCCCGTAGCACCATTCCCTTCGAGATTGGTTGCCCCAAAATCTCTCCCAAACTCTCATGATATTCTAAAGATTTTTAGGCAAGTCAAGATCAACATTCCCTTGCTTGATGTCATCAAACAAGTCCCCTCCTATGCCAAGTTTCTAAAGGACCTATGCACAACCAAACGAAAATATAATGTGCAGCAAAAGGCCTTCTTAAATGAGCAAGTGAGTGCCATTCTCAATCAAAAGACCCCCCCAAAATTCAAAGATCCCGGTAGTCCCACAATTTCATGTATCATTGGAGACTACCGGATTGAGCGTGCATTGCTAGACTTGGGGGCAAGTGTAAATCTCATCCCGTACTCGGTATATGAGCAATTGGGTCTTGGTGAATTAAAATCCACCAAAACCACGTTACAACTCGCTGATAGATCCATCCGTGTACCGAGAGGGATAGTTAAGGATGTGCTAGTCCAAGTTGATAAATTCTACTACCCGGTAAATTTCATTGTCTTGGAGAGACAACTGGTTATGGATGCTAGCACCCAAATACCGGTGATTCTAGGCCGCCCATTCCTTGCTACATCAAAGGCAATCATAAATTGTCGGAATGGAGTGATGCAAATGTCCTTTGGAAACATGACGTTGGAGGTCAATGTGTTCCACTTGGGCAAAAGGCATAGGGATGATGATGATGTCCACGAGGTTGATGTGATTGATTCAATCGTGGAAGAGGAGTTCGCTTTAAGGCAGAATTTTGATCCTCTAAATGTTGTTAGCTTTGATCCCTTTAAGGATTGGGACGATAATGATGGCCCCCATGAGGTAAACATGATAGAATCTATGAAAATGAGGGGTTTTTTCCAACATGATCTACCTAAAAGCTTGGGGACATGTTTGACACATTCTAAGGATGAATTCAATTCTAATTTTAATAAGACCTTGGAAGTGTCAATTTCTAAAAATTTATTTAACAAGTCGCCAATTTCTGATTTACACAAATTTGTTATGCAGGATTTGGAAGAATTGGCGCTTGACTTGCCTACAGAGAGGCCAATTTCTGAAACTGTAGAGGTTGAGGACCCACTCCAACCTACACAAAATTCTGAGAAGAAGAAAGAAATAAAGGGTCAAAATATGAAAATTTCCTCCGATGAGGTCTCCTATACACTTGAGGAGTGCCTAACGTATTTTGAGGATTGGGATGATCTCATGATTCAGGACATTGTACATGCTTTGAGAGAGACCTCCCCGATGCCTAAAAAGTTTCCTTCCACAGAACACCAAACTGAAAATTCAATTGTGGAAGCACCGGTGAATTCTGATTTTGTGGAGATTATATCGACTTGTGAAGAAGAAATACAAGTCTCCACATGTCTTTGGTTTGTTCAAACTGAAGAACACTTTTGGGATGACCCATACTTGAATAATTTTTGCCCAGACAAGAAGGAAAGAAGATCCATACTTAATGATTTCCAAACAATGCAACTCTCCTTTCCTAGTACATGTGACAATTTTGTTGAAGAACCCACTGAAATTTTTCAGCCGGATTTTCCATGGGATAAAATGATCAATGTCATTAATGTACTTTCCAAAGCAGGATGGTGGATAGTTCTACTGAAAAATTTGTTACACCACTTGATGATCCTGCTCAACTTTGTCCTTTTGGATGTTATACTGATAATTGATCTCCTAGTCTGATGGAGATCCTCTTTTTACAAGGACGGGTTAGTTATCTTTATTGCTTTCCGTAGTTTAGGTTTAGTTTTATTTATTTTTATGTTTTAGTAGGATTTTAGAGTTGTAGACTTCCATGATCACTCTCTCAGGTACTATTGTTCTCACTCTCTTATATTTTACCATTGCTCTCATGTTCATGCTCATCGCATATCTTTTCACATTGAGGATAATGTAAGATTTGGTTGGGGGGTGAGATGAGATCCTTCATCTAGCATGTTGCAACATTTCAAGCCTCATATGCGCAAATTTTTTCGAATTTTCTAAAATTTTAAAACTCTTTTAGAAAACTTTATTTCTATGCATTCGAGATGATATGAGTATAAGAAGAGGAGATACGAAGTGTGTGATGTTGTAAGTCTTGAATTTCTCCTAACATAATGGTTTTATATGTGAATTCTCCTATTGTTGTGATTGATAGAACATTTGAACACCTTACACCTAGTTCACATTACACGATTTTCATGGGTTGAAAGGATTATACGATTTGTGGATTAGCTAGACTTTGATTTAAAGGTGTTGAGAAACCAAGCCGGGGTACTTTGTCCATCCTTGTCCATGGGAAAATAATGAAAGATATGGATTTCTAAAAATCCTATCTAATTTAAAAGAAAAAGGAAAAGGAAGGATGAAATTGGGAATGATGGAAAAATTGTGGAAAATTCCGAAGAGGGCTATTACCAACCGGGGGATGGTCTACTCGTAACCAAAGCCAGAAATGGGACGTAGTGTGAAAGCCGTCGGAAGGACGGTAAGACAAATTCCTGTCATAGGCTTGTTTTTGCTCTGTACACCTTGAGATCTATAGTTCAGTTGATCCATGAAGAAGATAATCCCAGAAACTCATGAGATGAACTTTCACTATGCACACTAGGTTGAAGTTGTTCGAATTCTTCTATTTATCAATCAATCAGCGGGAATATCATGTAGACACTTATTGTGCTTTGAGAGTCTAATGTTTCAGCTTCTATCACCTAATTTTTCCAAATTTTATACTTGTATATCTTGGAATGGATAGAAACATGGTTTCTGATGGAGGATTGGTTTGGAGGTTTGAAATTGTTTTATGCATGTTTTGCTCGGGACTAGCAAAAAGCTGGTTGGGGGGTGTGTTGAACCTCCAATTTATACATTGCATTGCCAATTACATTACATTATATGCATAGTTTTCAATGTTTAAAAGGCCCATCTAAGGCATGTTTTGTGATTTTAGGAATGAGAGTGGACTGCACCTAATTGGAGACCAAAAGGGGCCATTTAGAGCCATTGGATGAAGGTTGAAAGAGGACGAAAGAAAGAAGAAAGCGAGGAGAGGGGAGAGAAGAAGAAAGAGGAGGAAAGAAATGAAGAAAAATTGAATTGAAGAAGGACCGACCGGTCGTGACCGGTCGGCCAAGGGAGCCAGACCGGTCAAGGCCAGTCGGCCACCCCCTCTGATGCATGCTGGACAAATGGACAAAAGGGTCCGACCGATCAAGATCGGTCGGCCAACCCAGTCCGACCGGTCTTGACTGGTCGGCCAACAGGTCCACCTCCACATTAAGCTTGTTGGACTGAAACAATGACAGGTCCGACCGGTCGTGACCGGTCGGCCAGCCCAGTCCGACCGGTCTAGACCGGTCGGCCCTGCGTAAACAGAGACCTTTCTAAAATGGGACTCCGAATTTTCATGCGCAGTGCGTATCCTTACGCAGTTCTGGATGTTTCCGACGCAACCGAGCATTCTCACTATAAAAGGACACCTAAGGGTTCTTCCTAAGATATCATAAAAGCCAAGGGACGTCGTGGGAGAGGAAGGAAGTTGTCGTGGAGTGTCTGCAACCCTCCAAAATCTGGTTTTTCTAGTTTTTATGTTTTCTTATTTGAGTTTTAGTTGTAGCATGACAATGCTCGGCTAGAATCTCTCAGCTAAGGCTGAGAGGTGAAGCTTGTAGCCAATTTCATGTTTGATTCAGTTTAATTCAAGTAGTTCTAATTCAAGTTTGGATTTTTCATATTCTAGTTCTTCAAGTTGGTTGTTTGAGATGTTTTATGAGAGTTCATGTGCTTCGGACATGGATTCCTTGCAATTCTCTGAGATTATCATGTTGTGTTGTTTAGATTCGAATTATAGTAATCCTTGAGCAGGCCATCGTCCATAGGCATGGCTGTTACTCCGAAGGCTATGGTTTCGAATTCTACATGGTTGAATGGAACTAGAACTTGGAAGTTCAACTTGAGTGGGATTGAATGTGTTTAATGCTTTATTTTCCAACTAGATGAGAGATAGGACTTCAAATCTAGTTGAGTATCTTGCTTGGATTGATTGGATTGACATGAGATTGCTACAAGTGGATCCTTAAATGCCTTAGTACCTTAAACTGCTGATTTTCATTAAGTTGTTATTTTAGCATAATTATTCCAATTGAATCTCTTATCTATTGCAAACTGAGTTGCTAGAAAGTTTGGAATCTGTTTTCCAATTCCTTGTGGATCGACCTCGGTCTTACCGAGTTTTATTACTACATTGCAGCCCTATACTTGAGGCGAGCGAACAAGGCTCAACCGACTTTACAACCCATAGGCACACGTGATTGACAAATAAAGTGCACTCGTATGGCACAAATAAGTGCACTAAAAATCTTCACTCGCCCAATGAGATCAATAAGAGAGAGGGGGGAGGCTAAGAGAAAATAAGCCCAAGGAAATGGAAGAAAAGAAAATAAGAAAAACGAAGAAGTAAAGAGAAGAAAAAGACTGACAAAGAAAGAAAGAAAAATAAAAGAGAGAGAGAGAGAGAGAGAGAGAGAGAGAGAGAGAGGGAGAGAGAGAGAGAGAGAAGAAGAAGAAGAAGAAGAAGAAGAAGTAGAAGCATCCATTGACCCTAATTTTGTCACGCTCCAAATTTGGTTCTCGACGTCCATTCGTCGTTGTTATGGAATAAATTTGGTCGTCGAGGCAACATCATTCAAATAACAGTCGTGACCAGCTTGTGTAAATCGTGAACCCTCCATTCATACTTCGTCCTAGACCATCGACCATACCATTCGGCCGCATGTGAGCAACTCGGCTCGTGGTCTTCAGAAGGGGTCGCATTTCCGCATGCGAGCAGCTTGGCTCGTGGTCGTTAAACGAGGTTATCCCCCAAGCTCGAGCATCCTCCGCCTTTTTAGTACCAGCAACCCGTATAGGCCGGTTTGGGGTTGTTTCTACTTATAGCTCTAAACATCTCCATCAAAAGAGTAGTCAGTTAGACGTCTAGAGTGGTTAGTCATCTTCTTATCTAAGGATTAACAAGCTAAGCACCTTATCCCCTGAAATCAGCAATGATCTTAATGGCTTGCGTAACAGACTGGATCACTCGGATCTAAATAAATAAATGGTCCTATAGATGATAAAGGTACACAATCTCTAAGCCCACATCATACTCTTTACTTCATTACCATATCTCGTCTAACTTAGGCTTCGGAGGGCCAACGGCTGAACGCCGGCCACCCTTAGTTTCCTCCTTTGGCTTTCAGGTTTGGAAGGAAGCTTACTCGAAGGAAAATGAACGTCTGGAGGATCCTGTTACCAAATTAGTCGTTAACAGATTGGCGTCGTCTGTGGGAACGCTTTCAGAATTAGCCATTCACATCGCTGATCGTTATCTCACACTATGCCTCCTAAAAAGACGGTTCACTCTTCCACTTCAAGGCAGACGTTACCTCCACCCGACATCCCTGAACCAGCATCTAATCTCCCTCAGACTGCCTCGACGAGCATTCCTCCTGTAGAGACCAACTTGCCATCGCAAAATCCATTCCACGATGTATCTGGCAGTCAAGACAACATTATGTGTTTCTTCGGAAACACACTTCTTACTCTCAAAGCTGGGCTTTAAACCTTATATAATCGGTTTGATCAGCATTTTCCTGAACCACAGCAACCTCTAGAAGGGCTGCCGTTGCGATCTGTACCAGTAGTTGTTGAACTCTTAATTGTGCATATTCTAACCCCAATTCATCACTCATTATACAAGATTTTCATGATTTAAAGACTAATCAAATACATGTTTTGGTGATTGTAGGGATGAGAGCAGACTTCACTCAATTAGAGACCAAAAAGGGGCCATTTGGAGCCTTTGATGAAGGCCCAAGGTGGACCAAAGAAAGAAGAAACTAAAGAGAGAGGAAGGAGAGAAGAAAAGAAAGAAGAAAAACAAGCAAAACTGGGTCCGACCGGTCAAGACCGGTCGGCCAAGAAGGCCTGACCGGTCATGACCGGTCGGATGCACTCCCTGGAGCAAGGCCAGCCTAGTCCGACCGGTCATGACCGGTCGGCCAGCCCTGTCCGACCGGTCGTGACCGGTCGGCCATGCAAGTTTCAGACTCCAGATTGCATACAGCAGGCCATTCCCATTTCTGACTTTTCAGACCACTTTTCTGAAGCCATCTTAATGATATTTGGAAATCCAACACATCCATGTCGAAGAGGAGCTCGACGCCGAACTAATCCAAGTGATTTCGTGTCGATCGGAGCTACGAATTGATCGTGGTGGCCGAAACAATACGAACTGTCCAGAAAGTTTCAGATTTCGCTGTTCCACTCTGGGCCGGTCCAGGTGGCCCATCATTGATGATATGAAGAATCTACTTTGACCATATTTCAGACCACATCCATATATGAATAACCACAAAAGTTTCAGATCAAAAGGATGTGTGGTTTGATCGTACCGGTTGAAGAAAGATGGACCATCCAGAAAGATCCAACTGCGCAGAGTTTATAAAAGCCCTAATTGTTCTAATTTTCGGACCACATTCTGGGATTGTTTTGGACAATCTAATCCATCTATCATGTAGAGGAGAAAGTTTTCTACTAATGTTTCAAATTTAGGATCAATCCGACGTCTGTACACTCCGGAGCGTTGGAAGCAAGATGACTGGTTCTAACGGTACCCGAAGTGCGCGATTTTGAGAGGCGGTCGGTGATGTGATTGGTGGACCCATTCAGAGGACAATATTGAAAATCTAAATCATCTATGAGGAAGATCACATTACAAAGAAGCTACAAATCAATTTTGAAGGCAATCCGACCATTGGTTAAGCCGTACCAAGCGAAACAAATTCTGCTATGTTGCTGTACTATTGCTGCACTATAAAAGGGGGTGCTCTCTTCTATTCCAGGGCAACCAAGGACGTGGGGAGCAAGGAGTTCAAGTCATAGGAGGCTTCCTAGCCTCCTCCAGCTAGTTTTTCTTCCTTTTCTTAGTTCTAGTTTTATTTTTAATATGCTTTTCATTAGCTAATCTCTTAGCTAGAGCTAAGAGGTGAACCTTATAGTTTTCTTAGATTGTTTAATTCGTTTTATTGGTTTTAAAGTTGTAATTCATGCTTATGAACTATGGTTTGAAGTTTATACAAGTTTTTGAGTAGTTTTTCTTAGTCTTATGATGACTCATGGATGTTTGGGAGAATTACTTAATTGCTTAATTGGTTTGTGACGGTCTAGACCTGTATGATCCGAGGAATCAGAGTGCACTCTAGTACTATGATCTTCATAAAGGAACTTCCTACCAAAGTTCTATTTTTCTGTTTTTCTAGAATATGTATGGACTGTGCATGTGATTTGAATCCAGTTCAAATCCTGATCTAACCTTGTCTTGTGACAGGACTTGAGGATGGTTATGATTGTGAACTAGACCTTTTGAAAAGGGGAATGATCTATGCAATTGAGCATGCTCAGCTCAGCCTACATTGAGTGAATCCTATGCATAGAACTTACATATGACAGATTGTTTGGTTTAACAGTTCTATCATCCAACTAGATAGATCTTAATATCGATTCTAGTTGAGAAAGTAAGAAACCATAGCGAATTATGCATCTAAGAAGAGCTATAAGTGGATCCTTGATGCTCTAGTTATCTTTTCATTATTAGATTTTCTATTTTATATTAAAAATCAATTTCACAAACCTCTTTGATTCTAATTATTAGGATAGTTGGAATTGTTTACTTCCTTCCTTGTGGATCGACCTCGGTCTTACCGAGTTTATTACTACTTCGCAACCCTACACTTGGGGAAGCGAACAAGTTTTTGGCGCCGTTGCTGGGGAAGAGGTTAAACGGTTCTAATTGTTCTAGTAACTATAGAGTAGTCTTAGTTCGGTAGGATTTTCAGTTTTTATAGAAGAAGATTTTCTAATTTTTTTCTAGATTACTAACAATTTTTTGTTGGATTTTGTAGGACATTGTTGCTGACATATATCTCGCTCTATTGGGTAACATCTCTCCATCTCCCTTCTTTTTGTTCTTTTTTCTAGATTAAGGTAGTTCCAACTCTTTAAAATCTCATTATGGCTGATTGGAAGTGTGGTGCTTATGCATACCTTTTGGAAGATGAGATGACAGACCATGGAATCAAAACTCTTTATGATTGGAACCAATTTAAGTATAAGTATTATTCTGAGAGTCAATCAACCTCCACTACCCCCAACGTAAGACGCTACGTGATTACTGGGTTGAAAATAACAAGAGTATTCCACCAAGTTTAACAGGAGGTAGGAATAAGAAAAAGGACCGAGGGAGTAAAGACCAACCGGTAAAGACATTGCGTGATCACTTGTATGGTTATGCCTATCAACCATCTTATCAGTCTTCGTCATATAACACGTATGGTCTTCATCGAGAGAGTCCTCACACCTCTAGTCCAATGGAGGATGAGCCAACCATGGATGCCAACAATTATCCTCAAGAGTTTCTTTCTCATGATCCTCAACCGACACGAACTCTTAAGGATACACTGCGAGAGTTTATGGAAATAACTGAGCAATGCATACAAAATCTCTCGCCATCTCAAAATATTGAACCCAACATTGGGAACACCGAATCAATCCCCAACAATGAGGAGGATGAGGCTATCCAAACCCAACCTTCTCTAGATTTAATGACTAAACTTTTAGAGGATATTGATCTCAGTGATCCCACCATTACCATCGATTATGGTAAATCAACTATCTCTTTTAGCTATTTCGATTTGAATGATGAAGAGATTTCAAGGATGGTTGACGAACCCGAGGAATCTATAAAATCTGAAAGTGATAGTCTGATTGCCTATAATGAGGGTTTGAAGGATGATTGTGAGTCCATGATTTGTTCTTCCAAAGGGCCGAATGTTTTTGAATCACCGAAAGATATTCTTGCTAGAGAGACGGCCGAAGTCGATATTTTTTAGTCTTTCCACCAACAACACATGTCAGATTCTATTGTGGAAGAACCCCCTTGGGTTGAAAATTCTGTTTCTTTGGATGATGGGGTGGCACAATCTGAAATTTCAAAAGATCAACCAATGCTAGATGATGTGCTTACCACTGAATCTGAAAATTTTTCTTTGGAAGACCTCCCCTCTATAGAGGAGGAATTCCTTACCCTTGAAACAGAATTTCCTCAATCACTTAGGGAGAATGAGGACCCTTTATCCCACTCTCTCGATTTTCTAGAAGAATGCATGACCCACCCCTATGATCTGGATGATGAGATGTTTAAGAAGTTGGATAGTTTGTTAGACATGGTGTTAGTGCCTGAAGAACACCATTCCACTGATTTACACTCTTTACCATTATTTGTGGAAACACCGTGTAATTCTGAATTTGTGGAGAAGACAACCCAAATTGAAAAATACTTAATGAATGTCTCTCCACCATCATGGGTTCTTCAACCCATTGAAAATTCTGATTGGGAGGACCCATTTTTAATCAATTATAACCCAATTCAGAACTTGAGGAGATATCTTTTTGCTGCTCTTATCTCCTCCTTACATGCGTGTGGTGAACACTATGATTGGACCTTCATGAAGAAACGCACCCATGTATACATTCGAGCAGGACTTTGGATGGTCCTCATGAGAAACCTATTGAAATTCATGAAGATCCTGCTCAAATTTGATCATGTAGTCGATCGAACTAATCAAAGGTAGGTAGGTAGGTTAGGATTTCTTTCTGCATTTAGGATTGAATAAGTCTCATTGAGACAATGGAAGATGCTAGAATTGATCAACTTGCTACCTCAGGTACTCTCGTTCTCACTCTCCTTTGCTTTATGTCATTGCTCTCATGTCATGCATATTGCATATCTTATTACATTGAGGACAATGTAAGATTTTGGTTGGGGGGTGAGATTCCTTAGATGATTCTACTAGCTTTTGTGACATTTCGAGCAATTATGTAGAAATTTTTCGATTTTTCTAAAATTCAAAACTCTTTTGGAAAACGTTGTTTCTATGCATTCAAGATGATATGAGTATAAGAGGAGGAGATACGAAGTGAGTGATGTTGCAAGCTTTGAACTTCTCTTAATATAATGGTTTTATATGTGAATTCCCCTATTTATATGATTGATAGAAAATTTGAACACTTTTACACCTAGTTCACATTACACGATTTTCATGATTTGAAAGGATTATGTGATTTTTGGATTGGCTAGACTTAGATTTGAGGTGTTGGGAAACCAAGCCGGGGTATTTTGTCCATCCTTGTCCATGGGAAAATAACGAAAGATATGGATTTCTAAAAATCCTATCTAATGTAAAAGAAAAAGGAAAAGGAAGGATGAAATTGGGAATGATGAAAAAATGGTGGAAAATTCCGATTAGGGCTACCTACTACCAATCGGGGGATGGTCTACCCGTAACCAAAGTCAGGAAATGGGATGTAGTGTGAAAGTCGTCGGAAGGACGGTAAGACAAATTCCTGTCATAGGCTTGTTGTTGCTCTGTGCACCTTGAAATTTATAGTTTAGTTGATCTATGAAGAAGATAATCCTGGAAAACCATGAGATGAACATTCACTATGCACACTAGGTTGAATTTATTCAAGTTCTTCTATTTATCAATCAATCAGCGGGGATTTCATATGAACACTTATTATGTTTTCAGAGTTTAAGGTTTCAACCTCTATCACCTAATTTTTCTGACTTTTACACTTGTGTGTCTTGGGATGTGTAGAAGAATAGTTTCTGAATGAGAGTTGTTTTTTGGAGAATTGAACTTGCTTCACGCATGTTTTGCCCGGGACTAGCAAAATGCTGGTTGGGGGGTGTGTTGAACTCTTAATTGTGCATATTCTAACCCCAATTCATCACTCATTATACAAGATTTTCATGATTTAAAGACTAATCAAATACATGTTTTGTGATTGTAGGGATGAGAGCGGACTTCACTCAATTAGAGACCAAAAAGGGGCCATTTGGAGCCTTTGATGAAGGCCCAAGGTGGACCAAAGAAAGAAGAAAGTAAAGAGAGAGGAAGGAGAGAAGAAAAGAAAGAAGAAAAACAAGCAAAACTGGGTCCGACCGGACAAGACCGGTCGGCCAAGAAGGCCTGACCGGTCATGACCGGTCGGATGCACTCCCTGGAGCAAGGCCAGCCTAGTCCGACCGGTCATGACCGGTCGGCCAGCCCTGTCCGACCGGTCGTGACCGGTCGGCCATGCAAGTTTCAGACTCCAGATTGCATACAGCAGGCCATTCCCATTTCTGACTTTTCAGACCACTTTTCTGAAGCCATCTTAATGATATTTGGAAATCCAACACATCCATGTCGAAGAGGAGATCGACGCCGAACTAATCCAAGTGATTTCGTGTCGATCGGAGCTACGGATTGATCGTGGTGGCCAAAACAATACGAACTGTCCAGAAAGTTTCAGATTTTGCTGTTCCACTCTGGGCCGGTCCAGGTGGCCCATCATTGATGATATGAAGAATCTACTTTGACCATATTTTAGACCACATCCATATATGAATAACCACAAAATTTTCAGATCAAAAGGATGTGTGGTTTGATCGTACCGGTTGAAGAAAGATGGACCATCCAGAAAGATCCAACTGCGCAGAGTTTATAAAAGCCCTAATTGTTCTAATTTGCAGACCACATTATGGGATTGTTTTGGACAATCTAATCCATCTATCATGTAGAGGAGGAAGTTTTCTACTAATGTTCCAAATTTGGGATCAATCCGACGTCTGTACACTCCGGAGCGTTGGAAGCAAGATGACTGGTTCTGAAGGTACCCGAAGTGCGCGATTTTGAGAGGCGGTCGGTGATGTGATTGGTGGGCCCATTCAGAGGACAATCTTGAAAATCTAAATCATCTATGAGGAAGATCACATTACAAAGAAGCTACAAATCAATTTTGAAGGCAATCCGACCATTGGTTAAGCCGTACCAAGCGAAACAAATTCTGCTATGTTGCTGTACTATTGCTGCACTATAAAAGGGGGTGCTCTCTTCTATTCCAGGGCAACCAAGGACGTGGGGAGCAAGGAGTTCAAGTCATAGGAGGCTTCCTAGCCTCCTCCAGCTAGTTTTTCTTCCTTTTCTTAGTTCTAGTTTTATTTTTAATATGCTTTTCATTAGCTAATCTCTTAGCTAGAGTTAAGAGGTGAACCATATAGTTTTCTTAGATTGTTTAATTCGTTTTATTGGTTTTAAAGTTGTAATTCATGCTTATGAACTATGGTTTGAAGTCTATACAAGTTTTTGAGTAGTTTTTCTTAGTCCTATGATGACTCATGGATGTTTGGGAGAATTACTTAATTGCTTAATTGGTTTGTGACGGTCTAGACCTGTATGATCCGAGGAATCGGAGTGCGCTCTAGTACTATGATCTTCATAAAGGAACTTCCTACCAAAGTTCTATTTTTCTGTTTTTCTGGAATATGTATGGACTGTGCATGTGATTTGAATCCAGTTCAAATCCTGATCTAGCCTTTTCTTGTGACAGGACTTGAGGATGGTTATGATTGTGAACTAGACCTTTTGAAAAGGGGAATGACCTATGCAATTGAGCATGCTCAGCTCAGCCTACATTGAGTGAATCCTATGCATAGAACTTACATATGACAGATTGTTTGGTTTAACAGCTCTATCATCCGACTAGATAGATCTTAATATCGATTCTAGTTGAGAAAGTAAGAAACCATAGCGAATTATGCATCTAAGAAGAGCTATAAGTGGATCCTTGATGCTCTAGTTATCTTTTCATTATTAGATTTTCTATTTTATGTTAAAAATCAATTTCACAAACCTCTTTGATTCTAGTTATTAGGATAGTTGGAATTGTTTACTTCCTTGTGGATCGACCTCGGTCTTACCGAGTTTATTACTACTTCGCAACCCTACACTTGGGGAAGCGAACAGTAGCCTCCAGACATTCTACAGGAGAGCCCCGAACCCAACCGAATCCCCATTCAAATCAAATGCCACTTGGCAATCAAGTTTCGGTTCCTCCTCCACAATCCATACACTCCAACACCTCCCGGCAACAACAATCTCATGGATCTACTGTCGAAACCTCGAGTTACACTTTACCTTAGGGAGGAGATCTCAAGAGAATCGAAGATCGCTTCGCCGATATGGAGCAGCGGTATCGGTCCAATCTCTCACCTATTGCTCTTGCATCAATCCACCGATCTGAATCTCCCTTCACCCGCGAAGTTATAGAGGCCCCGTTGCCTAGGAAATACTAAACGCCCAGCATCGCACCCTACACAGGTATTGGCAATCCCCTCGAACATCTAGAGACGTACAAATCTCTTATGGAGCTAGAAGGATACGGTTCAGAAATTATGTGTAGGGCTTTTTCCTTAACTTTGAAGGATGCAGCACGTACCTGGTTTCGAGGGCTGAAACCTCGATCGATCGAATCCTTCTCCCAGCTATCGGATCTTTTCCTTGCTCAGTTCATGGGAAGTATCCGTACCAAAAAGCATCCAACGGATCTAAAGCAACAACATGGGGAAACAATTAAGGAGTTCACAGTTCGGTTCACTGTAGAAGCCGTCTAGACTGAAGGTTATACATAAGACAAAGGCTTCACTGCCCTTATATTAGGAATCACCAGCGAGAAATTTTGATTTGCCCTGGATAAGAACCCTCTTAAAACCATGACTGAATTCCAAGCCAAGGCCCAAAGCTACATCAATGCGGAAGAAGTCGCTTTAGCACGTCACGGTATACAGGGCAAGAAGCTGAAAGTTTGAAGAGATCTCTCCTTTTGATAAGAAATATCGGCGTGATCTGCGAGATCGCTCTCTGAAGAAACCTTACTCCGATAAATATCATAACTATACTCCCCTCAATCAATCTCCTGAGAAAGTATTAATGGAGATAAAGCATAAATCTTATGTGAAGTGGCCTCCAAGGATCAAGTCCGATCCTGAAAAAAGTGACAAGAGAAAGTTCTGTTATTTCCACAAAGATCATGGGCATAACACCCAAGATTGTATATCATTGAAAGATCACATTGAAGCTCTAATTCGGAAGGGTCATCTCCGGGATTACATTGCGTGACAGGATTAGTCACCTAAAGGAACCGAGGCCCCATCACGAAGAAAAAAGTCACCCTTGAATCATCCTCCCCAAGAAGATGCGGAACCCACGGGTGAGATCTAAACCATTGCTAGAGGTCCAGCTTGCGGGGGAGATTCTCAAGCATCAAGAAAAGCATATGCTGGCAAGGCGTCCCAGAAGCCTCAACATATTTATTGGCTAGAAAAATCATCCGATACTTCAAATCCTAGCCATCATCCGATCTCTTTCTCTTGAAGATGCTGAAGGGATCCATTTCTCCCACGAGGACTCAATCGTGGTCGCATTAAAGGTATCAAATTATTTAACTCATGGTATTATGTTGGATACAGGTAGTTCCATTGATGTTCTTTACTTGGAAGCCTGCAACAAAATGACACTTGTTAGAAGTTTACTCAAGCCTATCTCCACTCCCCTCGTTGGCTTCGAGGGCGAAGTCGTAACACTAGAAGGAAGCATCGATCTTCTGTTACCTTTGGAGAAAATCCGGCTAAAACCATAGTCTTCATCAATTTCCTCAGTGGTGGATCGAAGATCAGCGTATAACGCTATTTTGGGTCGACCTTCGCTCACCAAGATAGGAGCAGCTTTACACCCCTTGTACCTATGCATCAAATTCCCTATTCCAAGCGGAGTCGGTGTTGTACGAGGAAATCAGAAGGAAGCACGAGCATGCTACGAAATCGTCGTACAAGATCGAAAAAATGCTCAAGTAGCCCCTATTATGATGATTCCAGGAGACCCATCGGATCCCCCGATAGCTACGACGTTAGATCCAAGAGAGAATGCTCTTCAATCAGGTACCCCGGGGGAAGAGACAGTCGAAATCCACTTATCCAAAGATAATTTATCCAAGAAGGTCTACATCAGATCTTCTTTGAGCGATGTCTTCCGTGCAAATCTAACTCATTTTCTCACCAAATACCAAGATGTATTTGCTTGGTCTCATAAAGACATGCCAGGTATCGATCCCAATGTCATAGTCCATCGTCTGAATGTTGATCTGAAGCACAAACCTATTCATCAGCGTCGATGAGCGTTCACTGCAAAAAGGCAAATGGTGATTAAAACTGAGGTCGAAAAGTTATTGACTGTCAATTTCGTTGAGGAAGTTGACTACTCAAAATGGGTCACGAACGTGGTCCTTCTTCGAAAAACTAATGGTAAGTGGAGAATGTGCGTGGACTATTCTGATCTGAACAAAGCATGCCCAAAGGATAGTTTCCCGACTCCCTGCATCGACTAATTGGTTGACTCAACAGTGGGGCATGCCCTGCTCAGTTTTATGGATGCCTACTCTGGTTATAACCAAATCATGATGCATCCGCCCGATAGTCAACACACTGCCTTCATCACTGATCGAGGCCTGTATTGCTACAAGGTAATGCCTTTTGGTCTCAAGAATGCAGGAGCCACCTACCAACGTTTGGTCAATAAAATGTTCGCTACGCAAATCGGTAAGAATGTGGAAGTCTATGTCGACGACATGCTCGTGAAAAGCGTCGCAGCAAACGATCATCTCACAGATATTCGAGAAGCCTTCGACCTGATGAGGAAGTATCGAATGAAGTTAAACCCAGAACAATGTGCTTTCGGGGTCTCCGCAGGAAAATTTCTTGGATTTATGGTTGGCCAACGAGGAATCGAGACGAATCCAGAGAAAATAAAAGCTCTGATCAAAATGAAGTTTCTGTCCACTCTCAAAGATGTCTAACGATTGGCTGGTCGCATTGCATCATTGAACATGTTTATTTCGCGTGCCTCTGATAAGTGTCTTCTTTTCTTCAAGCTTCTTCGAACTACCGCAAAAACCGACTGGGTATGGACTCAACAATGCGAAGAGGCATTTCAACAACTGAAGTAATATATGAGCACGCCTCTTATCTTATCAAAACCTGTTTTACGCGAGCAGCTCCTTCTTTATTTATCTGTGTCTTCTACGGCCGTTAGCGCCGCATTAATAAGAGAAGATTCTGGGGTACAAAGGCCCGTTTATTATATTAGTCGAGCGATGGTGGATGCCAAAACTCGATATTCTGATATGGAGAAATTAGCTCTTGCCTTAGTGACTACTGCTTAAAAACTCTGACCATATTTCCAGGCCCACTCTATATTAGTACCTACGAATCATCCATTAAGGCAAGTTCTTCAAAAACCTGAGGTATCATGGCAATTGACAAAATGGGCAATTGAGATCAGTGAGCACGGCATTTCATTCTGTTCGAGAAGTGCCACTAAGGGCCAAGCCGTGGCTAATTTCATCGCTGAGTTCACGTATTCGACCCTGGTAGTTTCCACCACTGGCAGCGACTCTGCGACCAGCGACTAGACCCCCTGGTCACTTTTTGTGGACGGATCTTCATGCGCCACCAGAAGTGGAGCCAGCTTGATCTTAATTGCTCCGGACGGATCATATGTAGAATATGCTTTGCACTTCGACACTCATGTCTCTAACAATGAAGCAGAATATGAGGCTTTGATTGTCTGCCTCGAACTATCGAATGTGCTTGCGATACAGAATCTCCTCGTTTACAGCGACTCTCAGCTCATAGTCAATTAAGTGCTTGGCGAATTCGAGGTGAAAGAAGAATGAATGGCCTTGTACAAATCTCGAGTACTTATTTTGCTCGCAAAGCTAAGAAAATACGAGATAATTCACATTCCTCACGAGAAGAATAAGCTCGCAGACTCCCTGGCAAAGCTAACTTCCGCACCAGAATCTGATTTGGCGCGATCTGTTTCTGTCGAGCATCTTCATGCTCCGAGTATCAGTCAATCCACCTCAGAGCAAGTAGTCATAGTGCATTCCTCTCCATGTTGGGTGGACCCCATCATCCTTTACCTCAAAGACGGACAACTCCTAGACGATAAAAAGTCTGCGCGACAAATTCATCACCGTGCTGCCAGGTACACTTTACAAAATGGAATTTTACTACGTAGAAGCTTTACTTTACCATATTTAAGTTGTCTTCATCTAGAAGAAGCACATTGCGTTCTTGATGAAATACATTAGGGGACAAGCGGTGACCATCCTAAGGAACGATCTTTAGCATATAAGGCATTGAGGCAAGGGTATTACTGGCCAACCATGAAGGCGGACGTAATCGAATTTTTAAAAAAATGCGACAAATGCCACCGATATTCTCTAATACCCCATGTACCATTTGAGTAGATGACGCCGATGGATGACCCTTGGCGCTTCGCCCAATGGGGAGTGGATATCATCGGACCATTTCCCACCAGGAAAGTTAGAACAGATTTGCAATCATAGCAGTCGATTATTTTACCAAATGGGTCGAGGCAGAACCGTTAACCACAATCACCGAAAAGCAGACTACAAGGTTCATGTGGAAAAATATCATATGCCGTTATGGGCTCCCCCATTCTATAATCACCGACAATGAAAAGCTATTCGACAACGCCGCGTTCACGGAGTTTTGTGAAAAATGGAAGATACGAAATGTTCGAACCTCCCTGTTGAACCTCTAATTTATACAGTGTATAGGCCATTCCGTCACATTATATGCATGGTTTGTATGTTTAAAAGGTCCATCTAATGCAGGTTTTGTGATTGTATGAATGAGAGCAGACATCACCTAATTGGAGACCAAAAGGAGACATTTAGGAGCCTTGGATGAAGACCCAAGGAATGACAGAGATTTCACTCGATCAATAGCTAAAAGAAGCACATTTAGGAACCTTGGATGAAGACCCAAGGTAGGCCAAAGAATCATGAAGAAAGAAGGAAAGAAAAGAAAGAAGGAAAGTATGAAAAGGAGCCCCACAAGGTCCGACCGGTCAAGACCGGTCGGCCAAATTGGCCCCGAACGGTCTTGACCGGTCGGCCAGTTGCTCTTCCCTCTCTTATAGCTGCTGGAGCAAGGACACATGGGCTAGACCAGTCAAGACCGGTCAGCCATGCAATTTTAGAGTTCCAGATTTCAGACAGCAGGTTATTCCCATTTTTGAATTTTGGCACAATTTTCTGAAGCCATCTTGATGATATTTGGAAATCTAACACATCCATGTCGAAGAGTAGCTCGACGCCGAAATAACCCAAGTGGTTTCGTGTCGATCGGAGGTACGGATTGACCGTGGTGGCCAAAACAATACGAACTGTCTAGAAAGTTTTAGATTCCGCCTACTCCAATCTGGGCCGGTCCAGGTGGCCCATCATTAATGATATGAAGAATCTACTTTGACCATCTTCTATAACACATCCATATATAAATAACCACAAATTTTCAGATA
Source organism: Liriodendron chinense (assembly GCA_003013855.2). Classification (NCBI taxonomy): domain Eukaryota; kingdom Viridiplantae; phylum Streptophyta; class Magnoliopsida; order Magnoliales; family Magnoliaceae; genus Liriodendron; species Liriodendron chinense. The sequence goes on from PVNU02001406.1 coordinate 1,457,061, forward strand.
AAAAGGATGTGTGGTTTGATTGTACCGGTCGAAGAAAGATTGACCATCCAGAAAGATTCAACTGCGTAGAGTTTATAAAAGCCCTAAGTGTTCTAATTTTCAGACTACATTCTCAGATTGTTTTGGACAATCTAATTCATTTATCATGTAGAGGAGGAATTTTTCTACCAATGTTCAAAATTTGGGATCAATCCGACATCTGTACACTCCGGAGCGTTGAAAGCAAGATGACTGGTTCTGAAGGTACCCGAATTGCCTGATTTTGAGAGGCAGTCGCTAATCTGATTGGTGGGCCCATTCAGAAGATAATTTTGGAAATCTAAATCATCTATGAGGAAGATCACATTACAAGGAAGTTACAAATCAAATTTGAAGGCAATCCGACCATTGGTTAAGCCGTACGAAGCGAAACAAAATCTGTTATGTTGGGGTACTCTTGCTATATTATAAAAGGAGGTGCTCCCTTCTATTCCAAATCAAGCAAGGACGTGGGAAGCAAGGAGTTCAAGTCCTAGGAGGCTACCTAGCCTCCTACAGCTAGTTTTTCTTCCTTTTCTTAGTTCTAGTTTTAGTTCTAGTTTTAATATGCTTTTTCTTAGTTAACCTCATAGTTAGAGCTAGAGGTGAAATTTGTAGTTGGTTTCAATGCTTTAATTTTTTTTATTTCAAGTACTCTTTTCTTAATTTTGGATTTTGAACTTCTAGTTTGAATAAAGTTTGGATTTTTAGATGAATTGTGAGAGTTTGTGTACTCCGGACATGAGTTCCTTGCAATTCTCTGAGATTTCCATGATTGGGTTGTTTGAATTCGAATTGTAGTAACCCTTGAGCATGCCATAGTCTCTTGGCATGGCTGTTACTCTTAAGGCTACAAGTTTAAGTTCTATGTGCTTCATTAGAACTAGAAATCTGATTTCCAGATTTAAGTGGGACTATTTGTGCTTGAATGTTATATCTTCCAATTAGATGAGAGATAGGACTTTCATTCTAATTGTGTTGTGCTTGAATGAATGGATTGACATTGGACTACTACAAGTGGATCCTTAATACTCTAGTTCTTTCCAAATATCAGATTTTCCTATTTTATGTTAAAAACTGTTTTCCTAAACTTCTTGAATTTTAGTTATTGGAGTTGTTAGAATTGTTTACTTCTTTCCCTGTGGATCGACCTTGGTCTTACCGAGATTTATTACTACATCGCAGCCTTGCACTTGAGGCGAGCGAACACTCTCCATATCATCCCCAGGCTAATGGACAAGTTGAAGCAGTTAATAAGATCATCAAACATCATTTAAAGACTAAGCTCGACGAATGTAAAGGTATGTGGCCAGAGTTTTTACCCGAAGTCTTATAGGCCTATAGAACGACAACTCGCACGTCAACTGGAGAAACCCCTTTTTCTTTGGCATTCGGTACCGATGCAGTTGTCCCTGTCGAAATCGAAGTGCCCTCTTATCGAATAGAACAATACGACTCCACGAGCAATCAAGAAGGTTTGAGGCTCCATCTCGACCTCCTGGAAGAAAGAAGGGATGCATCTCGACTTCGAACAACAGCTTACCAACAGCGTATAGCTCACTACCGTAATGCAAAGGTCTGACCTAGAGCGTTTCAGCTCGACAATTTGGTCCTCAGACAAAATCTCGGAACCCCTACCCATTCGTTAGATCCAAATTGGGAGGGCCCCTATCGGGTTATCAAAATTGTGCCACCAGGTACATATTATCTCGAAGACATGCGAGGAAAACCCCTACGTCGCCCTTGGCACGTAGAGCATCTACTTCAATACTTTCTGTAATTCCATGTAAATTCAAGCGACATTCGAATAAAGATGGACTCTCCTTTGGTCGCTACTACATTAGTTGGATCTGAATAGCCCCGAAAGGAATTTATACATTCCCTTGGCCAAATCTTCTGCCTCCGACAGAGCCAAAGAATCAATTGATAGGTCAACCTATCTCTAAGCGGATGTGGTCACACAAACCCCCTTAATTGAGCCTAATTCATTTTCATGAATTTAGTAAAGCATTTAAATGGCCATTGATTATTGCACAACAAAAAAGGAAAACAAAACGTCTGTTTTTCATTGAAGATCTTTCAAGGTTACAATAGATAGAAGAGATACATATATTGTGAGACAGAGGAGAAGAAGGGAATTAACTCGGAAACTATTCTCGACTCTCCGCCTCGGCGCCCGTCTCAGGAGCACGTGCAGCATCTATAGCTCCTATGACCTCATTCTCGGTTGCAGCTCGCTCTCTAGCTGCGAACTCGAAAGAAACTCTGTCGAACTCCTCCACGCTGAAGGATGGAGCGATTTGTTGCATAACCCTGATCGCGAAGTCGCGACCAGCGATGTATGCCTCATAACGCTCCTCGTCGTAAAGTCGAGAGGTTCAAAACTCCAGAACTGCATGGCGACCTTCCTCAGCCACCATCTTGACGTAGGTTGTCCTCTCCTTGTCCCAGTGGATGGAATCATCTTTCAACTGGGCAAGAGTCCTCTTCGCGTCTTCAAGCCAAGCCCAACAATCCCTGAGCCTCTCCTCGAGGGAGATCTTATCCTGGCGAAAGATCTCCTTCTCCTTCTCACTCTTTGTATGTATCTCTTGGAGCCTTGCAAAATTAAGGTCCAATGACTGGTAACGATCAGTCAAAACTTGAACCTTGGCAATGAGGATTTGCTTCTCCTCATTTAACTTGGTGACTAGGGCTTCTTGGGACTTTATTATGCGATCCCTTCCCTAAATCTCATCCTCCATTACCTTTCTCTTCTTCTCCCCCTCATCGATGATGCGGCGGGCAGCATCGATGTCACACCTTGTCCGCAGCGTGAGGTCCAGAATCTGTTCAAAGAACCGAAAGTGGTCATTCGAGTGAGCTAAAAAAAAAGGGAATGGTGCTGACTTGTCACCTGAACTAGTCTCACTCTAATGTCTGTGGAGAGAGCTTCTAGACTAGGTTCTGGGAGGGCCCCAAAGGAGTTGGGGGCAATGTTCTCAAAAATAAACTTGCATATTGGGTGCAAGTGTGATGGGATGACGTAGACTCCTGACCCCAAAGGTTGGGCTACAACCATCTCAGAAGAGCCCACTTGGCGAGCAGTCAGAGGCTCCAAGGCAGGTGCAGTCGACTCACGAGCCGCATTGGACTCGGATGCCATCTCTCTCGGGGGAAGACTTGGCTCTGCCCGATCGCTCTTTGGCCAGTTATCGATAATGTTGATTATTGGCTGACTGCAGGAGCCAGCCGAAGGGGTCGCGGCAGCTCCCTCTTGAGTTGCACTATGCGGCTGTGAGCCGCGAGCAGATCCCTCTGGTTGAGCAAATGCAGTGGAAGGACCATTCGCTGACTTCTTTTGCCTCTTCGAGGCAGTGCCCTTCAGACGGGGAAGTACCCCCAGTGCACCCCTTTTATCTCCTACGCTTGTCATCTCCTCATGAGAGATCAGACCGGCAGTAAAGAGACAGAGAGGATCCAAAGCAGTGTTGACGTTGCAGGTAGCCACCGAAAGTTTGAAAACCTTGGTGAGCTTCTCGGTAAGCCCTCCTCGCAAGTTCGGCCTCTTCCCAATAGGAATTCCTGCGAGGCATGAAGAAGAGAGGTCAGTCAGCAACAGAAATTAAACCTTCTCATCTTCGAGCAAAGGGGTAAAAATCAACCCACCTTCGCCAAAGAAGCAGTTGACATTGTGGCCTTTAGGGTCAGAGCCCATATCGGATTCCCAATTGCCAGAGGTGTAGAACCACTTTTTTCACCATCCGGGATAATTCAAGGAAGGGTTCCCCATGATAAAGTTATCCCGATGCCAAAAGCAGAGGTAGTACCAACCCTCACTGGACGGCGTTTTTTCAACTGGTACATCCTCAAAAACTCGTCAGCAGTTAAGTCCTCATTCATCGCCTGCTTCCAGAGGATGAATGCACTTATAACCACCCTCTAACCATTTACTATAAGTTGGCTGGGGGCAATCTTATTGATACGAAGGAAATCGTGAATGAAGGGATGAAGGGGAAGGCGTACACTGAGCCGGAAGAAATATTCATAAATGGCCACATAGCCCTGTGGCGGAGAATCGATGGTCTCTCCTCTCCCCAGCAGCCTAAGAATGACGGAGTCTGGGATCCAATACCGTTCCCGTAAGCTCTAAAGCTGTTCCTCCGTCATTATTGATGGATAACCGGCGGCCAAATACCTTCCCGCCGGTACTTTGGCGTTATTTGATTCGGATGAATCGGGAGTATCATCTCCCAAGGGAACGATTTCTTCATTAGAGTTCCCAGTCATGTTAAAGTAAAAAGAGAGACAGAAGAAAAAGAAAGGAAAGGAGAAGAAATACCTCTGTGAAGAGGTTACGCCAAAAATAGGAAGAAGAGAAGGAGGAGGATTTCTGGTTTTCTTTAACGAGATTTCGAAAATGAAGTAACCTCCACATATTTCGATATTTATAAGCAATCATTTCATTTGATTTGGGTGACATGCGGCGACCCCTCATCTGGCGCGACAGTCGAACGGGCACGAGCATTAAATACGGAGACACGTGGCGAGCGTCACTTCATCTCTATCAGCCAAAAAGCTGCGGAAAGCTGGCACTCATAAATGTCTGGTCATTCCTGGTCAGTCACGTACGACTTTTCCTTCGATAGGCGGTTACATATATATATGGACAAATCCTTTGGCGTAGCTTCTTAATGCTAAGGATTTGGCGGGCATTTGTTATGGAATAAATTTGGTCGTCGAAGCAGCGTCAGTTAAATAATAGTCGTGAGCAGCTCATCTAAATCGCGAGTCCTCCATTCATACTTCGTCCCAGACCATTGACCATACCATTCGACCGCATGTGAGCAGCTCGGCTCATGGTCGTAAAAAAGGGTCGCACTTCTGCATGCGAGCAGCTCGGCTCGTGGTGGTCGAAAGGGGTCGCATTTCCGCATGCCAGCAGCTCAGGCTCGTGGTCGTTAAACGAGGTTATCCCCCGAGCCTGAGCATCCTCCGCCTTTATAATACCAGTAGCCCGTATAGGCCAGTTTGGGGTTATTTCTACTTATAGCTCTAAATATCTCGGATCTATATAAATAAATGGTCCTATAGATGATAAATGTACACAATCTCTAAGCCCACATCATACTCTTTACTTCATTACCATATCTCGTCTAACTTAGGCTTCGGAGGGCCAACGGCTGAACGCCAGCCACCCTTAGTTTCCTCCTTTGGCTTTCAGGTTTGGAAGGAAGCTTGCTCGAAGGAAAATGAACGTCTGAAGGATCCTATTACCAAATTAGTCGTTAACAGTCGTAACCCGAATTCAGAGGTAACATCCTCCATAGTACCTCGATCTCGGATCTTAATCCCACACGCCAGGTTCTGATCCTAGGATACCACAAGAGGATTTTACGGTCTGGTTTTTTTTTTAAATGAGCATCACCATATGAGTACCATCAAAGACAATCACAATATTTCCACTAAGTCATTTCTTTTACATATAATACTAAAAGTAAATACACTATGCGTAATTATAAAAGTTGTACACAATCCAGCACCACACCTCCTGCTACTGTACTCCCAACTCCAACTCAACATTGCTGATACACACTGGTATAACCTGCAACGTAACAAACGCACATAAGCTTCAAACGAAGCTTCGTGAGTGCGTGTGTGCATTCGCAATGCGTATGACAAGCATGATAAATATCAGAATAAGTAGTAAAGCATGATGAGAAATCTAAACCAGAACTTAGCCTAATCAGGCTACACGATCATATGACATGAATAACCAGCCTACCACGGCTATGCAAGCATGCAATACAGATAACTAGCCTACCAAGGAAATATATGTTCACTTCCCCAAGTGTAGGGTTGCGATGTAGTAATAATCTCAGTAAGACCTGAGGTTGATCCACAAGGACTTGTGTACGACTTCACAAAACACTTCCAATGGTCTCTAATTGAGAGCTAACTAAACTAAATTTTAGAAATGAAAGTAGATAGCAATTTTAAACTAAAAGTGAATGTAAACAATGTAAAAGAGCACTAGGGGTTCAAGGATCCACTTGTAGCAATCCTTGATGCTTAATAAGTTATGGTTTCCCAAATGCACAACTAGAATGGAAATCAAATCTTATCTAGTCAGGATAATAGAGTGGTTATAACATACAATCTGTCATATGTATGATTCATATACATGATTCCCTCAATTCAAGTTAGGACTTGAGCACACTCAATTGCATAGGTTAATCCAAGTTCCAATAGGTTAAGATCACAATCATAATCATCATTAAACTCTGTCACAAAGCATAAATAGATCACGATTTGAACTTCATTCAAATCACATAACTAATCGCACATAATTCAGAAATTCAGAAAAGTAGAACTTTGGTTTAAAAGTTCCCACATGAGAATCCAAGGTTTAGAGCGTATTGAATCCGATTCCTCGGAGCATACAGGTTTAGATCCATTCAAATCAATTAAGAACTAAAGCAATCCTCCCAAACATGCATTAGCCATCATAAGACTAAGAAGTAAAACTTAGAACTTCATTCAAACTTCAAACCATTGTTCAATCAATAAATCCAACTTAAAACCACATAAAAATGAATCAAAATATCTTAGATTCACTACAAGCTTCACCTCTTAGCCCTAGCTAAGAGGTTTAGCCGTTCTTGATCCAAGGAAACATGAAAGCAACTAAGGAAAACATAAAAACTAGAAGAACAAACTAGGAAGAGTTGTAGAACTTCGGATCTGACTTTCGCCGCCTCCCACCGTGGTAATTCTCTTCTAGAATACCTTAGGAACGAGCTAAAGGAGTCCTTTTATAGGTTTGGGGCCCTAGGTGGGAAGAAACTTTGAGAAAATTCGTAAAAACTGTGTTTTGCACAGAGAATTTTGAGCTTGTAGAAGAAGCTCTGTTACCAGATGACCAATCAGATAATTGGTCTGAGCTCATCGATGTCCGGTCGGCAAAAAACACTCCAGAGAGTTTTCTGAAAATTCGAACCCCATTTTCAATTCAACGATGGGTCTGACGACCAATCGGATGAGTGATCGTGATTGGTCCAGCAAGGTTTGGCAGTAGGGTCCTCCTGTTGAGTCTTCAAATCGGTCGGACAACCGGTCTTAGGCTATGGCCGACCGGTCGGACGACCGGTCTCAGTGCAATTTTCTACACTTCTTTCTTCTCTCCTTCTCTTTCTCCCTTGCTTCTTTCTTCCACCCTTTGGCGCTTGGTCATTTGATCTTCAATGTATACAGAGTGGCCTTTTTAAGCATTGAATTGGTGAAGTCCCCTTCTCGTTCCTACAATCACAAAACATGCATTAGAGTAGTCTTTAAACATGTGAATCATGCATAATTAGTGATGTAATGGGGTTAGAATATAACATTTAAGAGCTCAACACACCCCCAACCAACATTTTGCTAGTCCCGAGCAAAACATGCATGAAACAAATTTCATTCTTCAAAACTCAAATCTCCTTTGGGAACTATGCTTCTATACACTTAATGATATGCAAGTGCAAAAATCGGGAGGACTCAGTGATGGAAGTTGAAATCTTAAACTTTCCAAAACATACTAAGTTCTCATATAAAAAATTTTCGTTGATTAATTGATAAATAGAAGAATCCAAACAAATTTAACCTAGTGTGCATAGTGAATGGTCATCTCATGAATTTTCAGGATTATCTTCTTCATAAATCAACTAAGCTATGGATCCAAAAGTGTACATATCAACAACAAGCTTATGACAGGAATTTGCCTTACCGTCCTTCCGATGGCTTTCACACTACGTCTCATTTTCAGCTTTGGTTACGGGTAGACCATCCCCTGATTGGTAATAGGTAGCCCTTTTAGGAATTTTCCATCATATTTCCCATCATTCCTATATTTTCATCCTTCCTTTCCTTTTTATACATATTAGATAGGATTTTTAGAAATCCATATCTTTCGTTATTTTCCGATGGACAAAGATAGACAAAGTACCCCGGCTTGGTTCCTCAACACCTCAAATCCAAACCTAGCTAATCCACAATTCTACATTATCCTTTCAAAGCATGAGAATCGTATAATGTGAACTAGGTGTAAAAGTGTTTAGAATTTCTATCAATCATAAAAATAGGGGAATTCACATACAAAACTAGTATCTTAGAGATTGTTCAAGGTATTCAACATCACTCACTTCACATCTCTTTTTCTTGTACTTACACCGTCCCGAATGCATAGAAACAAAGTTTTGCAACAGAGTTTTGAATTTTCAGAAAAAATCGAAAAACTTCATACAAAAATTGCTTGAAATCTGCAAAGCACTAGATTCAACCTAGTGATCCCACACCCCCAACCAAATCTTGCATTGTCCTCAATGTAAAAGATATGCAATGAGCAAAACATGAGAGCAATGATTAAAAAAAAAGGGAGTGAGGAATGAGAGTACTTGAGAGAACAAAAGAAATCTGAAATTCTACCTCTTTCTAACAAACCTAATGGAAAAATAAACAAAAAAAAGAGCAAATTCTAATCCTAAACTACTCTATACCTCCGTCAGACTAGGAGATTAAATATCCTGATACATAGGATCAGTTAGAGGTATGGACATACCTTCTGAAGGAAAATTCTCAAAGAACGGTTTTAATCGCTGACCATTCGCTTTAAAAATGTTACCGTTCCTTGGATTCAACAACTCGACAGTCCCAAATGGATAAACAGTTTTCACAATGAAGGGATCGGTCCATTGAGACCTCAATTTTCTCGGAAATAAATGTAACCGAGAATTATACATAAGAACCTTTTGATTTGTCGTAAAATTCTTATGAAGGATGTTCTTATCATGGAACACCTTCGTCTTGTCCTTGTAAATTCTCACGTTCTCATATGCTTTGTTCCGGAGTTCCGCAAGTTCATTCAATTGAAGCTTGCGCAACGTGCTTCCTTTGTCAGAATCAAAATTCATCTTCTTTATTGCCTAATATGCCCTATGTTCCAACTCCACAGGTAAGTGACAAGCTTTCCTATAGACAAGTCTATAGGGAGACATTCCAATGAGGGTCTTGAAAGCCGTACGGTAAGCCTAAAGCGCATTGGTAAGTAGAAGCGACTAATCTTTGTGATCGGAGTTCACTGTTTTTTCCAAAATATGTTTAATCTCCCTGTTGGATATCTCAGCTTGTTCACTTGTTTGTGGGTGATAGGGGGTGCACACTTTGTGATTGACGTCATATTTCTTCATTAAAGCTTCAAATGGACGGTTACAAAAGTGAGACCCTCCATCGCTTACAATGACTCGACGCGTTCTAAATTGGGAAAAGATGTTTTCTTTTAAGAAACGAATGACTATTTTATGGTCATTGTTCCAGTATGGAATTGCCTCGACCCATTTTGAAACATAATCAACGGCAAGCAAAATATATAAGTTTTCAAAAGATGAGAATGGCCGCATGAAATCAATGCCCCAACAATAAAAAATTTCAATTGGTAAGATGGGATTGAGTGACATCATATTCTGTCAATCATATTTTTACGGGATATTCCTCCTAGTTTCTGACAAGGCTCGCACATTTTGCAAAACTCATGGGTATCTTTGAACATGGTAGGCCAATAAAACCCACATTGTAGATTTTTTACTGTGGTCTTCTTAGCCAAAAAGTGATCACCACAAGCCTGTGAATGACAAAAAGAAATGATACTGTGTTGCTCATCATCCAGCACACATCTCCTTATAATTTGATTGGGACAATACTTGAATAAGTACGAGTCGTCCCACAAGAATTTCCCTACCTCGTTGAAGAACTTATCCTTATCTTGCTTGTTCTAGTGTGTTGGAATTGTACCTGTAGTAAGATAGTTAGCAATGTCCGCATACCATGGCAATTGGGAAACTTTAAATAGTTGTTCATCAGGAAACATGCCATTGATCGCGATCATATCAGGGGAATCGGTGAGAACAAGTCTAGAGAGATGGTCAGCCCGACATTTTCCACTCCTTTCTTATCACGTATTTCTATGTCAAATTCTTGAAGTAGGAGGATCCATCTTAACAAGCGTGGCTTAGCATCCTTTTTAGAGAGAAGGTACTTAAGCACGGCATGGTCAGTGAATATGATAATCTTGGATCCGATCAAGTAGGACCTAAACTTGTCTAAAGCAAAAACTATGGCTAAAAGTTCTTTTTCTATAGTAGTATACTTTGCTTGAGCCGAATTTAAGGTTCTACTTGCATAGTAGATGACGTATGGCTTCTTCTCTTTTCTCTGTCCTAACACTGCCCCAATAGCATAATCACTTGCATCACACATAATTTCAAAAGGAAGGCTCCAATCAGGTGGTTGCATTATGAGAGCACATGTCAATATACCTTTAAGTTTTACAAAGGCATTTTGACAATCCTCATTCCACTCGAATAAGTTTTCCTTTTAAAGGAGGTTACATAAAGGACGAGAGAGTGAACTAAATTCCTTTATGAACCATTTATAAAATCCGGTGTGTCCTAAAAAGGACCGCACATCTCATATGCTCTTAGGTGGTGGAAGGTTAGAAATAAGATCGATTTTAGCCTTGTCCACCTCGATTCCATTTTGTGTGATGATGTGACCAAGGACGATTCCCTTTTGAACCATGAAGTGACATTTCTCCCAATTCAACACGAGGTTCTTTTCTTCACATCTTTTCAAAATAGTTTTTAAGTGCATAAGGCACTCATCAAAGTTACAATCAAATACTGAGAAATCATCAATGAAGACTTCGAGAATCGTCCCCACTATATCAGAAAAATACTCAACATACAACGCTAAAAAGTGGCAGGGGCATTGCATAGTCTAAACTGCATCCTTCGATAGGCAAAGCCAAATGGACATGTGAATGTTGTCTTCTCTTAGTCCTCTAGGGCTATCTCTATTTGGTTATACCCTAAATACCCATCAAGGAAGCAAAAATGGGAATGACCCGCCAACCTTTCTAAAATTTGATCAACAAACGTTACGGGAAAGTGGTCTTTCCTCGTGACTGTGTTTAGCTTCTTATAGTCAATGCACATTCTCCAACCGGTAGTGAATCTAGTTGGTACGAGTTCATTGTTGGCATTGGCTACGATGGTTATTCCGGATTTCTTAGGCACCACTTGAGTTGGACTCACCCATTGACTATCGAATATTGGGTAGATGATACCCACATCCAATAGTTTCACCGCCTCAGCCTTAACCCCCTTCATATTTGGATTGAGGTGTCTTTGTGGTTACCTAGATGTCTTGGCATTTTCCTCAAGGCGTATGCGATGAGTACAAATTAGTGGGTCTATGCCTATGAGGTCTGCAATTAACCATCCGATGGCGCTTTTATGCTCTATTAGAGTGGCTATTAGCCTACTCTCTTATTCCTCATTCAAGTGGGAAGAAATCACCACCAGATATGTCTCATGTCGACCTAAATAAACATATTCCAAATCATTTGGTAATGGTTTTAGGTCAAGCTTCAGTGCCTTGATATTAGATGGAAGAGGCTAGTTCTCGCTTAAGGGCAGAGGTTCAAATGGTGCCTTCCATATTTTATTATCAAGTACCAGCATAACATCCAAAATGGCATCCATCTCTCGTATTGTGTCATCATCAATCTCATGAGAGTGGGCCAAACATGCCTCCAAAGGATCGGAATAGAATGTCAAGTGTTGAACCTCCAATTTGTACATTTGCCAACCCATTACATCACATTATATGCATGGTTTTCATGTTTAAAAGGCCCATCTAATGCATGTTTTGTGATTGTAGGAATGAGAGTGAACTTCACCCAATTGGAGACCAAAAGACCATGTTTAGGAGCCTTTGATGAAGGCCCAAGGTGGACCAAAGAATGATGAAGAAAGAGAGGAGAATGAGGAAGAAAGAAAGAAAGAAAAGTTGAAAAAAATGAAGACCGACCGGTCTTGACCGGTCGGCAACTTGCTGCTCCCCTCTCTTAAAGCTGTTGGAGCAAGGACAGACAGGCTAGACTGGTCAAGACCGGTCGGCCATGCAATTTCAAGTTTGCAAATTTCAAACAGCAGGCTAATCCCGTTTCTAGTTTTTCAGACCTATTTTCTAGGCCTATATTGATGATATTTGGAAATCCAATACATCCATGTCGAAGAGGAGCTCGACGCCGAAATAACCCAAGTGGTTTCGTGTCGATCGGAGCTACGGATTGACCGTGGTGGCCAAAACAATACGAACTGTCTAGAAAGTTCCAGATTCCGCCTACTCCACTCTGGGCCGGTTCAGGTGACCCATCATTGATGATATGAAGAATCTACTTTGACCATCTTCTAGAACACATCCATATATGAATAACCACAAAGTTTCAAATCAAAAGGATATGCGGTTTGATCGTACCGGTTAAAGAAAGATGGACCGTCCAGAAAGATCCACCTGCGCAGATTTTATAAAAGGCCTGAGTGTTCTAATTTTTGCACCTAAGTCTGGAAATTTTTTTGGCAAATCTAATCATTCTATCATGTAGAGGAGGAAGTTTTCTACCAATGTTCAAAATTTGAGATCAATCCGACCTCTGTACACTTCGGAGCGTTGAAAGCAAGATGAATGGTTCTGAAGGTACCCGAATTACGCAATTTTGAGAGGCGGTCGCTGATCTGATTGGTGGGCCCATTCAGAAGATAATTTTGAAAATCTAAATCATCTATGTAGAAAATAACATTACAAGGAAGTTATAAATCAAATTTGAAGGCAATCCGACCATTGGTTAAGCCGTACGAAGCGAAACAAAATCTGTTGTGTTGCGGTACTCTTGCTGTATTATAAGAGGAGGTGCTCTCTTCTATTCCAAAAAAAGCAAGGATGTGGGAAGCAAGGTGTTCAAGTCCTAGGAGGCTACCTAGTCTCCTATAGCTAGTTTTTCTTCCTTTTCTTAGTTCTAGTTCTAGTTTTAATATGCTTTTTCCTAGTTAACCTCATAGCTAGAGCTAGAGGTGAAATTTGTAGTTGGTTTCAATGCTTTAATTCTTTTATTTCAGGTACCCTTTTTTTAATTTTGGATTTTGAACTTCTAGTTTGATTAAAGTTTGGATTTTTAGAAGTTTTTTGAGAGTTTGTGTGCTCCTGACATGAGTTCCTTGCAATTCTCTGAGATTACCATGATTGGGTTGTTTGAATTCGAATTGTAGTAACCCTTGAGCATGCCATAGTCCATAGGCATGGCTGTTACTCCGAAGGCTACAAGTTCAAGTTCTATGTGCTTCATTAGAACTAGAAATCTGATTTCCAGATTTAAGTGGGACTGTTTACGCTTGAATGTTATATCTTCCAATTAGATGAGAGATAGGACTTTGATTCTAATTGTGTTGTACTTGGATGAATGGATTGGCATTAGACTACTACAAGTGGATCCTTGATGCTCTAGTTCTTCTTATTTTTAGATTTTCCTATTTCATGTGAAAAACTACTTTCTTAAACTTCTTAGATTCTAGTTATAAGAGTACTTGGAATTGTTTACCTCTTTCCTTGTGGATCGACCTCGGTCTTATCGAGAATTATTACTACATCGCAGCCTTGCACTTGAGGCGAGCGAACAAGTTTTTGGCACCGCTGCCGGGGAATTTAGTTAAACGGTTCTAATTGTTCTAGTAGCTATAGAGTAGTTTTAGTTAGGTAGGATTTTTAGTTTTTATAGAAGTAGATTTTCTGATTTTTTTTCTAAATTGCTAACAATTTTTTGTTTGATTTTGTAGGGCATTATTGCTGACATAGATCTCACTCTATTGGGTAACATCTCCCCATCTCTCTTCTTTTTGTTCTTTTTTCTAGATTAGGGTAGTTTCTAATTCCTTAAAATTACATTATGTATGATTGGACGAATGGTGCGTACAAGTACCTTTTGGAAGATGAGACGTCGGATTGGGGGACCCTAACTCATTGTGATCGGGATCCCTCCAAGCATGAGTGTTTTTCTGATATTCAAAGAACCTCCACTATCCCCCTACGTAAGACGATGCGTGATTACATTAATAAAAGCAATACACATGTTGAGACACGACGTAAGACGATGGGGGAATACCAGAACGAAGCAAAATTGATTAATGATCATATTAGCCAACCGATTATGACAATGCGTGATCACTTGTATGGATGTGCCTATTAACCATCATATAACTCTTCATCCTACAATGCGTAAGGTCTTACTTAGGAAAACCACCATTCTCCTTGTTCAAGAGACGAACCAACCGTGGTTATTAACAATCACCCTAAAACGTCTTCCTCTTGTGATGACATGTATACACAATCACTTGAGGAAATATGTAAAGAGTATATAGAGGAACAATCAAATCAAGCTTACTCACCATCTTGTGAAGACGTTGAGCCCGAAATTGGGGGCATCAAATCAATCCCCTTTAATGAGGAGGATGGGGCTACCCAAGTCCCACCTTCTTCAGATTGAATGAATAGACTTTTAGAGGAGATTGATTTTGATGATCCCAATGTCATCATCAATTATGGTGAGTCCATTATCTCTTTTGGATGCTTTGAACTTAATGATGAAGAGATTTCAATGACGGTTGACGAACCCGAGGAATCCATAAAATTTGAAAGCGGTAGTGGGGTTGCCTACAATGAGGGTTTGGTGAGTGCTTATGAACCTATGGTTTCTTTTTCCAAGGGGCATAATGATTATGAGTCTTTAGAGGATATGCATGCTAGAGAGATGGTCAAAGTCGATCTTTTTGAGTCCTTCCACCAACAACACATGCCAAATTCTATTGTGGTAGACCTCCCTTTAATTGAAAATTCTATTCCTTTAGATGATGAGGTGGCACAATCTGAAATTTTAAAAGATCAACCAATGTTAGATGATGTGCTTACCACTAAATCTGAAAAATTTTCCTTGGAAGACCTCCTCTCTATAGAGGAGGAATTCCTTACCATTGAAATAGAATTTCTTCAATCACTAGGGGAGGATGAGGACTCTTCCTCCGACTATCTCGATTTCCTAGAGGAATGCTTGGCCCAATCTTATGATCTTGATGATGAGATGATTAAGTAGTTGGACATTTTGTTAGACATGGTGTCGGTGCTTGAAGAACACCATTCCACTGTTTTACACACTTTACCATTGTTTGTGGAAGCACCATATAATTCTGAAACTATGGAGGAGACAACTTTAACTGAAGAATACACGATGAATGGCTCTCCACCATCATGGGTCCTTCAGCCCATTGAAAATTCTGATTGGGAGGACCCGTTTTTAATCGATCATAACCCATATCAGAATTTGAGAAGATATCTTTTTGCTGCTCTTATCTCCTCATGTGGTACACAATACGATTGGACTTCAATGATAAGAAGCACACATGTTTACTATCGAGCGGGACTTTGGATGGTCCTCATGAGAAATTTATTAAAATTCATGAAAATCCTGCTCAAATTTGATCATGTAGTCGATCAGACTAATCAAAGGTAGGTAGGTAGGTTAAGATTTATTTTTCTGAAATTAGGATTGAATAAGTCTCATTAAGACAATGGAAGATGCTAGAATTGATCAACTTGCTACCCTAGGTACTCTCGTTCTCACTCTCCTTTGTTTTATTTCATTGCTCTCATGTCATGCTTATTGCATATCTTATTACATTGAGGACAATGTAAGATTTTGGTTGGGGGGTGAGATTCCTTAGATGAATCTACTAGCTTTTGTGACATTTCGAGCAATTCTGTAGAAATTTTTTTATTTTTCTAAAATTCAAAACTCTTTTGGAAAACTTTGTTTCTATGCATTCGAGATGATATGAGTATAAGAAGAGGAGATACGAAATGAGTGATGTTGTAAGTCTTTGAACTTCTCTTAATATAATGGTTTTATATGTTAATTCCCCTATTTTTTGTGATTGATAGAAAATTTGAACACTTTTACACCTAGTTCACATTCACGATTTTCATGGGTTGAAAGGATTATGCGATTTGTGGATTAGCTAAACTTGGATTTAAAGGTGTTAAGGAACAAAGCCGGGGAACTTTGTCCATCCTTGTCCATGGGAAAATAACGAAAGATATGGATTTCTAAAAATCCTATCTAATTTAAAAGAAAAAGGAAAAGGAAGGATGAAATTGGGAATGATGGAAAAATGGTGGAAAATTTTGAAAAGGGCTACCTATTACCAATCAGGGGATGGTCTACCCGTAACCAAAGCCGGAAATGGGACGTAGTGTGAAAGCCGTCGGAAGGACGCTAAGACAAATTCCTGTCATAGGCTTGTTGTTGCTCTATACACCTTGAGATCTATAGTTTAGTTGATCTATGAAGAAGATAATCCCAGAAACTCATGAGATGGACTTTCACCTATGCACACTAGTTTGAATTTTGTTCGAGTTCTTCTATTTATCAATCAATCAGCGGGAATTTCATATGGACACCTATTATGTTTTGAGAGTTTAAGGTTTCAACGTCTATCACCTACTTGTTCCGAATTTTATACTTGTAAGTTTTGGAGTGGATAGAAACATAGTTTCTGAAGGAGAGTTGGGTTTGGAGGTTTGAAATTGTTTCACGCATAGTTTTGCTCGGGACTAGCAAAAAGCTAGTTGGGGGTGTGTTGAACCTCCAATTTATACATTTGCCAACCCATTACATCACATTATATGCATGGTTTTCATGTTTAAAAGGCCCATCTAATGCATGTTTTGTGATTTAGGGATGAGAGTGAACTTCACCCAATTGGAGACCAAAAGACCATGTTTAGGAGCCTTCGATGAAGGCCCAAGGTGGACCAAAGAATGATGAAGAAAGAGAGGAGAATGAGGAAGAAAGAAAGAAAGAAAAGATGAAAAAATGAAGATCCGACCAGTCTTGACCGGTCGGCCACTTGCTTCTCCCCTCTCTT
Source organism: Liriodendron chinense (assembly GCA_003013855.2). Taxonomy (NCBI): domain Eukaryota; kingdom Viridiplantae; phylum Streptophyta; class Magnoliopsida; order Magnoliales; family Magnoliaceae; genus Liriodendron; species Liriodendron chinense. Next base: position 1,473,902 of record PVNU02001406.1, read on the forward strand.
AAAGCTGCTGGAGAAAGGACAGACAGGTTAGACCGGTCAAGACCGGTCGGCCATGTAATTTCAGGTTTGCAGATTTCAAACAACAGGCTATTCCCATTTCTGGTTTTTTGGATCATTTTTCTGGGCCCATCTTAATGATATTTAAAAATCCAACACATCCATGTCGAAGAGGAGCTCGACGCCGAAATAACCCAAGTGGTTTTGTGTCGATCGGATCTACGGATTGACCGTGGTGGCCAAAAGAATACGAACTGTCTAGAAAGTTCCAGATTCTGCCTACTCCACTCTGGGCCGGTCCAGGTGACCCATCATTGATGATATGAAGAATCTACTTTGACCATCTTCTAGACCACATCCATATATGAATAACCACAAAGTTTCAGATCAAAAGGATGTGTGGTTTGATCGTACCGGTTGAAGAAAGATGGACCGTCCAGAAAGATCCAACTGCGCAGATTTTATAAAAGGCCTGAGTGTTCTAATTTTTGCACCTAATTCTGGAATTGTTTTGGAAAATCTAATCTGTTTATCATGTAGAGGAGGAAGATTTCTACCAACGTTCAAAAATTGAGATCAATCCGACCTCTGTACACTCCGGAGCGTTAAAAGCAAGATGACTGGTTCTGAAGGTACCCGAATTGCACGATTTTGAGAGGTAGTCGCTGATCTGATTGGTGGGCCCATTCAGAAGATAATTTTGAAAATATAAATCATCTATGAAGAAGATCACATTACAAGGAAGCTACAAATCAAATTTGAAGGCAATCCGACCATTGGTTAAGCCGTACGAAGTGAAACAAAATCTGTTGTGTTGCGATACTCTTGCTGTATTATAAAAGTAAGTGCTCTCTTCTATTTCAAAAAAAGCAAGGACGTGGGAAGCAAGGAGTTCAAGTCCTAGGAGGCTACCTAGCCTCCTACAGCTAGTTTTTCTTCCTTTTCTTAGTTCTAGTTCTAGTTTTAATATGCTTTTTCCTAGTTAACCTCTTAGCTAGAGCTAGAGGTGAAATTTGTAGTTGGTTTCAATGCTTTAATTCTTTTATTTCAAATACCCTTCTTTTAATTTTGGATTTTGACCTTCTAGTTTGAATAAAGTTTGGTTTTTTTAGAAATTTTGTGAGAGTTTGTGTGCTCCGGACATGAGTTCCTTGCAATTCTCTGAGATTACCATGATTGGGTTGTTTGAATTCGAATTGTAGTAACCCTTGAGCATGCCATAGTCCATAGGCATGGCTATTACTCCGAAGGTTACAAGTTCAAGTTCTATGTACTTCATTAGAACTAGAAATCTGATTTCCAAATTTAAGTGGGACTATTTGTGCTTGAATGTTATATCTTCTAATTAGATGAGAGATAGGACGTTGATTCTAATTGTGTTGTACTTGGATGAATGGATTGGCATTGGACTACTACAAGTGGATCCTTGATACTCTAGTTCTTCTTATTTTCAAATTTTCCTATTTCATGTGAAAAACTACTTTCTTAAACTTCTTAGATTCTAGTTATTAGAGTACTTGAAATTGTTTACCTCTTTCCCTGTGGATCGACCTCGGTCTTACCGAGAATTATTACTACATCACAGCCTTGCACTTGAAGCGAGCGAACATTAAGGGGGATGTATCCTTCACGAATGATTCATTTAGATTTATTTCGTGGACCTCGTCATCAACTTCCCGTGGTCGTTTGCATAAATCAAATATATTCAGTTCGAGCATTATATTTCCAAAGGACATTTGTACAAGCCCATTTCTACAATTGATAATCGCATTTGAAGTAGCTAGAAAAGGGGGGCCAAGTATGACGGGAATTTGAGCACCGATACCTATCACGGGATGTGTATCCAAGATAATAAAATTCACTAGATAATAGAATTTATCAACTTGGACAAAGACATCTTCAATCACCCCTCTCGGTATACGAATGGATCTATCAACAAGTTGAAGTGTAGTTTTGGTGGGTTTCAATTCACCTAACCTAAGTTGTTCATAGATCGAGTATGGAATGAGATTAACACTTGCCCCTAAATCGAGTAAGGCTTGTTTGATCCGGTAGTCACCTATGATGCATGAGATGGTAGGACTACCCGGATCCTTATATTTTTGGGGCACCTCTTATTTGATAATGGCACTCAAATTCTCAGTCAAAAGTACTTTGTTGTGAACATTGTGTTTCCTTTGGACCGTACACAATTCCTTAAAAAATTTGGCATAGGATGGTATTTATTTTATAGCATCCAACAACAAAATGTTGATCATCACTTGCTTAAAAACCTCTAAGATTTTCAGGTTTTTGTCTAAAGGTTTGGGTGAAATTAACCTTTGGGGAAACGGGGCAACTGACTTGTATTGCCTTTCCGGTTCTTTCTCATGTGGAGTATTGTTTGGGCTATCATCCTTTTTGGAAATTTCAGATCATTAGGCTTTGAAGCCTTCACCGGATTAGATTTATCAATTGTTTTACCATTCCTCAAGGTGGTAATAGCTTGAACATGCTCCGTATGTTGGGAGGAAGAGCTTGGGTCTTGTATCTCAAATTGGGTTCTTGGGGTTAGGGAGAGGTTGGGCAGGAAGTGTGCCTTTCTCCCTAATACTAAGATGAGATTCGACTCTAGCCATTAAGGTTTTCAAGTCACTAATGGCTTGAGATGAATTTTGATTGAATTTCAGTTGCTCTTGCATGAACCCATCAATTTTCAGAGAATTTGCCTTGTTGTATTCAGCTTGAACTGACACAAATGCACCCAACATCTCCTCTAGTATAGCTTTTGGTGTAATTACTAGGGATAGACCTAGTAAAGGTTGAGCTTGAGGGGTGTTATTTGCATTCGCAGTTGGTCCATTCCTCCAATTGAAGTTGGGATGGTTCTTCCAATTAGAGTTATACGTGTTTGAGTTTGGAGCACTAAATGGTCGTTGATAACTGTTTATGGCATTTGATTGTTCTTGTAAGATTTCTTGAAATGCAGAAATTGTGAGATAATCATGTGTTGCATGTTGATTCTCGGCACAAATTCCACAAACAATTTCAACGTCTGTTAGAACTTAGAAAAAAAGGGAGAGATCAGAACTACTCGTCAGCAGTCATTCTTTCTTTTTTTTCGTGTTTCTTTTATTCTGGGGGAATTCTGAGTATAGATACATTCATAGACAATCATATGCAACCACAAAGTGTACACAAGAGAGAGATATTGCAAGGCGAATTTTATTCCAGAGATTCTGAGATCTTTTACATTCCAGGCTGTGATACTGGTTACGAGCCTTTAATTACATCAACGGTTGATCACCCTTGATTGGAAGGCAAAAGACTAATCCGCCAGGGATTATGGTCTTGAGTTCATGGTCGTGTAGACCTTTGTTTTCTTATTATGGACTGAGCCACATTTGTTAGACACGCTGGATGTCTATGTCCCATTTTCTTTCGGACTATCTGGGTTGAGAGACTGTCAGGATTCGAGTGGTGCAACTCGGGGCCCTCGCCTGTTACTGCGCATAGGTGACCGCTGGAATACACGATCCTCGAATGTTGGTCGGCATGACCCAAGGCCCGCGCCCGTATTTTTATGACGGGTGACCTTAGGAAAGCACTCCGCAACGTTCCCGAACGAGGTTTTTTAATCGAGTGGTGCAACTCTGGGCCCACGCCTGTTACTGCGCACAGGTGACCGCTGGAATACACGAACATCGAAATGTTGGTCGGCATAACCTAAAGCCGGCGCCCGTATTTTTTATGACGGGTGACCTTAGGAAAGCAATCCGCAACTACCTCATCAGCTCAACCGACGGACCCGTTGTCGATGGGTAGGGCATCGACTGTCTTTTTCATAGTGGCAGTCCATAGTAAGATGTTTCAAGCTTAGTTAGAACTCTTTGTTTATGGTTTCTTGTGGTAACCAAAACCCCTTAGGTTTAGCCTCAGACCTTTATCCGGGATGAATAGAGCTTTGTACAGTAAAGTAAATGTATTTCTTCTGGAGTCGGGCGACTCGTCTTTGAGAATACTCTTTCTTCTGAGTATTTTCAATGATCTATTTGGGATCAGGTAGGCTTTGTTGAGCCAAGATCTCTTGAGGATCTAAACTCAATGGGCTGAATCAGCTGCTTCGATGCCTGTAAGTGGCTAAGTATAGAGTCCGATGGCTACCCACATATGCCAGTTTCTTATGAATAATGGGGATCGGTGCCCCGCGAATGCTTGAATCAGCTGTTGGATAGCCTGAGTACTTCAGCTTTGCCTCGACGTCTTTGAGATCGCGGTTGATTTCAACTGGCACTAGTCAATTCTCAAGCCAACAGGGCACTTCCAAGGGCTGAAAACGACTAAGTAGTGGACCTGCTTACAGTCTGATTAGGGAAATCGGTGAGTATTATCGATAACCATCTTTGAACAGGGGTGGATTACGTTCACGAAGATCGCTGTGCGATCGCGTTTTGATTCGCTTAGCAGAAGTCGATTTCCAGGCCAACAGGGCACTTCCCAGGGCTGGAAATGACTAAGTAGTGGACCTGTTTGCGGTCTAATCAGGGAAATCGGTGAATTTTGTTGATGACCAACTTGGAACAGGGGTGGATTATGTCCACAAAGATCACGGTGTGATCATGTTTCGATTTGCTTAGCAGAAGTCAATTTTCGGGCCAACAGGGCACTTCTCAGGACTGAAAATGACTAAGTAACGGGCCTGCCGACCGCTTGATTTGTGTATTAAAGAGTCCTGAGATCGGATGACCTCGTCGCTGTGCATGATTATGATGTATCATGTCAAGTAGAAGAAAAGTTTCCCTCTCAGGCTCGGTCCAATTCTGCTCGATTCTTCTCGTTTTAGGCCGTTTTCGGCTCTTTCGGAAGGATTTCTGGGGCTGCCAAATTGGCTAAGTGTTGGTCATTTTGGACCAAAACATTGATTTGGGCCACTTATCATTGACCGTTGGAGAATCTGATCCGGTGGATGGATAGATCTCATCGAGATGCATCTAGGAGAGGCGGTTTCATCAAAATCAAATCCCGGACGAAGGCGAGCCGCACGACGGAAGGTCCACTCCTCCCATCAGCGTCCAGGCGCATGGGGGAGTGTGTACAGGTGCATGTGGCCATTTGTGCAGGCGCATGTGGCACTGCATCATCTTTCAGGCGCATGTGGTAGGGAGCCGGGCGCATGTCCCATCTCCCGGGCGCATGTGGCCCTATTTTTGATGAAAAACGGGAGTCCGGAAGCAATCCCGGCGTATGTGGTGGTGCACATGCGCCTGGACCTAAGGAGTGGGCGCATGTCCCTCCCAGACTTAAAGAAATTTGGGATTTTTCGGTGGGAAAAGCCGGCGCATGTCGGGGATAAGCCGGCGCATGTGCCCAGCACTTAAAAATTTCAGGATTTTCTTCCTGAACTTGGGATTCTGGCGAGAAAATCCCTTTCCGGCGAGGGAATCCACTCCGGCCAAGGCATCCGGCGAGGGGAGAGAAAGCAAGCGCATGTGGTGCTTACATCACTCTGAGGTCGGCGGGGGATGATCTCGTGCTGATGAAATGAAGCGACTTCACTATTTATAGGGGTAATCAGGTTCGGGTCCAGTCCGGCAGGTATTTCCTGACGCATGTGACAGAAACAAAGCCAAGCGCATGTGAGAAAAATGCACCAAATGCATGTGGAGGATCCGGGCGCATGTGCTTTACCGGCGCATTTCCCGGCGCTTTTCGAAAAAGTGTTTCATTCACTCCCTTTCACTAATAGGGTGCAAGCGCATGTGGTTGGAGGCCAGGCGCATGTCCTTTGTCGGCGCTTTCCCACTACTTAGCCAGATTTTCAGGATTCCAGCACTTAGAAAATTTCAGCATTTCAGCTCCGACGAGGGACCTCCAAAGGACAGCTACCTTTTCTAGACATGCACTCACTATCGCCAAGCCACTTCTAGGCTAGGATTGACCTCCTGAATGAACGGGGTGGGGTGTGGAAGTCCAGGTGTTGCTAATTTTGGTACTTCCTTCCTAATTTGGAGCCTCCGGGTCGGCTTATCGTATAAGAACGTTGTTCCGGGGAGCGCGCGCATGGAAATACGCATCGTAATGACTTTAAACTTACTATTTAAGGGTTTTGGGGCGCTCTGGATCATTTGGCGGTGAAGCGCATGTCCATTTTCGCTCTGAAATGGTAGCTGTAGGCTTACGTACCCTTTTTGGTCAGCTCCAAACGGGGATGAAACGCATTTCGAGGTGCGCAGGTAAAAATATGCATCGGATGACTTCAAAACTTGCAGGTTAAGGGTTTTAGGACATTTCGGATCATTTGGCGGTGAAGTGCATGTCCAGTTCCTCTCCGAAATGTTGTTTACAAATTTTGGTCGCTATCAAGCGATCAGGGTTGTGCTGGCATTTTCAGGGCTTTCCTGGCCTCAAAACTTATCCAAATCATTGCCACTAGACCATGGGATGTTGTTTTACAATGGGTGCAAATTTGAGCCCCAACAAGTACCCCCCCCGGTGTGTTGCGCTGGATGCTTACGTCACGCTAGTGCAGTGCACCGATCCCTTAGGCTCAAGTATAAATAGTTGACTCACTGAGTCATTCCAAGATTTTCTGAGTCAGAAAACTCAATTTTCCCAAGGTGAGAGAGCTCATCCTCAGGGTTCAGGCGCATGTGGTCCCCTTGTGGGCGCATGTGGCCTGCCATCCATCTTCCGACGGAGAACTTCCCTCAGGCGCATGTCAAATTGCCTCTGAGGATGTGGGCGCATGTCCCAGGCACATGTTGTTCTGGGCATGCGCCCAGGGCACTGTCCGGACTTGTCTTTTTCCAAATTTTAGAGGTGGGCGCATGTGAGGATGCACATGCGCCTGCTGCATTGTATTCTGGACTTGTTCATTTCCTTCTTTTGAGCCTGGAGAATGTCAGATTGCATATGCGCCTGATGCCTGATGAGATGAAGTTGCATTAATGAATTTTGTGGATTGGGCGCATGTGAGGGGCCACATGCGCCTGGGGCTCCACCTTGGGCGCATGTGAGCCCAACACTTAGCCAAAATTTCATTTTTAGCCCTTGCTTTGCACTTGTGAAGAAATGGCATTTCCGGCTCCGTTTCTCAGTCAAATTCATTGCTGTTTGAGGCTAGATCACTTAAAATTCAAGCACGACTGGAGCTTAGTGCCTTGGGCCTGCAGTTGGCTGCCTACTTTGGCCTGTCACAGCTTGCAACTGTCTATTTTAGGCAGGTTCAGAGTATGTCTGCCAGAGTGCGCCTATAGCGTCCCGATTGCTTGTAAAGTTGCTGTGTACGAACATTTGCGTATGTATGATGCTGAAACTGTTTCCTGACTCTGTCCAGTACCTACTTATAAGCACCTGGACTTGTCAAGGCTACTTTTAGACTAAATGCATGGATGTATTGTGGGTTCAGTCTGTGATTTTATGTGTGCATCAATCACATGCATGCATGCATGTATGATGGCAGTTGCTTTGTTATGAAATGCGTATGATGATTGATATGCTATGCTCTTGATTTTGGTTGCTTTCATGCTTTGTTGCTTGTGCTCTATATGCTGTGCTTGTGTTCACGATACGATTTCGTTAAGCTATTTGCCCGTGTGTATCGAGTTGTTTTCTAATGTTGTTTTGTTTACGCGTTGCAGTAAATTGCAGTAGCGACAATGGGATCTTCTGGTGAAACCTCTGGGTCGCATGCTTCTGGTCCGACGCCGATGAAGCGCGGTCGGAAAAGAACAGCTGAAGGTCCTTCTAACCCTCCTCCTCCAAGATGTAACTCTCGCTTCTTTCCTACGGTCGAACCCGAGATAAAGTATTTCTCGGAGCGTATTGGGCAGCTTCCTCATGAGGTGCTGGTGTGCATCTTCGTCAACAAGACAGCGCCTGAACCTCCAAAGCGGGGAACGAAACAAGAGTGGGTCTATTGGTATGCCCAACTTGCTGGTGTGGTGAGTGCCATCGAGGCAGGTCCTCAAGATACACCTGTTCAAAATGTAGAAGAAAATCTGACAGGTCAGAAAGGTAAGAAGAAAGGAGGACGAGGAAAACAACCGATCAAGGCACTCAGTCAAGCGGAGCGATTGACACAGCTCCTCGATTTGAAATATGAACAGATGAAGATTGGATGGGAGAGCAAGAAGATCACTACTGAGCGTGGCATCTGCATCACGAATCCCTACGATGGTGAAGTCATTTTGTACCAGAAGTCTCTTATGAGGTGTAAACCTTTTCTGAGCATCGAGCCATCTGATGTTTGTAGACCTAGCCAATTCTATGGAGTGGAGAGATGGTCTTCAGTTCCTGAGAGATTACTCACCGCCACCCTGGGAAACAACGGGAAGCAACAGAAGGTTGGTGAGATTAAGGAGATGACTTTCCTCATGCCTACGTGTGATCCGCATGCACCTTATCTTACTCATTTCTTTGAGACGGTGCGTCAAAGGTTCCTTCCTATGAGCACGTCTGCAATGTGGGAAACTTCGAGCTTCCGTACTCGAGGGCATCTGAATCGTCGTGACAGCTACATCCCCTGGGTGAAGGAGATTCTGATCCGGCACGAGGCTGTGCTGAGGGAGGTCGAGCTCTACTATGCCATCGAGGCGACTGCCGGCTTCTTTCCGCGAGATCCGATGATTCTCAGGGGCTTCTTAAATAACTGGAGTTCCGTTACCAACTTTTTCCATCTTCCTCAAGGAGAGATGAGCATAACCCTCTGGGATCTTAAGATGATGGTGGGCCTGCCCATACGCGGTGGGTATTATCACGAATATATCCCGTCTGATGAAGAATTGTCTGGCTTCAAGCGCGAAGGAGATCGGAAGGCCTATCATTCCAAGGTGTGTTTGGAGTTGTTCAATGAATTGCAATAATTTGACTGCATTACAAAGATACACTATGAAGATTGGTCAGTCTACTTCAGCCACGGCTTGAAGTAAGTCTTCCCGGGACGTCCCTTTCTTTCTTTTCATGATGTATGCTCTTTTCTCCTACATAGCTTCTTATGTGAAATTCTCTCTCCTTTCTCTCTTTTAGGATCGACTATGGAAAATATAAAGTTGATGTTAAAAGAATAAGGGCTTTACGACAAAGGTTCCAATGCAAGTTCCCTTGCCCGAACGTATTGTCTCCCACTTCGAGCTAGCAGGCTTCCTCGCTTACTGGTTGTCCACAGTCGTGCTTCCCAGCTCGAAGAGTGCTGATGGCGTCAGGGTTTCTTGCTTTGTTATGGCAGGTGCCCTTGCCAGTGGTCAATGTCTTGCTATAGTGTTCGCTTCCCCAAGTGTAAGGTTGCGATGTAGTAATAAACTCGGTAAGACCGAGGTCGATCCACAGGGACTTATGTAGGATTACACAAACACATCCAAAAGTGTCTATTGAAAGCTAATGATCAGATTTTTGAATAAGATTGATGTGAGTAGCAGTTTTAAACTAATTTGAATGTAAACATTTATAAAAAGGCACTAGGGGTTCAAGGATCCACTTGTAGCAATCCTTGATGTTCAATCCGCTGTGGTTTTTCATTCTCTCAACTAGAATCGACATTAAGGTCTATCTAGTCAGATGATAGAGCTGTTAAATCATACAATCTGTCATATGTAAGTTCTATGCATAAGATTCACTCAATGTAGGCTGAGCTGAGCATGCTCAATTGCATAGGTCATTCCCCTTTCCAAAAGGTCTAGTCCACAATCATAACCATCCTCAAGTTCTGTCACAAGACAAGGCTAGATCATGATTTGAACTTGATTCAAATCACATGCACAGTCTATACATATTTCAGAAAATCATAAAAATAGAACTTTGGTAGGAAGTCCCTTCATAAAGATCATAGTCCTAGAGCGCACTCCGATTCCTCGAATCATACAGGTCTAGACTGATACAAACCAATTAAGAAATTAAGTAATCCTCCCAAACATCCATGAGTCATCATAAGACTAAGAAAAACTACTTAAAAACTTGTATAAACTTCAAACCATTGTTCATAATCATGAATTCCACACTTAAAACCAACTAACTACGAATTGAAACATCTTGGATCCACTACAAGCTTCACCTCTTAGCCCTAGCTAAGAGGTTTAGCTACTCATGATCCAAGGAAACATGAAACAACTAAAAAGTTCATAAAAACAGCAAAACAAACTAGAGGGAGTTGTGGAACTCCGAAATTCACTTCCGCCGCCTCCAAGCTTGCTTCAACCCTTCTTAGATGCCCTAGGAACGATCCCTAGGTGTCCTTTTATAGTAGGGAGGCTCCGCAACTTCAGAAAGATCGAGAATCTGTGTAAGAGTTACGCAGTGCGCAGAGAAAATCGGCCTAGGAATAGAAATTTCTAATTTTTCTCATGGCCGACCTGTCTGGACCGGTCATGCCTCAATGGATAACACTCCAGCAGCCTTGGCCGACCGGTCAAGACCGGTCGGACATCTTCATCAATGGTCCAGCGTGCATAGCTGACCGGTCTGGCTTCCTTGGCCGACTGGTCAAGACCGGTCGGTCTCTGTTTCTTCTTGTTTTCATCCTTTCTTTCTTCTATTTTCTTCTTTCCTTGCTTCTTTCTTTGCTTCCTTCTTCCTTCGGCCCTCCTTGGGTCTTCATTCAAGGTTCTGAATCAGCTCTTTTCATCATCAATTAGGCGGGGTTCACTCTTAAACCTGCAATCACAAAACATGCATTAGATTTGTCTATAAACCATGCAAACCTCGCACAATGAGTGATGAATTGGGGTTAGAATATGCACAATTAAGAGCTTAACATATAGCGCCACCTGTACTCTGCAGCATATATAGAGCGTTTGGTTATGTTGTCAGTAATCCAGACAAACCTGCTGATGAAATGGATGCTGCCCATTGCCCGTGGCATTATTTCTGCGGCTGGTTAGGCGTTTATTTCCCGTGGGTATATGGCATGAAGCCTCACGCCTATTTCTTTCCGGACCGAGCACCTCTTATCAGGTTCATGAAGGCCAAGATGGTGCTTAAGACGCCAGAATGGGTGTCTTCAAGGATCTGCAGTGAGAATGAAGTTGACTTCTACCATTTTCCTGCTTCCATTGCTGATGAAGATATCGAAGTCGTCGATGATGATGATTCGGTTGACTCTTCTGACAAAGAATTCCTGATGTCGATCCGGACCGCCTCTCTCCCGTTCCGCGAAGGCATGGAGTTCTGGCGCGAGCCTTACTACCCGAGCAGGTTGCCAGACAGTTCGGCTACGATCAGGGTGTTCCGTCGACTCTTCCGAGCGTGACGAGGATAGAACGAGCATATGGTACGGGTCCTGTCCATTGGGAGTGGATGTGGTACCAACTTTTGCTGACACGAACTGGTGCGAGGTTCGTGTTACCTGGCGGTAGTCGACGTCCCGCGACTTCTTATGGTTGGATGAGATGGTGGGTGCATCAGTACGCGCGCATCCGGGATGCCAAACCTGTCGATTTCCCTCTCTATCTCTCTCCTCCAAGGTTGAATGACGTTCCTGAGGATGGTCTTGGTTATCTTCGTGAGCAGCTTGAGGCCGTCGGAGTTCCTGGTACCAGCCATCTGACTTCCTTGAACGTGCCGATCACTCGTAGGAAAGAAGATGGAGCGTTAGACGGATGGTATTACTTCGGGGTCCCTATATAGAGACGTCAGATAGGGGTCAGATCTTCACGTCCTCCAGCAGAGACTGCTCCTCCATCTGTCGAAGAGGATGAGCCTACGGGAGGCATGGCAGGAGTTAGACCTTCTGATGATTTCATTAACGATCTTCCACCGGGCCGCGCGAGAGATCAGTTGAGAGTCAAGATAAGACTCACACCAAGAGTTCGCCCGTCGGCACCTGAGAAAAACTTAAGAAAGGCAGAAATGTTACATATCAAGAAGTGGGGGAGTTTGGATCCGTCGTTGCAGATCACTACTCCAGAGATAGTGGTAGGTGCGACTGTTGCCGATAGCCGCGAAGAAGGTGAGCTTCGGTCTGGTGCTACAAAGGAGATTGCAGACGAAGAAGATATAATTATCGATAATCGTGACGGAGGTGAGTCCGAGCCTGCAGATGTCGAGGGGGACAATGCCGAAGATGCTTCTGAAGCCGGTGATGGTCAGGGAGCGACGTGCCTCGATGGTTCGGGGTCACAGCTTGAAGATGAACCTGTAGATTATTCTGGTGATGACTGGGGAGTGGATCGCGCCAATGATCATAGCAACGATGATTCCCTCGCGAATTATTATGATAACGATGCTGGAGTCGGGGGTGTAGGTGATCTTGACAATGTTGCCATGGCAGCGATCGAAGCACAACTCTACGACAACGTCAGGGTCCAACCTTCTTCTGAGGCTTTAGTCTTCATTTCTCAGGCTGTTGTGGTACCGACTACGAGGTTGTCGACAGATGCTCCTCCTTGTTTGCCCGTTCGTGCTGATAACGCTGAGGAATCCGTTCCTGGGCTTGAGATGTGTGAAGGGAACGTCGATCTTTCTTCGGTCCTTCCATCAGGCTGTTCATCGCGAGTACACTGTCCTGTTGAGTTGGAGGTCGTGGATACGTCACGCTCCGCTGCGGTCGAAGTCAGACCCAACATTCTGCGAGCACAAGGTACGAAATGCAATTGTGGTTCTGCTTTGTACTTTTCTTCTTTGATTCCTGCATAATCATACTAACCATATTTTGTTATCATTATCTTGTTTCTACAGATCTTATTGAGTCAATACCTGCCTCTGCCACTTCCGTCGCATCGTCTCCGGTTGTGACTATTGAATTGCCGGTCGAAGCTTTGGAAATAGTTGTTGATTCCGGGACGTGCATTGCGGGACCTTCGGAGTCTGCTATTGATCTTCCTGCCATTCCTGGTACGACTCCTTCGCACTTTACATTAGATTATGACTTGTAGTTTCTACTTTCATTTTTACTAATGCACTATTTGTTCGTCTTGCATTCTTTCTTGCAGCTGCCGTCGATTCTGGCGTCGCCATTGCTATGATGCCGGACATTCCTGCATTTGAACATTTACATTGTTTTGGTCAGAGCGTGCTGAAGGGCCTGCTGTCTAGCCTTGCGAAGGCGTTGGCCGATCCACAAGAATGGCATATGCTAGGCGCTGGCATGAAAGCGCTGGAAGCTTGTGTCGGAGTAGTTGGGTATGATGCGCTCGTGGTTGTCAATCACATCTTTGCATTCGAAAGCTCCCTCGCAAACGTAGCGGCTGCTAAGCGTGTCGAGCCCGATCTTGCTACCGAGGAGAAGCGAAGAATTGTAGATTCTTTGGGACCTGCAGTGGAATGTCACGCGCATTCTACGACGAACGCACGAGAATCCCTACAAAATAATAAGATACAGTATGAAGGGTGCTTGGGCCGTATTGCTGAAATCGACGCTGAGATTGAGCGTCTGCAAGCGGAGAAGATTGCCGTGAGCTTCGAAGCTGCCCGTCTCGAGTCAGTAGTTGCTCAGGGTCAGATAGCGGTCACGCGGCTCGAGAGTGAGGGCGAAGTAGCGCGCAAGCAGTTGGAAGATTTGACTACTGAACTTCAACATGTTCCTGATCCTGCGGAGGTGTTATCCGCAGCAAAGTCAGCGATGGAAACTGCCAGGGTGGCCGTGATCAGGCTGATATCGGGATGTTTGGAGAAGCTTTGATCTTTCGCTCCCGATGCTCTCCTTCTTCACTTCAAATGTATAGAAATGATCGTAGGATCTTACCTTTAGAAAATTTTGTAGTTGGTGTAAGAGATACTTACTTTCTGACCATTCATGTATATGGCGTCGAAAAGATGTCAACCAAACTTTTGTTAAATGAAATGACAATAGCAATTATTTTTTTTCTATCGTGTTATGTTTGTGTGATGTGTGTTAGAATGGTCTACAATAATAACAATAATAATCAAAGTTCTAGTAAGTGATGAATGTAAAATGAAATGAAAAGAGTAATACTTCCCTTTGTCGTCGATTTCGGGAGTGTCCAAGGTTTCTGAACTCGGGATATGCTCGTGTCGCAGACGAATGGTCCTTCTTGGTTATTTCTCCATAGCAAGGGCAAGGAAGACCTGTAAGAATACGAAGTAACTGATTAGCTTTTGTAACTACAGGCTTATCTACTGTATTCTACTCCATTTCATTCTCCGTTTCTATCCTTACTTATTACATTCCCTCTCTTGGGGAGTTTACATTTCTCTTATTTATGTAAAGGAAAGTAACAGGTGGACTGTTAGGGGTAATATTTCTTTAGAAACCGGCCATTAATTGTAAAACCGGCTCCGCCACCGTCGAAATTCACTAAATGGTAGGCCCTGTTGGAGTAAACTTCTTTTATGATGCATATCGGGTCCCACTTAGGGTCGAACTTGCTCTTTGTAGTGTGCGCGGCTGTCGGTCGCTTCATTACGAGTACCAAGTCACCCTTCCTGAAGGATCTACCCCTGACTCGCTTGTCATATGCTGTTGAGATATGCTTCTGGTACATCTCTAGCCGTTGTTGTGCCGCGAGCCTCTTCTCGTCTAAGGCATCGAGCTCGACCATCCTGAGCTCAGCATTACGTTCATTTGTCAAGGAGTTTCGAAGTGCTACTCGCAGGGACTCGACCTGAACTTCCATTGGGATGATGGCCTCTGTGCCGTATACTAGTGAATAGGGAGTAGCCCGCGTTGCTGTGCGGTGCGTAGTACGATATACCCAGAGCGCTTCGGGCAACCGTTTGTCCCAATCTTTCTTATTCTCTGCCACCGTTTTCTTCAGAATCTTCACGATGGTTTTGTTGAATACCTCAGCAAGTCCGTTTGCAGGAGGATAATAGGGTGTTAAGTAGCAATGCTTGATCTTGAACTTGGCATACAGCTTGTCGATCACAACATTTCGGAAGGGCGTGTCATTATCCGTGACGATCCGATCGGGAATACCATGTCTATAAATGATGGCGTTCCGGATGAAACCCTCCACTTGTTTAGCTTTCACGTTCTTCAGGGCCACAGCCTCAGCCCACTTAGAGAAATAATCCGTTGCCGCCAGTGTGTACTGGTGCCCTTAAGAAGAAGAGGGGCTAATGGGGCCTATCACATCCATTCCCCAGGCCGCAAAAGGCCAAGACATCACTGACTGATGCAGTTCTTCTGGGGATATATGTATGATGTCAGCATGTATCTGACACTGATGGCATTTTCTGACGTAGTCCATCGCATCTTTCACCATGGTGGGCCAATAATAGCCCATGTGTCGCACTCGATGATGTAGGTTCCGTCCACCTTGATGGGCACCACATTCTCCTCCGTGCGCCTCTCTCAGCGTATCATGAATTTCTTCTCGGTCCAGGCATCTTGACAGTGTTCCATCGCTGGAGCGTCGATACAGTACTTCTTCTAAGAGGACGAATGAGCTGGCACGCCTTCTGACTTGAGTGCGCATCTGCAGATCCTCGGGTAAGAACCCATACTTCAAGTAATCAGAGAATGGTCTTCTCCAATCTTCCTCTTCTGTGATCTCAAAGCAATGTACAGGGCTTCCACTCGTGACATTCTCGGCCGCTGTGAGGGATGGTAATATTCTCCTTTCTTCTATGGTGACTTGAAGTGGGCTACCCCCTGGGTGCACGAGAGCCGCGGCCAGGTTAGCCAATGCGTCTACTTGAGAATGATCGAACATGGCTCGGGCCTGATGATAAAGAGATGACAGCTCCGGCTTGCGGACTTCATATTCCGTCATAAGCTGTCCCACAACTAACCGAGAATCACCATATACCTGTAGTGATCGGATTCGCATGTCTCGTGCCAACTGTAACCCAATGATGAGGGCCTGATACTCTGCCTCATTGTTTGTGCACGACGGCACTATTGTGAATGAGTAGAGCAACAAGTCGCCTTGAGGACTGATGAAGATCACACCGGCCCCTGATCCTGCAGCTCTGGAGGCTCCGTCGAAATACATCCACCACTGCTTCGCGACCCTTACCATCATGGCCTCGTCGTCAGGCAGATCACATTCCATTTCCATGTTATTCGGTATTGGGTGAGCTGCTAGAAAATCGGCTATCGCCTGCCCTTTAATAGCTCGAGACGGCAGATACGTGATGTCGAACTCGGATAGCAGTAGGGCCCATTTGGCTAATTGCCCAGGCAACATAGGTTGGTTCATCAGGAACTTGATGGGATCTGCTCTGGAGATCAATGTAATCTGGTATGACAGACAGTAATGCCTCAACTTCTTCACAGCGAATATCAAGGCCAGGCATATCTTCTCAATCGGTGAGTAATTAAACTCAGCGCCGACGAGCGTGCGGCTCAAATAATACAGGGCATTCTCTTTCCCTTCTTCATTCTTCTGGGCGAGCAGTGCCCCCAGTGAGTTCTCTCCCACTGCTACATATAGTATCAGAGGCTTTCCCTCGACTGGCGCTGCGAGAACTGGAGCTTTCCCGAGTAACTCTTTGAGGGAATCGAAGGCTTTCTGGCACGCTTCGTCCCACTCGAAGTGGACGTCTTTCTTGTTCAGCCGAGAGAAAGGCTGGCAGTGACCTGACAGGTTCGAGATGAACCGCCGCAAGTAAGCGACTCTCCCTTGGAAGTTCTTCAGCTCTTTCAAATTCTTCGAAGGAGGCATTTCTCGGATCGCCTTGATCTTCGCGGGGTCAATCTCGATTCCCCGATGCCTGATCACAAAGCCAAGGAATTTTCCAGAGGACACCCCAAAGGCGCACTTCAACGGGTTCATGCGGAGGCTCTTCTTCCTCAACCTCTGAAATACTAACTTCAAATGTTCACGATGCTGCTGATGTCCGTCGGACCTCACTACCAGGTCATCGACATAGCATTCCACATGCTTGTGCATCATGTCTTAGAAGATTACCTACATCGCTCTCTGATACGTGGCGCCCGCATTTTTCAGCCCAAACGGCATCACCCGATAACAGAATATCCCGAGAGATGTGGGGAAGGCAGTGGACTCTTCATCTTCTGAAGCCATCCGGATCTGATTATACCCTGAGTAGCCGTCCATAAAGGACATCATTGTATATGCTGATGTGCTATCGATCAGGAGCTCCGGGATGGGTAGAGGAAAGTCATCTTTGGGACAAGCCTCATTCAGGTTGCGGAAATCAACGCACACCCGGATCTGGCCGCTCTTCTTCTTTACAGGTACTATGTTCGAGATCCATTTGGGATACTGAACTTCCCTGATAAACCCGGCCTGAAGCAGCTTCTTCACCTCTTCTTCTATTTTCGGGACGATGTCGGGATGGAAGTGCCTCTGTGGCTGTTTGACTGATCTCTTCTCCTTCGCGATATTCAACCTATACATCGCGATTGTCGGGTTCAGTCCTGGCATTTCAGAATAGGTCCATGCGAACACGTCCCTGTTCTCTTTCAGGAGTTGAATGTAACTCTCCCTCTCTTCTTCTGGAATGTTCTTACTGATATAAGTATTCCTCGGCTCTTCGGTGGTCCCCAGATTGACTTCTTGTAGCTCATATATCATGGGCTGACCCCCATCTTCGATATGCTCTGGCGCGGCACTCGGCTGTATGACTTCATTCGGTCTAGCGGGCCTCACCTCTTCCACGGGACTAATTGTCACCATGTTAATATGCCTGATCTCACATCCTGCCCCCAGGGCTTCTTTTCCTCTGTATACCTTCGTCTTTACTTCGAAGGGTGCTAGCATGCCTTTCCGAGCTGGCGGTTCTGAACAGATGAACCCCATGTTCCTCATAATGTTTCTACTGGCCTTGCTATATCTTTCTTCTTTAATGGGCGGTGTCTCTACCGGTGTTCTCTTCGCGTTCTCTTCGATTTGCAATGGGTTGCAGAGTCCGGCCTGAAATCTTATCTCATGCCTGGCTCCCATTGTCGGCGGCACGCAGAACTGGCTCGGAGCTTTAGGGAAGGGACGAATCCTCTCAACCTTTGGCACCGGCATATTGAAGCTGGACTGCAACACGCTCATCTGTTGGCTTGTCATCTGTTTCAACACTGACTGCCCTTCCTTCCAGAGGTGCTTCGGTATCAAATAAAACTTCTTCCTTTGCAACGGATTTCCTCTGTTAGCCCTTGTCGCTTCAGCGACCACTCGCGGAGCTTTATTCGCTTGTCTTGGATTCTCGCCCTGGGGTTCTGTCCCCTGTGCTACCTCTGTCAGTTTGTTGGCTTTTCTGGTGGTTTCGGCTCCATCGCTCTCCTGATAGTATTGTGCATCTGCTAGGAAAGATTCAGTGATGAAGTATGGCCTCGGGTCTGCCGCCACTCTATACTGGACGCCATCCCTATTGTATTTGAAGCATTGATGGTATGTCGAGGGAATAATGCCGTATTGATGAAGCCACGGTCGTCCCAACAAGACATTGTATGTCGTCATCGCATCGATCACCTGGCAGGTGACTTTGGTGCTCAATTCTTCTATCTCTAGCATGACAGTAATGGACCCTAGGACACGCTGGCTGTCCTGATTGAACCCTTGAATAACCATGGCGCTTGGGCGAAGTGTTGTCTGTCTGAAACCCAACTGCTGCAATGTCTTCAGAGACATAATATTCACAGCGGATCTGTCGTCCAGCATGCATCTTCGGATCTCTATGTCTCGAATGAGACCTGTCACCATCAACGGGCGGTTGTGGTCTGTCAAGCTGATCGTTCTGTCTTCTTCAGAGAATGTGATCATGGACGATCGATCGATCTGCATGACCTGTTCTGCAGGTCGATCCCCAGTTCCCGTTATCTTCATTCCTTCCATTTCTGACTCGATCTCTGCTATCATGACCTCACGGGCTTCTTGATCGAGCAATGCATTGAGCAACATTTCTCGATATTTCTTTGAAAGGCACAGGGCATCGTAGATGCTGAGTCGGGCCGGAACCTTCTTCAGATGAGACACCACATCATAAATCACCGGTGCCTTATCTCGAGTGTGATCTTGTTGGTCAGCTGCTGGCTCATTGACTGCTTCTGCATGTTCTTTTTCTCGAGGTGTCCCTGATGGCTCACCTATGACCGCATTCGTCCTTCTAGGGTCTGGTTGCCTCGGAAATTCTCTCTGTACGACCTGCTTTCCTGACCGCAGAGCCACTACATTGACTTCTCCTTTCTCTAGGACTTGGTCCTTGTCACTGGCTCCTGGTTGAGCGACCACTGAGACCATGGCGCACTGAACGGGCTGTGCACGCGACTGTTCTTGCTTGACATTTCTTCTTCTCATTCTATCCTTCATCTTCCTCTCTTTCTCCACGAGTCTTCTTTTGTTCTCTAGCCTCTTCTTACTGCTCACAAGTGTCCATGGCTCTTCCGGTTCTGGGAACGAATTCACCGTTGGAATTTGAACCGGCACAGGGAGGGCAGACACCACTGTCACAGTGTTTCGGCTTGCCTCTTCCGCCTTCATATTGATGGTGTCATCGTTAATCATCCGTTGAATCTTGCCTTTTAGGACAAAGCAGTCTTCAGTCTTGTGGCTGGTCATACGATGATACCTGCAGTAGTTGGGATGATAGACAATCTTCGCTTCCTCCTGGCGTGTGCATTCTGGCAGTCTTATTAACCTCTCTTCGACCAGCTGTTCCATGATCGGAACCAGATCCTCCATGTTGAAGGTATAAGGTCCGTTTGCTCGATTACGCTCTTCTATCGTGAGCTGTCGCGGCCTCTGAAAACTCTTGCCTTTGTCTTGAGTCATGGTTACTGGCCTGGCCTCAACTCTACGTTCGGCGTTTGGGCGTTTCCTGTCATTTGAACCATTTCCTTTATCAACATAGTTAGAGGTTATCATCCTTTCGGCTTCTCTCCTGGGCTTCTCTGCCTTAAACTGCGCTCCGGACGCGGCTCCTTCCACCAGGTGGGCTTTCGTAGCGAGGTCTCGAAACGTCGAGAAGTTGTGTCCAGATAAGCCAAATGAAATCATCGCATCCATGGCCTGCATGCACATCTTGACCTGCTCAGAGTCGCTGGACAGTTCCTGGCACTGTGCTGCTATAGTCCCCCACCTGTCGATGAACTTCTCGACCGACTCTCCCTGCCTTTGACGAACCAAGGCTAAATCTGTCAGTGAGACTTCTTGCTCGGTAGAGAAGAATTTGGAGACGAACAAGTCCTGCATCTGCTCCCAGGACTTGACTGACCCTGCGGGTAGTGACATGTACCACTAGAATGCCTTACTCGTGAGCATTGAGCCGAACAATCTGATACAGTACTGGGGAATTATCGACAGGTTGCCCATCATTGTCACGAATTGAGCCATGTGTTCCTTTGGCAATCCTCTGCCATCGAATCTAGGGAAGTCTGGACGCTTGAAATTGTTGGGAAATGGGAGATCGTGGACCTCGGGTAAGTACAGCACCCGGTATACATATTTTCCTCTCTTCTCCTTTTCTCTTTCCTGACACATCAGGTCCGCAACTGTCTGGGACAGTTCTTCTCTCGTGGCTTGAGACGGCAGTGGCGGTACACGTCCGAACACAACGTTTCTCGGGCGAGCTTGTGGTTCGGCGGTAGCTGGTTCTCCTGCTGCCCCTGGCATTCCTCCACAGACTGTCGAGTAGGTACGGCTGGGCATCTGTTTGCCCCTTGGGCAACTAAAGCCTGAAATTGCGGTTTTACCACTTGTAGAGATACTCGGAGATATGTCTATGGACCTAGAGGGGGGGTGAATAGGACCTTTTTAAAATTCTTTTCGCCTACTTATGCAATTCAACAAGTTTAAGCTAGGTAAGCAAGAACACCTTGGCTTCCAAGCCTTGGTGGGTCCAATCACAAGACTAGCAAGAGTTAAGCAATAACCAAACCTAGTCTAAGCATGCATAGGTAAGAAAATGATTCAACTAATTAAGCTACTAACCTATGCACCTTGTGCAGTCTTATGAGATTGGATCAATGAGCTCAAGTCTACACAAGTAGTGAAGGTACATCTTGTGCAAGGATGCCTAAAAAGTGCCTAGCATGCATTCATATCAATCATTCATAATTAAGCAATTAAACTAACAATGCAAAGATATCAATGAGCTCAATAACAATCACAGACACAAGAATGTATAGTGGTTCGACTACGTGTCTACTCCACTCCCGGTTCAAGTACTCAACCCCTTTGAGCACACCGGCATTCACTATCGGAGGTTTTAAATGAGGTTCACCTCTCAACCTTTACACGGAGGTTTTATCGGTTCACCTCTCAACCGTATCCGGAGTTTTAGACATAGGTTAACTCTCAACCTTATCGCACGTTTACTCCCATGTCGGAGGCTCCCCCTTGGAGACTTAGTTTAGGCCCGGCTGACGGGCCAAGGAACGACTAACGTCCCTGGGTCGAGTTCGAAAACAAACTCTAAAGTGGACTCTCAAATGAGACAACTTACTTGTCGGATGAGCCCCTTGTTTAGCGCCGAATTGGGTTGCTTGATCTCCACTCTCCCGTGCTTCAATCAGCTTCCCTTTGCTCCCTCGATCGTGCCGCTGTTGCGTTGCCAATGCCTCAACCACATTCGATCAAACACCTTGCATGCGATGCCTTGAAATGCCCAAGGTGCTAGGAGAATGGGAGAATCTCATACATGGGATGTGTAGGTTGTTCCAACTAGGAGATTCACCTAGAGAGTCTTCTAGAGGTCTTGGACAAAGGATATACCTATGTGGAATAGTGTCACACCTCTAGATTTGAGAGAGGAATCAAGTCATCTCTTGATAGCATTTGAATGCCCATACTTGTGTTTGAAACACAAGGGATATGACTTGAAAACCTCCTCTTTGAGGCCCCAAATGATGTACAAGATAAGTGTGGAATGGGCTCTCAAAAACTTCTCTCCCCTTGCCCAAGAGTGGAGCACCATATATATAGAAAAGAGGTCTCCAACGGCTCTAAAACGGGCAGAAAACGGTCATAAACGACCTGACCCGACCGGTCATGACCGGTCGGACACCCCTGCTGAAGGAAGACAAAGCACAGGCCAAACCACATGGGCCGACCGGTCATGACCGGTCGGACCCCTTCACTGGACAGGCCAAATGCATTAGGCCGACCGGTCATGACCGGTCGGCCCCCCTTGCTGGCTGGCTTATAAATGTAGGAAGCCAACACTGGCCGACCGGTCATGACCGGTCGGCCCTCCTTGCTGTTTCCCTTCTATTGTGAAGGCCGACCGGTCATGACCGGTCGGCTGGTCTTCGTAAATCCAGCAGGGCTGCTGGCCGACCGGTCTTGACCGGTCGGACCAGCCTGGGTCCCCTCTCTAACAAGCTGAATCACCTCTTTCTTCAGCTGTAGTTTTAGGCCAAGGTGGGGATGTTCAAATGGGACACCTAGGGCCTATCAATGATGCCTAATGGGTTCTAATTATGGTCAAGGACATCACAGATACAAAGGGGATTGGTTTTGGTGGAGGTTAAGGCATCAAGGCATCTCATTTACCTGAATCTTCATCCTAGATGCAGCTGGACGTCTTGAGTCTTCGGTCTTCGTCTTCTTTCGGCTCAACCGACTCTAGACTCATAGCTGTAAGTGATTGACAAACAAGGTGCACTAGTATGCCACGAAAAAGTGCACTAACAATCTCCCCCTTTGTCAATTACTTACAAAAACTTAACCTACCAAAACAAATTACATGTTCAAGATATTACAATGATAAAGCATAAATTACAGGACTCTTGACATGTCTAAACTATGCTGCTCCGCTTCAGTTTGCTCCCCCACAACCTGTCAATCCCTGCATCACAAAACATAGCAAACTAGTTTTGGTGGGATTTGATCTTTCTCCCCCTTTTTGTTAGCAATTGACAAACTATTCTCTCCCCCTTAATGATATACCAATGAAGTTAAGGAAAGAGGAGATAGTGTGTCGCAGTTATAACTATAAGCACATGCTAGAAGGAGAGTATGGGGTGCATGAATCATAAGTACATGGAGCATGCTAAGAAAAACATGATTAACAGGAAGATATAACTATCTAAGCGTAGGTAATCATGCAATATTGGTCAAGGACATACATTTCCAATGAAGCACAAAGGACTTATAGTCCAATCAACCAACCTCCCCTAATGGTATATCAAGACCAATACTAAGCAAAGATTAGCATACATGAAGTATAAAACTGAAGATGGTTAGCTAATCTAAGCAAGATGACAATCTAGCAAGCAAATGTATCAATAAAAGCAAAGCTAAATCATCAAAATTTGGGCGAATGAGGCTTGAATCCTCTGATTTGCCCATATACACAGAAATGAGGCTGAAATCCTCAGATTTTCCAATAAAAGCCTAACTAGCTACCCTCTCTTACCATGATGAGATTAAAAAGCCAAAGGGTAGCAAAGTTCCACAACACCCTCATAAAATGTAGCATGAGGTGAGGGGTTGGGAACTCTTCCTTCACCTAGAAGGGATAGCGGTTGGGATCCCCTCTTAGATAATCTGGTAAAGGGGTCGTGATGGAGGCTGAGAGAGCAAGATCTTTATGTTGGCTCTCATCATCAGATTCGGACTCCTCCGTATCATCCCAAGTGGCAGCCATTGCCTTTTTACCTTTTGGTTTAGGCCCTTCCGGACATTCCGGGGCAATATGGCCACGACGACCGCAACCGTAACAACGGACGGATGAAGGTATGGATGATTTTCCTGTACGTTTATCACCCTTCTTGTCCTTCTTGTCACGGCTATTCCCTCTATCAAATTTGAGGAATCTCTTGAATTTTTTGTTCAATTGTTCTTCCTCATCATCCTCATCATCGCTATCATCCTCCGTCTCACTTTTGATTTTCTTGTGTCTGTGAGAGGACTTGAAGGCGATGTTTTTCCTTCTAGAGGGGGCTTTAAAGCCAAGCTCAAAGGTTTGTAGGGAACCTATGAGTTCTTCAACTTTCATTGTGTTTAGATCCCTACACTCTTCAATGGTGGTGACTTTAGAAGAGAACCGTTCCGGAAGCGATCTCAGAATTTTCCTACAAAGCCTATGTTCCGGAACCGGATCCCCTAAGCCCCACATATCATTAGTGATTTTGTTCAGTTTGGTATAAAATTCAGTAAACGTTTCATCCTCCTCCATAATAATATTTTCAAATAGAGTGGAGAGGCGTTGGAGTTTAGAATTTTTAACAACATTTGTACCTTCATGGGTAACTTCAAGAATATCCCATGCTTGTTTACTGGTAGTGCAGTTTTGGATCCGACCAAATTCGTCTCTCGATACTGAACAAAATATGGCATTCAGGCCTTTGGCATTATTAATACGTTGAGCTTTTTCATGAGCAGTCCACAATGCCTTGTCTTTTGGCCTGAGAACATCCGGCTCACCTTCCTTAGAAATAGTAACCATTGGGGGTTCATATCCAAAGTCAACCATGTCCCTCACATCCGAATCAATGGATTCCAAGAAGATGCGCATTCGGGCTTTCCAATATGGATAATTTGACCCATCAAAGAAAGGAGGCTTAGTGACGGATGAAGAGTCCTCTCTAGACATATTTTCAAGTTTCTCTTTAGGATCTATCTCTAGGCAATTAAGCCCTTAAAGAGAAACCCGCTTTGATACCAATTGAAATTGCGGTTTTACCACTTGTAGAGATACTCGGAGATATGTCTATGGACCTAGAGGGGGGGTGAATAGGACCTTTTTAAAATTCTTTTCGCCTACTTATGCAATTCAACAAGTTTAAGCTAGGTAAGCAAGAACACCTTGGCTTCCAAGCCTTGGTGGGTCCAATCACAAGACTAGCAAGAGTTAAGCAATAACCAAACCTAGTCTAAGCATGCATAGGTAAGAAAATGATTCAACTAATTAAGCTACTAACCTATGCACCTTGTGCAGTCTTATGAGATTGGATCAATGAGCTCAAGTCTACACAAGTAGTGAAGGTACATCTTGTGCAAGGATGCCTAAAAAGTGCCTAGCATGCATTCATATCAATCATTCATAATTAAGCAATTAAACTAACAATGCAAAGATATCAATGAGCTCAATAACAATCACAGACACAAGAATGTATAGTGGTTCGACTACGTGTCTACTCCACTCCCGGTTCAAGTACTCAACCCCTTTGAGCACACCGGCATTCACTATCGGAGGTTTTAAATGAGGTTCACCTCTCAACCTTTACACGGAGGTTTTATCGGTTCACCTCTCAACCGTATCCGGAGTTTTAGACATAGGTTAACTCTCAACCTTATCGCACGTTTACTCCCATGTCGGAGGCTCCCCCTTGGAGACTTAGTTTAGGCCCGGCTGACGGGCCAAGGAACGACTAACGTCCCTGGGTCGAGTTCGAAAACAAACTCTAAAGTGGACTCTCAAATGAGACAACTTACTTGTCGGATGAGCCCCTTGTTTAGCGCCGAATTGGGTTGCTTGATCTCCACTCTCCCGTGCTTCAATCAGCTTCCCTTTGCTCCCTCGATCGTGCCGCTGTTGCGTTGCCAATGCCTCAACCACATTCGATCAAACACCTTGCATGCGATGCCTTGAAATGCCCAAGGTGCTAGGAGAATGGGAGAATCTCATACATGGGATGTGTAGGTTGTTCCAACTAGGAGATTCACCTAGAGAGTCTTCTAGAGGTCTTGGACAAAGGATATACCTATGTGGAATAGTGTCACACCTCTAGATTTGAGAGAGGAATCAAGTCATCTCTTGATAGCATTTGAATGCCCATACTTGTGTTTGAAACACAAGGGATATGACTTGAAAACCTCCTCTTTGAGGCCCCAAATGATGTACAAGATAAGTGTGGAATGGGCTCTCAAAAACTTCTCTCCCCTTGCCCAAGAGTGGAGCACCATATATATAGAAAAGAGGTCTCCAACGGCTCTAAAACGGGCAGAAAACGGTCATAAACGACCTGACCCGACCGGTCATGACCGGTCGGACACCCCTGCTGAAGGAAGACAAAGCACAGGCCAAACCACATGGGCCGACCGGTCATGACCGGTCGGACCCCTTCACTGGACAGGCCAAATGCATTAGGCCGACCGGTCATGACCGGTCGGCCCCCCTTGCTGGCTGGCTTATAAATGTAGGAAGCCAACACTGGCCGACCGGTCATGACCGGTCGGCCCTCCTTGCTGTTTCCCTTCTATTGTGAAGGCCGACCGGTCATGACCGGTCGGCTGGTCTTCGTAAATCCAGCAGGGCTGCTGGCCGACCGGTCTTGACCGGTCGGACCAGCCTGGGTCCCCTCTCTAACAAGCTGAATCACCTCTTTCTTCAGCTGTAGTTTTAGGCCAAGGTGGGGATGTTCAAATGGGACACCTAGGGCCTATCAATGATGCCTAATGGGTTCTAATTATGGTCAAGGACATCACAGATACAAAGGGGATTGGTTTTGGTGGAGGTTAAGGCATCAAGGCATCTCATTTACCTGAATCTTCATCCTAGATGCAGCTGGACGTCTTGAGTCTTCGGTCTTCGTCTTCTTTCGGCTCAACCGACTCTAGACTCATAGCTGTAAGTGATTGACAAACAAGGTGCACTAGTATGCCACGAAAAAGTGCACTAACAATCCAATAGTGCTTCTTTCATCTCTCTCATCTCTCTGGCCGTATCCTCTTGGACCTGGATAATCTCATCTATCTGTTCTTGGATTAGAGGCAGCTCTGGGTATCGCTCACTTGCCTCTCCTTCGGTGACCTGCACCATCATTACTTGCGCTCGCTACAACCTCGTCTTGGTCACGGCAGCTTCAGTAGGGATTGTCTTCATCGTCGTCCTGGCCAATCGTTGGTCAATGGATCTGTTCGGTATCTTGGCTAACAGTGCTATCTTCGGTATCGCTAGGAAGTCGATATCGGCGAAGGAGAACTCTGGCTTGGCTGACACGGTAGTTCTGCCGGAGTCGCAGGCGTTGCCCCTGTAGACTGGCTTCCACTGTCTCTTTGTGCTGCCCTGTACCCTTGCTGTCATCTCTGTCTCAGCTGGAATAACCTTCTTGTTCTCAGTCTTCTTGACGGTCTTGCGCTTCTGCACAATCTGCCATCCGGCTTCAGAGGTTGCTGCCACATGGGGGAAGTAAAATCCTCCGGATGCTAAGAAGATCATTGTAGATGCCATTTGTTTGGTTCTTTCTCTGTCTTTCTCTTTCTGTCTTTCTCTCTCTCTCTCTCTGCACAGTCATACACGCATTAGAATATTTCGTGCGCTTGGGAAAGAGAAAGGACGCGACCTTACCAATCGCGATACGGCTCGACAGTGGATAGACAAAAACATATAAGTACAAACTACATGCATGCTATACAAAGCTTCGAAATTCTTTTACCTTAAAGATGAAGGGAAGAACATTCCCGTTGAGAGTCGCCAGTTTGGCGCCCGTGAAGGCGCCGAACATTTCTCCTTGCGGTAACCTTTCCCATGTACACATTAGTGTCTGCAAATGATTTATCGCAGAATGTCTATTTACTCAGAAATAACCAGAGATTCTGGTATTGAATAGTCCCCAGCAGAGTCGCCAATTTGTTAGAACTTAGAAAACAAGGGAGAGATCAGAACTACTCGTCAGCAGTTCTTTTTTCTTTTTTTTCGTGTTTCTTTTATTCTAGGGGAATTCTGAGTATAGATACATTCATAGACAATCATAAGCAACCACAAAGTGTACACAAGAGAGAGATATCGCAAGGTGAATTTTATTCCAGAGATTCTGAGATCTTTTACATTCCAGGCTGTGATACTGGTCACGAGCCTTTAATTACATCAACGGTTGATCACCCTTGATTGGAAGGCAAAAGACTAATCCGCCGGGGATTATGGTCTTGAGTTCATGGTGTGTAGACCTTTGTTTTCTTATTATGGACTGAGCCACATTTGTTAGACACGCCGGATGTCTATGTCCCATTTTCTTTCGAACTGTCCGGGTTGAGAGACTGTCAGGATTCGAGTGGTGCAACTCGGGGCCCGCGCCTGTTACTGGGCACAGGTGACCGCTGGAATACACGAACATCGAAATGTTGGTCGGCATAACCTAAACCCCGCGCCCATATTTTTTATGACGGGTGACTTAGGAAAGCAATCCGCAACTACCTCATCAGCTCAACCGACAGACCCGTTGTCGATGGGTAGGGCATCGACTGTCTTTTTCATAGTGGCAGTCCATAGCAAGATGTTTCAAGCTTAGTTAGAACTCTTTGTTGGTGGTTTCTCGTGGTAACCATAACCCCTTAGGTTTAGCCTCGGACCTTTATCCGGGATGAATAGAGCTTTGTACAGTAAAGTAAATGTATTTCTTCTGGAGTCGGGCGACTCATCTTTGAGAATACTCTTTCTTCTTAGTATTTTCAGTGATCTATTTGGGATTAGGTAGGCTTTGTCGAGCCAAGATCTCTTGAGGATCCAAACTCAATGGGCTGGATCGGCTGCTTCGATGCCTGTAAGTGGCTAAGTATAGAGTCCGATGGGTACCCACATATGCCAATTTCTTATGAATAATGGGGATCGGTGCCCCGCGAATGCTTGACTCGGCTGTTGGATAGCTTGAGTACTTCAGCTTTGCCTCGGCGTCTTTAAGGTCGCGGTTGATTTCAACTGGCACTAGTCAATTCTCAAGCCAACAGGGCACTTCTGAGGGCTGAAAACGACTAAGTAGTGGACCTGCTTACGGTCTGATTAGGGAAATCGGTGAGTATTATCGATAACCATCTTTAAACAGGGGTAGATTACGTCCACGAAGATCGCTGTGCGATCGCGTTTCGATTCGCTTAGCAGAAGTCGATTTTCAGGCCAACAGGGCACTTCCCAAGGCTGGAAATGACTAAGTAGTGGACCTGTTTGCGGTCTAATCAGGAAAATTGGTGAATTTTGTTGATAACCGACTTGGAACAGGGGTGGATTATGTCCACGAAGATCGCGGTGCGATCGTGTTTCGATTTGCTTAGCAGAAGTCAATTTTCGGGCCAAAAGGGCACTTCCCAGGGCTGAAAATGACTAAGTAGCGGGCCTGCCGACCGCTTGATTTGTGTATTAAAGAGTCCTGAGATTGGATGACCTCGTCGCTGTGCATGATTATGATGTATCATGTCAAGTAGAAGAAAAGTTTCCCTCTCGGGCTCGGTCCAATTCCGCTCGATTCTTCTCATTTTAGGCCGTTTTCGGCTCTTTCGGAAGGATTTTCGGGGCTGCCAAATTGGCTAAGTGTTGGTCATTTTGGACCAAAACACTGATTTGGGCCACTTATCATTGACCGTTGGAGAATCTGATCCGGCGGATGGATAGATCTCATCGAGATGCATCTAGGAGAGGCGGTTTCATCAAAATCCGATCCCGGACGAAGGCGGGCCGCATGACGGAAGGTCCACTCCTCCCATCAGCGTCCAGCGCATGGGGGAGTGTGTACAGGCACATGTGGCACTGCATCATCTTTCAGGCGCATGTGGTAGGGAGGCGGCCGCATGTCCCATCTCCTGGGCGCATGTGGCCCTATTTTTCATGAAAAAGGGGAGTCCGGAAGCAATCCCGGCGCATGTGGTGGTGCACATGTGCCTGGACCTAAGGAGTGGGCGCATGTCCCTCCCAGACTTAAAGAAATTTGGGATTTTCCGGTGGGAAAAGCCGGCGCATGTGGTGGGATAAGCCGGCGCATGTTGGGGATAAGCCGGCGCATGTGCCCAACACTTAGAAATTTCAGGATTTTCTTCCTAAACTTGGGATTCCGGTGAGGAAATCCCTTTTCGGCGATGGTTTCCAGTGAGGGAATCCACTCCAGCCAAGGCATCCGGTGAGGGGAGAGAAAGCAAGCGCATGTGGTGCTTACATCACTCTGAGGTCGGCGGGGGATGATCTCGTGCTGATGAAATGAAACGACTTCACTATTTATAGGGGGTAATCGGGTTCGGGTCCAGTCCAGCGGGTATTTCCCGGCGCATGTGCCAGAAACAAAGCCAAGCGCATGTGAGAAAAATGCACCAGGTGCATGTGGAGGATCCGGGCGCATGTCCTTTACCGGCGCATTTCCCGGCGCTTTTCGAAAAAGTGTTCCATTCACTCCATTTCACTAATAAGGTGCAAGAGCATGTGACTGGAGGCCAGGCGCATGTCCTTTGCCGGCGCTTTCCCACTACTTAGCCAGATTTTTAGGATTCCAACACTTAGAAAATTTCAGCATTTCTGCTCCGACGAGGGACTTCCAAAGGACAGCTACCTTTTCTAGACATGCACTCACTGTCGCCTAGCCACTTCTAGGCTAGAATTGACCTCTTGAATGAACGGGGTGGGGTGTGGAAGTCCAGGTGTTGCTAATTTTTGTACTTCCTTCCTAATTTGGAGCCTCCGGGTCGGCTTGTCGTATAGGAACGTTGTTCCGGGGAGCGCGCGCATGGAAATACGCATCGTAATGACTTCAAACTTGCTATTTAAGGGTTTTGGGGCGCTCCGGATCATTTGGCAGCAAAGCGCATGTCCAGTTCCATTCTGAAATGGTAGCTGTAGGCTTACGGACCCTTTTTGGTCAGCTCCAGACTGGGATAAAACGCATTTCGAGGTGCGCAGGTAAAAATATGCACTGGATGACTTTGAAACTTACAGGTTATGGGTTTTAGGACATTTCGGATCATTTGGCAGTGAAGCGCATGTCCAGTTCCTCTCTGAAATGCTGTTTACAAATTTTGGTCGCTATCAAGCGATCACGGTTGTGCTGGCATTTTCAGGGCTTTTCTGGCCTCAAAACTTATCCAAATCATTGCCACTAGACCATGGGATGTTGTTTTACAATGGGTGCAAATTTGAGCCCCAACAACTTCCTTTAAGTTAATCGTCTCTCCTTTCTTCAATCCATGGCCTCGACTTTTCTTGTAAGGCCAGCCACATGTGCACTTATGTTATCTTCTTTTGAGAGGACATAAATTCCTCATTTTTCTTTTTGTTGGCTTGTCTTGAGATTTGTTGGTTTAGATGTATCCCAAGACTGTGCATTCTCGGCTAGGACATCAAAATAGTCACATGCTTCCTCGACATCCTTATTCATGAATTCTCCATTACACATCATCTCTACGAATTGGCACATGGGTGAAGTCAGTCCTTCATAGAAAAAGCTTATTACCTACCAAATTTCATAACCATGGTGTGGGCATGCATTTAACAAGTCCTTGAATCTCTCCCAACGTTGGAAGAAGGTCTCGTCCTCTTTTTGAGAAAAATTCATGATAAGGCTCCTTAACATGATCATTTTGTGAGTAGGGAAGAACTTTTTAATGAACTCCCTAGTCATCTCAGTCCATGTGCCAATTGATCTTGGCCTTATTGCATGAAGCCAAGCCTTAGCTTTCTCTTTAAGGGAAAAAGAAAATAGTTTAAATCTCACTACATCATCGGTTACATTTGTAAAGTGCATCGTAGCTATCACCTCATCAAATTCCTTAAGATGTTGATAGGCACTTTAACTGTCTAGTCCATGGAATTTGGGTAGGAGTTGGATTACTCCCAGTTTAAGATCTATGTTCCCTGCATTATATGGAAAAATTATGCATGAGAGAGTCCTCGCTCTTGCAGGTTGTAAGTAATCACGTAGAGTTCTAGGTCGGGGAACATCCTCAACCTCATTCTCTCCTATTCGGTTTGGTTTTGACCCAGATTTTGATTGGCCATAGGGCTGGGTTGATTTCCAGCCATACTTTCAGAAAAAATTGGAGAATCTAAACGTTTCTTCGCACATGGTTCCCTATCAATCCCTTCAATAATTCCCCCTTCACTAATGAGTTGGTTATTAGAATCCCGAACCCAATGTGGCATGCAAATCTCAAAAAAATAAAAGAAAAATGGTTAGAAAAACTTGATTTGAAGTGACTACTTCGACTCCTAGAATTCCTGTAAAAATAAAACAAAGCAAACAAACTAAGTTAGTAAAGGACTCCTAAAAATCTTAAATAGAGACTGTTTTCAGAAATTTTGTGAAAAAACGTCATAGTCCTTGGCAGCGGCGCCAAAAACTTGTTCGCTTCCCCAAGTGTAGGGTTGCAATGTAGTAATAATCTCGGTAAGACCGAGGTTCATCCACAGGGACTTGTGTAGGACTTCACAAAACACTTCCAATGGTCTCTAATTGAGAGCTAACCAAACTGAATTTTAGAGTTGAATGTAGATAGCAATTTTAAACTAAAAGTGAATGTAAACAATGTAAAAGAGTTCAAGGATCCACTTGTAGCAATCCTTGATGCTTAATTCGTTGTGGTTTTCCAAATACACAACTAGAATCGAAATCAAATCCTATCTAGTTGGATGATAGAGCGGTTATAACATACAATCTGTCATATGTATGATTCATATACATGATTCCCTCAATTCAAGTTTGGACTTGAGCACACTCAATTGCATAGGTCAATCCTAGTTCCAATAGGTTAAGATCACAATCATAATCATCATTAAACTCTGTCAAAAAGCATAACTAGATCATGATTTGAACTTCATTTAAATCACATAACCAATCACACATAATTTAGAAATTTAGAAAAGTAGAAGTTTGGTTTAGAAGTTCCCACATGAGAATCCAAGGTCTAGAGCGTATTGAATTCGATTCCTTGGAGCATACAAGTCTAGATCCATTCAAATCAATTAAGAACTGAAACAATTCTCCCAAACATCCATGAGCCTTCATAAGACTAAAAAGGAAAACTTAGAAATTTATTCAAACTTCAAACCATTGTTTAATCAATAAATCCAACTTAAAACCACATAAAAATGAATCAAAACATCTTAGATTCACTACAAGCTTCACCTCTTATCCCTAGCTAAGAGGTTTAGCTGTTCATGATCCAAGGAAACATGAAAACAACTAAGGAAAACATAAAAAGTAGAAGAATAAACTAGGAGGAGTTGTAAAACTCTGGATCCGATTTCCGCCGCCTCCCACCATGTTAATTCTCTTCTAGGATACCTTAGGAATGAGCTAAAGGAGTCCTTTTATATGTTTGGGGCCCTAGGTGTGAAGAAACTTCGAGAAAATTCACAAAAATTGCATTTTGCTCAGTAGAGAAGAATTTGGAGATGAACAGCTAAATCTGTCAGTGAGACTTCTCGCTCAGTAGAGAAGAATTTGGAAATGAACAGGTCCTGCATCTGCTCCCAGGATTTGACTGACCCTGCGGGCAGTGACATGTACCACTGGAATGCCTTGCTTGTGAGCGTTGAGCCAAACAATCTAAGACAGTACTGGAGAATTATCGACAGGTTGCCCATCTTTGTCATGAATTGAGCCATGTGTTCCTCTGGCGATCCTCTGCCATCTAATCTAGGGAAGTCCGGACGCTTGAAATTGTTGGGAAATGGGAGGTCGTGGACCTCGGGTAAGTACGGCACCCGGTATACATACTTTCCTCTCTTCTCCTTTTCTCTTTCCTGACGCATCAATTCCGCAACTGTCTGAGACAGTTCTTCTCTCATGGCTTGAGAAGGTAGTGGCGGTACACGTCCGAACACAACGTTTCTCGGGCGAGCTTGTGGTTCGGCGGTTGCTGGTTCTCCTGCTACCCCCTGGCATTCCTCCATAGACTGTCGAGTAGGTACGGCTGGGCTTCTGTTTGCCCCTTAGGCAACTAGAGCCAACAGTGCTTCTTTCATCTCTCTCATCTCTCTGGTTGTGTCCTCTTGGACCTAGATAATCTCATCTATCTGTTCTTGGATTGGAGGCAGCTCTGGGTATCGCTCACCTGCCTCTCCTTCGGTGACCTGCACCATCATGACTTGCGCTCGCTGTGGCCTCGTCTTGATCACGGAAGCTTCAGTAGGGATTGTCTTCATCGTCGTCTTAGTCGACTGTCGAACAACGGATCTGTTCGGTATCTTGGCTGATGATGTTGTCTTCCATATCGCTGGGAAGTCGATATCAGAGAAGGAGAACTCTGGCCTGGTTGACACGGTAGTTCTGCTGGAGTTGCCGGTGTCGCCCCTGTAGACTGGCTTCCACCGTCTCTCCGTTCTGCCCTGTACCCTCGCTGTCATCTCTGTCTCAGCTGGAATAACCTTCTTATTCTCAGTCTTCTTGACGGTCTTGTGCTTCTGCACAATCTGTCATTTGGCTTCAGAGGTTGCTGCCAAATGGGGGAAGTAGAATCCTCCAGACGTTAAGAAGATCATCGTAGATGCCATTTGGTTGGTTCTTTTCTGTCTTTTTTTTTCTGTCTTTCTCTCTCTCTCTCTCTATCACAGTCATACACGCATTAGAATATTCCGCGCGCTTGAGAAAGAGAGGGGACGCGACCTAACCAATCGCGATACGGCTTGACAGTGGATAGACAAAAACATACAAGTACAAATTACATGCATGCTATGCAAAGCTTCGAAATTCTTTTGCCTTAAAGATGAAGGGAAGAACGTTCCCGTTGAGAGTCGCCAGTTTGGCGCCCGTGAAGGCGCCGAACATTTCTCCTTATGGCAACCTTTCTTACGTACACATTAGTGTCTGCAAATGATTTATCGCAGAATGTCTATTTACTCAGAAATAACCAGAGATTCTGGTATTGAATAATCCCCAGTGGAGTCGCCAGTTTGTTAGAACTTAGAAAAAAAGAGAATAAGAACTTGCTCGTCAGCAGTCCTTCTTTTATTTTTTTTCCTGTGTTTCTTTTATTCTAGGGGAATTCTGAGTATAAAGACATTCATAGACAATCATAAGCAATCACAAAGTGTACACAAGAGGGAGCTATCGCAAGGCGAATTTTATTCCAGAGATTCTGAGATCTTTTACATTCCAGGCTGTGATACTGCTCACAAGCCTTTAATTACATCAATGGTTGATCACCCTTGATTGGAAGGCAAAAGACTAATTCGCCGGGGATTATGGTCTTGAGTTCATGGTCGTTTAGACCTTTGTTTTCTTGTTATGGACTGAGCCACATTTATTAGACACGCCGGATGTCTATGTCCCATTTTCTTTCGGATTGTCCGGGTTGAGAGACTGTCAGGATTCGAGTGGTGCAACTCTGGGCCCGCGCCTGTTACTGTGAATAGGTGACCGCTGGAATACACGATCCTCGAATGTTGGTCGGCATAACCCAAGGCCCGTGCCCGTACTTTTATGACGGGTGACCTTAGGAGAGCACTCCGCAACGTTCCCGAACGAGGTTTCTAATCGAGTGGTGCAACTCTGGGCCCGCGCCTATTACTGTGAACAGGTGACCGCTGGAATACACGAACATCGAAATGTTGGTCGGCATAACCTAAAGCCCGCGCCTGTTACTGTGAACAGGTGACCTTAGGAAAGCAATCCGCAACTACCTCATCAGCTCAACCGACGGACCCGTTGTCGATGGGTAGGGCATCGACTGTCTTTTTCATAGTGGCAATCCATAGCAGGATGTTTCAAGCTTAGTTTGAACTCTTTGTTTGTGGTTTCTCGTGGTAACCATAACCCCTTAGGTTTAGCCTCGGACCTTTATCCGGGATGAATAGAGCTTTGTACAGCAAAATAAATGTATTTCTTTTGGAGTTAAGCGACTCGTCTTTGAGAATATTCTTTCTTCTGAGTATTTTCAATGATCTGTTTGGAATCATATAGGCTTTATCAAGCCAAGATCTTTTGAAGGTTTCAATATTCAATGGGCTGGATCGGCTGTTTTCGATGCCCGCAGGTGGCTAAGTATAGGGTCCGATGGACTCCCGTTCATGCCAATTTCTTATGAATAATGGGGATCGGTGCCCCGTAAATGCTTAACTCCGCTGTTGGATAGCCAGAGTACTTTAGCTTTGCCTCGGCGTCTTTGAGATCGCGGTTGATTTCAACTGGCATTAGTCAATTTTCAAGCCAACAGGGCACTTCCCAGGGCTGAAAATGACTGAGTAGTGGACCTGTTTGCGGTCTGATTAGAGAAATCAGTGAGTATTATCGATAACCGTCTTTGAATAGGGGTGGATTATGTCCACAAAGATCGCTGTGCGACCGCGTTTCGATTTGCTTAGTAGAAGTCAATTTCTGGGCCAACAGGGCACTTCCCAGGGCTGGAAATGACTAAGTAGCGGGCCTGCCGACCCCTTGATTAGGGTATTCGAGGGTCCTGAGATCGGATAACCTCGTCGCGGTGCATGATTATGGTGTATTATGTCATGTAGAAGAAAAGTTTCCCTCTCGGGCTCAGTCCAATTCCGCCCAATTCTTCTTGTTTTCGACCGCTTTCGGCTCTTTCATAGGGATTTCCGGAGCTGCCAAATTGGCTAAGTGTTGGTCATTTTGGACCAAAATACTGATTTGGGCCACTATCATTGACCGTTGGAGAATCTGATCTGGTGGATGGATAGATCTCATCAAGACGCTTCTAGGAGAGGCGGTTTCATCAAAATCTGATCTCGGACGAAGGCGGGCCGCACGACGGAAGGTCCACCCCTCCCATCAGCGTCCAGGCGCATGGGGGAATGTGTACAGGCGCATGTGGCCATTTTGTAGGCGCATGTGGTGCTGTACATGCTTTCAGGCGCATGGAGGGGTATGTGCAGGCGCATGTGGCCATTTGTGCAGGCGCATGTGGTACTGTACATGCTGACAGGCGCATATGGTTGGGGAGCAGGCGCATGTCTCATCTCCCGGGCGCATGTGGCCCTGTTTTTCATGAAAAATGGGAGTCCGGAAGCAATCCCGGTGCATGTGGTGGTGCACATGTGCCTGGACCTAAGGAGTGGGCGCATGTCCCTTGTGGACTTAGCGGATTTTCATGTTTTTCCAGTGGAAAAAGCCCGCACATGTGGGGGATAAGCCGGCGCATGTGGGGGATAAGCCGGTGCATGTGCCCAACACTTAGAAATTTTTGGGATTTCTTCCTGAACTTAGGATTCCGGCGAGGAAATCCCTTTCCGACGAGGAAATCCACTCCGGCCAAGGCATCCGGCGAGGGGAAAGAAAGCAAGTGCATGTGGTGCTTACATCACTCTGAGGTCGGCAGGGGATGATCTTGTGCTGATGAAATGAAGTGACATCGCTATTTATAGGGGGTAATCGGGTTCGGGTCCGGTCCGGCGGGTGTTTCCTGGCGCATGTGCCAGAAGCAAAGCCAAGCGCATGTGAGAAAAATGCACCAGGCACATGTGGAGGATCCAGGCGCATGTGGAGGATCCGAGCGCATTTCCTTTACCGGCGCATTTCCCGGCGCTTTTCGAAAAAGTGTTTCATTCACTCCATTTCACTAATAGGGTGCAAGCGCATGTGGTTGGAGGCCGGGCGCATGTCCTTTGCCGGCGCTTTCCCACTTCTTAGCCAGAATTTCAGGATTTCAGCTCCGATGGGGGACCTCCAAAGAACAGCTACCTTTTGTAGACATGCACTCACTGTCACCAAGCCACTTCTAGGCTATGATTGACCTCCTAAATGAACGGGATGGGGTGTGGAAGTCCAGATGTTGCTAATTTTGGTACTTCCTTCCTAATTTGGAGCCTCCGGGTCGGCTTGTTGTATAGGAACGTTGTTCCGGGGGGCGCCTGCATGGAAATACGCATCGTAATGACTTCAAACTTGCTATTTAAGGGTTTTGGGGTGCTCCGGATCATTTAGCGATAAAATGCATATCCAGTTCCACTCTGAAATGGTAGCTGTAGGCTTACAGACCCTTTTTAGTCAGTTCCGAGCAGGAACGGAACACATTTCGAGGTGCGCGGGTAAAAATATGCACCGGATGACTTTGAAACTTGCAGGTTAGGGGTTTTAGGACATTTTAGATCATTTGGCGATGAAGCGCATGTCCAGTTCCGCTCTGAAGTGGTAGCTGTAGGCTTACAGACCCTTTTGGTCAGCTCCGGGCAGGGACGAAACGCATTTCGAGGTGCGCGGGTAAAAATATACATCGGATGACTTCGAAACTTACAGGTTAAGGGTTTTAGGACATTTCAGATCATTTGGCGGCAAAGTGCATGTCCAGTTCTACTCCGAAATACTGTTTATGAATTTTGATAGCTACCAAGCGATCAGGGTTGTGCTAGCGTTTGCAGGGCTTTCCCGACCTAAAAACTGATCCAAATTATTGTCAATAGACCACGGGATGTTGTTTTAAATGGGTGCAAATTTGAGCCCCAACACATCCTCAAAAATTCATCAGCAGTTAAGTCCTCATTCCTCGCCTGCTTCTAGAGGACGAATGCACTTATAACCACCCTCCAACCATTTATTATAAGTTGGCCGGGGGCAATCTTATAGATACGGAGGAAATCGTGAATGAAGGGATGAATGGGATGGCGTACACTGAGCTGGAAGAAATATTCATAAATGGTCACACAGCCCGATGGCGGAGAATCGATGGTCTCTCCTCTCCCCAACAGCCTAAGAATGACGGAGTCTGGGATCCGATACCATTCCCGTAAGCTCTAAAGTTGTTCCTCCGTCATTATTGATGGATAACCGGCGGCCAAATACCTTCCCGCTGGTACTTTGGTGTTATTTGATTCGGATGAATCGGGAGTATCATCTCCCAAGGGAATGATTTCTTCATCAGAGTTCCCAGTCATGGTAAAGTAAAAAGAGAGACAGAAGAAAAAGAAAGGAAAGGAGAAGAAATACCTCTGTGAAGAGGTTACGCCAAAAATAGGAAGAAGAGAAGGAGGAGGATTTCTGGTGTTCTTCAACGAGATTTCGAAAATGAAGTAACCTCCACATATTTCGATATTTATAAGCAATCATTTCATTTGATTTGGGTGACATGCGGCGACCCCTCATCTGGCGCGACAGTCGAACGGGCACGAGCATTAAATACGGAGACACGTGGCGAGCGTCACTTCATCTCTACCAGCCAAAAAGCTGCGGAAAGCTGGTACTCATAAATGCCTGGTCATTCCTGGTCAGTCACGTACGACATTTCCTCCGATAGGCGGTTACATATATATATGG
The DNA here is from genome assembly GCA_003013855.2 of Liriodendron chinense. Taxonomy (NCBI): domain Eukaryota; kingdom Viridiplantae; phylum Streptophyta; class Magnoliopsida; order Magnoliales; family Magnoliaceae; genus Liriodendron; species Liriodendron chinense. Next base: position 1,512,576 of record PVNU02001406.1, read on the forward strand.
ACAAATCCTTTGGCGTAGCTTCTCAACGCTAAGGATTTGGGGGGCATTTGTTATGGAATAAATTTGGTCGTCGAAGCAACGTCATTCAAATAATAGTCGTGACCAGCTTATCTAAATCGCGAGCCCTCCATTCATACTTTGTCCCAGACCATTGACCATACCATTCGACCGCATGTGAGCAGCTCGGCTCATGGTCATCGAAAAGGGTCGCACTTCTGCATGCGAGCAGCTCGGCTCATGGTCGTCGAAAGGGGTCACATTTCCGCATGCGAGCAGCTCGGCTCGTGGTCGTTAAACGAGGTTATCCCCCGAGCCTGAGCATCCTCTGCCTTTATAGTACCAGTAGCCCGTATAGGCCGGTTTGGGGTTATTTCTACTTATAGCTCTAAACATCTCGGATCTATATAAATAAATGGTCCTATAGATGATAAATGTACACAATCTCTAAGCCCACATCATACTCTTTACTTCATTACCATATCTCGTCTAACTTAGGCTTCGGAGGGCCAACGGCTGAATGCCGGCCACCCCTAGTTTCCTCCTTTGGCTTTCAGGTTTGGAAGGAAGCTTGCTCGAAGGAAAATAAACGTCTGAAGGATCCTGTTACCAAATTAGTCGTTAACAGTCGTAACCCGAATTTAGAGGTAGCATCCTTCGTAGAACGTCGATCTCGGATCTTAACCCCACACGCCAGGTTCTGATCCTAGGATACCACAAGGAGGGTTTTAGGGTCTGGTTTTTTTTTTTAAAATGAGCATCACCATATGAGTACCATCAAAGACAATCACAATATTTCCACTAAGTCATTTCTTTTACATATAATACTGAAAAGTAAATACAATATGCGTAATTATAAAAGTTGTGCACAATCCAGCACCACACCTCCTGCTATTGTACTCCCAACTCCAACTCAACATTGCTAATACACACTGGTATAACCTGCAACGAAATAAATGCACATAAGCTTCAAACGAAGCTTCGTGAGTGCGTGTGTGCGTGCGCAATGCGTATGACAAGCATGATAAATATCAGAATAAGTAGTAAAGCATGATGAGAAATCTAAACCAGAACTTAGCCTAATCAGGCTACACGATCATATGATATGAATAACCAGCCTACCACGGCTATGCAAGCATACAAAACAGATAACTAGCCTACCTAGGAAATATATGTTCACTTCCCCAAGTGTAGGGTTGCGATGTAGTAATAATCTCAGTAAGACCGAGGTTGATCCACAAGGACTTGTGTACGACTTCACAAAACACTTCCAATGGTCTCTAATTGAGAGTTAACTAAACTAAATTTTAGAGTTGAAAGTAGATAGCAATTTTAAACTAAAAGTGAATGTAAACAATGTAAAAGAGCAGTAGGGGTTCAAGGATCCACTTATAGCAATCCTTGATGCTTAATTCGTTATGGTTTTCCAATGCACAACTAGAATGGAAATCAAATCTTATCTAGTCGGATGATAGAGTGGTTATAACATATAATCTGTCATATGTATGATTCATATACTTGATTCCCTCAATTCAAGTTAGGACTTGAGCACACTCAATTGCATAGGTCAATCCAAGTTCCAATAGGTTAAGATCACAATCATAATCATCATTAAACTATGTCACAAAGCATAAATAGATCATGATTTGAACTTCATTCAAATCACATAACCAATCACACATAATTCAGAAATTCAGAAAAGTAGAACTTTGGTTTAAAAGTTCCCACATGAGAATCCAAGGTTTAGAGAGTATTGAATCCGATTCCTCGGAGCGTACAGGTTTAGATCCATTCAAATCAATTAAGAACTAAAGCAATTCTCCCAAACATGCATGAGCCATCATAAGACTAAGAAGGAAAACTTAGAACTTCATTCAAACTTCAAACCATTGTTCAATCAATAAATCCAACTTAAAACCACATAAAAATGAATCAAAACATCTTAGATTCACTACAAGCTTCACCTCTTAGCCGTAGCTAAGAGGTTTAGCCGTTCCTCATACAAGGAAACATGAAAGCAACTAAGGAAAACATAAAAACTAGAAGAACAAACTAGGAAGAGTTGTAGAACTTCAGATCCGACTTCCGCCGCCTCCCACCGTGGTAATTCTCTTCTAGGATACCTTAGGAACGAGCTAGAGGAGTCCTTTTATAGGTTTGGGGCCCTAGGTGCGAAGAAACTTTGAGAAAATTCGTAAAAACTGTGTTTTGCACAGAGAATTTTGAGCTTGTAGAAGAAGCTCTGTTATGCAGATGACCAATCAGACAACTAGTCTGAGCTCATCGATGTCCGGTCGGCAAAAAACAGTCCAGAGAGTTTTCTGAAAATTCGAACCCCATTTTCAATTCAACGATCGGTCTGACGGCCAGTCGGATGACTGGTCGTGATTGGTTCAGCAAGGTTTGGCAGCAAGGTCCTCCTATTGAGTCTACAAATCGGTCGGACAACCGGTCTTAGGCTATGGCCAACCAGTCCGATGACCGGTCTTCAGTGCAATTTTCTACACTTCTTTCTTCTCTCCTTCTCTTTCTCCCTTGCTTCTTTCTTCCACCCTTTGGCGCTTGGTCCTTTGATCTTCAATGTATACAGAGTGGCCTTTTTAAGCATTGAATTGGTGAAGTCCCCTTCTCATTCCTACAATCACAAAACATGCATTAGAGTAGTCTTTAAACATGTGAATCATGCATAATTAGTGATGTAATGGGGTTAGAATATAACATTTAAGAGCTCAACACACCCCCAACCAACATTTTACTAGTCACGAGCAAAACGTGCATGAAACAAATTTCCTTCTTCAAAACTCAAATCTCCCTTAGGAACTATGCTTCTATACATTTAATGATATGCAAGTGTAAAAATCGGGAGGACTCAGTGATGGAAGTTGAAATCTTAAACTTTCCTAAACATACCAAGTACTCATATAAAATTCTCGTTGATTGATTGATAAATAGAAGAATCCAAACAAATTTAACCTAGTGTGCATAGTGAATGATCATCTCATGAATTTTCGGGATTATCTTCTTCATAAATCAACTAAGCTATGGATCCTAAAAGTGTACATATCAACAACAAGCTTATGACATGAATTTGCCTTACCGTCCTTCCGACGGCTTTCACACTACGTCCCATTTTCAGCTTTGGTTACGGGTAGACCATCCCTTGGTTGGTAATAGGTAGCCCTTTTAGGAAATTTCCATCATATTTCCCATCATTCCTATATTTTCATCCTTCCTTTCCTTTTTATACATATTAGATAGGATTTTTAGAAATCCATATCTTTCTTTATTTTCCCATGGACAAGGATGGACAAAGTACCCCGGCTTGGTTCCTCAACACCTCAAATCCAAACCTAGCCAATCCACAATTCTACATAATCCTTTCAAAGCATGAGAACCATATAATGTGAACTAGGTGTAAAAGTGTTTAGAATTTCTATCAATCATAAAAATAGGGGAATTCACATACAAAACTAGTATCTTAGAGATTGTTCAAGGTATTCAACATCACTCACTTCACATCTCTTTTTCTTGTACTTACACCGTCCCGAATGCATAGAAACAAAGTTTTGCAACAGAGTTTTGAATTTTCAGAAAAAATTGAAAAACTTCATACAAAAATTGCTTGAAATCTGCAAAGCACTAGATTCAACCTAGTGATCCCACACCCCTAACCAAATCTTGCAATGTCCTCAACGTAAAAGATATGCAATGAGCAAAACATGAGAGAAATGATAAAAAAAAGGGAGTGAGGAATGAGAGTACTTGAGAGAACAAAATAAATATGAAAGTCTACCTCTTTCTAACAAACCAATGGAAAAATAAACAAAAAAAGAGCAAATCCTAATCCTAAACTACTCTATACCTCCGTCAGACTAGGAGATTAAATATCCTGATACATAGGATCAGTTAGAGGTATGGACATACCTTCTGAAGGAAAATTCTCAAAGAGCGGTTTTAATCGCTGACCATTAGCTTTAAAATTGTTACCGTTCATTGGATTCAACAACTCGACAGTCCCAAATGGATAAACAGTTTTCACAATGAAGGGATCGGTCCATTGAGACGTCAATTTTCTCAGAAATAAATGTAACCGAGAATTATACATAAGAACCTTTTGATTTATCGTAAAATTCTTATGAAGGATGTTCTTATCATGGAACACCTTCGTCTTGTCCTTATAAATTCTCGCGTTCTCATATGCTTCGTTCCAGAGTTCCGCAAGTTCATTCAATTGAAGCTTGCGCAACGTGCTTCCTTTATCAGAATCAAAATTCATCTTCTTTATTGCCTAATATGCCCTATGTTCCAACTCCACAGGTAAGTGACAAGCTTTCCTATAAACAAGTCTATAGGGAGACATTCCAATGAGGGTCTTGAAAGCCGTACGGTAAGCCTAAAGCGTATTGGTAAGTAGAAGCGACTAATCTTTGTGATCGGAATTCACTGTTTTTTCCAAAATATGTTTAATCTCCCTGTTGGATATCTCAGCTTGTCCACTTGTTTGTGGGTGATAGGGGGTGCACACTTTGTGATTGACGTCATATTTCTTCATTAAAGCTTCAAATGGACGGTTACAAAAGTGAGACCCTCCATCGCTTACAATGACTCAACGCGTTCTAAATTGGGAAATGATGTTTTCTTTTAAGAAACGAATGACTATTTTATGGTCATTGTTCCAGCATGGAATTGCCTCGACCCATTTTGAAACATAATCAGCGGCAAGCAAAATATATAAGTTTTCAAAAGATGGGAATGGCCGCATGAAATCAATGCCCCAACAAAAAAAAATTTCAATTGGTAAGATGGGATTGAGTGACATCATATTCTGTCAATCATATTCTTACGGGATATTCCTCCTAGTTTCTGACAAGGCTCGCACATTTTGCAAAACTCATGGGTATCTTTGAACATGGTACGCCAATAAAACCCACATTATAGATTTTTTACTGTGGTCTTCTTAGCCAAAAAGTGACCACCACAAGCCTGTGAATGACAAAAAGAAATGATACTGTGTTGCTCATCATCCAGCACACATCTCCTTATAATTTGATCGGGACAATACTTGAATAAGTACAGGTCGTCCCACAAGAATTTCCCTACCTCGTTGAAGAACTTATCCTTATCTTGCTTGTTCTAGTGTGTTGGAATTGTACCTGTAGTAAGATAGTTAGCAATGTCCGCATACCATGGCAATTGGGAAACTTTAAATAGTTGTTCATCAGGAAACATGTCATTGATCGCGATCATATCAGGGGAATCGGTGAGAACAAGTCTAGAGAGATGGTCAGCCCGACATTTTCCACTCCTTTCTTATCACGTATTTCTATGTCAAATTCTTGAAGTAGGAGGATCCATCTTAACAAGCGTGGCTTAGCATCCTTTTTAGAGAGAAGGTACTTAAGCACGGCATGGTCAGTGAATATGATAATCTTGGATTCGATCAAGTAGGACCTAAACTTGTCTAAAGCAAAAACTATGGCTAAAAGTTCTTTTTCAATAGTAGTATAGTTTGCTTGTGCCGAATTTAAGGTTCTACTTGCATAGTAGATAACGTATGGCTTCTTCTCTTTTCTCTGGCCTAACACTGCCCCAATAGCATAATCATTCGCATCACACATAATTTCAAAAGGAAGGCTCCAATCAGGTGGTTGCATTATGAGAGCACATGTCAATATACCTTTAAGTTTTACAAAAGCATTTTGACAATCCTCATTCCACTCGAATAAGTTTTCCTTTTGAAGGAGGTTACATAAAGGACGAGAGAGTGAACTAAAGTCCTTTATGAACCATTTATAAAATTCGGTGTGTCCTAAAAAGGACCGCACATCTCGTATGCTCTTAGGTGGTGGAAGGTTAGAAATAAGATCGATTTTAGCCTTGTCCACCTCGATTCCATTTTGTGTGATGATGTGACCAAGGACGATTCCCTTTTGAACCATGAAGTGACATTTCTCCCAATTCAACACGAGGTTCTTTTCTTCACATCTTTTCAAAATAGTTTTTAAGTGCATAAGGCACTCATCAAAGTTACAACCAAATACTGAGAAATCATCCATGAAGACTTCGAGAATCATCCCCACTATATCAGAAAAATACTCAACATACAACGCTAAAAAGTGGCAGGGGCATTGCATAGTCCAAACTGCAACCTTCGATAGGCAAAGCCGAATGGACATGTGAATGTTGTCTTCTCTTAGTCCTCTAGGGCTATCTCTATTTGGTTATACCCTGAATACCCATCAAGGAAGCAAAAATGGGAATGACTCGCCAACCTTTCTAAAATTTGATCAACAAACGTTAAGGGAAAGTGGTCTTTCCTCGTGACTGTGTTTAGCTTCTTATAGTCAATGCACATTCTCCAACCGGTAGTGACTCTAGTTGGTACGAGTTCATTGTTAGCATTGGCTATGATGGTTATTCTGGATTTCTTAGGCACCACTTGAGTTGGACTCACCCACTGACTATCGGATATTGGGTAGATGATACCCACATCCAATAGTTTCACCGCCTCAGCCTTAACCCCCTTCATATTTGGATTGAGGTGTTTTTATGGTTGCCTAGATGTCTTGGCATTTTCCTCAAGGCGTATGCGATGAGTACAAATCAGTGGGTCTATGCCTATGAGGTCTACAATTGACCATCCGATGGCGCTCTTATGCTCTATTAGAGTGGCTATTAGCCTACTCTCTTATTCCTCATTCAAGTGGGAAGAAATCACCACTAGATATGTCTCATGTCGACCTAAATAAACATATTTCAAATCATTTGGTAATGGTTTTGGTCGAGCTTCAGTGCCTTGATATTAGATGGAAGCGGCTTGTTCTCGCTTAAGGGCAGAGGTTCAAATGGTGCCTTTCATGCATAACATCCAAAATGGCATCCATCTCTCGTATTGTGTCATCATCAATCTCATGAGAATGGGCCAAACGTGCCTCCAAAGGATCGGAATAGAATGTCAAGTGTTGAACCTCCAATTTATACATTTGCCAACCCATTACATCACATTATATGCATGCTTTTCATGTTTCAAAGGCCCATCTAATGCATGTTTTGTGATTTAGGGATGAGAGTGAACTTCACCCAATTGGAGACCAAAAGACCATGTTTAGGAGCCTTTGATGAAGGCCCAAGGTGGACCAAAGAATGATGAAGAAAGAGAGGAGAATGAGGAAGAAAGAAAGAAAGAAAAGATAAAAAAAATGAAGACCGACCGGTCTTGACCGGTCGGCGACTTGCTGCTTCCCCTCTCTTAAAGTTGTTGGAGCAAGGACAGACAGGCTAGATCGGTCAAGACCGGTCGGCCAGCCCTGTCCGACCGGTCTTGACCAGTCGGCCATGCAATTTTAGGTTTGCAAATTTCAAACAGCAGGCTAATCCCGTTTCTAGTTTTTTGGACCTATTTTCTAGGACCCATCTTGATTATATTTGGAAATCCAATATATTCATGTCGAAGAGGAGCTCGACGCCGAAATAACTCAAGTGGTTTCGTGTCGATCGGAGCTACGGATTGACCGTGGTGGCGAAAACAATACGAACTGTCCAGAAAGTTCCAGATTCCGCCTACTCCACTCTGGGCCGGTCCAGGTGACCCATCATTGATGATATGAAGAATCTACTTTACCCATATTTTAGAACACATCCATATATGAATAACCACAAAGTTTCAGATCAAAAGGATGTGTGGTTTGATCGTACCGATTAAAGAAAGATGGACCGTCCAGAAAGATCCACCTGCGCAGATTTTATAAAAGGCCTGAGTGTTCTAATTTTTGTACCTAATTCTGGAATTGTTTTGGAAAATCTAATCCATCTATCATGTAGAGGAGGAAGTTTTCTACCAATGTTCAAAATTTGAGATCAATCCGACCTCTGTACACTTCGGAGCGTTGAAAGCAAGATGACTAATTCTGAAGGTACCCAAATTGCGCGATTTTGAGAGGCGGTCGCTGATCTGATTGGTGGGCCTATTTAGAAGATAATTTTGGAAATCTAAATCATCTATGTGGAAGATAACATTACAAGGAAGCTACAAATCAAATTTGAAGGCAATTCGACCATTGGTTAAGCCATACGAAGCGAAACAAAATATGTTGTGTTGCGGTACTCTTGCTATATTATAAAAGGAGGTGCTCTCTTCTATTCCAAAAAAAGCAAGGATGTGGGAAGCAAGGTGTTCAAGTCCTAGGAGGCTACCTAGCCTCCTATAGCTAGTTTTTCTTCCTTTTTTAAGTTCTAGTTCTAGTTTTAATATGCTTTTCTTAGTTAACCTCTTAGCTAGAGCTAGAGGTGAAATTTGTAGTTGGTTTCAATGCTTTAATTCTTTTATTTCAGGTACCCTTTTTTTAATTTTAGATTTTGAACTTCTAGTTTGATTAAAGTTTGGATTTTCAGAAGTTTTGTGAGAGTTTGTGTGCTCCTGACATGAGTTCCTTGCAATTCTCTGAGATTACTATGATTGGGTTGTTTGAATTTGAATTGTAGTAACCCTTGAGCATGCCATAGTCCATAGGCATGGCTGTTACTCCGAAGGCTACAAGTTCAAGTTCTATGTGCTTCATTAGAACTAGAAATCTGATTTTCAGATTTAAGTGGGACTGTTTGCGCTTGAATGTTATATCTTCCAATTAGATGAGAGATAGGACTTTGATTCTAATTGTGTTGTACTTGGATGAATGGATTGGCATTAGACTACTACAAGTGGATCCTTGATGCTCTAATTCTTCTTATTTTCAGATTTTCCTATTTCATGTGAAAAACTACTTTCTTAAACTTCTTAGATTCTAGTTATTAGAGTACTTGGAATTGTTTACCTCTTTCCCTGTGGATCGACCTCGGTCTTATCGAGAATTATTACTACATTGCTGCCTTGCACTTGAGGTGAGCGAACAAGTTTTTGGCGCCGCTGCCGGGGAATTTAGTTAAACGGTTCTAATTGTTCTAGTAGCTATAGAGTAGTTTTAGTTAGGTAGGATTTTCAGTTTTTATAGAAGTAGATTTTCTGATTTTTTTTTCTAGATTACTAACAATTTTTTATTTGATTTTGTAGGACATTGTTGCTGACATAGATCTCACTCTATTGGGTAACATCTCCCCTTCTCCCTTGTTTTTGTTCTTTTTTCTATATTAGGGTAGTTTCTAATTCCTTAAAATTTCATCATGTATGATTGGACGAATGGTGCGTACAAGTACCTTTTGGAAGATGAGACGTCGGATTGGGGGACCCTAACTCATTGTGATCGGGATCCCTCCAAGCATGAGTATTTTTCTGAGATTCAAAGAACCTCCACTATCCCCCTACATAAGACGATGCGTGATTACATTAATGAAAGCAATACACATGTTGAGACACGACGTAAGACGATGGGGGAATACCGAAACGAAGCAAAATTGATTAATGATCATAGTAGCCAACCGATTATGACAATGCGTGATCACTTGTATGGATATGCCTATCAACCATCATATAACTCTTCATCCTACAATGCGTAAGGTCTTACTTGGGAAAACCACCATTCTCCTTGTTCAAGGGACGAACCAACCGTGGTTATTAACAATCACCCTAAAACGTCTTCCTCTTGTGATCACATGTATACACAATCACTTGAGGAAATATGGAAATAGTATGTAGAGGAACAATCAAATCAAGCTTACTCACCATCTTGTGAAGACGTTGAGCCGGAAATTGGGGGCATCAAATCAATCCCCTTTAATGAGGAGGATGGGGCTACCCAAGTCCCACCTTCTTCAGATTTAATGAATAGACTTTTAGAGGAGATTGATTTTGATGATCCCAATGTCATCATCAATTATGGTGAGTCCACTATCTCTTTTGGATGCTTTGAACTTAATGATGAAGAGATTTCAATGACGGTTGAAGAACTCGAGGAATCCATAAAATTTGAAAGCGGTAGTGGGGTTACCTACAATGAGGGTTTGGTGAGTGCTTATGAACCTATGGTTTCTTTTTCCAAGGGGCATAATGATTATGAGTCTTTAGAGGATATGCATGCTAGAGAGATGGCCGAAGTCGATCTTTTTGAGTCCTTCCACCAACAACACATGCCAAATTCTATTGTGGTAGACCTCCCTTTGATTGAAAATTCTATTCCTTTGGATGATGAGGTGGCACAATCTGAAATTTTAAAAGATCAACCAATGTTAGATGATGTGCTTACCACTAAATCTGAAAAATTTTCCTTGGAAGACCTCCTCTCTATAGAGGAGGAATTCTTTACCATTGAAATAGAATTTCTTCAATCATTAGGGGAGGATGAGGACTCTTCATCCGACTATCTCGATTTCCTAGAGGAATGCTTGGCCCAATCTTATGATCTTGATGATGAGATGATTAAGGAGTTGGACATTTTGTTAGACATGGTGTCGGTGCCTGAAGAACACCATTCCACTGTTTTACACACTTTACCATTGTTTATGGAAGCACCATATAATTCTGAAACTGTGGAGGAGACAACTTTAACTGAAGAATACACGATGAATGTCTCTCCACCATCATGGGTCATTCAGCCCATTGAAAATTCTGATTGGGAGGACCCGTTTTTAATCGATCATAACCCATATTAGAATTTGAGGAGATATCTTTTTGCTGCTCTTATCTCCTCATGTGGTACACAATACGATTGGACTTCAATGATAAGAAGTACACATGTTTACTATCGAGCGGGACTTTGGATGGTCCTCATGAGAAATTTATTAAAATTCATGAAAATCCTACTCAAATTTGATCATGTAGTCGATCGGACTAATCAAAGGTAGGTAGGTAGGTTAGGATTTATTTTTCTGAAATTAGGATTGAATAAGTCTCATCAAGACAATGGAAGATGCTAGAATTGATCAACTTGCTACCCTAAGTACTCTCGTTCTCACTCTCCTTTGTTTTGTTTCATTGCTCTCATGTCATGCTTATTGCATATCTTGTTACATTGAGGACAATGTGAGATTTTGGTTGGGGGGTGAGATTCCTTAGATGAATCTACTAGCTTTTGTGACATTTCGAGCAATTCTGTAGAAAATTTTTTATTTTTCTAAAATTCAAAACTCTTTTGGAAAACTTTGTTTCTATGCATTCAAGATGATACGAGTATAAGAAGAGGAGATACGAAATGAGTGATGTTGTAAGTCTTTAAACTTCTCTTAATATAATGGTTTTATATGTTAATTCCCCTATTTTTGTGATTGATAGAAAATTTGAACACTTTTACACCTAGTTCACATTACACGATTTTCATGGGTTAAAAGGATTATGCGATTTGTGGATTAGCTAAACTTGGATTTAAAGGTGTTGAGGAACAAAGCCGGGGTACTTTGTCCATCCTTGTCCATGGGAAAATAACGAAAGATATGGATTTCTAAAAATCCTATCTAATTTAAAAGAAAAGGAAAAGGAAGGATGAAATTGAGAATGATGGAAAAATGGTGGAAAATTCCAAAAAGGGCTACCTATTACCAATCGGGGGATGGTCTACCCGTAACCAAAGCTGGAAATGGGACGTAGTGTGAAAGCAGTCGTAAGGACGGTAAGATAAATTCTTGTTATAGGCTTGTTGTTGCTCTATACACCTTGAGATCTATAGTTTAGTTGATCTATGAAGAAGATAATCCCAGAAACTCAGAGATGGACTTTCACTATGCACACTAGTTTGAATTTTGTTCGAGATGGACTTTCACTATGCACACTATTTATCAATCAATCAGCGGGAATTTCATATGGACACCTATTATGTTTTGAGAGTTTAAGGTTTCAACGTCTATCACCTACTTGTTCCGAATTTTATACTTGTAAGTATTGGAGTGGATAGAAACATAGTTTCTGAAGGAGAGTTGGGTTTGGAGGTTTGAAATTGTTTCACGCATGTTTTGCTCGGGACTAGCAAAAAGCTGGTTGGGGGTGTGTTGAACCTCCAATTTATACATTTGCCAACCCATTACATCACATTATATGCATGGTTTTCATATTTAAAAGGCCCATCTAATGCATGTTTTGTGATTTAGGGATGAGAGTGAACTTCACCCAATTGGAGACCAAAAGACCATGTTTAGGAGCCTTCGATGAAGGCCCAAGGTGGACCAAAGAATGATGAAGAAAGAGAGGAGAATGAGGAAGAAAGAAAGAAAGAAAAGATGGAAAAAATGAAGACCGACCAGTCTTGACTGGTCGGCCACTTGCTTCTCCCCTCTCTTAAAGCTGCTGGAGAAAGGACAGACAGGTTAGACCGGTCAAGACCGGTCGGCCATTCAATTTCAGGTTTGCAGATTTCAAAAAGCAGACTATTTTCGATTCTAGTTTTTCGGATCCATTTTCTGGGCCCATATTAATGATAATTGGAAATCAAACACATCCATGTCGAAGAGGAGCTCGACGCCGAAATAACCCAAGTGGTTTCGTGTCAATCGGAGCTACGGATTGACCGTGGTGGCCAAAACAATACGAACTGTCTAGAAAGTTCCAGATTCCGCCTACTCTACTCTGGGCCGGTCCAGGTGACCCATCATTGATGATATGAAGAATCTAATTTGACCATCTTCTAGACCACATCCATATATGAATAACCACAAAGTTTCAGATCAAAAGGATGTGTGGTTTGATCGTACCGGTTGAAGAAAGATGGACCGTCCAGAAAGATCCAACTGCGCAGATTTTATAAAAGGCCTGAGTGTTCTAATTTTCGCACCTAAGTCTGGAATTGTTTTGGAAAATCTAATCGGTTTATCATGTAGAGGAGGAAGATTTCTACTAATGTTCAAAATTTGAGATCAATCCGACCTCTGTACACTCCGGAGCGTTGAAAGCAAGATGACTGGTTCTAAAGGTACCCGAATTGTACGATTTTGAGAGGCAGTCGCTGATATGATTGGTGGGCCCATTCAGAAGATAATTTTAAAAATCTAAATCATCTATGAGGAAGATCACATTACAAGGAAGCTACAAATCAAATTTGAAGGCAATCCGACCATTGGTTAAGCCGTACCAAGCGAAACAAAATCTGTTGTGTTGCGATACTCTTGCTGTATTACAAAAGGAGGTGCTCTCTTCTATTCCAAAAAAAGCAAGGACGTGTGAAGCAAGGTGTTCAAGTCCTAGGAGGCTACCTAGCCTCCTATAGCTAGTTTTTCTTCCTTTTCTTAGTTCTAGTTCTAGTTTTAATATGCTTTTTCCTAGTTAACCTCTTAGCTAGAGCTAGAGGTGAAATTTATAGTTGGTTTTAATGCTTTAATTCTTTTATTTCAAATACCCTTCTTTTAATTTTGGATTTTGAACTTCTAGTTTGAATAAAGTTTGATTTTTTAGAAGTTTTGTGAGAGTTTGTGTGCTCCGAAAATGAGTTCCTTGCAATTCTCTGAGATTACCATGATTGGGTTGTTTGAATTCGAATTGTAGTAACCCTTGAGCATGCCATAGTCCATAGGCATGGCTGTTACTCTGAAGGCTACAAGTTCAAGTTCTACGTGCTTCATTAGAACTAGAAATCTGATTTCCAGATTTAAGTGGGACTGTTTGCGCTTGAATGTTATATCTTCCAATTAGATGAGAGATAGGACTTTGATTCTTATTGTGTTGTACTTGGATGAATGGATTGGCATTAGACTACTACAAGTGGATCCTTGATACTCTAGTTCTTCTTATTTTCAGATTTTCCTATTTCATGTGAAAAACTTCTTTCTTAAACTTCTTAGATTCTAGTTATTAGAGTACTTGAAATTGTTTACCTCTTTCCCTGTGGATCGACCTCGGTCTGACGGAGGATTATTACTACATCGCAGCCTTGCACTTGAGGCGAGCGAACATCAAGGGGGATGTATCCTTCACGAATGATTCATTTAGATTTATTTCGTGGACCTCGTCATCAACTTCCCGTGGTCGTTTGCATAAATCAAATATATTCATCTCGAGCATTATATTTCCAAAGGACGTTTGTACAAGCCCATTTCTACAATTGATAATCGCATTTGAAGTAGCTAGAAAAGGGGGGCCAAGTATGACGGGAATTTGAGCACCGATACCTATCACGGGATGTGTATCCAAGATAATAAAATTCACTAGATAATTGAATTTATCAACTTGGACCAAGACATCTTCAATCAGCCCTCTCGGTATACTAATGGATCTATCAACAAGTTGAAGTGTGGTTTTGGTGGGTTTCAATTCACCTAACCTAAGTTGTTCATAGACTGAGTATGGAATGAGATTAACACTTGCCCCTAAATCGAGAAAGGCTTGTTTGATCCGGTAGTCACTTATGATGCATGAGATGGTAGGACTACCAGGATCCTTATATTTTTGGGGCACCTCTTATTTGATAATGGCACTCAAATTCTCAGTCAAAAGTACTTTGTTGTGAACATTGTGTTTCCTTTGGACCGTACACAATTCCTTAAAAAATTTAGCATAGGATGGTATTTATTTTATAGCATCCAACAACAGAATGTTGATCATCACTTGCTTAAAAACCTCTAAGATTTTCAAGTTTTTGTCTAAAGGTTTGGGTGAAATTAACCTTTGGGGAAACGGGGCAACCGACTTGTATTGCCTTTCTGGTTCTTTCTCATGTGGAGTATTGTTCGGGCTATCATCCTTTTTGGAAATTTCCAGATCATTAGGCTTTGAAGCCTTCACCGGATTAGATTTATCAATTGTTTTACCATTCCTCAAGGTGGTAATAGCTTGAACATGCTCCGTATGTTGGGAGGAAGAGCTTGGGTCTTGTATCTCAAATTGGGTTCTTGGGGTTAAGGAGAGGTTGGGCAGGAAGTGTGCCTTTCTCCCTAATAGTAAGATGACATTCAACTCTAGCCATTAAGGTTTTCAAGTCACTAATGGCTTGAGATGAATTTTGATTGAATTTCAGTTGCTCTTGCATGAACCCATCAATTTTCAGAGAATTTGCCTTGTTGTATTCAGCTTGAACTGACACAAATGCACCCAACATCTCCTCTAGCATAGCTTTTGGTGTAATTACTAGGGATAGACCTAGTAAAGGTTGAGCTTGAGGGGTGTTATTTGCATTCGCAGTTGGTCCATTCCTCCAATTAAAGTTGGGATGGTTCTTCCAATTAGAGTTATACGTGTTTGAGTTTGGAGCACTAAATGGTCGTTGATAACTGTTTATGGCATTTGATTGTTCTTCTAAGATTTCTTAAAATGCAGAAATTATGAGACAATCATGTGTTGCATGTTGATTCTCAGCACAAATTCCACAAACAATTTCAACGTCTTTTAGGTTAATCGTCTCTCATTTCTTCAATTCCATGGCCTCGACTTTTCTTGTAATGCTAGCCACATGGGCACTTATGTTATCTTCTTTTGAGAGGACACAAATTCCTCATTTTTCCTTTTGTTGGCTTGTCTTGGGATTTGTTGGTTTAGATGTATCCCAAGACTGTGCATTCTCGGCTAGGACATCAAAATAGTCCCATGCTTCCTCGACATCCTTATTCATAAATTCTCCATTGCACATCATCTCTACGAATTGGCACATGGGTGAAGTCAGTCCTTCATAGAAAAAGTTTATTACCCACCAAATTTCATAACCATGGTGTGGGCATG
The DNA here is from genome assembly GCA_003013855.2 of Liriodendron chinense. Lineage (NCBI taxonomy): Eukaryota > Viridiplantae > Streptophyta > Magnoliopsida > Magnoliales > Magnoliaceae > Liriodendron > Liriodendron chinense. The sequence goes on from PVNU02001406.1 coordinate 1,528,135, forward strand.
CATTTAACAAGTCCTTGAATCTCTCCCAACGTTGGAAGAAGGTCTCATCCTTTTTTTGAGAAAAATTCATGATAAGGCGCCTTAACATGATCATTTTGTGAGTAGGGAAGAACTTTTTAATGAACTCCCTAGTCATCTCAGTCCATGTGCCAATTGATCTTGGCCTTAATGCATGGAGCCAAGCCTTAGCTTTCTCTTTAAGGGAAATAGAAAATAGTTTAAGTCTCACTACATCATCGGTTACATTTGTAAAGTGCATCGTAGCTATCACCTCGTCAATTTCCTTAAGATGTTGATAGGCACTTTAACTGTCTAGTCCATGGAATTTGGGTAGGAGTTAGATTACTCCCAGTTTAAGATCTATGTTCCCTGCATTATATGGAAAAATTATGAATGAGAGAGTGCTCGCTCTTGCAGGTTGTAAGTAATCAGGTAGAGTTCTAGGTCGGGGAACATCCTCAACCTCATTCTCTCCTGTTCGGTTTGGTTTTGACCCAGATTTTGATTGGCCATAGGGCTGGGTTGATTTTCAGCCATACTTTCAGACAAAATTGGAGAATCTAAACGTTTCTTCGCACATGGTTCCCTATCAATCCCTTCAATAATTCCCCCTTCACTAATGAGTTGGTTATTAGAATCCCGAACCCAATGTGGCATGGAAATCTCAAAAAAATAAAAGAAAAACGGTTAGAAAAACCTGATTTGAAGTGACTACTTCGACTCCTAGAATTCCTGTAAAAACAAAACAAAGCAAACAAACTAAGTTAGTAAAGGACTCCTAAAAATCTTAAATAGAGACTGTTTTCAGAAAATTTGTGAAAAACCGTCAAAGTCCTTGGTAGCGGCAGCCAAAAACTTGTTCGCTTCCCCAAGTGTAGGGTTGCAATGTAGTAATAATCTCGGTAAGACCGAGGTTCATCCACAGGGACTTGTGTAGGACTTCACAAAACACTTCCAATGGTCTCTAATTGAGAGCTAACCAAACTGAATTTTAGAGTTGAATGTAGATAGCAATTTTAAACTAAAAGTGAATGTAAACAATGTAAAAGAGTTCAAGGATCCACTTGTAGCAATCCTTGATGCTTAATTCGTTGTGGTTTTCCAAATACACAACTAGAATCGAAATCAAATCCTATCTAGTTAGATGATAGAGCGGTTATAACATACAATCTGTCATATGTATGATTCATATACATGATTCCCTCAATTCAAGTTTGGACTTGAGCACACTCAATTGCATAGGTCAATCCTAGTTCCAATAGGTTAAGATCACAATCATAATCATCATTAAACTCTGTCACAAAGCATAACTAGATCATGATTTGAACTTCATTTAAATCACATAACCAATCACACATAATTTAGAAATTTAGAAAAGTAGAACTTTGGTTTAGAAGTTCCCACATGAGAATCCAAGGTCTAGAGTGTATTGAATTCGATTCCTTGGAGCATACAGGTCTAGATCCATTCAAATTAATTAAGAATTGAAACAATTCTCCCAAACATCCTTGAGCCTTCATAAAACTAAGAAGGAAAACTTAGAAATTTATTCAAACTTCAAACCATTGTTCAATCAATAAATCCAACTTAAAACCACATAAAAACGAATCAAAACATCTTAGATTCACTACAAGCTTCACCTCTTAGCCCTAGCTAAGAGGTTTAGCTGTTCATGATCCAAGGAAACATGAAAGCAACTAAGGAAAACATAAAAAGTAGAAGAACAAACTAGGAGGAGTTATAAAACTCCGAATCCGACTTCCGCCTCCTCCCACCGTGTTAATTCTCTTCTAGGATATCTTAGGAATGAGCTAAAGGAGTCCTTTTATATGTTTGGGGCCCTAGGTGTGATGAAAATTCGAGAAAATTCACAAAAACTGCATTTTGCGCAGAAAATTCGGAGCTTGTAGAAGAAGCTCTGTTAGGCAGACGACCGGTCAGACGACCGGTCTGAGCTCATGGACGACCGGTCGTTAAAGGTCAAAAATATTCCAAACAGTTTTCTGAAAATTTGAACCCCATTTTCAATTCAACGACCGGTCTGACAACCGGTCTGAGTAGTGGACGACCGATCATGATTGGTCCAGCAAGGTTTAGTAGAAGGGTCCTCCTGTTGAGTGATCTGACCGATCAGACGACCGGTCCTGGGCTATGGCTGACTAGTCGGACGACCGGTCTTCAACGCAATTTTCTGCACTTCTTTCTTCTCTCCTTCTCTTTCTCCCTTGCTTCTTTCTTCTACCCTTTGGTGCTTGGTCTTTTGATCTTCAATGTATACAGAGTGACCTTTTTAAGCATTGAATTGGTGAAGTCCCCTTCTCGTTCCTACAATCACAAAACATGCATTAGAGTAGTCTTTAAACATGTGAATCATGTATAATTAGTGATGTAATGGGGTTAGAATATAACATTTAAGAGCTCAACAATATACTCATACTATGCGATGGCCTACAGGGCCTAATGTCACATACAATGATCCAATGCATGTATGCAAATCACCACCTATCAGTATAGTGGTCCATTTACGAACAGTCATATCGCGATTGTTGAACCTGCAATTTATACATGATATGACCCATTACATCACATTATATGCATGGTTTGCATGTTTAAAAGACCCATCTAATGCAGGTTTTGTGATTGTAGGAATGAGAGCAGACTTCATCTAATTGGAAACCAAGAAGAGACATTTAGGAGCCTTGGATGAAGACCCAAGGTGGGCCAAAGAAAGAAGAAAGCAAAGAGAGAGGAAGGAGAGAAGAAAAGAAAGAAGAAACAATGCAGAAACTGGGTCCGACCGGTCAAGACCGTGTTAATGCAAAGATTTGTCAATTACCATGGTTAGTGTGTCGTCGAGTCCCTGGCGGCTGAAGACAGTTTTCCTTGCGGCTGAAGACAGAAGCTTCTCGAAGATCAAGTCAGCTTCAAGCCTCTCCACCCAAACCTTTGATCCAAAAAACTTCTATAGATGGCCCAAAACCTTTCTAGTCACATCCTTAGCACCATCTATAGCCCACCTTCCATTAAGATCAGCAATGGATAGGTCCTTGGTAGCAGAAGTTTCTTTAAAATTGAAAATATATAAGACTGCTCTCTCCGATACATACCCGATCCATCGGAGAATATTCCGATAGATGTCCGATCAATCGGACAATGTGTCCGATCCATCGGAAAATAGTCCAGTTACATTGTAAACTCTCTGGACACTTTTCCGAGCCATCGGAGGGCTGTCCGATCCATCGGACAGTGTATTCCGATCAATCGGACAGTATGTCCGATCAATCGTACAATTGTCCAGCAAATATATGAAAAACTCTCTGGACTCTTTTACGATCAATCGGAGGTCTGTCCGATCCATCGGACATGGCTCTCCGATCCATCGGACATAGATACGATCCATCGGAGGAATTTTCAGAAAAATTGCATCAACTCTTTGGAAGAAATTCCGATCAATCGGAACATCTGTCCGATCAATCGGACAGGGTATTCCGATCAATCGGAACTAAGTCCGATCAATCGGAGAACCTGTTTTCAAGCAAAATTCAAATTTGACTAAAACTTATGTCCGATCGATTGGAACCTATCGAGCTGACCATTTTCTAACCGTTGAATAGCATAATCTATTTATAGAACTCGGTTGGATCTTGCCCAAGACACCTTGAGCATCATCTAGGGTTTGAGTGAGCCTTCTTCTTGAGATCCCCTTCTTCCAAACCCTTAGATTTGTTGAGTTCATTCTTCAATCCATGTTGATCTGACCAACATTGATTAAGCATTCAAAGCTTGGATTGAAACATGAACTCAACCCCTCTTTAATGGCATCTTGACCTACCTCTCATAGACATTCTCTTGTCATTAATGCCATTAATGGTGGTTTAGGTAGAAGCTTTCCTCATATAAAAGCCATATCCCAAAATAGCCTCAACCTAACCTCAATCCCTCACCTTGGAATCTACAATGGGTCATCCGGAGCAAGGTTGCTGATCGAGGGAGCTGAAGAAGACGTCTTCCGTACAAGCCGAAGCTTCTTCAACAAAGGCATCATCAAGGGACTCAATCAGCTAAGTATATTTAGTCTTTCGAGTCCAAGAAACCTCCTCAAGTTGAGATTTGGGTTTCAGAGTTTGAAGACCCAAACTCGGTAGAGTCCTTGCGTAGGACAAGTCCTTGAGTAGGACAAGCCCTTGTGTAGGACTAATTGGTCATGGATTAGTCCTATGGAAGGATGAATCCATGTGTTGAGTCGTAAGTCCTTTTATAGGCTGTTAAGGTTTATGGTTAACCTCATTTAAAACCATAGTGATAGTGAAATCCGGCCACTCAAGGAGTGAGTGGATCAGCCGGGAGTGGAGTAGGTACATAACCGAACCACTATAAAAATCCCTTGTTGTGTGGTGACTGGATGAACTGATTTACTTCTTTCGCATGTGCTTCTATTAATTTATACTTTGCATATCTGGTGTTTGATGAAAGTGCTCTAAGAATACTTTGTATTGAGAAATTTAAAAAAGTGTCCTATTCACCCCCCTCTAGGACAAGATAACTTGTTTCTTGCTTCTACAACAGCGGTAATCAAACTTATACCGCATTTTCAATTGGTATCAGAGCGGGTTCCTCCTCAAAGGCGTAACCGCCCGGAGTGTGATCCGTCTCTAGAAGCTTGAAATCATGTCAAAAGGGGATTCTAGTATGGTTTCCAAACCTCCATATTTTGATGGATCAAACTACGCATATTGGAAAGCAAGAATGAGAGTTTTCTTGCAATCATTGGATCATGCAACATGGAGGTCTGTGGAAATCAAATATGAAATACCCCTTTTGAACACTACCATAGAGGGTGTCACCACCACCACAGTCAAACCTGATGACTTATGGACTGATCTTGAAAAACTGAGATACATTAGCAATGCAAAGGCACTCAATGCTATTTTTTGTGCCGTCTCAGCGGATGAGTTCAAAAGAATTTGTAATTGCACAACATCCAAAGAAGCTTGGGACATCCTTGAAACTACACATGAAGGGACTAGTACAGTCAAGAGGTCAAAACTTCAGCTATTGACAACTCAGTTTGAAAATATGAAAATGGAAGAACATGAGAACTTCATGGACTTTTACACCCGGTTGAGTGATGTCACCAATGCTATGTGGGGATTGGGGGAGAGAATTTCGGATCCGCGCATTTGTAGGAAAATTCTAAGATCCTTACCCGAACGATTCTCTTCCAAGGTCATAACTATTGAGGAATGTAGAGATATTGATACTATGAAAATAGAAGATTTACTAGGATCTCTACAGACCCATGAACTTCATTTCAAGAAATCCCCAAAAAGTAGAAACACCGTGCTAAAAACTTCACACACTACTCAAGAATCTGAAGTTGATAGTGATGAAGAATTGGATATAAATGAAATGGCTCTTATGGCCAAGAAGTTTAGAAAATTCTTCAAAAACAAAGGAAAGAGGGTTGACAAGAATAGCAAATCTTTTGACAAAAAGCGCTATACAGGAAAATCTTACAACAAGCCAAAAGATCCCAAGTGCTACAACTGTGGTCGCTATGGTCATATTGCCTCTGAATGCCAAGCTCCTGCTAAAGAAAAATTTAAAAAGAAAGCTATGGCAGCCACATGGGACAACCTTGGGAGTACTGATTCAGAAACAGAAGAAGATCAAAGTGATGAGAGAGGATCAGTTAAAATTCTGATGGCCTCTATCTCTGAGATTGTCCCAGACTTACAAGGCGAAAGAGACAATGATGATCATGAGCAATCAGAACACAATGTGACATCCTCCGATGATGACGAGGATGATAATGAAGGTTTGCAAGTTGCCTATGATGAGCTATTCCGTCAAAGCATCCTTCTTACCAAGAAGTTGAGCCAAGCTAATATTGAAAACAACAAATTGGCTGATGAAATGCAAGAAGTGAAGAGAGAAAACCACGGATTTTACCATCAGATCTGTGAATTGGAAAAGAAAAACAAAGCAGCCCAAGACAAAATTAATACCCTAGAAGATGAGCTGAAAAAGGCAAAATCTATAAATCAGTGTTTAGTCTTGCAGCTTAATCAAGAAAGTCAACTCAATGAAAGATTTGCCCAAAGTAGAGAAAAACTTGATGATATCCTTAAGTCAGGTAAACCTTGTAGGAACACAAGAGGGCTAGGCTATAATGAGCCAACTAAGGTTAGTAACCCAGAACCTAAAAAGATCAGGAATGCATCAGGAAGCACTACTAAGAGAAACTCACCTATATGTCATGCATGCAGAGATGTTGGTCATTTAAAGTTTGAATGCTTGGTCCTTAAGAATCCGGTTCGGAACTTGAAAGGTAAATTTGTACCTATCGGTAAAAGGATGAATCAGATGTGGAGTCCTCCTAAACAAACTCCAAACATGAGGAAAAATTATCCCACTCCACCAAAGAAAGACAAAAGAATGGAAGAGCTCCTAGAAATGGTAAAATAGTTGAACAAAAGAACCATGGAGCTGATGAAAGAGAAAGCCTCAACAACTTATGCCCAAACAATGACATCCCTAGAATCAACCAAGAAACCTAGTTCTCCAAAAAGGATAGTCTCTAAATGGGTAGTAAAAAACAAATGCTTAGTTATTCATACAGCCCTTAGAGCCGGAAGAAACACTAGGTGGTATCTTGATAGTGGATGCTCCCGACACATGACAGGTGACAAGACTCAGTTTTGTGATTATGCTGAATTTGATGGTGGGTCTGTTACCTTTGGAGATGGGAGTATTGCCAAGATTGTTGGAAAGGGAACCATCACCGGGCCAGGATTGCCCAAAATTGAGGATGTTCTATGTGTTGACGGTTTGAAACATAATCTGTTAAGCATCTCTCAAATATGTGATGAACAGCATTCCGTGAAATTCTCCAAAGAAATGTGCGAAATTATGGACCAAACTGGAAAATTAATATTAAAAGGGTTTCGCACTGGAGATAACTGCTATGTGATTGAAAACAAGGGTGATGAGGGACCATCTGCAGTATGCCACATGGCTATTAATGATGATACTGAATTATGGCATCAACGGCTTGGTCATGTCCATTACAGGAACCTTGCTAGGCTGAGTAGGAAGAAATTGGTGAGAGGATTAGCAAAGATTGAGAAGAAACTAAAAGAAGTATGTGCTGAATGCTTGAAAGGTAAACAAATTAAAGTTGCACATAAGAAGACATCCATCATCGCTACATCAAAACCCCTTGATCTACTCCACATGGACCTTGTAGGCCCCACAAGAGTAATGAGTCAAGGTGGTAAGAGGTATTTCTTCGTTATTGTTGACGACTATTCCCGCTATACATGGGTTGTATTTTTGAAAGAAAAGTCGGATACATTCGAGGAGTTTGAGAAACTCATGAAACGACTCCACAATGAAAAAGAATGCACAGTAAAACGTATTAGGAGTGATCATGGAGGGGAATTTGAGGATGGGCGCTTTGAACTATTCTGTGAAAATTTAGGAATCAAACATGAATTCTCAGCCCCAAAAACTCCACAACAAAATGGAGTAGCAGAAAGGAAAAACAGAGTTCTACTCGAAATGGCCACAGTCATGATGAATAGCAAAAATATAGCTCAAAATCTGTGGGCCGAAGCAGTGAATACAGCTTGTCACATCATTAACCGAGTTTATTTGAGAGCCGGCCTAGATAAGACCCCATATGAGCTGTGGAATGGAAAAGTCCCAAACATCAAGTACTTTAGGGTCTTTGGTAGCAAATGTCACATCCTTCGAGATAGAGAAAATTTAGGAAAATTTGACTCTAAGAGCGATGAGGGAATATTTCTAGGATATGCTTCTGATAGTCGGGCCTATAGAGTGTACAACACAAGGACTAAAACAACTCAAGAATCCATAAATGTTGTCATTGATGACCAATCCAAGGAAGACACAAGACTTGATGATGATGAAGTGGGAGAACCGTGCCACATAGGTAAACCTGATGAAAAATCTCCCACTCCCAATGCCTCAATAGCTTCGGGAAATGCTCCACATATCAAGGATCATCCCCTCAATCAAATCATTGGAGATCCGGATGTTGGAGTCAAGACTAGAAGACAACTTGAGGCCATCAACAGTCATGTGTGCTTCACTTCAAAAATTGAACCAAAAAATATAAATGAAGCTCTCAATGATGAGTTTTGGATACTTGCTATGCAAGAGGAACTTCAACAGTTTACCCGAAATGATGTTTGGTTTCTAGTTGAAAGACCAAATGAGAAAAATGTCATTGGAACCAAATGGATCTTCAAAAACAAAACAGATGAATCTGGCAATGTGATTCGAAACAAAGCACGTCTCGTAGCTCAAGGGTACTCTCAAATTGAGGGAATTGATTTTGATGAAACTTTTGCCCCGGTAGCTAGACTCGAATCCATTCGAATTCTCATGTCCATAGCATGTGCTCTTAAATTCAAACTATTTCAAATGGACGTGAAGAGTGCCTTTCTAAATGGTATACTTGATGAGGAGGTTTATGTTGAACAACCAAAAGGGTTTGTGGACCCTAGTTACCCTCAAAGAGTCTACCGATTGAAAAAGGCTCTCTATGGGTTAAAACAAGCCCCCCGAGCATGGTATGAACGTCTTACTCAATTTCTTATTGCTCACCAGTTTGTTAGGGGGAGTGTTGATAAAACACTATTTGTTAAAAGGACGGCTGATTCCTTTCTCATTGCTCAGATTTATGTAGATGATATTGTATTTGGGTCTAACTGTGAAGAATTCTCTAGGCTTATTTGCTGAACTAATGAAATCTGAATTTGAGATGAGTTTGGTTGGCGAACTAAATTTTTTCCTAGGATTGCAAGTTAAACAGCTGAAAAATGGAATCTTTATCAACCAAACTAAGTATGCAAAAGACTTGGTCAAGAAATTTGGGCTAGACTCGGGTCGATCACACACCACGCCTATGGCCACCACCATTAAAATTTCTAAAGACTTATCTGGCACTAGTGTTGATCAACATTTATATAGAAGTATGATTGGGAGTCTTCTCTACCTCACAGCTAGTAGACCCGATATCGCCTTTAGTGTAGGGGCATGTGCTAGATTTCAAGCCGATCCTAAGAAATCACACCTCATTGCTGTAAAACGAGTGATTAGATATGTGGCCTGCACCACTGATTATGGCTTGTGGTACCCCTTTGACACCTCAACCATCATTGCGGGGTACTCCGATGCCGATTGGGCCGGAAATATGGATGACAGAAAATCCACTAGCGGTGGCTGTTTTTACGTCGGAAATTGCTTAGTTGCTTGGCATAGCAAAAAGCAAAACTCCATTTCTTTGTCCACCGCTGAAGCTGAATATATTGCTGCCGGAAGTTGCTGTGCTCAACTACTTTGGATGAAGCAGATGTTGAAGGATTATGGTCTTAATCAGGATGAAATGACGCTTTTTTGTGACAACACAAGGGCCATTAATATCTCAAAAAATCCGGTTCAACATTCTCGAACCAAGCATATCGACATCCGGCATCACTTTATAAGAGAACTCGTTGAGGAAAAACTGATTAATCTTGAATACATTCAAACTGAGCGACAATTGGCTGACATCCTTACTAAGCCGTTAGATTCCACAAGGTTTAAACACCTTCGGAAGTCTATCGGTGTGTGCTCGTTCTAGCAAAATGGACACACATGTGCACATAGGTATATCTGAAGAATTAGCCTCATAATTTTTTTTTGGTGATTATTGATATTGTCATGCTCACACTCTTATCAAATTAGCTGGAAATCATTTGCTGAAGGGAGAAAATGTTTAGTGTTGAAATCTCTCTGGGGGCATTTCCGATGGATCGGACACATCGTCCGATCAATCGGAAATATCGGCAGATCAACAGTCAAATATGCGAGCCCTATTCATTTGGTCTTCATTTCTGCCCTCTTCCTCTCTTCTCTCAGCCCCTTTTGCTAGGGCATCTCCATCCGATCGGTCTATAGCTTAGCTGGGTTTCCCTGGATCCTCATTTGCAGCCCCAACAGGTCTTTGTGTCTCCTAGGTAAGATCCTTCAAGCTGTCAGTTTGATTTTTTGGCTATCCGATCGGTTTCTTCTGTCCCTCTCCTCTATCAGATCATCATTTCTAGGGATTTGAAGTGTTTTCTGTCCATCTTGGGATCTACATTGGTTAAATCCTCTTTCCAATCTTGCTACATCATGCCTAAAGATCCGAAAGGCAAGTCCAAGATGGCTGCTGGGCCATCCACCACTGCCACGACCAAGAAGTTGCAAACTTCTCGACCCTCTCAGGGCTCTCCTCCACCTGCTGCACCTCCTGCCCAGCCTGAGAGTCCAGCATCTCTCTCTCGGTTTCAATCTCGCACCATTATCTATGAGAGAGTGGTCACTGAGTCCTGTGTGGAGCCCTTTGGCATTCCCGCTCTTCTTGCACAGATTGGGTGGGATGCTGTACTTCGTTTTGGCGGCGTAGCCCATCCCGAGGTGGTATATACCTTTCTATCTAAAATCATCAACCCTGTTGGAAACCCTCCCTCATGTGAAGTTATTGTCGGCGGCCGGGTCGTCCAGGTCACAGCCCACACAATAGCCGCCCTGATTGGTGTTCCCGTGTCCACAGCCCCGCAACCCAATGACAATCTGCTTGATACTTCTCTTAGGGCTGATTGGACTCGCTACTTATGTCGGGGTCCAAATCCGGAGTGGATCGACGGTAGTGCACTACAGGCATCTGAAATGTCTAATAGGTTTCGAGTGCTCCACCAGATCTTCAGCACCAATGTCTACCCCCGCAGTACCAACAAGTCCGACCTTACTGCCAATATGGTCAATCTGCTGTATCACGTTGGTCATGGGACGCGCCTGTGTCTCCCATCCATCATTTTACATCATATTCTAGACGCTCTGCCACACAACCGCAACACCATTCCGTTCGGGTGGCTCATTACCAGATTAGGGCAAGAGTGCGGGTTTACAGATATTGTGGTCCACCCTATTCCTCGCCGCACATTCAGGGACCTCAATATCAAGAAGATGACCCTTCCAAAAGAGGATGACGTAGAAGATCGGGATTTCTCGCACACTCCCACACAGGTGTCGGCTGACACCCACAGCAGGTCTTCCGCTCCATCACCGACTCCTGCCCCAGCTCGTCGCTCAGTCAAGCGGCGCCTTCAGTCCGACGCCTCTTCGGCACCTCCGCCCAGCACGGAGCAGATCACTGCTCAATTAGATCGCGTGGAGGGTGCCCTTGCCCAGCATGGTGAGCGGCTGTCGCGACTCGAGAGCTTGATGCAGTCCATTCATGCTGCTGTCCAGAGCCTCACATCAGCTTTATCATGCCGTCGCGATGACGTCACTGGCCCTGCTCCATAGCTGCCTATCTTTTCAGTTAGGGTCCCTAGTGCCTAGTCGTCGCAGATATCTTTTTGGAGCGACGTTGATAGTTGTATTGATTGATGCATCTTTTCTTTGACACCTTTTTGGATTGACGGATGGTTATACTTTTTGGATATGTTTTTGGATTTTTTTTTTTGGATATTCTAGATGCTCTGTATTTGGATATTATGATGATCATTATGTCTTTCCTGTTATGCTATTATATCTGATGATCATTCTTTTTGGCTATCTTCTGCATATATACATATAATTGTGCGAAATTACTTATTCTTGGTGGGCTTCTTGCCCTCTTTTGGATTTTGTATATATGGTTTGTTGGTCATGATATACATTTCAGGAGGGGAGGTTGGTTGCTTGGGCTATAAGCCCTCTGTGCTTACTGTCATATACTTGTATATCCTTGCATGACCATGTGTGTGTTGGCTTCCTCTCTCGGCTCGATAATGTTTATTTTTCTCCTTGCGTCTATGACATATGCGCTGCATTCTCATTTCACTAACCTTTGTCAATCACTGACAAAAAGGGGGAGAATTTATCCCACCAAAAGATCCAGGTTATCTTTTTGTTGATCTTTTGTGTGCAGGGACTAAGGGGGAGTTCAAGTGAAGCCTAGTTTGTACATTGAGTCTGTACATTTTGTATGTAATGAGTCATGTCTATGTATAAAGTTTTTAGTTTCCTCGACATGATGTATTTTGGTTTTTGGTGTCTAGGATAAGTCTGTGGTATGGACCAAGACTTACATAGGTTTGGTTTTGTCTGGTAATTGACAAAGGGGGAGATTGTTAATGCAAAGATTTGTCAATTACCATGGTTAGTGTGTCGTCGAGTCCTTGGCGGCTGAAGACAGTTTTCCTTACGGCTGAAGACAGAAGCTTCTCGAAGATCAAGTCAGCTTCAAGCCTCTCCACCCAAACCTTTGATCCCAAAAACTTCTATAGATGGCCCAAAACCTTTCTAGGCACATCCTTAGCACCATCTATAGCCCACCTTCCATTAAGATCAGCAATGGATAGGTCCTTGGTAGCAGAAGTTTCTTTAAAATTGAAAATATATAAGACTGCTCTCTCCGATACATACCCGATCCATCGGAGAATATTCCGATAGATGTCCGATCAATCGGACAATGTGTCCGATCCATCGGAAAATAGTCCAGTTACATTGTAAACTCTCTGGACACTTTTCCGAGCCATCGGAGGGCTGTCTGATCCATCGGACAGTGTATTCCGATCAATCGGACAGTATGTCCGATCAATCGTACAATTGTCCAGCAAATATATGAAAAACTCTCTGGACTCTTTTACGATCAATCGGAGGTCTGTCCGATCCATCGGACATGGCTCTCCGATCCATCGGACATAGATACGATCCATCGGAGGAATTTCCAGAAAAATTGCATCAACTCTCTGGAAGAAATTCCGATCAATCGGAACATCTGTCCGATCAATCGGACAGGGTATTCCGATCAATCGGAACTAAGTCCGATCAATCAGAGAACCTGTTTTCAAGCAAAATTCAAATTTGACTAAAACTTATGTCCGATCGATCGGAACTTATCGAGCTGACAGTTTTCTAACCGTTGAATGGCATAATCTATTTATAGAACTCGGTTGGATCTTGCCCAAGACACCTTGAGCATCATCTAGGGTTTGAGTGAGCCTTCTTCTTGAGATCCCCTTCTTCCAAACCCTTAGATTTGTTGAGTTCATTCTTCAATCCATGTTGATCTGACCAACATTGATTAAGCATTCAAAGCTTGGATTGAAACATGAACTCAACCCCTCTTTAATGGCATCTTGACCTACCTCTCATAGACATTCTCTTGTCATTAATGCCATTAATGGTGGTTTAGGTAGAAGCTTTCCTCATATAAAAGCCATATCCCAAAATAGCCTCAACCTAACCTCAATCCCTCACCTTGGAATCTACAATGGGTCATCCGGAGCAAGGTTGCTGATCGAGGGAGCTGAAGAATACGTCTTCCGTACAAGCCGAAGCTTCTTCAACAAAGGCATCATCAAGGGACTCAATCAGCTAAGTATATTTAGTCTTTCGAGTCCAAGAAACCTCCTCAAGTTGAGATTTGGGTTTCAGAGTTTGAAGACCCAAACTCGGTAGAGTCCTTGCGTAGGACAAGTCCTTGAGTAGGACAAGCCCTTGTGTAGGACTAAGTGGTCATGGATTAGTCCTATGGAAGGATGAATCCATGTGTTGAGTCGTAAGTCCTTTTGTAGGCTGTTAAGGTTTATGGTTAACCTCATTTAAAACCATAGTGATAGTGAAATCCGGCCACTCAAGGAGTGAGTGGATCAGCCGGGAGTGGAGTAGGTACATAACCGAACCACTATAAAAATCCCTTGTTGTGTGGTGACTGGATGAACTGATTTACTTCTTTCGCATGTGCTTCTATTGATTTATACTTTGCATATCTGGTGTTTGATGAAAGTGCTCTAAGAATACTTTGTATTGAGAAATTTAAAAAAGTGTCCTATTCACCCCCCTCTAGGACAAGATAACTTGTTTCTTGCTTCTACAACAGCGGTAATCAAACTTATACCGCATTTTCAGACCGGTCAGCCAAGAAGGCTCGACCAGTCAAGACTGGTCCACTGCACTCCCTGGACTCCTTCTAGACAGGTCTAGACCGGTCGGCCAGCCTGTCCGACCGGTCAAGACCGGTCGGCCATGCAATTTTACACTTTTAGATTTCAGGCAGCAAGCTATTCCCGTTTTTGGATTTTCGGAACAGTTTTTTGAAGCCATCTTGATGATTTTTGGAAATCCAACACATCCATGTCGAAGAGGATCTCAACGCCGAAATAACCCAAGTGGTTTCGTGTCGATCAGAGCTACGGATTGACCATGGTGGCCAAAACAATGCGAACTGTCCAGAAAGTTCCAGATTTCGCTGTTCAACTCTGGGCCGGTCCAGGTGACCCATCATTGATGATATGAAGAATCTAATTTGACCATCTTTTAGACCACATCCATATATGAATAACCACAAAGTTTCAGATCAAAAGGATGTGTGGTTTGATCCTACCGGTTGAAGAAAGATGGACCACCCAGAAAGATCCAACTATGCAGAGTTTATAAAAGCCCTAAGTGTTCTAATCTTCAGACAATATTCAGAGATTGTTTTGGACAATCTAATCCATCTATCATGTAGAGTATGAAGTGTTCTACCAATGTTCAAAATTTGGGATCAATCCGACATCTGTACACTCCGGAGCGTTGAAAGCAAGATGACTGGTTCTGAAGGTACCCGAAGTGCACAATTTTGAGAGGTGGTCGGTGATCTGAATGGTGGGACCCATTCAGAAGATAATCTTGAAAATCTAAATCATCTATGAGGAAGATCATATTACAAGGAAGTTACAAATCAAATTTGAAGGCAATCCGACCATTGGTTAAGCCGTACCAAGCGAAACAAATTATGCTATGTTGCTGTACTATTGCTGCACTATAAAAGGAGGTGCTCTCTTCTATTCCAAATCAAGCAAGGACGTGGGAAGCAAGGAGTTCAAGTCATAGGAGGCTTCCTAGCCTCCTCCAGCTAGTTTTTCTTCATTTTCTTAGTTCTAGTTTTAGTTTTAATATGCTTTTCCTTAGCTAACCTCTTAGCTAGAGCTAGAGGTGAAATTTGTAGTTGGTTTCAATGCTTTAATTCTTTTATTTCAAGTACCATTTTCTTAATTTTGGATTTTGAACTTCTAGTTTGAATAAAGTTTGGATTTTTAGATGAATTGTGAGAGTTTGTGTACTCCGGACATGATTTCCTTGCAATCCTCTGAGATTACCATGATTGGGTTGTTTGAATTCGAATTGTAGTAACCCTTGAGCATGCCATAGTCCATAGGCATGGTTGTTACTCCGAAGGCTACAAGTTCAAGTTCTATGTGTTTCATTAGAACTAGAAATCTGATTTCCAGATTTAAGTGGGACTGTTTGTGCTTGAATGTTATATCTTCCAATTAGATGAGAGATAGGACTTTGATTCTAATTGTGTTGCACTTGGATGAATGGACTGGCATTGGACTACTACAAGTGGATCCTTGATGCTCTAGTTCTCTTAATTTCAGATTTTTCTATTTTATGTGAAAAACTATCTTCTCAAACTTCTTAGATTCTAGTTATTAGAGTACTTAGAATTGTTTACCTTTTTCCCTGTGGATCGACCTCGGTCTTACTGAGATTTATTACTATATCGCAGCCTTACACTTGAGGCTGAGCGAACAAGTTTTTTGCGCCGTTGCCGGGGAAAAGGTTAAACGGTTCTAATTGTTCTAGTAGCTATAGAGTAGTTTTAGTTAGGTAGGATTTTCAGTTTTTTATAGAAGTAGATTTTCTGATTTTTTTTTTTAGATAACTAACACTTTTTTGTTTGATTTTGTAGGACATTGTTGCTGACATAGATCTCACTCTATTGGGTAACATCTCCCCATCTCCCTTTTTTTTATTTTTTTTTTTCTAGATCAGGGTAGTTTTCAATTCCTTAAAATTTCATCATGTATGATTGGAAGAATGGTGCGTATAAGTACCTTTTGGAGGATGAGATGTCGGATTGGGAGACCAAAACTCATTGTGATCGGGATCCCTCCAAGCATGAATATTTTTCTGAGATTCAAAGAACCTCCACTACCCCCCCACGTAAGACGATGCGTGATTACATTAATGAAAACAGTACACATATTGAGACACAACGTAAGATGATGGGGGAATACCGGAACGAAGCAAAATTGAATAATCATCCGGGAAAAACATTACGTGATTACCGGATTGAAAATAACATGAGTGTTCCACCGGTTATGGTAGGAGGTGTGCAACATCAAAAGGAACAGGTGAATAGTAGCGTGATTACTTGTATGGATATGCCTATCAACCATCATATAACTTTTCATCCTACAATGCGTACGGTCTTAATTGGGAAAACCACCATTCTCCTTGTTCAAGGGAGGAACCAACCATGGTTATTAACAATCACCCTAAAACGTCTTCCTCTTTTGATGATAAGTATACAAAAATGCTTGAGGAAATATGGAATGAGTATGTGGATGAACAATTAAATCAAGCTTCCTCACCATCTTATGAAGACGTTGAGCTCGAAATTAGGGGCATCGAATCAATCCCCTCTAATGAGGAGGTTGGGGCTACCTAAGTCCCACCTTCTTCAGATTTAATGGATAGACTTTTAAAGGAGATCGATTTCGATGATCCCAATGTCATCATCAATTATGGTGAGTCCACTATCTCTTTTGGATGCTTTGAACTTAATGATGAAGAGATTTCAATGACTGGTTGACGAACCCGAGGAATCCATAAAATTTGAAAGTGGTAGTGGGGTTGCCTACAATGAGGGTTTGGTGAATGGTTATGAACCTATGGTTTCTTTTTCCCAAGGGCATAATGATTATGAGTCTCTAGAGGATATGCATGCTAGAGAGATGGCCGAGGTTGATATTTTTGAGTCAGTCCACCAACTTGCCATGTTTAATTTTAATGTGGAGAATGAGACTCCCATGAGTAAAAATTCAGATTCTTTGGACGAATGCTTGGCTCACTTTGAAAATTCAAACAACCCCATTATTCAAGAGATTGTTAAAGCCTTGCATACTTCCGACTTGGTGCCTCATACTAGTTATGGAGAACCTAGTTTAGAAGAATTCCACTCCATGGAGGGAGAGTCCCTCACCATCGAAACTGAATTTTTGCACTCACTCAAGCAAGATCATGATCCTTCATCTGACTATCTCGATTTCCTAGAGGAATGCTTGGCCCAATCTTATGATCTTGATGATGAGATGATTAAGGAGTTGGACATTTTGTTAGACACGGTGTCGGTGCCTGAAGAACACCATTCCATTGTTTTACACTCTTTACCATTGTTTGTGGAAGCACCATATAATTCTGAAATTGTGGAGGAGACAACTCTAACTGAAGAATACACGATGAATGTCTCTCCACCATCATGGGTCCTTCAGCCAATTGAAAATTCTTATTGGGAGGACCCATTTTTTATCGATCATAACCCATATCAGAATTTGAGGAGATATCTTTTTGCTGCTCTTATCTCCTCCTATCATGCATGTGGTGCACATAAATATTGGACTTCAATGGAGACAAGCACCCATGTCTACTGTCGAGCAGGACTTTGGATGGTCCTCATGAGAAATTTATTGAAATTCATGAAGATCATGCTCAAATTTGATCATGTAGTCGATCGGACTAATCAAAGGTAGGTAGGTAGGTAGGTTAGGATTTATTTTTTCTGAAATTAGGATTGAATAAGTCTCATCGAGACAATGGAAGATGCTAGCATTGATCAACTTGCTACCTCAGGTATTCTCGTTCTCACTCTCCTTTGTTTTATTTCATTGCTCTCATGTCATGCTTATTTTATATCTTGTTACATTGAGGACAATGTAAGATTTTGGTTGGGGGGTGAGATGAGATCCTTCATCTAGCATGATGCAACATTTCGAGCCTCATATGCGCAATTTTATTCAAATTTTCTAAAATTTCAAAACTCTTTTAGAAAACCTTACTTCCATGTATTCGAGATGATAGGAGTATAAGAAGAGGAGATACAAAGTGTGTGAGGTTGTAAGTCTTGAATTTCTCCCAACATAATGGTTTTATATGTTAGTTCCCCTATTGTTGTAATTGATAGAAAATTTGAACACTTTTTACACCTAGTTCACATTACACGATTTTCATGGGTTGAAAGGATTATGTGATTTATGGATTAGCTAGACTTTGATTTAAAGGTGTTGAGAAACCAAGCCGGGGTATTTTATCCATCCTTGTCCATGGAAAAATAACGAAAGATATGGATTTATAAAAATCCTATCTAAATTAAAAGAAAAAGGAAAAGAAATGATGAAATCGGAAATGATGGAAAAATGGTGGAAAATTTCGAAAAGGGCTACCTACTACCAACCGGGGGATGGTCTACCAGTAACCGAAGCCGGAAATGGGACGTAGTGTGAAAGCCGTTAGAAGGACGGTAAGACAAATTCCTGTCATAGGCTTGTTGTTACTCTGTGCACCTTGAGATCTATAGTTTAGTTGATCTATGAAGAAGATAATCCCGGAAACTCATGAGATGAACTTTCACTATGCACACTAGGTTGAAGTTGTTCGAGTTCTTCTATTTATCAATCAATCAACGGGAATTTCATATAGACACTTATTATGCTTTGAGAGTTTAAGGTTTCAACTTCTATCACCTAATTTCTCCAAATTTTATACTTGTATGTCTTGGAGTGGATAGAAACATGGTTTCTGAAGGAGAGTTAGTTTTGGAGGTTTGAACTTATTCACGCATGTTTTGCTCGGGACTAGCAAAAAGCTGGTTGGGGGGTGTGTTGAACCTGCAATTTATACATGATATGGCCCATTACATCACATTATATGCATGGTTTGCATGTTTAAAAGACCCATCTAATGCAGGTTTTGTGATTGTAGGAATGAGAGCAGACTTCATCTAATTGGAGACCAAGAAGAGACATTTAGGAGCCTTGGATGAAGACCCAAGGTGGGCCAAAGAAAGAAGAAAGTAAAGAGAGAGGAAGGAGAGAAGAAAAGAAAGAAGAAACAATGCAGAAACTGGGTCCGACCGGTCAAGACCTGTCGGCCAAGAAGGCCCGACCGGTCAAGACCGGTCCACTGCACTCCCTAGACACCTGCTAGACAGGTCTAGACCGGTCGGCCATGCAATTTTACACTTCTAGATTTCAGGCAGCAAGCTATTCCCGTTTTTGGATTTTTGGAACAGTTTTTTGAAGCCATCTTGATGATATTTTGAAATCCAACACATCCATGTCGAAGAGGATCTCAACGCCGAAATAACCCAAGTGGTTTCGTGTCGATCAGAGCTACGGATTGACCATGGTGGCCAAAACAATGCGAACTGTCCAGAAAGTTCCAGATTTCGCTGTTCAACTCTGGGCCGGTCTAGGTGACCCATCATTGATGATATGAAGAATCTAATTTGACCATCTTTTAGACCACATCCATATATGAATAACCACAAAGTTTCAGATCAAAAGGATGTGTGGTTTGATCCTACCGGTTGAAGAAAGATGGACCATCCAGAAAGATCCAACTATGCAGAGCTTATAAAAGCCCTAAGTGTTCTAATCTTCGGACCATATTCAGAGATTGTTTTGGACAATCTAATCCATCTATCATGTAGAGTATAAAGTGTTCTACCAATGTTCAAAATTTGGGATCAATCCGACATCTGTACACTCCGGAGCGTTGAAAGCAAGATGACTGGTTCTGAAGGTACCCGAAGTGCATGATTTTGAGAGGTGGTCGGTGATCTGATTGGTGGGCCCATTCAGAAGATAATCTTGGAAATCTAAATCATCTATGAGGAAGATCACATTACAAGGAACTTACAAATCAAATTTGAAGGCAATCCGACCATTGGTTAAGCCGTACCAAGCGAAACAAATTATGCTATGTTGCTGTACTATTGCTGCACTATAAATGGAGGTGCTCTCTTCTATTCCAAATCAAGCAAGGACGTGGGAAGCAAGGAGTTCAAGTCATAGGAGGCTTCCTAGCCTCCTCCAGTTAGTTTTTCTTCCTTTTCTTAGTTATAGTTCTAGTTTTAATATGCTTTTCCTTAGCTAACCTCTTACCTAGTGTTAGAGGTGAAATTTGTAGTTGGTTTCAATGCTTTAATTCTTTTATTTCAAGTGCCCTTTTCTTAATTTTGGATTTTGAACTTCTAGTTTGAATAAAGTTTGGATTTTTAGATGAATTGTGAGAGTTTGTGTACTCCGGACATGATTTCCTTGCAATCCTCTGAGATTACCATGATTGAGTTGTTTGAATTCAAATTGTAGTAACCCTTGAGCATGCCATAGTCCTTAGGCATGGCTGTTACTCCGAAGGCTACAAGTTCAAGTTCTATGTGTTTCATTAGAACTAGAAATCTGATTTCCAGATTTAAGTGGGACTATTTGTGCTTGAATGTTATATCTTCCAATTAGATGAGAGATAGGACTTTGATTCTAATTGTGTTGTACTTGGATGAATGGATTGGCATTGGACTACTACAAGTGGATCCTTGATGCTCTAGTTCTTAATTTCAGATTTTTTTATTTTATGTAAAAAACTATCTTCTCAAACTTCTTAGATTCTAGTTATTAGAGTACTTGGAATTGTTTACCTCTTTCCCTGTGGATCGACCTCGGTCTTACTGAGATTTATTACTACATCGCAGCCTTACACTTGAGGCGAGCGAACAGCGATCGCCTAAGTGATGTGGGATTCGTAATTGGTAGCTCACCCAGGCTTACAGCCCCGCCCACATCAGGATCGTCTAATACCATACAGAACATCAGTCATATCGCTGATACCAATATTATCTCTGAAATGGAACATCACTGAGGTCTTATCGACCTCACTAGTCACTAGTAGAATGTTAAAGCCTATCTGGTGCAGTAGCAGACCTACTCACAGCTGGTCAAACTCAACCCACTTTCCCAAGATGCTTCTGTCAAGTTAGGTTGACCTCATTCCAAACTGACCACGTGTAGTGGAAACACCGCCGTTTGATATTCGTCATACTGGTGTATGATTAAACCACCCGGTCCTTGAATGGAGCACCCATACTTTGGTACCAATAGGATTAGGGACTTTCACCCAAGGACATCTTTAGCATTCAGTTTAAAGATCACATATTTTTGGTGTTCTGTAAACCATAATGGGGTTGTGGTTACAAAGTAGTAACCATGCTATATACGACACAAGCATACGGTGCGAAATGAAACCATGCATGCAAATGTGGGATGACATGTGTTGGGGCTCAAATTCGCACCCATTATAAAATAACATCCAGTGGTTCATCTACAATGATTTAGACCAGTTTTGAGATCGAAAATATCTAGAAAACGCCAGTGCAACCCCAACCACGCAGTTGTGGCTAAAACCTGTAAATTACATTTCGAAGTAAAACCGGGCATGCGGATCACCGTCAAATGATTCAGAACACCATAAAACCCTTAAACTACAAGTTTCAAAGTCATGCGATGCATATCTTTACCTGTGCACCTCGAAATGCATTTCGCCCCTAACTAAAGCTGACAAAAAGGGTCTGAAAGCCTACAGGTACCATTTCAGAGTGGATCTGGACATCCGTACCACCGCCAAATGATCTAGAGCACCCTAAAACCCTTGAATAGAAAGTTTGAAGTCCCTGTGGCTCGTATTTCCATATGTGCGCTTCCTGAAACAATGTTCCTATACGAAGAGCCGACCAGGAGTCTTCAAATTAGGAAGGAAGTACCAAAATTTGCAACATCTAGACCTCCACACCCCATCCTGTTCATTTAGGAGGTCGATCCCAACCTAAAAGTGGCTTAGCGTCAGTGACCGTAATCCCAGAAAAGGTAGCTGTCCTCTTGAGGTCTTCCGTCGGAGCTTGATCCTGAAAAAATCTAAGTCTGGAAGTTTTCTCTCTTACAGGATGTTGGAACCTGAAATTTGGCTAAGTAGTGGGAAGTGTAAAAAAAAAATCCAAGAGGGACATGCGCCCACTACCAAACCAAATGCGCCCGAAGCAAAACGATCTGAATAACTTCCCGGAGACTGCCCGGAAACTCGTCGAAAAATGGCATGCGCCCTGGCCTGAAAACGACATGCGCCGGCCTGAAATGACATGCGCCCAAACCCTTGCACTCACCACTTCCGCCAAGCATATACGCTCGGAAAACATCCCAGAAACATGTGCCGGGAAATGTGAAATTGCGGTATAAGTTTGATTACCGCACTTGTGGAAGCAAGAAATTGGTTTCTTTGTTCTAAACGGGGGTGAATAGGACAGTTTTTAAATTATGCAATTTAAACACTCATAAACATGTAAATGTTACTTGAAGACATATATGAGAATATGAATTGCATTTCAGAAACATTTCCACAAACACTTGATATGCAAAATACTATCTTTGTGACTTACCGCTTAGCAATAATAGAACATGTTGTTATAGATAAAATCGGTGGTCAAAGGTATAGAAGATTCAAGACTTGCGAGCACCTTCTTGACTTCAGTGTTCAACCCGCGAGTCCATATGGTCGAAGCTCGCATATCATGAAAGTACGGTATACACTCCCGAACATGGGAGCAGGACTGGTCGCTGGTCATCAGATAAGGGGATCTCCGTAATTCGCGTGGCCTTACTCCATGGTTATAAAATAAAGGATATTCTCAAATGTGAGCAGCCCTGGTTGTTGGTCGTTCATTAAGAATTTCTCACGACTTATAGTACCAGTAGCCTGTATAGACCGTCTTTGGGTTATCTCCATTCACAGTCCTATATAGTGGAGGTTTCTCAGCATCTCAGCAAGGAATGTAACTAGTCAGACACCTAAAGTGGTTATATTATCGAAGGATTAACAGGATAAGCATCTTATCCCTTAAAATCAGCAGTGATCTTAACGGCTTACGTAACAGACTGGATCACCTGGATCTCTACAAATAGATGGCCCCATAGATGTTAAAGGTACACAACCTCTAAGCCAACACCCTACATTTTACTTGATTCCCTTATCCTGTCTAACTTAAGCTTCGGAGGGCCTACGGCTAAACGCTGGCCACCCTTAGTTTTCTTCCTTTTTCTTTCAGGTTTGGAGGGAAGCTTGCTCGAAAGAAGGTGAATGTCTGGAGGATCCTGTTACCAAATTAGACGTTAACAGATTGGCGTCGTCTGTGGGAACGCTTTTAGAATTAGTCATTCTCATCACTGATCGTTATCTCCCACTATGCCTCCCAAAAAGACGGTTCATCCTTCCACTTCAAGGCAGATGTTACCTCCGCCTGACATCCTTGAACCAGCGTCCAATCTCCCTCAGACTACTTCGACGGGCATTCCCCCGGTAGAGTTCAACTTGCCGTCACAAAATCCATTTCATGATGTATCAGGCAGTCAAGATGACATTATGCGTTTCGTCGGAAACGCACTTCTTACTCTCAAGCTGGGCTTCAAACCTTATCAAATCGGTTTGATCAGCACTTTCCTGAACCATAGCAACCTCCAGAAGGGCCACTGCTACGATCCATACCAGTAGCCTCTAGACATTCTGCAGGTGAGCCACAAACCCAGCAAAATCCTCCTTCGAATCGAATGCCACTCAACAATCAAGTTCCGATACTTCCTCCACAATCCATACACTCCAGTACCTCCTAGCAACAATGATCTTTAGGATCCACTGTTGAAACCTCGAATTTCACTTTACCTTGGGGAGGAGATCTTAAGATAATTGAAGACCGCTTTGCTGATATGGAACAAGTGGTATCGGTCTAACCTTCCACCTGTTGCTTTTACATCAATCCACCGATTTGAATCTCCCTTCACTCGCGAAGTTATAGGGGCCCCTTTGCCTAGAAAATATCGAACGCCTAGCATCGCCCTGTATACAGGTATCGGCGATCCCCTCGAACATCTGGAGGCCTATAGGTCTCTCATGGAGCTAGAAGGATATGGTTCAGAAATTATGTGTAGGGCTTTTTCCTTAACTCTAAAGGATGCTGCGCGTACATGGTTTCGAGGTCTGAAACCTCGATCTATCGAATCCTTCTCCCAATTATCGGATCTCTTCCTCTCTCAGTTCATGGGAAGCATCCGTATAAAAAAGTCTGCATCTCATTTAACGGATCTAAAGCAACAACATGGGGAAACAATTAAGGAGTTCGCAGTTCAGTTCACTGCAGAAGCCGTCCACACTGAAGGTTATACTAAAGACAAGGCCTCACTGCCCTTATAGCAGGAATTACTAGCGAAAAATTTCGGTTCACCCTGGATAAAAACCCTCCTAAAACCATGACTGAATTCCAATCTAAGGCTAAAAAATACATCAATGCAGAAGAGGTTGCTTTGGCATGTCACGGTATACAAGGGAAGAAACGTAAGTATGAGGAGATTTCTTCCTCTGATAAGAGATACCGGCGCGATTGGCGGGATCGCTCCCCTAAGAAGCCTTATTCTGTAAATATCATAACTATACGTCTCTCAACCAATCTCTTGAGACAGTATTAATGGAGATAAAGCATAAATCTTATGTAAAGTGGCCTCCAAGGATCAAGTCTGATCCTAAAAAAAGAGACAAAAGAAAGTTTTGCTATTTCCACAAAGATCATGGACATAACACCCAAAATTGTATATCTTTGAAAGATCATATCGAAGCTCTTATCCGGAAAGGCCATCTCCGGGATTACAATGCGCGATAGGATCGGTCACTTAAAAGAATCGAAGCCTCATCGCGAAGAAAAAAGTCACCTCAACATCATCCTCCATAAGAAGATACGGAACCTACTGGTGAGATCTGGACCATTGCTGGAGGTCCTGCTTGCGGGGGAGATTCTCAAGCGTCAAGAAAAGCATATGCTCTCAAGGCGTCCCAGAAGCCTCAACATATTTATTGGCTGGAAAAATCCTCTGATACATCAAATCCTAGCCATCATTTGATCTCTTTCTCTCTTGAAGATGTTGAAGGGATTCATTTCCCTCATGAGGACTCCATCGTGGTCGCGTTAAAGGTATCAAATTATTTAACTCATCGCATTATGTTGGATACAGATAGCTCCGATAATGCTCTTTACTTGGAAGCTTTCAACAAAATGACGCTTGCTAGAAGTTTACTCAAACCTATTTTCACTCCCCTCGTCGACTTTGGGGGCGAAGTTGTAACACCAGAAGGAAGCATCGACCTTCTTGTCACCTTCGGAGAAAGTCTAGCCAAAACCACAGTCTTCGTTAATTTCCTCGTGATGGATCAAAGATCAGCGTACAACGCTATTTTGGGTCGACCCTCGCTCACCAAAATAGGGGCATCTTTACACCCCCTGTATCTGTGCATCAAATTCCCTACTCCAAGCGGAGTCGGGGTAATACAAGGAAACCAGAAAGAAGCTCGAGCATGCTACAAAATCGCCGTAAAAGATCGAAAAAATGCCCAAGCATCCCCTGTTATGACGATTACAGGAGACTCAGCGGATTTGCCAATAGAAACAACGTTGGACCCGAGAGAAAATGCTTATCAATCAGGTACCCCGAGGGAAGAGACAGTCGAAATCCACTTATCCAAAGATAATTCGTCCAAGAAGGTTTACATCGAAATCTCTTTAAGCGATTTCCTTCAAGAGAATCTGATTCATTTTCTCACCGAATATCAAGATGTATTTGCTTGGTCTCATAGAGACATGCCAGGTATCGACCCCAACATTGTTGTCCACCGTCTGAATGTGGATCCTAAGTATAAACCTGTTCATCAGCGTCGACGAGCATTCACCGCAAAAAGGCAAATGGTGATTAAAACTAAGGTCGAAAAGTTATTAGCCGTCAATTTCATTCAGAAAGTTGACTACCCAGAATGGGTCGTGAACGTGGTCCTTGTCCAAAAAACTAATGGTAAATGGAGGATGTGCATGGACTACTCTGATCTGTACAAGGCATGCCCGAAGGATAGTTTCCCAACTCCCCGCATCGATCAATTAGTTAATTCAACAGCAGGGTATGCCCTGCTCAGTTTTATGGACGCCTATTTCGGTTATAACCAAATCATGATGCATCCTCCTGATCGTCAAAACACTGCCTTTATCACTAATCGAGGCTTGTATTGCTACAAAGTTATGCCTTTTGGTCTCAAGAATGCAGGAGCCACCTATCAACGATTGGTCAATAAAATGTTTGCTGCACAAATCGGTAAGAATATGGAAGTTTACATCGACGACATGCTCGTAACAAGCGTCGCAGCCAGCGATCATCTCGCAGATCTTCGGGAAGCCTTCAACCTGATGAGGAAGTATCAGATGAAGTTAAACCCAGAAATTTTTTCTTTTGGGGTCGCAGCTGGGAAATTTCTTGGGTTCATGGTTAGTCAATGGGGAATTGAGGCAAATCCCGAGAAAATAAAAGCCTTGATTGAAATGAAGTCTCCATCCACTCTCAAAGAGGTCCAACGATTGGCTAGTCGCATTGCATCATTGAATAGGTTCATTTCTCGTGCTTTTGATAAGTGTCTCCCTTTCTTTAAGCTTTTCCATGCTACCGCAAAGACTGACTGGGCATGGACCCAACAGTGCGAAGAGGCATTTCAAAAACTAAAGCAATATATGAGTACGTCCCCTATCTTATCAAAACCCGTGTTACACGAGCAGCTCCTTTATTTATCCGTGTCTCATATGGCCGTTAGCACCGCATTAATATGAGAAGATTTTGGGATCCAAAGGCCCGTTTATTATATTAGTCGAGCGATGGTGGATGCCGAAACCCGATATTCTGATATGGAGAAATTAGCTCTAGCCTTAGTGACTGCAGCTCAAAAATTACAACCATATTTCCAAGCCCACTCTATATTAGTGCCTACGAATCATCCATTAAGACAAGTCCTTCAAAAGCCTGAGGTTTTAGGGCGACTGACAAAATGGGCAATTGAGATCAATGAGCACGACATTTCGTTCTGTCCAAGAACTGCCATTAAGGGTCAAGCCGTGACTGATTTTATCGTTGAATTTACGTATTCGACTCCAGTAGATTCCTCCTCCAGCGATGATCCTACGACCAGCGACTAGCCCCTCTGGTCGCTCTTTGTGGATGGGTCTTCATGCGCTACTGGTAGCAGAGCCGACTTGATCCTAATTGCTCTTGACGGGTCGCATTTTCAATATGCTTTACAATTTGACACTCATGTCTCTAACAAGGAAGCGGAATATGAGGCTCTGATCATCGACCTCGAATTATCGAACGTGCTCACGATACAGAATTTACTTATTCACAGTGACTCTCAACTCATAGTCAATCAAGTGCTCGGTGAATTCGAGGCAAAAGAAGAGCAAATGGCCTTACACAAATCTCGAGTACTTATCCTACTCGCAAAGCTAAACAAATATGAAATAATTCACATTCCTCGCGAGAAGAATAAGCTCGCAGATTCCCTGGCAAAGCTAGCTTCCGCACCGAAATCTGATTTAGCGCGATCTATTTCTGTCGAGCATCTTCATGCTTCGAGTGTTAGCCAATTCGCCCTTGAGAAAGTAGCCACAGTGCATTCCTCTCCATGTTGGATGGACCCCATCGTCTTTTACCTTAAAGACAGACAACTCCCAGATGATAAAAAATCTACGCGACAAATTCGCCACCGTGCTGCCAGGTACACCTTACAAAATGAGATTCTACTACGTCAAAGCTTTACTTTACCATACTTAAGGTGTCTTCATCCAGAAGAGGCACATCACGTTCTTGATGAAAAACACCAGGGGGCATGTGGTAACCATCCTAAGGGACGATCTTTAACATATAAAGCAATGACGCAAGGGTACTACTGGCCCACCATGAAGGCGGATGCAATCAAATTTTCCAAAAAATGTGACAAATGCCAGCGATATTCTCCAATACCTTATGTACCATCCGAGCAGATGACACCGATGGACGACCCTTGGCCCTTCGCCCAATGGGGAGTTGATGTCATCGGACCATTACCCACTGGAAAAGGTCAGAACAGGTTTGCAATTGTAGCAGTCGATTATTTTACCAAATGGGTCGAGGCAGAACCGTTAACCACAATCACCGAAAAGCAGACTACTAGGTTCATGTGGAGAAACATCATATGCAGTTATGGGCTCCCCCACACTATAATCACCGACAACGGAAAGCAGTTCGACAACGTCGTGTTTACGGAGTTTTGCGAAAAATGGAAGATACGAAGTATTCGAACCTCCCCGTATCATCCCTAGGCTAATGGAGAGGTTGAAGCAGTCAATAAGATCATCAAACATCATCTAAAAAATAAACTCGACGAATGTAAAAGTATGTGGCCGAAGCTTCTACCTGAAGTCATATGGGCCTATAGAACGACAACTTGCACGTCAAGTGGAAAAACTCCTTTTTCTCTTGCGTTGGCACCGATGCAGTTGTCCCTGTCGAAGTCGAGGTACCCTCGTATCGAATCGAGCAGTACGACTCCACGAGCAATCAAGAAGGTCTGAGACTCCATCACGACCTTTTGGAAGAAAGAAGGGACGCATCTCGACTTCGAGCAGCAGCTTACCAGCAACGTATAGCTCGCTACCGTAACGCAAAGGTCCAACCTAAAGCGTTTTAGTTCGGTGATTTGGTCATCAGACAAAATCTCAGAACACCTGCTCGTTCGTTGGATCCGAATTGGGAAGGCCCTTACCGAGTTATCAAGATTGTGCGACCATGTATATATTATATCGAAGTATGCGAGGGAGACCCCTACGTCGCCCTTGGCACGTAGAGCATCTACTTTGATATTTTTCTTAACCCGATGTAAATCCGAACGACATTCAAATAAAGATGAATTTTCTTTTGGCCGCTACTCCATTAGTTGGACTCGAATAGCCCCGAAGGGAATATATACATTCCCTTAGCCAAATCTTCTGCTCTCGGCAGAGTCAAAGACTCAATCGATAGATCAGTCTATCTCTATGTGGACATGGTCACCAAGACCTCCTTATTGAGCCTAACTCATTATTTCATGAGTTAAGTACTCAGGCATTCAACATATCAACCATTTACTACTTATATGAGGCCACAGTATAAAAAAGAATACATTCATTTTATTAAAATTTTAATCGTTTTACAACAGGAGCGATAAAATTTTACAAGAAAAAGAAAGAGAAAAGAAAGAGATGACCATCTTCATGCATCATTTTGAGGAGGAGCGCCTCTCTCGACCTCAGGGCCAGCTTCCGGGACCCCTGCAACTTGGGTAGTCTCTGTCACCTCGTTCTCAGCTGCTTCCCTCTCCTCTGTAGCTACGATAGCTACGACCTTTTCGAATTTCCCCATGTCAAATGACGGAGACATTCGTTGCACTACTCTCAGTGCGAAGTCCAACCAGCGTCGTACGACTCATATCGCTCGTCATCATATATCTGCGAAGTCGCAACCAGCGTCGTACGACTCATATCGCTCGTCATCATATATCTGCGAAGTCGCAACCAGCGTCGTACGACTCATATCGCTCGTCATCATATATCTGCGAAGTCGCAACCAATGTCGTACGACTCATATCGCTCGTCATCATATATCTACGAAGTGCGAAACTCCATAACAACCCGGGGCCCCTCTTCAGACAGAAGCTTGACGTAGGCCACCCTCTCCTCCTCCCAGTGGATGGAGTGATCTCGGAGCTGTGCAAGGGTGGACTGTTCTTTCTCCAGTGCGTTGCTGACCTCTCTTAATCCCGACCCGCTCTCAGCAAGCTGCGCCTCCAGAGATATCTTATCTTGGTGAAAGATCTCTCTCTCTTTCTCTATCTTCTCCTTCATCTCCGTAAGCCTTGTGAAGTTTGTGTCCAAGGCCTGATACCTGTCGATCAAGACTTGGACCTTTTCGATGAGGATTTTCCTCTCCTCAGTCATCTTCACGATTAAGGTCTCGCGAGATTTAATGACCTGGTCCCTCCTGTGGACTGCCTTCTCTAGGGCAACTCTCTTCCCCTCAGCCTCATCTATGATACGACGAGCAGCGAGGATGTCATGCCTCGTCCGTATGATGAGGTCTAGTCCCTGTTCAAGGAGAAGAAGGATTATCAGATGGTCACTAGAAAACCAACAAAGAAAGAAAGAAATAAGTTAAAATCGAAGTATTTTTACCTGGACCATCCTCACTCCCGCATCCAGAGAGAGGTCCTCGAGACTGGGTTTAGGAAGGGTCCCAAAAGTCTGAGGGGAGATGTTGTCGAACAGGAATTTGCAGATTGGGTGCAAGTGGCTTGGAACGGTAAATGTCCTAACTCTGGAAGGCTGGGCTATGACTAGCCCAGCAGGGCTTGCATCTTGACCAACAGGTTGCTCACGAGCAGGAATCAACTCGCGAGCAGCTTCAGGCTCGCGAGGTTCTTCAGTCGACGGGCAACTTGGACCCGTCCCATCATTTCTTGGGGAATTATCAGCGATGTCTATGACAGGTGGCTCAGGAGGAACCACCGGAGTAGTTGTCGCAGGCTCAGCGAGAGGCTCACACGGTTGTGATCTTTGGGCAGGCTCACCCGATCGATTAGACGGGTGAGATGGGCCGGCCGACGTTTTCTTCTGTCTCTTCAAGCCGGTGCCCCTTAGGCGAGGCAACAATCCCCTCTTCTCTCCCGCATTCGCCATGGTAGCCTCCTCTTGGGATATCAATCCAGAAGCAGCGAGTCGAAAGAGTGAAAGACAGGCCTCGATATTCCTGTCACGAGCTGATAACTTGTAAATCTTTACAATATTCTAGTTGATTCCTCCCTTCAAGCTCGGTTCCCCCCCGGTCGGAATACCTACGAATACGAGCAAAGGTCAGGTAAATAAAAGATTAATATCACTACAGAAACCGTGGCAAAGTGAAGTTTTACCCACCTTCACCAAAGAAGTGGCTCACATTATGGCCCCCAGGGGTGGATCCCGTTCAGATTCCCAATTCCCGGAGGTGAAAAACCAGCGTTTCCTCCATCCGAGATAATTCGAAGTGGGTTTCCCCAAGACATAATTATCCCGGTGCCAGCAACATAGGTAATACCACCCCTCGCTGGAGGGAGCTTTCTTGAGCTGGAACATTCTAAGGAACTCCTCGGCGATCAAATCCCCATTGTCGGCTTGCTTCCAAAGAACGAACGCACTAAGAACTACCCTCCAACCATTGGCAATAAGTTGTCCAGGGGCAATTTTATAGTTACGGAGTACGTCGTGAATAAAAGGGTAAAGGGGAAGACGCACGCCAAGAATGTAAAGGTAATCATACAGGGCTACACAACCGGGGGGAGGGGAATCCGGAGTCTCTCCCTTCCAGGCAATCGAAAAATGACGGAGTCGGGAACTTGATATTTTTCCCATAAATCATTTAGCCGCTCCTCCGTCATTATTGAGGGATATCCAGATGCAGAGTACCTCCCCGCCAGGACTCTCGCATTGTTGGAGGAAGAAGAGTCCGGAGCTGCATCCCCCAAAGGGACGGTTTCCTCATAAGAATCTCTCACCATTGTTTCTTAAGATAGAATAGAAAGAGTATAATACCTTGAAGGAAATGGGGAACAGAGTTACACCAGATAAAGATTTGGACACCAGAGGGAAAACGGAAACAAGGAGAGAAGAAGAATTTTTTAAGTCCTCCGATGAAATTTCGAAATCTTCGCAGGCTCTGTATATTTATAAGCAATCATTCCTTAAGATTTGGTGACACGTGGCGACTATTCGTTTGGCGCGACAGTCGAACAGGCATGATCATTAATTCCAGAGATACATGGTAAGTGCTGCTTCATTTCCTCTCTACCGAAAAGCTGGGGAAAGC
Source organism: Liriodendron chinense (assembly GCA_003013855.2). NCBI lineage: Eukaryota > Viridiplantae > Streptophyta > Magnoliopsida > Magnoliales > Magnoliaceae > Liriodendron > Liriodendron chinense. Next base: position 1,559,817 of record PVNU02001406.1, read on the forward strand.
TGGCGCTCATAAATAAAGGCCCAATCATGTACAGTTTCCCCTCTAAGAAACGCATTAGGCGGTTATGCGTGTTGGTGAACAAGCCCTTCCCTTAGACTTCTCAACGTCAAGGACTTGGGGGGCATCTGTTATAGATAAAATCGGTGGTCAAAGGTATAGAAGATTCAAGATCCGCGAGCGCCTTCTTGATTTCAGTGTTCAACCCGCGAGTCCATATGGTCAAAGCTCGCATATCATAAAAGTATGGTATACACTCCTGAACATGCAAGTAGGCCTGGTCGCTGGTCATCGGATAAGGGGATCTCTGTAATTCACGTGGCCTTACTCCTAGGTTATAAAATAAAGGATATTCTCGAATGTGAGCAACCTTGGTCGCTGGTCGTTCGTTAAGAATTTCTCACGACTGATAGTACCAGCAGCCTGTATAGACCGACTTTGGGTTATCTCCATTCACAGTCCTATATAGTGGAGGTTTCTCAGCAAGGAATGTAACTAGTCAGACACCTAAAGTGGTTATATTATTTAAGGATTAGCAAGATAAGCATGTTATCCCTTAAAATCAGCAGTGATCTTAACGGCTTGCGTAACAATCAGGATCACCCGGATCAATATAAATAGATGGCCCCACAGATGTTAAAGGTACACAACCTCTAAGCCAACTGTTCGCTCACCTCAAGTGCAAGGCTGCGATGTAGTAATAATTCTCGGTAAGACTGAGGTCAATCCACAGGGAAAGAGGTAGACAATTCCAACTACTCTAATAACTAAAATCTAAGAAGTTTAGGAAAATATTGTTTCACATAAAATAGGAAAATCCGAAAATAAGAAGACCTAGAGCATCAAGGATCCACTTGTAGTAGTTCAATACCAATCCATTCATCCAAGCACAACACAATTAGAATCAAAGTCCTATCTCTCATCTAATTGGAGGATATAACATTCATGCACAAACAATCCCACTTAAATTTGGAAATCAGATTTCTAGTTCTAATGAAGCACATATAACTTGAACTTGTAGCCTTCGGAGTAAAAGCCATGCCCGAAGACTATGGCATGCTCAAGGGTTACTACAAATCTTATTCATACAACCCAATCATGGTTATCTTAGAGAATTGCAAGGAACTCATGTCCGGAGCACACAAACTCTCACAAAACTTCTAAAAAAATCAAACTTTATTTAAACTAGAACTTGAAAATCCATAATTAAATTAAAGGGTACTTGAAAGAACGAATTAAAGCATTAAAACAAACTGCAAACTTCACCTCTTAGCTCTAGCTAAGAGGTTAATTAGAACAAAGCGTTAAAAACTAGAAACTAGAACTAGAAGATGAAGAAAACTAGTTGTAGGAGGCTAGGAAGCCTCCTAGGTCTTGATCTCTTTGCTTCCCACGTTGCTAGGTGCCTTAGGAAGAGATTGAAGGTGGCCTTTTATAAGAGAAATCCCGCACCAACTTGGAAAGTTTGAAAAAACACAGAGTCCTTTCGTAATTTGGAAACTTGGTATTGAAAATTGGAGTTTCTAGAGTACCTTAGACTTGTGTGGCTACCGATTTTTAACTGTAGACCTTTCTGTCGACCTGTCTGGCGACCGGTCTACAGACAGGTCTAAGGCAAAAATTTCAAATTTTCTTCTTTTTCTTATCTCTTTCTTTCTTGCTTCTTTCTTCCACCTTTTGGCACTTGTTCTATTGCTTGTCAATGCATACAAAGTGACTCTTTTAACAATGAATTGGTGAAATCTTCCTATCATTCCTACAATCACAAAAACATGTATTAGATTAGTCTTTAAACATAAAAACCATGCATATAATGTGATGTAATGGGTCGGCAAATGTATAAATTGGAGGGTCAACACACACCCCAACCAGCATTTTGCTAGTCCCGAGAAAAACATGCGTGAAACAAGTTCAATTCTCCAAAACTAACTCTCCTTCAGAACTATTCTTCTATACATCCCAAGATACACAAGTGTAAAAGTCAGAAAAATTAGGTGATAGAGGTTGAAACCTTAAACTCTCAAAACATAATAAGTGTTCTTATGAAATCCCCGCTGATTGATTGATAAATAGAAGAACTTGAACAAATTCAACCAAGTGTGCATAGTGAATGTTCATCTCATGAGTTTCCAGGATTATCTTCTTCATAGATAAACTAAACTATGAATCTTAAGGTGCACAGATCAACAACAAGCCTATGACAGGAATTTGCCTTACCGTCCTTCGGACGGCTTTCACACTACGTCCCATTTTCGGCTTTGGTTACGGGTAGACCATCCCCCGGTTGGTAATAGGTACCCCTTTTCGAAATTTTCTACCATATTCTCCATCATTCCCATGTTTTCATCCTTCCTTTCCCTTTTTTTTATATATTAGATAGAATTTTTAAAAATCCATATCTTTTGTTATTTTCCCATGGACAAGGATAGACAAAGTACCCCGGCTTAGTTCCTCAACACCTCAAATCTAAGCATAGCCAATCCACAAAGCTACATAATCTTTTCAAACCATGAAAATCGTGTAATGTGAACTAGGTGTAAAAGTGTTCAAATTTTATATCAATCATATAAATAGGGGAATTCACATATAAAACCATTATATTAAAAGTAGTTCAAGACTTGCAACATCACTCACTTCGTATCTCCTTTTCTTATACTCGTATCATCCCGAATGTATAGAAACAAAGTTTTTCAAAAGAGTTTTAAATTTTAGAAAAATTGAAAATTTTCTACATAATTGCTCGAAATGTCACAAAAGCTAGTAGATTCATCTAAGGAATCTCACCCCCCAACCAAAATCTTACATTGTCCTCAATGTAACAAGATATGCAATAAGCATGACATGAGAGTAATGACATAAAATAAAGGAAAGTGAGAACAAGAGTACCTGGGGTAGCAAGTTGATCAATTCTAGCATCTTCCGTTGTCTCGATGAGACTTATTCAATCCTAATTGCAGAACAATAAATCGTAACCTACCTACCTACCTTTGATTAGTCTGATCGATTACATGATCAAATTTGAGCAGGATCTTCATAAAATTCAATAAATTTCTCATGAGGACCATCCAAAGTCCTGCTCGACAGTAAACATGGATGCTTTTCTTTATTAAAGTCCAATATTTATGTGCACCACATGCATGATAGAAGGAGATAAGAGTAGCAAAAAGATATCTCCTCAAATTCTGATCTAGGTTATGATTGATTAAAAATGGGTCCTCCCAATCAAAATTTTCAATGGGCTGAAGGACCCATGATGGTGGAGAGACATTCATTATGTATTCTTCAGTTAAAGTTGTCTCCTCCAAAATTTCAGAATTATATGTTGCTTCCACAAACAATGGTAAAGAGTGTAAATCAGTGGAACGGTGTTCTTCAGGCATCGACACCATGTCTAACAAAATGTTCAACTCCTTAATCATCTCATCATCAAGATCATAAGATTGGGCCAAGCATTCCTCTAGGAAATCTAGATAGTCGGATGAAGGATCATAATCTTGCTTGAGTGAGTGCAAAAATTCAGTTTCGATGGTGAGGGACTCGCCCTCCATGGAGTGAAATTCTTCCAAAGTAGGTTCTTCATAACTAGTATGAGGTACCAAGTCGGGAGTATGAAAGGCTTTAACAATCTCTTGAATAATGAGGTCGTTTGAATTTTCAAAGTGAGCCAAGCATTCGTCCAAAGAATCTGAATTTTCACTCATGGGAGTCTCATTCTCCACATTAAAATTAAGCATGTCAAGGTGGAGTGACGTCTCAAAAGTAGCAACATTGGCCATCTCTCTAGCATGCATATCCTCTAGAGACTCATAATCATTATGCCCTTGGGAGAAAGAAACCATAGGTTCATAAGCATCCACTGAACCCTCATTGTAAGTAACTCCACTATCGCTTTCAGATTTATTGGATTCCTCGGGTTCGTCAACTGTCATTGAAATCTCTTCATCATTAAGTTCAAAGCATCCAAAAGAGATTGTGGACTCACCATAATTGATGATGACATTGGGATCATCGAGATCAATCTCCTCTAAAAGTCTATTCATTAAATCTGAAGAAGGTGGGACTTGGGTAGCCCCATCCTCCTCATTAAAGGCGATTGATTCGATGCCCCCAATTTCGGGCTCAACGTCTTCACAAGATAGCGAGTAAGCTTGATTTGATTGTTCATCTACATACTCTTTCCATATTTTCTCAAGTATTTGTGTATACATATCATCACAAGAGGAAGACGTTTTAGGGTGATTGTTAATAACCACGGTTTGTTCTTCCCTTGAACAAGGAGAATGGTGGTTTCCCAATTAAGTCCATAAATATTGTAGGATGAAGAATTATATGATGGTTGATAGGCATATCCATACAAGTGATCATGCATTGTGTTAACCGGTTGGCCACTATTCACCCGTTCCTTTTGTTATTGCACACCTCTTACCATAACTGGTGGATCACCCATGTCATTTTCAATCCGGTAATCAAGTAATGTTTTTCCCGGATGATCATTATTCGATTTTGCTTCGTTCCGGTACTACCCCATCGTCTTACGTCATGTCTCAATATATATATTGCTTTCATTAATGTAATCATGCATCGTCTTACGTGGGGTGGGTTGTAGATGTTCTTTAAATCTCAGAAAAATACTCATGCTTGGAGGGATCCCGATCACAATGAGTTTGGGTCTTCCAATCCAACGTCTCATCCTCCAAAAGGTATTTGTACACACCATTCGTCCAATCATACATGATGAAATTTTAAGGAATTGGAAACTACCCTAATCTAGAAAAAAGAACAAAAAGAAGGGAGATGGGGAGATGTTACCCAATAGAGTGAGATCTATGTCAGCAACAATGTCCTACAAAATCATACAAAAAATTGTTAGTAATCTAAAAAAAATCAGAAAATCTACTTTTATAAAAACTGAAAATCCTACCTAACTAAAACTACTCTATAGCTACTAGAACAATTAGAACCGTTTAACCTTTTCCCCGGCAACGACGCCAAAAACTTGTTCACTCGCCTCAAGTGGAAGGCTGCGATGTAGTAATAATTCTCAGCAAGACCAAGGTCGATCCACAGGGAAAGAGGTAGACAATTCCAACTACTCTAATAAGCAGAATCTACGAAGTTTAGAAAAATATTTTTTCACATAAAATAGGAAAATGTGAAAATAAGAAGAACTATGCATCAAGGATCCACTTGTAATAGTTCAATGCCAATCCATTCATCCAAGCACAACACAATTAGAATCAAAGTCCTATCTCTCATCTAATTGGAGGATATAACATTCAAGCACAAACAGTCCCACTTAAATTTGGAAATCAGTTTCTAGTTCTAATGAAGCACATAGAACTTAAACTTGTAGCCTTCGGAGTAACAGCCATGGCAAGAGACTATGGCATGCTCAAGGGTTACTACAATTCTTATTCACACAACCAAATCATGGTAATCTTAAAGAATTGCAAGGAACTCATGTCCGGAGCACACAAACTCTCACCAAACTTCTAAAAAAACCAAACTTTATTTAAACTAGAACTTGAAAATCCATAATTAAAGTAAAGGGTACTTGAAAGAACGAATTAAAGCATAAAAAAAACTGCAAACTTCACCTCTTAGCTCTAGCTAAGAGTTTAACTAAAAGAAAGCATTAAAAACTAGAAACTAGAACTACAAGATGAAGAAAACTAGTTGTAGGAGGTTAGGAAGCCTCCTAGGTCTTGATCTCTTTGCTCCCCACGTTGCTAGATGCCTTGGGAAGAGAGTGGAGGTGGCCTTTTATAAGAGAAATCCCGCACCAACTTGGAAAGTTTGAAAAAACATAGAGTCCTTTCGTAATTTGAAAACTTGGTATTGAAAATCGGAGTTTCTGGAGTACCTTAGACTTGCCTGGTGACCGGTCTGGCGACCGGTCTAAGAAGAAAAAAAAGTCCAATTTTTACCTGTAGACCTGTCTGGCGACCGGTCTAGAGACAGGTTTAAGGCAAAAATTTTAGATTTTCTTCTTTTCCTTTTCTCTTTCTTTCTTGCTTCTTTCTTCCACCTTTTGGCACTTGTTTTATTGATCTTCAATGCATACAAAGTGACTCTTTTAACCATGAATTGGTGAAATCTTCCTCTCATTCCTACAATCATAAAAATATGTATTAGATTAGTCTTTAAACATAAAAACCATGAATATAATGTGATGTAATGGGTCGGCAAATGTATAAATTGGAGGCTCAACATCAACACCCTACATTTTACTTGATTCCCTTATCTCGTCTAACTTAAGCTTCAGAGGGCCTACGGCTGAACGGCGGCCACCCTTAGTTTTCTCCCTTTTTCTTTCAAGTTTGGACAGAAGCTTGCTCGAAAGAAGGTGAATGCCTAGAGGATCTTGTTACCAAATTAGACATTAACACATGTTATAATCAGTTTATCTTAATCATGAAAGAAGTAAAGTAGTTGCAAACATTCATCACATAACAAGAGATTTTATAGTGGTTCGGTTATGTACTTACTCCACTCCCAGCTGATCTACTCACTTCTTGAGTGGCCAGATTTCACTATCACAATGGTTTTAAATGAGGTTAACCATAAACTTTAACAGCCTACAAAAGGACTTAAACTTCAACACATGGATTCATCCTTCCTTACACTACAAGAAACCGGGTTTTTACCGACGAAATTATTGCCGACAAAAAATATTTCGTCGGTAAACTCTATTTTTACCGACGAAATAAATAATTCATCGGTAAAAGACGTAACCCTTTCCCGCCACCGCTACATTCATTCCCGCCATATACTTTTACAGACGAAATCTTGATTTCGTCGGTAAAACATTTATGAAAATTATTACCGACGAATTAATTCGTCGTTAAAAGCCTTCCTAATACTGGAAATTCATTATACCGACGAATTATTTCGTCGGGGAATAATAGTATTGCCGACGAAGCGTTGTCGTCAGTAATACTGGGCAACTTCCCGCCTTAAGGTGAAATTCATATCACCGACGAAAATATTCGCCGGTAAAATTTTTAAAAACACTATTACTAACGAAAATATTCGTCGGTAAAAGTGTTTTGCACCCTCATTTCTCTCTCTAGCTCGATCTCTCTCTCTCTCTCTCTCTCTCTCTCTCTCTCTCTCTCCCTCTCTCTCGGGCGCGAGCGTGCGCGGCCTCCCGCCTTAGGCAACCAGGGATCTCCATCATCGGGCTCCGTACGCCGCCGCCACTGCCGCCGCGGGTAAGCCTCCCTCTCTTCCTTCTTCCTCCAGTTCCTCTCTCTCTCTCTCTCTCTCTCTCTCGCTCTCTCTCTCTCTCTCTCCTTGCCCACTGTCGAAATCCGTTGCATGTGGGTCCCACCGTCGCTGTCCATTGCATGTGGGGCCCACTGTTGATGAATAGTGCTAGTGGGGTCCGCCTTAGCTGTCCACTATTTGGTGGGGCCCACTGATTTAGTAAATCCCTAATTAGGGATTTTAAAATTAAAATCCCTAATTCCTTAATTACGAATTTTAAATTTGAAATTCCTAATTTGGGATTTACAAATTAAAATGGCTAAAATACCTAATTGCGGGGCCCACTGTCGCTATCCACTGCCTGTGGGGCCCACCGTTGATGTCCACTTCTTATGAGGCCCCCATCACTGTCCACTATTTGGTGGGGCTCATAGTTTTGTAAATCCCTAATTAGGGGTTTTAAATTTTAAAAATTAAAATCCATAGTTTTGTAAATCCCCAACCAAGGTCCACTGTCGCTGTCCACTCTTTGGTGGGGCCTACTGTTGTAGTTAATTTGTGGGTTGTACAATGATATATGTATGTGCTGTATAACTTCCATCCACTTTACCATCTCATTATAGGGCATGAGCCATGTTAGGGTGCACAAAACAACCCAAATTAGTCCATCCATTTTGACAAATCATTTTAGGTCATGGTCCCAAAACTTAAGCATATCCACATCTTAGGTAGTCTACTATATCACAAAAAACAAAGGTTATTGACCATTAAAAACTTCTTGTTGGCCACCAAAGTTTTGGATCAAGCAGATATTTGTGTGGTCCCTTCATCTAAGTATCAACATTTTGGATGGTAAATTAACATCCCTATGGACCCCAAGGAGTTTTTAATGGTGAGTTTTCAATCACCATTGGTTCCTATAGTGTGGTCCACCTAAGAGTTATATTTGGACCATGACCTACAATGAGCTGTTGAAACGGACATGGATGTAAGGAAAATACATCATGGTGGGCCCCACACTTAATTGTTCACAATATAGTCTCTCAAGCTTAAAATAGCTAATTAGGTAAGTGATTAGACTTGATTCATGATGTTGATGATTCTCCTATTTTCATGTGCTTGTGTATCTGAAATTGATGGAGCAGACCTGGATGTGCGTTGGAGCTACCCATGGTTGATTTATGTGGATGTATGTTGTGGATGTATTGGCTTATTATTAATAGTTATTGTTTGTCCACAAATGGTAGTATAATATAATCAGTTAGCCCATTTGGAGATTTCTATATTGCCGAGCATAGATAAAGTGTGTTTTGGAGGTATAGAAATCTGCCAAATTGTCCTGTTGGATAGTCCAAGGTTGGATAGATTGGAATGTTTTCATTATTTGTCATTTACATGCTCTGTCATTAGTTTCATGCGGTATCTCCCATATTCTCTCTGGATATGTTTCTTATGTTTATTTCCATTGTCAATAATCCACACAATGTGTGGATACTTGACGTGAAAATTAAACGTAAGATAAATATATTTGGAGAGATAAGGGAGATGCTATCGAAATTTAGGCTTGGGCATTTAAATGGAAATAATGATAGCATTTCAATCTATCCATCCTTGGATGGGCGACTGATTTATTATATTATCATTTAGTGGCAAATTAGATGATGAACATGATACTTGTGATTAAGAGTGGTTGATCCAAACAGATGTTGAGCGGGGGTCCCTAGAAGGTGGGAACCACTGTTATGACCATGATGAAGCTGTCCATTTCCTACGGACAGAAATATGGGTGGCCAGGCCATTTGGACAGGCCCGTGTTTATATATTAGCTCGAAATTAATAGAGCAGACCCGGATGTGCGTCAGAGCTATCCACATGTTGAGCGGGGGTCCCTCGAAGGTGGGAACCGTTGTTGTGACCATGTTGAAGCTGTCCATTTCCTATGGACAGCAATATGGGTGGCCTGGCCATTTGGTCAGGCTTGTGTTTATGTATTAGCTCGAAATTGATGGAGTAGACCCGGATGTGCGTCGGAGCTATCCAGATGTTGAGTGGGGGTCCCTGGAAGGTGGGAACCTGTTGAGCCTCCAATTTATACATTTTTCAACCCATTACATCACATTATATGCATGGTTTTCATGTTTAAAAGACTCATCTAATATATGTTTTCGTGATTGTAGGAATGAGAGGGAGACTTCACCAATTAATGGTTAAAAGAGTCACTTTGTATGCCTTGAAGATAAAAAAAATAAAGGATATGAGATGGAGGAAAGATGCAATTCAATGGAGGAAGAAAATTGTGAAAAAGTCACAATTTACAGCCTAACTGGCCGGCTGGCCAAACCCTCCAGAAACAAACTTTCTGGACTAATTTTATATGGTCCGTGTTGAGCTCTTAATTGTGCATATTCTAACCCCAATTCATCACTCATTATATAAGATTTTCATGATTTATAGACTAATCTAATGCATGGATTTGTGATTGTAGGGATGAGAGAGAAGATTCATCAATTGGAGACTTAAAAACGCCATTTACAAGCATAGAAGATCGAAGAACTAAGCGTCAAAATATGGAAGAAAGAAATCAAAGAGAAGAAGAAAGAAAGCAGAAGAAGGTTCCCAAGACCAGTCGTCCGACCGGTCGTCCATAGCTCAGGACCGGTCGTCCAACCGGTCCGAATACTCAACAGAAGGGGCCCTGCGGCCACAACTCACTAGACTGTCCAAGAACGGTCATAGCAACTGGTCGTCCACTGTTCAGACCGGTCGTGCGACCGGTCCTTAAATTAAATCTCTGGGTCTGAATTTTCTGAAAACTCGCTGGACATTTTTTGTGCTTTTGCGACCGCTCGTGCCACTAGTCGTTCAGGAGCTCAGACCGGTTGTGCACTGGTCATCTGCGTAATGATGCGTGTTCTACAAGCTCTGGATTTCTCTGCGCACTGCGTATCCTTACACAAATTCTGGAAGATTCCGACGTTGCGGAGCTTCCCCACTATAAAAGGACACCTAGGGATCGTTCCTAGGGTATCTTGGAAGGGCTTGAGCATGGTGGGAGACAGCGAAAGTCGAATTTCAGAGTTCTATAACTCCTCATAATTGCTTTCTAGTTTTTATGTTTTTTTAGTAGTTCCATGTTTCCTTGGATCATAAACGGCTAAACCTCTTAGCTAGGGCTAAGAGGTGAAGCTTGTAGTGAATCTAAGATGTTTCAATTCGTTTGATTTGGTTTTAAGTTGGATTTCATGTTTACGAACAATGGTTTGAAGTTTAATTTAAGTACTAAGTAGTTTTTCTTAGTCTTATGATGACTCATGGATGTTTGGAAGAATTGCTTGAGTTCTTAATTGTTGTGAACTAATCTAGACCTGTATGATCTGAGGAATTGGAATACGCTCTAGATTTATGATCTTCATGTGGGAGCTTCTTACCAAAGTTCTATTTTTTCTGAAAATTCTGAAGTATGTGAGACTGTGTATGTGATGAATCAAGTTCAAATCATGATCTAGTTTTATCTTGTGACAGGATTTAATGATGGTTATGATTGTGATCTTAGCCTATTGGAATTGGGACTGATCTATGCAATTAAGTATGCTCGTTCTAGCTTGCATTGTGTGAATCATATACATTGATCTTACATATGGCAGATTGTTTGGTTTAACTGTTCTATCATTCGACTAGATAGATCTTAATTTCGATTATAGTTGAGACAGTGAGAAACCATAGCGAATTGAACATTAAGGATTGCTACAAGTGGATCCTTGGACCCCTAGTGCCTTTTAATTAATTGATTACCTTCGGTTTAGTTCAAAATTACTATTTACATCAATCTTCTATAAATCTATTTGTAAGCTTTTCAGTAGAACTATTAGAAGTGTTTTATTGATTCCTACATAAGTCCCTGTGGATCGACCTCAGTCTTACCGAGATTATTACTGCATCGCAACCCTACACTTGGGGGAGCAAACAGTCCGACCGGTCGGATGATAGGTCGGACCGGTCGGCCATGCACTTTCAGAAGTCATATTTCAAATACAGGCAGTCCCATTTTTAGTTTTTTGGCCCTATTTTCTAGGCCCATCTTGATGATATTTGGAAATCCAATACATCTATGTCGAAGAGGAGCTCGACGCCGAAATAACCCAAGTGGTTTCGTGTCAATCGGAGCTACGGATTGACCATGGTAGCCAAAACAATACGAACTATGCAGAAAGTTCCAGATTTCGCTGTTCAACACTGGAATTGTCCAGGTGGCCCATCATTGATGATATGAAGAATCTACTTTGACCATCCTCTAGGCCACATCCAAATATGAATAACCACAAAGTTTCAGATCAAAAGAATGTGTGGTTTGATCGTACCAGTTGAAGAAAGATGGACCATCCAGAAAGATTCAACTGCGTAAATTTTATAAAAGGCCTAAGTTTTCTAATTTTCGCACCCAATTTTGGAGTTGATTTGTAAAATCTAATCCATCTATCATCTAGAGGAGTAAGGGTTCTACCAATTTTCAAAATTTGAGATCAATATGACCTCTGTACACTCTGGAGCGTTGAAAGCAAGATGACTGGTTTTAAAGGTACTTGAATTACGCGATTTTGAGAGGCGGTCACTGATCTGATTGGTGGGCCCATTCAGAAGATAATCTTGGAAATATAAATCATCTATGAGGAACATCACATTACAAGGAAGCTACAAATCAAATTTGAAGGCAATCCGACCATTGGTTAAGCCATACGAAGTGAAACAAAATCTGTTATGTTGTGGTACTCTTGTTGTATTATAAAAGGAGGTGCTCTCTTCTATTCCAAATCAGTCAAGGACATGGGAAGCAAGGAGTTCAAGTCCTAGGAGGCTACCTAGCCTCCTACAACTAGTTTTTCTTCCTTTATTTAGTTTTAGTTCTAGTTTTAATATGCTTTTTCTTAGTTAACCTCTTAGCTAGAGTTAGAGGTGAAATTTGTAGTTGGTTTCAATGCTTTAATTCTTTTATTTGAAGTACCCTTTTCTTAATTTTGGATTTTGAACTTCTAGTTTGAATAAAGTTTGGATTTTTAGATGAATTATGAGAGTTTGTGTACTCCGGACATGAGTTCCTTGCAATTCTCTGAGATTACCATGATTGTGTTTTTTGAATTTGAATTGTAGTAACCCTTGAGCATGTCATAGTCTCTTGGCATGGCTGTTACTTCGAAGGCTACAAGTTCAAGTTCTATGTGCTTCATTAGAACTAGAAATCTGATTTCAGATTTAAGTGGGACTGTTTGTGCTTGAATGTTATATCCTCCAATTAGATGAGAGATAGAATTTTGATTCTAATTGGTTTTGCTTGGATGAATGGATTAGTATTGAACTACTACAAGTGGATCCTTGATGCTCTAGTTCTTTCTAAATATTAGATTTTCCTATTTTATGTTAAAAACTGTTTTCCTAAACTTCTTAGATTCTAGTTATTGGAGTAGTTGGAATTGTTTACTTCTTTCCCTATAGATCGACCTCGGTCTTATCGAGAATTATTACTACATCGCAGATTGACGACTACTTTACGAGCGTAAATTTATCTTGGAAGTGGTTTAAGGACGACCCATTTGTCATAGCCAACCAAGTCGAACAAGTATTCTACCTCGCTGACACCAAGTTAGGCGGCTCTTGGCACGTGGTGCAGAAAATAAAGCTCAGGAACATATTTGACGTTCCCAAACTAGACGTTGAAGATAGCGAGGAAGGGAGAAATGGAACGTCGTCGGTTGAACAAGCATATTAAGAAGACGTGCCATCTTGGGATAGAGGGAATGATCCAAATGTTGATATTGATGTGGTGCAATTGAATAGAGATGATGTGCCACCTGATCATGTTGATGCCTCAATCATATATGGCATTGTTAGAGATGATAGCTCTTTCATTGATGACGACGTTGCAGACGATGAAGAGGAAATACTGATCAGCGATAGTGATGGTGAAGAAGAAAGAGTCCTAAGCGATAATGATACAAACGACAATCATTAAATGTACAAAAGATTTACATGTCATTTTACAATTTGAATAATTCGATTATTACATGTATATATGTTTTACAAGTCATGATTTATTCTTTGAATTGACTTGTTTATAATCCACATTTATAGTTGAGTCACTTTCTAATCATGTCCTCCTCAAACCGGTCTCTAGCGGAAGCACGCAGCATACTTCATCAGCTGTTGCGGATGGACTTTCCGGCCGTATCTTCTTCTGGTAGGGCCAAATAGATACTCGGTCTGGTCGATAAATGTAGAGAGGAATATATCGACGATGTGTTGAACCTCCAATTTATACATTGCATTTCCCATTACATCACATTATATGCGTGGTTTGCATGCTTAAAAGGCCCATCTAATGCATTTTTTGTGATTGTAAGAATGAGAGCGGACTTCACCCAATTGGAGACTAAAAAGAGCCATTTGAAGCCATTGGCTGAAGGTTGAAGAAGGACCAAAGAAAGTAGAAAGAGAGGAGAAGAAAGGAAGAAAGAAGCCAAAGAAGAAAGTAGGAAAAAGTAGCCAAGACCGGTTGTCCATAGCCAAGATCGGTCGTCCAACCGGTCCGACTACTCAACAGAAGAAGACCACATTGCAAGGCTTGCTGGACTATCCACGACCGGTCGTGCGACCAGTCATCCACTGCTCTGACTGGTCGTGCGACCGGTCCTTGAATTAAAATGTTTGGATCGAATTTCTGCAAAACTCACTAGACTGTTTTTGCATTTTTGAGACCGGTCGTGCTACCGGTCGTTTGCGTAATAGAGCTTGTACGTGAAGCTCCGATTTTCTCTGCGCAGTCTAGGATTTCTTGCGCAATCCGGAACCTTCCGCACTATACTATAAAGGGGCACCTAGGACTTCTTCCAGAGGCATCATAAAAGCTAAGGGACGTCATGGGAGAGGAAGAAAGCCTTCGTGGAGCGTCTACAACCCTGCAAACTCCGATTTTTCTAGTTTTTATGTTTTCTTTCTTGAGTTTTAGTTGTAGTATGACAATGCTCGGCTAGAATCTCTCAGCTAAGGTTGAGAGGTGAAGCTTGTAGCTAATTTCATGTTTGATTCAGTTTAATTCAAGTAATTCTACTTCAAGTTTGGATTTTTACCTATTCTAATTCTTAAAGTTGATGGTTTTGTATGTTTTATGAGAGTTCATGTGCTCCGGACATGGATTACTTGCAATTCTCTGAGATTATCACATTGTGCTTGTTTAAATTTGAATTATAGTAATCCTTGAGCAAGCCATAGTCCATAGGCATGGTTGTTACTCCGAAGGCTATGATTTTAAATTCTACATTGTTGAATGGAACTAGAACTTGGAAGTTCAACTTGAGTGGGCCTGAGTGTGTTTAATGATTTATTTTCCAACTAGATGAGACATAGGATTTCAAATCTAGTTGCGTATTTTACTTGGATTGATTGGATTGACATGGGATTACTACAAGTGGATCCTTGAATGCCTTAGTACCTTAAATTACTGTTTTCATTAAGTTACTGTTTTAATACAGAATTCTCAATTGAATCTCTTATTTACTGCAAAATTGAGTTGCTGGAATAGTTTGAAACCTGTTTTCCAATTCCTTGTGGATCGACCTCGGTCTTACCGAGTTTTATTACTACATCGCAGCCTTACACTTGAGGCGAGCGAACATGACTCAGATGAAAGATTATACAATCTCAAAGAAATTTCGGACCTGATGGAGGAATATAACCGCGAAAAACTTCATATGGAAGATGCAACATTGTCACTTGCACATCTGAACGGAGTCCCGAGAGATTAGATTTCTCCTATTATGACTGGCATGTTGGCTGTAACAATGTTGAGTACTTCGTACAGCTTGACATATACTTTTGCAGTGTACGATAACTTACGCAGGGAGTACTTTGGATAGTTGATCCGAACTTGTTTCGTATTATAATGAAATACATGTATTTAATATAGAATGACAATGTGTAATAGAATTTCCAACTTTTAATAGAATGTTTACGGTTTTATTATATTTTGCTTGTATTATAGTGTAATGGTCTAATCATATTTTAATCATCTATCTAAGCATAAGCACAAATTCATTCTACCATGAACACTACTCGTATAATGTTTTAGTATATTCCACTTGGACTGTAAAGTTTAATGTATTTATTATATTGATGTTCATAAACTTGTATTGACATTGTTTAAATTTATAAGTTTATATTTCGGACATATTCAGTCATGGCATCAGGTGGGAGACAGATTGTTCGCGCACTGGATCTACCCCTTCCACCTGTGATGCGACACAGACAGCATCGATGTCGCATGGTGCATCACAGGCGTCTGATCCTTCGGTTGAGCATACACTGGGCACTGCATGTAAGTCTAGACATATATTTATTTAGTGACTTCTGTTTATGTTGTTACTTACATATTTTTGCGACAGCATCTTTGACCAATCGATAAGGATGTGGACCCACGCGTGGGTTAGTTTTAGAGCGACTTACGCGTGAGGGTTAGGTGACGATAGAGTTCCCACAGGACTGCCTTAGACCTGTTGGGGACAATGCCAGGCTGTTTACGTCTGAGGTCGGTATCCTATGTCGATCTCTGATCTTCGCCACCACCCCTCGTTGGACAGACATGACAGATGATGTGCGGCAGCTCATCCGTCAGGGCCTTCAGGTAAATTTTAGTAAATTAAAATTTTCTTTTGTGAAAGTTCAATTATGGTTAAGTGATTTTCTTAATAAGTTTATTGCCTTAATCTATTATTTACGAAACTTTAGGATAAATTTGTCTTATATTTGAGTGTTCCTTACATTTCCCACGCCGTCGACGACATGATCAGGGAGCGGTTCAAGGAGTGCCGCGAAGAGTTACACTAGTGGTACAAGCGGTGCAAGACACACGATGAGGCCGTACTGTCCGCACCGCCGCACGTGATTATAGACGACTGGCGGATACTCTGCGAGAGATTTTCATCTGCGGCTTTTCAGGTAATATTTACATATTTACGATATCTTAAGGTAACAATTAAATTCGTAATTAATAACAATGTATTATGAATAATGTGTTCAGAAGAGGAGTAGAATAAATTCTGTGAACAGGGAAAAGTTACAAGTGAACCATGTAGCTAGTTCAAAGTCATTTGTAAGACATCGTTACAACATTGTAAGAAATTACTGATGATTATTAAGTTAATATATTATTTTCATGCATTTATAATAAGTCTACTTTCCTTTTGATTGCGTAGCGAGATTCCGTCACCGGCCAGGAGCTTGGACCAGTAGACCTCTATAGAGGGACTCACTGTCGGCAGGCAATTGGATCTTAGGTTCATCCTAGAGCCAGTGAGCATTAGGTAAAAATCCTTACTTTGTAAAATTTAATTGCATTGATTTATAATAATGTCATTTATCTCATTCGTTATGAAATTTCATATGTTTTCATTACAGGCAGCGATGGACACCATACATAGTCAGCCCACTCCTGATGGTAGTTAGCAGAGTTAGCCAGAAATCCTGAGCGAGGCGCTTGGCACCCGTTCTGGATATGTGTGTGGGTTAGGCCATGGTGCCAAGCTCATGACACCTGCTAGAGCTGGCTCCAGCTGATCCGTAGCTAGTGAGAGCGCCCTAAGCCGAGCTGATATCGCAGAGAGAGAGAGAGAGAGAGAGAGAGGTTCAGCAGCTACGGCTCGTCGTCGATGAGATTAAAGAGCAGCTGGAGAGGCAGAGGGAGAGGAGCAGAGGCATAGGGAGGAGGAGCAAAGGCGGAGATAGGAGGAGGAGAGGCGACGGGAGGAGCAGGAGAGGAGGATCGAGGAGTTGCAGGTGAAGCATGAGCGACGGATGCAGGAGATGTTTCAGGCTCTCGCTGCATGTTTTCGCACCGATGCCCCACCACCTCCACCTTCATCTTCGTGATTTTTTCTTATTTCATGTACGAATGTTAACTTATATGTATTTGTGCGTGGATGAATGTGGGTTGTATGTGGATGTGGATAGGATTATTTGTGTATGGATGGATGTGGTTTGTGTTTGTTCGTATTTATGTGGATGTGAATATGATGAAAATGTATTGTAACAGGTTTATTTACAGGTGTATATCAAGAATTTTTTCCTGAATTTTAAAAATAAATGGAACTGGGAAAGAAAAGACTATTACCGACGAAACATTTCGTTGGTAATAGGAGGATTAAATCTTATACCGATGAAATATTTAGTAGGTAATAGAGGAGCAAAAAGTTTTACCGACGAAATAATTCGTTGGAAATAGAAGAGCCAAATTTTTTTACCTACGAAATATTTCGTCGGTAAAAACTGTGTTTACCGACGAAATATTTCGTCGATAAAAACTATGTTTACCGATGAAAAACTTTTTCTCCTACCAAAACTAAAATGTTTTACCGACGATTGTAATCATCGGTATTTGTTTTATCATTGCCGACGAAGTGAACTTTCGTCGGGAAAAGCCTTTAGCCACTCTCTTTTTGCGATGATATTAGCCGCGACAAATTTCGTTGGTAATAATAATTACCGACGAAATATTATCAAATATCGACGAATTATTTCATCGATAAAACCCAATTTCTTGTAGTGTTAGGACTAATCCATGAAACACTTTGTCCTACATAAGGGCTTGTCCTACCCAAGGACTTGTCCTACGCGAGGACTCAACTGAGTTTGGGTCTTTAAACTCTGAAACCCAAATCTCAACTTTTGAGAAGGTTTCTTAGACTCGAGAAACTAAAGTATACTTAGTTGATTAAGCCCCTTGATAATGCCTTTGGTTGAAGAAGCTTCGGCTTGCACGAACGGTACCTTCTTCAACTCCCTCGATCAGCAACGTTGCTATGAATGCCTTCTTGTAGGTTCCAAGGTGAGGGATTAGGGTTTGGTTGAAACTTCCCTAAGGGATATGGCTTAAATGATAGAAAAGGATTTCACCAAGATCTTCATTAACGGTAAGAGAATATAGCAACTAGAGATTAGGTCAAGTGCCATTAATGAGGGCTTGAGTTCATGTTTCAATCCAAGCTTTGAATGCTCATTAATGGTTTGTAACAACTAGGATTGAATAATGAACTCAAGGATTTGGACTCTGAGAAAGGAGGTTTTTGGCTATGTAAACTCACACACTCAAAAGAGGACTCTCTTTTCCGTAGCTAGGTTATTACCCAAGTAAATGCTTAAATAGATGTGAAAAAATGGTTAAAAAATGACTAGTTCGGGTGCCCGGATACTAGCTTCGGGCGCCCGGACATATAGTCCAAAAACAGATCTAGCAGTAGTCGGGCGCCAATGAACACTGGGTCGGACGCTCCATATTTAGTCTAGCCATATGGTTAAGTTTACTGGACCAGTTTGCATCTGGTTGGGCGCTCGGTGAAGATGCGGTCGGGTGCCCGAAATTCTTCGTGAATTTCAGACTGGGCTTACTGGACATATTTTGACCTGGTCGGGCGCCCGATGGAGTTGTGGTCGGGCGCCCGGAATCCATCTAGAATTTTCAATAAGACTCACTGGACACATTTCATCCTGGTCAGGCGCCCATACATAGTTATAGTCGGGCACCCAATATTCATGATGAATTACATGAAAACATGCTGGACTTATTTTTCACTGGTCGGGCGCCCGAAATTCACTTTGAATTTCTGGTTTATCCTGCTGGACAACATAACAATTGATCGGGCGCCTGGATAAATAGTGGTCAGGCGCCCAGTGCTCATTCTGTAGGATTTATAATAAGAATGAGTTTCTTACGTTTTTTGGTTTCTTTCCAGCAGAAGGACTGTGGGCCAACACAGACAAAGTCCAAGCTGATCTTTTGGAATATCCTCTATGGCATGGGGATAAGGGAAATGTCTATTAAGTGACGGGCCATCTAGAGGTCAAAGGTTTTAAGAAATATGTGAATTTAGGGTTAAGAAAGTTGGTTTTGAATCAAGGTATCTTCGTAAATCTTCTGAGTCAAACAGCCGAAGATCTTCAAGGCTTCATTCTTCAGTATCTTCTAGGCTCATCAGACATGACGACTCAACCAACAAGCTAATTGACAAATATGTGTACTTACAATCTCCCCCTTTGTCAATTACTCCACAAAACCAACCTAAGTGTCATGGACCTTTCCAATGACATTCCTAGACTTCAAAACCTAAAATATATCCTTACATGTCATAAAAAAGGATTTACATTCTTTCATTTACAAAAAAAAATAGACATGTACAAACACAATGTACAGACCCTTGGCTTCAATCTCTCCCCCTAAGATCCTTCACACGAAAGACCACCAAAAAGATAACATGGTCGACTGGTGGGACTCTTCTCCCCCTTTTTGTTAGTCATTGACCAAGGGTTAGTGCAGGATAATTATAAGTGGAGGCGCCAAAAAGAATGTCAAGACATAGAGAATTCCACAGTTACGTATAAGAAGGAAGAAACCAAAACAAACATGATGGTCACAATGAGATATACATGTATAAGACGTTTTAAAATAGAGGGCTTACAACCCAAGCAACCAACCACCCCACATGATGTATATCATGACCAAACAGACTTTGTACCTAGCAAAAGAGGGCAAGCAGCCCTAAATAGAATAGTTCAATATGCACAGATAGTAAGAGGCTTATAAGTGAGAATATCCAACCATCCAACCATCCAACCAAATATCCACAGACAGTTCAATATGCACAGACAGTAAAAGCAAGCCAAAAACATACCAAATATCCAACCAAGCACAATAAAGTGAGAATTACGAAAGAAAGTGGATGGATATAAAAGATAAAACAGTGAGAGCCAAATATCCAAAGGGCATCCACCCAGCCCAACATGCCAAACAACAGTTAACAGAAAATATAAAGTGAGAAATCCAAAATTTCGGGCAACTAGTTCCCCATCTGAGTAATAAAAAGTAAGGCAGTTAGGCGACTAGTTGTAAATTCTCAGTTCAGCAAAAAGAAGTTGGAATGACTTAGATGAGTAGAAGATTTTGTGGCGGGCGCCTACAGCAACCTTGTGGGCCGGGCATCCTTGTGCGGAGTAGGAGGTGGGGCGTCATTGTTGTGGCAGGTGAGCATGGCGAGAATCAGGTTCGTGGTGTCATGAAGTGATTTCAGCATCTTCTCGACACAACTAAGCCGCGCATTAGTTTCCTAACGCTCGGCTTTAGAAGCTTTGGAGCACCGAGTGGAGCCGTGCTTAGATGGACCACCTTGTTCAGTCCCTCCTTAAGTAGCATGATATGTGGAATTGGCTGCAATGTTCTCTGCTATGGGAGTTTCCGAGTAAATACTAGGCCAGCCAACATCTTCTTCAGAAGTGTTTAGTCGCATGTATGTGATGGTCCTGCTATTGACATTGGCGACGGTGACATGATTCTTTGCAGTGGGGGGAAAAACCGCAGTCTCTATATAGGAGAGATAGAAGACACCCAAAAGGGATAGCAGCGCCTTTCCCACCAACTGTGAAGATGCACACCATATGACTCATAATCTGAGAAGGTAGGCACATCCGATGACTTTGACCGACCCGATAAATGAGCTCATCCATATTGGACGTAAGGTCAGAACGATTTCCTCTCCTAGGATAGACATTATAGGAGAAAATGAGGTGTAGAAGATGGAAATTGTCAGTCATATTCCGGGCAGCGAGAACATTCCCGCCTTTTCCCCCCTACATAACTTTTTACCACCACATAAGGCCTTCGTCCATGTGACTTTGTTGGTGATTTCATTGGGGCCAGATGGGGGAATCCTTTCTTACATCAAAGGAATGTTCAGAACCCTTGCAATGGTGCCAGCGTTGATAACTCAGAGCTGTCCATCCCGATCCTGAGAGAGGGTGGATCATCCATGATTTTGCCCACCCTAGACAGAAGATGATAGATAGCAGTAGGGTATACTGGTCCACCAAAATCCAGCAACCCGTGCCACTTGATGGTGGTTAGGCTCTCATAGACCAGGTACCCAACAATGCAGTCACACTCAACTTGCCGTTCACCTACGATAGGGCAACGTGACAAATAGGACAGAGATCTGAGAGGGGTTAGGGGACCTTCATCCTGAGAAGGAGTCCCATGCTCATAGGAACTGGAGGATGAGGGCTCACAAATGTGGTTGATGCACGGTGAGTTTTAGAAGCCCTTTTGGGAGCAAGTTTCTTGCTCCGAGTACCCCTTGATGAACTGTCAGCAGCGGGACACTTTAGTTTCTTCTCACCAACAATAAGCAAGAAGGATTCACTAGCAAATGATGAGAATGAAGAAAAAGGACTTACCTAGAACTCAAATCTGGAAGGAAAGTAAGAAGGAAGATGTGAGAAACCTCCCCTTGACTGGAATGGAGAGAAGCTTTGGAACATATTTACTTGTTGGAGTGGCCCCATCTTCCATTGAGTTTTCTAAAGAGCACTATGATATGGGGCTACATCCTCTGATTTTCCTATAAGCACGAATACTCTTCTAGCCAACTAGTTTAAGCATACACTGATAGATTTCCCGAGGTTTTCAAACCTATTGGAATCTAACGATTTTGTAAGAATGTCGACCAATTGTTGCTCGGTTTGTATGTATTCAAGTATGACTACTTTTTCTTCAACAAGTTCTCTTATGAAATGGTGTCGAATGTTGATATGCTTAGTTCGAGAATGCTAAACGAGATTTTTTAAGATATTTATGGCGTTGTTGTCACAAAAGATCGTCATTTCTTCTTGACTGATTGTCGTAATCCTTCAGTATTTATTTCATCCAAAGTAACTGAGCGCAACAACTACCGTCAACAATATATTCTGCTTCAACGGTGGATAATGAGATGAAATTTTGCTTTTTGCTATGCCAAGCTACTAAGCAGTTCCCTATGTAAAAGCAACCACCACTAGTGGATTTTCTATCATCCATATTTCCAGCCCAATTGGTGTCGGACTACCCCGCAATGATAGATGATGTATCAAAAGGGTACCACAAGCCAAACTAAGTTGTACAAGCCACATATCTTATAACTCTTTTTACAGCAGTGAGACGAGATTCTTTAGGATCAGCTTGAAATCTAGTACATGCACCTACACTAAATGTAATGTCCGGTATACTAGCTGTAAGGTAGAGGAGACTCCCAATCATACTTCTATACAGATGTTGATCGACACTTTTACTTGACAAATCTTTGGAAAGTTTAATGGTTGTGGCCATGGGTGTAGTGTGTGATCGACTCGAGTCTAACCCAAACTGTTTGACTAGATCTTTTGCATATTTAGTTTGGTTGATGAAAATTCCATTTTTCAATTGTTTAACTTGCAATCCTAGGAAAAAGTTCAATTCCCCTACCAAACTCATTTCAAATTCAGATTTCATTAACTCGGCAAATAGACTAGAAAATTCTTCACATGTGGAGCCAAATACAATGTCATCGACATAAATTTGAGCAATGCCAATCGAATCATTTGTCCTTTTAACAAATAAGGTTTTATCAACACTCATCCCAATGAATTCGTGATCAATTAGGAATTGAGTTAGGCATTCATACCATGCTTGGGGGGCTTGTTTCAACCCATAGAGAGCCTTTTTCAATCGATAGACTCTTTAAGGATATGTAGGGTCCACAAACCCTTTAGGTTGTTCAACATAAACTTCCTCATCGAGTATACCATTCAGAAAGGCACTTTTCACGTCCATTTGAAATAACTTAAATTTGAGCGCACATGCTATGGACATGAGAATTCAAATGGATTCTAGTCTAGCAACCAGGGTAAAGGTTTCATCAAAATCAATTCCCTCAATTTGAGAGTACCCCTGGGCAACTAGACGGACGTTGTTTCAAATAACATTGCTAGATTCATCTGTTTTGTTCTTGAAAATCCATTTAGTTCCAATAACATTTATCTCATAAGGTCTTTCTACCAGAAACCAAACATCATTTCTAGTAAACTGTTGAAGTTCTTCTTGCATAAAAAGTATCCAAAATTCATCATTAAGGGCTTCCTCTATATTTTCTGGTTTGATTTTTGAGGTGAAGCACACATGACTATTGATGGCCTCAAGTTGTCTCCTAATCTTAACCCTACTATCAGGATCTCCAATGATTTGAATAAGGGGATGATCCTTGACAAATGACACATTTCCAAGAGTTGTTGAGGCATTGGGAGAGAGAGATTTTTTAACAAGTTTACCTATTTGGCATGGTTCTCCCTCTTCATCATCATCAAGTCTCATGACTTCTTTAGATTGGTCATCAATGATAACATTTATGGATTCTTGAGTTGTATTAGTCCTTGTATTATAAACTTTATAAGCACGACTATTAGAAGCATATCCGAGGAATATTCCCTCATTACTTTTTGAATAAAATTTTCCTAGGTTTTCTCTATCTTGAAGGATGTGGCATTTACTACCAAGACTCTAAAATACTTAACATTCGGGACCTTTCCATTCCAGTTCATATGGTGTTTTATCTAGGCCAGCTCTCAAATATACTCGATTTATTATGTGACACGCTATTTTACTACTTCGGCCCACAATTTTTTTGCAAGATTTTTGCTATTCATCATGACTATGGCCATATTGAGTAGGACTCTGTTTTTTCTCTCAGCTACTCCATTCTGCTAAGGAGTCTTTGGGGCCGAGAACTCATGATTGATGCCTAAATTTTCACAAAATTGTTCAAATCAACCATCCTCAAATTCCCCACCATGATCACTCCTAATTCTTTTCATGGTACATTCTTTTTCATTGTGAAGTCGTTTCATGAGTTTTTCAAATTCATTAAATGTGTCAGATTTTTCTTTCAAAAATACGACCCAAGTGTAGTGTTGAGCCTCCAATTGATACATGATATAGCCCATTACATCACATTATATGCATGATTTTCATGTCTAAAAGGCCCATCTAATGCATGTTTTGTGATTGTAGGAATGAGAGCGAACTTCACCCAATTGGAGACTAAAAGAACGTATTTAGATGCATTGGATGAAGATTGAAGGAGGACCAAAGAAAGAAGGAATCGAATAGAAGAGAGAGAAGAAGAAAGAAAAGAAGAAAAAGAAGGAAGCAGCAGTTCCGACCGGTCCCGACCGGTCGGCCGACTTGCCGGCCACTCTGGAAGCCTACTGGACAAAGGACCAGTTGGTCCGACCGGTCCTGACCGGTCGGCCAACAGGTCGGGCTACAATATTTCACTTGATGGACGTTCAAGCTACGCAGTCCGACTGGTCAAGACCGGTTGGTCACTCTGCTGACCACCCCCTGTGCACGCTGGACCTTTAACATATGCAGTCCGACCGGTCAAGACCAGTCGGCTAGCCCAGTCCAACCGGCCGTGACCGGTCGGCCATGTGTAAAAACGGCAATTTCTAAACTCGGGCTCCGATTTTCTCTGCGCATTGCGTATCCTTACGCAAATTCTATATATTTCTGACACAAGAGAGCTTCCCCACTATAAAAGGACACCTAGGGTCTCTTCCTAGGGCATCATAGAAGCTAAAGAACTTCGTGGGAGAGGAAGGAAGCCATTGTGGAGCAATTACAACCCTCCAAACTCTGGGTTTTAATGTTTTCTAGTTTTCTTTTATGAGTTCTAGTTGTAGTATGACAATGCTCGGCTAGAACCTCTCAGCTATGGTTGAGAGGTGAAGCTTGTAGCCAATTTCATGTTTGATTCAGTTTAATTCAAGTAGTCTTACTTCTAGTTTGAATATTGAATGTTCTAGTTCTTAAAAATTGGTATTTTTAGAAGTTTTATGAGAGTTCATGTGCTCCGGATATGGATTCCTTGCAATTCTCTACGATTATCATGTTTTGCTTGTTTAGATTAAAATTATAGTAATCCTTGAGCAGGCCATAGTCCATAGGCATGGTTGTTACTCCGAAGGCTAGGATTTCAAATTCTATGTGGTTGAATGGGACTAGAACTTGGAAGTTCAGCTTAAGTGAGATTGAATGTGCGTTCGTGCTTTCTTTTCCAACTAGATGAGAGATAGGACTTCAATTCTAGTTGTGTTCTATACTTGGATTGATTGGATTGACATGGGGTTACTACAAGTGGATCCTTGAAAGCCTTAGTACCTTAAATTACTGTTTCTCATTAAGTTACTGTTTTAATACAAATCTCTCAATTGAATCTCTTATTTATTGCAACTTGAGTTGCTGGAATAGTTTGGAATTCGTTCTCTAATTCCTTGTGGATCGACCTCGGTCTTACTAAGATTATTACTACATCGCAGCCTTGCACTTGAGGCGAGCGAACAACTTTTTGGCGCCGCTGCTGGAAAATTTAGATAACGGTTCTAAATTGTTTTAGTGGCTATAGAGTAGAAGTAGTTAGGATTTTTTGTTTTCTTGGGATTAGTTTTTCATGAATTCTAGAACTAACAAAGTTTGTTTTGTTTTGTAGGAAGTTCTTCTAACTCAAGCAAATCGGTACTATCCATCCAACTTGAACTCTTTTAGTTTTTGTTTTTTTTATTTTATTTTAGGATTTAGGATTAGTTTAGCTTTTGGATTTTGTGGTTTATGTCCCGTTGGGAACGAGACCACAACAATCGTCTCCAATCTGAAGGTGGTTTAGTTGGACCACTATCTGTTCATAGACGAATTCGAAAATCTGTAGAACATTGTGATAATTTGGGGAGTATGGATCAAACACCTTTAAGGAATCCTCCCCCCCCCCTACTCCAACTACAAACGCAAATCAAGAGGGAGTAGGAGAGAATGAGGTACACAACGTTCCTCCAATGAGATCATTACGAGACTACCTACAACCGGCACGTGCAACTACACCCTCTTGCGTGGTTTTACCACCAACTGAGGGAAACATTGATATTAAGCCGGGTGTAATTCAACTTATACCAAAGTTCCATGTGTTAGACTTTGACAGCCCATATTTGCACTTAAAGGAATCTGAAGAAGTGGTGGCTACCTTGCAATACACTAATGTTTCGGAAGATGCCAGTAAACTTAAACTCTTTCCCTTTTCATTGAAAGAAAGAGCCAAGACTTGGCTTCATTCTCTTAGACCACACTAGATAGGGTCATGGAACGAGATGACCCGGGAATTCTTGAAAAAGTTCTTCCCAGCTCATAAAACGAACACCCTTTGAAGAGCCATAATGAATTTTTCGGCTAAAGAGGGTGAATCTTTCTTCCAATGTAAGGAAAGGTTTAAGGACCTCCTACTTGCTTGCCCACGTCATGGCTACGAGATTTGGTGAATTATAAACTTCTTCAACGATGTATTAAGTTCCAACATGCGCCAATTTATAGAGATAATGTGCAACGGCGAGTTCATGAGTAAAATTCCAGATGAAGCTTAGAGTTATTTGGATATGTTGGCCGAGAATACCCAATCTTGGGATACCTCGGACAAATCCAATAACCCCAAGCCTACTCAAGAGAAAGAGAAAGGAGGGATCTATATCCTCAAGGACAAAGACGATGTGAATGCAAGGTTAGCCAACCTCACAAGGAAGATCGAGGCCATGGAACTTAGTAAGAGTGGAGTTCCAAAGTCCAATGAAGCTATTGAGACCATATGTGGGATTTGTTTCACCAACTTACACGCTACGCAAGATTGTCCTACAATTCCTGCATTTCAAGAGGTATTACATAAACATGCAAATGCCACATATGGTTATCAACGGCCTTTCAATGGACCAGTGGGTAATACGTACAATTCTACTTGGAAGAACGACTCAAATTTCAGTTGGAAGAATGCTCCCACGGGCAATCCTACCAACTCTCAAGGAGGGCCACCCATGCAAAATATGGCCCCACCTCAATTCTCAATGGAGAATACTTTAAAAGTGTTTATACAAGGGCAAACACAAATTAACCAAATGAATCAGCAAATGTTCCAAGAGCTTAAAGTCTTGGTTGATGAGATTAAGGGACGCTTGAATGCTAGGGAAGGGACCTTTCCAGCCCAACCTCGGCCCAATCCAAAGCAAGTATATGAAGTAAGCATTCCTGATCCTTTCAACCAACATATGTAGCAAGCCAAATCCGCCACCACTCTTAGAAGTGCTAAACAAATTGACAAATCTATTCCGGTGAAAGCCGAAAGCCTAATGATCCAGTAAATTCTGAGGATGAGAACGGATCCAACTTAGCCCCACAAGAAAAGGAACGCATTTATAAGCCCGTAGAACCATTCCCTTCGAGATTGGTTGCTCCAAAATCTTTTCCAAACTCTCATGATATTTAAGAGATTTTCAGACAAGTCAAGATAAACATTCCCTTTCTTAATGCCATCAAACAAATCCCCTCTTATGCTAAGTTTCTAAAGGATCTATGCACAACTAAACGCAAATATAATGTGCAATAAAAGGCCTTCTTAAATGAGCAAGTGAGTGTCATTCTCGCTCAAAAGACCCCCCCCCCCCCCCCTAAAAAAAAAAAATTCAAAGATCCTGGTAGTCCCACAATCTCATGTATCATTGGAGACTACCAGATTGAGCGTGCATTGCTAGATTTGGGGGCAAGCGTAAACTTGATCCCGTACTTGGTATATGAGCAATTGGGTCTTGGTGAATTAAAACCCACCAAAACCACATTGCAACTCGCTGATAGATCCATCCGTGTACCGAGGGGGATAGTTGAGGATGTTTTAGTCCAAGTTGACAAATTCTACTACCCGGTAGATTTTATCGTCTTGGACACACAACTGGTTCTAGATGCTAGCACTCAAATACTGGTGATTTTAGGCCGCCCGTTCCTTGCTACATCAAACGCAATCATCAATTGCCGGAATGGGGTGATGCAATTATCCTTTGGGACCATGACATTCGAAGTGAATGTGTTCCACTTGGGCAAAAGGCATAAGGATGTTGATGATGAGGAGCTCTTCGAGGTAAACATGCTCGAATCTTTTGAAGAAGAGGAGCTTCTCCAACTTAAACTACTAGAAAGCTTGGAGGCATGCTTAGCACATTTTGAGAATTCCAAAGACCCCATCATAAGTGAAATTGTGCAAACATTAAATATTGAGAGACCAGTAGTTGGTACTAGCCGGTGGAGGCCCCATTTTGAAAGATTGCCACCAACCACATCAAGGCCTCTACCGTCTAACATCAAACCACTGAAGCTTGACCTTAAACCATTGCCATCCGAGCTTAAATATGTATACTTGGGTCAAGAAGAAACATTCCCATTGTCATTGCCTCTCACCTAGGGAAAGACCAAGAGCTCAAGTTGATTGAGCTACTCAAAGAACATAGGGAAGCCATAGGTTGGACAATAGTGGATCTCAAAGGGATAGATTCTTCGGTTTGTACTCACCGTATACACCTCGAAGAAAATGCTAAAACGACTAGACAACCTTAAAGAAGGCTAAATCCAAACATGATGGAGGTTGTCAAAGCCGAGGTGTTAAAGCTACTAGATGTGGGTATCAACTACCCCATCTCGGATAGCCAATGGGTGAGTCCTACTCAAGTCGTCCCCAAGAAATCCGGTATTACCATCATAGAAAATGCCAACAACGAGCTTATACCGACTAGAGTAACCACTAGTTGGCGTATGTGCACTGATTATCGGAGCTCAACACGATCACTAGGAAGGACCACTTCCCTCTCCCATTCATGGATCAAATTTTGGAGAGGTTAGCGGGTCATTCCTATTATTACTTCCTAGATGGCTATTCTGGCTACAACCAAATTGAGATAGCCTAAGAAGACCAAGAGAAAACCGCATTTACATGCTCGTTTGGTACCTTCGCATACCGAAGAATGCCATTCGGGCTATGTAATGCACCCGCCACATTCCAACGATGCATGTTGAGTATTTTCTCGGACATGGTGGGTGAATTTCCTGAGGTGTTCATTGATGATTTTTCTATTTTTGGGTGTACTTTTGATGAGTGCCTTAATCACTTGAAGTTGGTCTTGATGAGGTGTGAGGAGAAGAACCTTGTTTTAAATTGGAAAAAGTGTCATTTCATAGTACAAAGAGGAATAGTCCTTGGACATATCATCTCATCAATGGAATAGAGGTAAACCGGGAAAAAATGACATAATTTCCAATCTACCACCACTTAAAAGCATACGCGATGTGCGGTCCTTCCTTGGACACGCTGGTTTTTATAGAAGGTTTATAAAAGACTTTAGTCATATCTCTAGGCCCTTATGTAACCTTCTCCAAAAGGAGAACCAATTTGAGTGGAGTGCTGAATGTCAATTAGCTTTTTCAAAACTAAAAGACATGTTGACAACCGCTCCTATCATGCAACCACCGGATTGGTCCATACCTTGTGAATTGATGTGTGACGCGAGCGATTATTGTTCGCTCGCCTCAAGTGTAAGGCTGCGATGTAGTAATAAATCTCGGTAAGACCGAGATCGATCCACAGGGAAAGAGGTAAACAATTCCAAGTACTTTAATAACTAGAATCTAAGAAGTTTGAGAAGATAGTTTTTCACATAAAATAGAAAAATATGAAATTAAGAAGAACTAGAGCATCATGGATCCACTTGTAGTAGTCCAATGCCAATCCATTCATCCAAGTACAACACAATTAGAATCAAAGTCCTATCTCTCATCTAATTGGAAGATATAACATTCAAGCACAAACAGTCCCACTTAAATTTGGAAATCAGATTTCTAGTTCTAATGAAGCACATAGAACTTGAACTTGTAGCCTTCGGAGTAACAGCCATGCCTATCGACTATGGCATGCTCAAGGGTTACTACAATTCGAATTCAAACAACCCAATCATGGTAATCTCAGAGAATTGCAAGGAACTCATGTCCGGAGCACACAAACTCTCACAAAACTTTAAAAAAACCAAACTTTATTCAAACTAGAACTTCAGAATCCAAAATTAAGAAAAGGGTACTTGAAATAAAAGAATTAAAGCATTGGAACCAACTACAAATTTCACCTCTAGCTCTAGCTAAGAGGTTAGCTAAGGAAAAGCATATTAAAACTAGAACTAGAACTAAGAAAAGGAAGAAAAACTACCTGTAGGAGGCTAGGTAGCCTCCTAGGACTTGAACTCCTTGCTTTCCACGTCCTTGCTTGATTTGGAATAGAAGAGAGCACCTCCTTTTATAGTGCAGCAATAGTACAGCAACATAGCAGAATTTGTTTCGCTTGGTACGGCTTAACCAATGGTCGGATTGCCTTCAAATTTGATTTGTAGCTTCCTTGTAATGTGATATTCCTCATAGATGATTTAGATTTCTAAGATTATCTTCTAAATGGGCCCACCAATCAGATCACCGACCGCCTCTCAAAATCGCGCACTTCGGGTACCTTCAGAACCGGTCATCTTGCTTTCAACGCTCCGGAGTGTACAGATGTCGGATTGATCCCAAATTTTGAACATTGGTAGAAATCTTCCTCCTCTACATGATAGATGGATTATATTTTCTCAAACAATCCCACAATGTGATCCGAAAATTAGAACACTTAAGGCTTTTATAAACTCTGCGCAGTTGGATCTTTCTGGATGGTCCATCTTTCTTCAACTAGTACGATCAAACCACACATCCTTTTCATCTGAAACCTTGTGGTTATTCATATATGGATGTGGTCTAGAAGATGGTCAAAGTAGATTCTTCATATCATCAATGATGGGTCACCTGGACCGGCCCAGAGTGGAACAGCGAAATCTGGAACTTTCTGGACAGTTCGTATTGTTTTGACCACCACGATCAATCTGTAGCTCCGATCGACACGAAACCACTTGGGTTAGTTCGGCGTCGAGCTCCTATTAGACATGGATGTGTTGGATTTCCAAATATCATAAAGATTGGCCTAGAAAACTGATCTAAAAAACCAGACACGGGAATAGCCTGCTGTTTGGAATCTGGAAGTGTGAACTTGCATGGCCGACCGGTCAAGACCGGTCTAGACCGGTCGGACAGGGCTGGCCGACCGGTCTTGACCGGTCTAGACCTGTCTGGCAGGTGTCCAGGGAGTGCAGCCGACTGGTCTTGACCGGTCAGGCCTTGTTGTTTTGACATTTTCTTTCTTTCTTTCTTCTTCCCTCTCCTCTCCTTGCTTTCTCATTTCTTTGATCCACCTTGGCCTTCATCTAAAGCTCCTAAATGTGCCTCTTTTGGTCTCCAATTGGGTGAAGTCACTCTCATTCCTACAATCACAAAACAAGCATTAGATGGGCTTTTTTACACATGAAAACCATGCATATAATGTGATGTAATGGGTCGACAAATGTGTAAATTGGAGGTTCAACAATTATGCTATTGGGGCTATGTTAGGCCGAAAGAAGGATAAGAAGCCCCATGTTATCTACTACGCAAGTTGGACCTTGAATCTCGCCCAAGCTAATTACTCGACTACGGAGAAAGGGCTCCTAGCCGTCATCTTTGCCTTGGACAAATTCAGGCCTTACTTAATAGGATCTAAGGTCATTGTTTACACAGATCATGCGGCGCTGAAACACCTTCTTTCTAAGAAGGATGCCAAGCCCCATTTGCTTAGATGGATCCTACTCCTTCAAGAATTCGATTTAGAGATCAAGAAGAAGAAGGGAGTAGAAAATGTGGTGGCTGATCATCTATCCCGCCTAATCCTACCTAATTCCATTGATGAGTCACCTATTGAGTACTCATTCCCCGATGAGCAACTATTTGTTTCTATGCATCCATCATGGTACGCTGACATAGCCAATTATCTTTCCACAGGTGCGATGCCGATTCATTGGACTGCGCAGTACAAACGTAAATTTCTAAGGGAAGTGCGCAGATTTTTCTGGGATAAACCTTTACTATTTAAATATTGCCCAACCAAATTATAAGGAGATGTGTCCCTGACGATGAACATAATTCTGTTATCTCCTTTTGCCATGATTAAGCATGTGGGGGTCATTTTTTCGCCAAGAAAACCACTGCAAAAATTATGCAGTGTTGTTTTTATTGGCCCACGCTATTTAAGGACACCCACGAGTTTTGTAAATCATGCGAGCGTTGCCAAAAGTTAGGAGGATTATCTCGTCAAAATATGATGCCTCTTACCCCAATTTAACATCTTGAAGTCTTTGACTGTTGGGGCATCGATTTCATGGGACCGTTCCCCTCATCTTTTGGACATGTCTATATATTGCTTGCCGTAGACAATGTGTCTAAATGGATAGAGGTTATTCCATGTAGAACCAACGATCATCGTACAGTTCTAAAGTTCCTCAAAGAAAACATACTTTTCAGATTTATAACGCCTCGAGCCATCATTAGTGATGGTGGTTCTCACTTTTACAATAGACCTTTTGAAGCCTTAATGAAGAAATATGGCATTAGGCATAAAGTGAGTACCCCATACCACCCACAGACAAGTGGGCAAGCTGAAATCTCCAATCGAGAAATCAAACAGATTCTGAAAAAGACGGTGAGGCCGGACCGCAAAGATTGGTCACTAAGATTAGATGATGCGCTTTGGGCTCATCGACCGCTTATAAGACATCCATTGGATTGTCCCCTTATAGACTTGTCTATAGGAAAGCTTGCCACTTGCCTGTGGAGATTGAACACAAAGCCTATTGGGCAATTCGGGCATTAAATTTTGACATTGATAAGGCTAGCTCACTTCGCAAACTCCAACTTAATGAGCTTGATGAGATCCGGAACGATGCGTATGAGAACTCGAGGATTCACAAGAGTAGCATGAAGGCCTTTCATGACAAACATATATTTAGGAAATCATTCTATGAGGGTCAGAAAGTACTCTTGTACAATTCCCGCCTTCATCCTTTTTCCAAAAAAATTAAGATCTTGATGGACCGGCCCATATATTGTTAAAGAAATTTTTCCTCATGGGGCTGTCTAGATTAAGAATGCAGCGAATGGTAACCGTTTTAAAGTTAATGGACAATGCCTTAAACCATTTGTTGAGAAATTTGATTCAGAGGACATGTCCATCACTCTGAATGATCCTGTGTATCAAGATGATTGACCTCCTAGTCTGACGGAGGTATAGCGTAGATAGGTTTAGTTATTTTTCTATTGTTAGTTTTTTGTGCTTAATAGATTTAGTTGTTGGAGTTGTAGACTTCCATGATCGACTCTCTCAGGTATTATTGTTCTCACTCTCTTATATTTCACCATTGCTCTCATGTTCATGCTCATTGCATATCTTTTTACATTGAGGACAATGCAAGATTTGGTTGGGGGGTGAGATGAGATTCGTCATCTAGCAGTTTGTAACATTTCGAGCGTTATATGTGCAAATTTTTTCGAATTTTCTAAAATTTCAAAACTCTTTTAGAAACCTTATTTCTATGCATTCGAGATGATATAAGTATAAGAAAAGGAGATGCGAAGTGAGTGATGTTACAAGTCTTGAATTTCTCTTGATATAATGGTTTTATATGTGAATTCTCCTATTTATGTGATTGATAGAAAATTTGAACACTCTTACACCTAGTTCACACTACACGATTTTCATGGGTTGAAAGGATTATGTGATTTGTGGATTAGCTAGACTTAGATTTGAGGTGTTGAGAAACCAAGCAGGGGTACTTTGTCCATCTTTGTCCCATGGGAAAATAACAAAAGATATGGATTTCTAAAAATCCTATCTAATTTAAAAGAAAAAAGAAAAGGAAGGATGAAATTGGGAATGATGGAAAAATGGTGAAAATTTTCGAAAAGGGCTACCTATTACCAACTGGGGGATGGTCTACTCGTAACCAAAGCCGAAAATGGGACGTAGTGTGAAAGCCGTCGGAAGGACGGTAAGGAAAATTCCTGTCATTGGCTTATTGTTGTTTTGTACACCTTGAGATCCATAGTTCAGTTGATCTATGAAAAAGATAATCCCAGAAACTCATGAGATGAACTTTCACTATGCACACTAGGTTGAATTTTGTTTGAGTTCTTCTATTCATCAATCAATCAGCGAAAATTTCATATAGACACTTATTATGTTTTGAGAGTTTGAGATTTTAACTTCTATCACCTAATTTTTCCAAATTTTGTACTTGTATGTCTTGGAATGTATAGAAACATAGTTTATGAAGGAGAGTTGGGTTTTGGAGGTTTGAACTTGTTTCACGCATGTTTTGCTCGGGACTAGCAAAAAGCTGGTTGGGGGGTGTGTTGGGCCTCCAATTTATACATGATATAGCCCATTACATCACATTATATGCATGATTTGCACTTCTAAAAGGCCCATCTAATGCATGTTTAGTGATCGTAGGAGTGAGAGCGAACTTCACCCAATTGGAGACCAAAAGAACGTATTTAGATGCATTGGATGAAGATTGAAGGAGGACCAAAGAAAGAAGGAATTGAACAAAAGAGAGAGAAGAAGAAAGAAAAGAAGAAAAAGAAGGAAACAGGAGGTCCGACCGGTCCTGACCGGTCGGCCGACCTGCCAACCACTCTGGAAGCCTACTGGACAAAGGACCAGTTGGTCTGACCGGTCCTGACTGGTCGGCCAACAAGTCGGGCCACACGATTTCACTCGCTGGATGTTTAAGCTACGCAGTCCGACCGGTCAAGACCGATCGGTCACGCTGCTGACCACCCCCTGTGCACACTGGACCTTTAACATATGCAGTTTGACCGGTTAAGATCGGTCAGCCAACCCAGTCCGACCGACCGTGACCGGTCGACCATGTGTAAAAATGGCAATTTCTAAACTCGGGCTTCGATTTTCTCTGCACATTGCGTATCCTTACGTAAATTCTAGATGTTTTCGACACAAGAGAGCTTCCTCACTATAAAAGGACACCTAGGGTCTCTTCCTAGGGCATCATAGAAGCTAAGGAACTTCATGGGAGAGGAAGGAAGTCGTCGTGGAGCGTTTACAACCCTCCAAACTCTGAATTTTTATGTTTTCTAGTTTTCTTTTTTGAGTTCTAGTTGTAGTATGACAATGCTCGGCTAGAACCTCTTAGCTAAGGCTGAGAGGTGAAGCTTTAGCCAATTTCATGTTTGATTCAGTTTAATTCAAGCAGTCTTACTTCTAGTTCGAATTTTAAATATTCTAGTTCTTAAAAATTGATATTTTTAGAAGTTTTATGAGAGTTCATGTGCTCCGGACATGGATTCCTTGCAATTCTCTAAGATTATCATGTTTTGCTTGTTTAGATTCGAATTATAGTAATCCTTGAGTAGGACATAATCCATAGGCATGGCTGTTACTCTGAAGGCTATGATTTCAAATTCTATGTGGTTGAATGGGACTAGAACTTGGAAGTTCATCTTAAGTGAGATTGAATGTGCGTTCATGCTTTGTTTTCCAACTAGATGAGAGATAGGACTTCAATTCTAGTTGTTTTCTATACTTGGATTGATTGGATTGACATGGGGTTACTACAAGTGGATCCTTGAAAGCCTTAGTACCTTAAATTACTGTTTCTCATTAAGTTACTGTTTTAATACAAATCTCTCAATTGAATCTCTTATCTATTGCAACTTGAGTTGCTGAATAGTTTGGAATTCGTTCTCTAATTCCCTGTGGATCGACCTCGGTCTTACTGAGATTATTACTACATCGCAGCCTTGCACTTGAGGCAAGCGAACAAGTTTTTGTGTAGCGGGAGTAATCATCAACAATAACAAATAAATATCTTTTACCACCTTGACTCAAGACTCTAGTGGAACCTACAAGGTCCATGTGAAGTAGGTCAAGGGGTTTTGATGTGGCAATGGTGGATGTCTTCTTTTGTGCAACTTTAATTTGTTTACCTTTCAGGCACTCTGCACATATTTCTTTTGGTTTCTTTCTTATTTTAGACAGCCCTTGTTCACTCCCCAAGTGTAGGGTTGTGAAGTAGTAATAATTCGGAAAGACTGAGTATCGTTCCCACAGAGATTTATGTATGGGTATCTTCAGAATTTAACTAAAACAACTAGTAATTAAGATCCTATTAAGAACTAAAGCTGGAAAATAGCAATTTGGGTTCAAACAGTGAATAGTTAAGGTAATTTCAATCTAAAAAGGCACTAGAGCTCCAAGGATCCACTTTTGATAAGTTTCAATGCATCAACACAACTAGGTCTCTCATAACTCAATCGGAATCGAATTCATATCTCTATCCGATCGGAATATAGAGCGGTTCAATCACAATTATCCAAAACAAGTGCTTATTCATTGATTTGATTCCCACAACTATGCTCAAGCCTTGGGCACACTCAATTGTATAGGCCAAGCCTTTTTCCAATCTAGTTGAGATTCATAATCATAGCTTTCACCAAATCCTGTCACTAGACCTGATTACAACTCATGATTAGAACTCTAATTAAATCAAAATCAATCAATAAACAAGTATTCCAGATTATACAACAAAAGATAAGAACTTTAGTTGAATGAGTTCCCACATGAAAATCAGGCCATTGCATACAAGGCAATCAAAGCATCTACCATGCCCGGAGTTGATGGTAGATCAATGAACTACACAAGTATAAACAATGCTCAAAAGCTAAGATACTAAGTTAGGATCACTAAGAATCACATGAGCCCGGAGTCATCAAGAGATCAAAGTAGAAACCAAAATAGTACTTGATTCAAACTCACATTAACTAAAATTCATCAATTAAATCATGAAAAGGAAACCTAGGTTGCATCAATCCATAAAAAAAGAATCAAAAGCTTCACCTCTTAGCCCTAGCTAAGAGGTTTTAGTTCATCTCTAACATCCTTGAACTAGAAGCCTCTAAAAACATAAAAAATAACTAAAACAGGAAGAAAACTAGAAATCCGAAGTAGAATCTTTCTCCTAAGCAATCCCCACGTCCTAGCATACTTTGGTATGAAGGGAAGATGTCCTTTTATAGCTTGGAGGTGTCCTTTACGCAAGAAAGTTCTAGATCTCGCGTAAACTTACACACTTGCGCCGAGAAATCCGGAGCCCCAAAATAGAAACATTGCTGTTTGCATGGCCGACCGGTCTTGACCGGTCGGACCTCATTCCTGCTTAGTCCAGCAACTAAGGCCGGCCGGTCTTGACCGGTCGGGCTGGCAATCCATCTATCCAGTGAGTCCAATGTTGTGGCCGACCGGTCTTGACCGGTCGGGCTTCTTTGGCCGACCGGTCAGCCGACCGGTCTAGCCTCTTTTCTTCTTTATTTCTTTCTTTCTTTCTTCTTTTCTCTTCTCTCCTTACTTTGTCTTTCTTTGGTCCTTCCTATGGTCTTCAATGCTCTTAAAGAGCTCCATTTAGCTTTCAAATGGTGAAATCTCCATCTTGTTCCTACAATCACCAATCATGCATTAGAATATGCCTTTAAACATGTATATCATGCATAATGAGTGATGAATTGGGGTTAGAATATGCACAATTATGAGGTCAACACACCCCCCAACCAGCCTTTTGCTAGTCCCGAGCAAAACATGCATGAAACAAGTCTCATTCTTCAAAACCCAGCTTTCTTTCAGAAGCTATTCTTCTATACATTCTAAGACACACAAACTTAAAAATCAGAGAAATTAGGTGATAGAGGTTGAAACCTTAAACTCTCAGAACGTAATAAGTGTTTATATGAAATTCCTGCTGATTGTTTGATAAATAGAGGAACTTGAACAAATTCAACCTAGTGTGCATAGTGAAGGTTTATCTCATGAGTTTCCGGGATTATCTTCTTCATAAATCAACTAAACTACCGATCTCAAGGTGTATAGAGTAACAACAAGCCTATGATAGGAATTTGCCTTACCGTCCTTCCACGACTTTCACACTACATCCCATTTCCGGCTGTTGGGGCTCAAATTCGCACCCATTATAAAACAGTATTCGGCAATCCACCTACGACAAATTGGAATGATTTTGAGATCCGAAATACTCGAAAAACGCCAGTGCAGCCCTAACATGCGTGATCGTGACTGAAACATACGAATGCTATTTCGGGGTGGAATCGGACATGTGAATTACCGCCAAATGATATGGAACGTCCTAAAACCCTTAACCTGCAAGTTTCGAGGTCGCACGATGCATATCTTTACCTGCACGCTTCCAAATGCATTTTTGCCCTGACTGTATTCGACTATAAGGGCCCAAAAGCCTACAGGTACCATTTCGGGTTGGAATCAGACATGCGGATTACCGCCAAATGATCCGGAATGCACGAAAAACCTTAAGTACCAAGTTTGAAGTCATTGCGGTGCATATTTCAACATGCATTCGTTCACTCTCTCTCCACATGCATTCATTCACTCTCTCTCCACATGCGGATGTCATAAGGAAACATGCATCGGCTCTCTCACCACATACGCATGAGAGCTCTCTCTCTCCCTTTTCAATATTCTAAAAATATAAAAATCATGAAAATATGCTAAGTGGGGCCACATGCGGCCAAAACAGAGGCCACATGCGCCCATACCAGTGGCCCATGCGCCCATGCTATGCCACATGCGCCTGGTGCATGGGGACATGCGCATGATCCCATCACATGCGCATGACTCGTCTCTCCAAATATTTCCATGCGCATGATCCCCACAACATGCGCATGACTCGTCTCTCCAAATATTTCCATGCGCATGATCCCCACAACATGCGCATGACTCGTCTCTCCAAATATTTCCATGCGCATGCCCTCCCTTTTGCAAACAACATGCGCCCGGTACCCGATACCCGATTAACACGCTATAAATACCCCTCCAGTGATAAGACAGGGACGACGAGATCATCACTCCTAGAGCACTTCTTGCAGAGGTAAAAATTCCTCACCGGAATCCTCACCGGGATAGGGACATGTGCCCATCCCTTCGCCGGATGCCCTCACCGGAAAGGGATTTCCCCCACCGGAGCAAAATCCTCCAAGTCACATAATGACATGCGCTCACCCATTAGAGTTTTGGGAGGAAAAATGCAAAAATCCCTAAGTCCCATGGGGACATGCGCCCATGGCTGGGATGTTGGGCGCATGTGCATGTCACATGCGCTTGATAACCTCTCTCTCCTCACATGCATTTGTGGCAGGACATGTGCCTGGGGCAGATAACATGCATCCACCTAGGACATGCGCCCATGTCTAATGCAACATGCGCCTAATCCAATCTCCCATGTGCCTGGACGCTGATGGGGAGGTGGGGACTTCTGTGATGTGGCCCGCCTTCGATGTGGCCCACCTTCTGATCGTGTCAGCGCTCCTAGACACACATCAATGCCCTCTATCCATCCCCCGGACCGGATACGCCAACAGTCAATGTTAAGTGGGCCAAATAAGCAATTTGATCAAAAGGGCCAACACTTAGCCAATATTGCAAACCTCGGAAACCCTTCTGAAAGAGCCAGAAACGGTCGAAATCGAGAGGAATCGAGCGGAATTTGACCGAACCCGAGAGGGAGACTTCTCTCCGCCATAACATGATATATCATAATCATGCACGACAACGAGGTTATCGAAACTCAGGAGCCTCGAATACCCTAATTAAGTGGCCAGCAGGCCGACTACTTAGTCATTTTCGGCCCTGGGAAGTGCCCAGTCGCCTCGGAAATAGACCCATGCTAAACAAATCGAAATGCAATCGCACTGCGACCCTCGTGGATATAATCCACCCCTATCCAAAGATGATTGTGACAAGTATTCACCAAATCCTCCGATCAGATCGTAAACAGGCCCTGAGAAGTGCCCTGATGGCACAAATACCTACAAATGCCAAGTGAAATCAATCACGATCACAAAGACGCGAGGGCAAAATATCGACGACATAAAGATATATACGAAGCGGGTTGATCAAAGAAATGCATAATTTGTCTGATACACTTAACATCTAGCATAAATGCGATCTTCTCTTGAGCATGCATAAAGCATAGTTACTTTGTACTGTACTCATTTGCATCCATTGCATGAATTTATTTTATCTCGAATCGAGTTACGAAACTAAATCAAAGGGGACTATGGTTATCATCGAAAATCGTAACCAAAGAGTTCTAAATGTCTGAAATACTTCATTGTTAAGACTAGTTGATGTGAGTCCTGTCCAAGGCGGGATCCGTCAGTTGAGTGGCTAAGGTAATGAGTGCCTTCTAGCAAGTCACCCGTCCCATCGGAGACGGTCACTGGCCCTGGTTGCAGTAAGTGGACGCCCTGGGGTGTATCTTTGAAAGTCATATCGTCCACAGAGATGCGTCATGACACTGAGATATACGACTCGGTTGAAACCTTGTTTGCACAAAGACCCCATGGAGTGCCTTCCAACAAGTCACCCGTCCCATCGGAGACGGTCACTGGCCCTGGTTCCAGTAAGTGGACGCCCTGGAGTGTATCTTCGAAAGTCATATCGTCCATAGAGACGCGTCATGACACTGAGATATACGACTCGGTCGAAACCTTGTTAGCACAAAGACCCCATGGAGTGCTTTCCAGCAAGTCACCCGTCCCATCGGAGACGGTCACTGGCCCTGGTTGCAGTAAGTGGACGCCCTGGAGTGTATCTTCGAAAGTCATATCGTCCATAGAGACGCGTCATGACACTGAGATATACGACTTGGTCGAAACCCTGGTCGCACAAAGATCCCATGGAGTGCCTTCCAGCAAGTCACCCGTCCCATCGGAGACGGTCACTGGCCCTGGTTGCAGTAAGTGGACGCCCTGGGGTGTATCTTTGAAAGTCATATCGTCCACAGAGACGCGTCATGACACTGAGATATACGACTCGGTCGAAACCCTGTTTGCACAAAGACCCCATGGAGTGCCTCCCAGTAAGTCACCCGTCCTAGCAGAGACGGTCACTGGCCCTGGTTGCACTAAACGGAAACCGTAAAGTGTATCCCTGAAAGTCATATCGTCCAGAGAGACGCGTCATGACACTGAGATATACGATTCGGTTAAAATCCTGGTTGCTACTCAACTAGGAACGCCCGAGGAGTATGGGACCAACATCTAACTGGTCTTAACGATGGCTTAGTCTATAATAAATCCTAGACTTGGTCTCGGCGACCATGAACTCGAGACTATAATCCCTGACGATTTAAACTACTTGCTCGATCTATCCGTGCTTTATCCCTTTGATATTCCATCTATTGTATAACTGAAATTCATAGTGGAATCTTGTCGCTTTGTGCCATGGTTTTCTCCCGTAAGGGTTTCCACGTAAAAATCTCTGTGTTGTCTATGCTGTGCTTTATTTATATTTATGCTCCTTTAATGCTTTATTTAACTCATTTATGATACATGCATGCATTTACTTTTGCCTTCTAATCAAGGGTGATCATCCGTTGATGTAATTAAGGGTTCGTGACCAATTCACAGCCCGGAATGTAAAAGATCTCGGAATCTCTGGAATAAAATTCACCTTGCGATATATCTCTCTTGTGTACACTTTGTGATTGCGTATGATTATCTATGAATGTCTCTATACTCAGAATTCCCCCAGAATAAAAGAAACATGAAAAAAAGGAAGAATGACTGCTGACAGTAGATCTTTATCTTCCCTCTTTTCTAAGCTCTAACAAACTGGCGACTCTGCTGGGGAATCGAATAATACCAGAATCTCTGGTTATCTCTGAGTAAAGAAACATCCTAAGATAAATCATTCACAAACACAGATGTATACGTAAGATAGTTCCGCTAGGAGAAATGTTCGGCGCCTTTACGGGCGCCAAACTGGCGACTCTCAACGGGAACGTTCTTCCCTTCATCTTTAAAGCAAAAGTTTTCTAAAAGAAATTCAAAATCTCGCATGGCATGCATATGATTTGTACTCATATACTTCTGTTGACCATTGAGCCATATCGTGACTGGTAAGGACGCGTCTTCTCTCCGTTGAGAGGTGTAGGGTGTTCTAATGTGCGTATGACTGTGCAGAGAGAGAAAGAGAGAAAGACAGAAAGACAGAAAAGAATCAAACATCAAAACTATACAAATGGCAGCCACTATGGTCTTCCTAGCTTCTGGGGGATTTTATTTCCCTCACCTCGCGATAGCAGAAATAGCAATTGCCGAAGCCGGATGGCAAGTTGTGCAGAAACGCCGATCACTAAAGGGGGCTGAAAATAAACAATTAACTTCAGTCAGAGTAGAAACAGTGAAGACACAGAGCAGTGTGAGAAGACAGTGGAAGCCGGTTCACAGGAATGAAACTCGCAATGTTATCAGAGCTACTGTGTCACCCAGGCCAGAATTCTCCTTCGCCGCTGCTGATTTCCCAGTAATGACAGGAACAACATTACCAGTCAAGACACCGAATCAGTTCACTATCCGGGAATTGACCAAGACTACAATGAAGGCATACTCTGCTAAAACTACCATGACCAGGGCAAGGCCACAGCGAGTGCAGGTCGCAGTGGTGCAAGTCATAGAGAGGGAGGCGAGTGAGCAAGACGCAGAGCTGCCTCAAATCCAAGAGCAAATAGATGAAATCATTCAGGTCCAAAAAGACACAGCCAGAGAGATCAGAGAAATAAAAGAAGCATTAGTGGCTCTAGTCGCCCAGGGGGCAGTCAGAAGCCCAACCGTTCCCTTCGGACAACCACTGGGAGAGTCGCAGGATACGACAGGAGAACCAGTAGCCGTAGAACCACAAATTCACCCAAGGAATGTTGCATTCGAGCGTGCACTGCCGCAATAATCTCATGCCACGAAAGAAGAATTGTCCCAGACAGTCGCGAACCTGATGAGTCAGGAAAGAGAAAAGGAGAAGAGAGGAAAATATGTGTATCGGATACCGTATCCATCCGAAGTTAATGAAATCCCGTTCCCTGATGACTTTAGTCATCCCGACTTCCCACACTTCGACGGTAAAGGGTCACCAGAGGAACATATGACCCAATTCATGACGGTGCTAGGGAATTTGTCCGTAATACCTCAATATTGCTTCCGATTGTTTGGGTCGACGCTGACTGGAAAGGCATTTCAATGGTATATGTCATTGCCCGCAGGGTCTATCAAGACCTGGGATCAGATGCAAGATTTGTTCATTTCCAAATTTTTCTCCACTGAGCGAGAAGTCTCGCTGACGGATCTAGCCTTAGTCCATCAGAGGCAAGGAGAGTCAATCGAGGCGTTTATTGATAGATGGGGAGCCATAGCAGCGCGATGCCGAGAGTTGCCTAGCGAGCCTGAGCAAGTCAAGATGTGTACGCAAGCCATGGACCCAATAATCTCATTCGGTTTATCCGAACACAATTTTTCAACGTTTAGGGACCTAGCAACAAAGGCCCATATGGTAGAGGAAGCCACGCTGAGAACGCAGTTCAAAGCAGAAAGACCGAAGCGTGAGGTCTGGAAGATGGTCACATCAAGTTACGTCGATAAAAGCAAAGCCTCGAAAGATCGAAAACGGCTACATCTAGAACACAAGATTAAAGGTAAGCCAGCAGAAATTCAGTTCAGAGCCAAAGGGCCAGGAAAATTGAAAAAGATAATGATCGTCGGACGGGGCAGGGTAGAAGGACGTTACTTGTTTGACCCGGAAGACCTTTTTCCAATAATGGAACACCTAGTTGAAGAAGGGGAACTACAATTGCCAGAACTGATCCGACCAGAGGAAGCAGGACAAACGGATGCCCCCAATTATTGTAAGTACCATCGAATCCTAGGACATGAGACGGGGGAATGCCTCATCTTGAAAGGGAAAGTGCAGAGATTGATCGACCAGGGTACCATTAGGCTAATGACAGAAGAAATCAGTCAGGCAACGTCAGCCGTAGTGACAATAGCACTTATGATACCACCAGTTCATGATGAAAGACTGGTACAAACAACAATGGTATAGGCTGTCGAAGAAAGGGAATCGGCAGGACACGATGTCGAATTGTCGGCAATTCAAGAGAAAGTCAGCGAATTGGCCCAAGCCCATATAGAGCTATCCGAACAGATGGGAGAAGTTCGGGAGGCTTTAGCCATCTTGATCTCACAGAAAGCGACCCCTAGTACCGCTATGCCTGTCCAACAGTTGGAAGAAGTTGGGGGCAGCCCGTAATGTTGTTGAAGTAAGACAACAGAACCACACTGAAAAAATAAATGCGCGTATGTTGGGTTTAGACTCCATGATCCCATACGAACTGCTAGGCAATATCTCTTTCACCCTTCGTAACCTGGCTGCAGAGGTTCGCATGATAGAACAATCCGTTTCGGAAACACGATCTCAAGCAGAAAAGTCAAGACGTAAAATGAGAAAGAGGACACAGGTAGACGTAAGAAAGAACCCTAGAA
This sequence comes from Liriodendron chinense, assembly GCA_003013855.2. Taxonomy (NCBI): domain Eukaryota; kingdom Viridiplantae; phylum Streptophyta; class Magnoliopsida; order Magnoliales; family Magnoliaceae; genus Liriodendron; species Liriodendron chinense. The sequence continues at coordinate 1,604,050 of PVNU02001406.1, forward strand.
ACCGAAAACGACCAAATCCAAGACATGAGGCAGAGACCAGTGTAATGAGGACACAAGACAAGGGCAAAGAACTTCAGAAGTCGAGGCACATGACAATCAGTGAGCGAGATGAAAAGAACGGACCATACACATTTGACATCAAAGACCTTGTCCCAATTATGGAGCAGCTAATCGAAGAAAGAAAATTGCGACTCCCAAAGTCTATTCGACCAGCAGAAGCAGGACGCGTGGATGATCCCAACTATTGCAAATATCACAGATGCATAGGCCATAAAACTGAGCAATGCTTCGTTCTGAAAGGAAAGATACAAAAGATGATAAACCAAGGCGTCGTCACTTTGAAAATGGGAGAGTCTGATAAAACCCCGGCCAGTACGGTTCCAGTAGATATCGCTTAGGAAGAACTTCGCTCGAAGAACTCCATTTCCTAAACTTCAATAATCGTGTACGTTTACAAATAGTCCTGGCGCTTTATAAAGTAGATAGGAATATACTTATGTTCACTCATGCATCAACTTCATCTGTATACTGTGCTTCATACTTGTTTACATGTTCACTCACATCATACTGTTGTGCATATGAATATAAAATGTTCATAGAGCTCTTCTTAATGACAGGTACCATAGTCGGAGAATATTAAAGAATTGACTCCACGAATTATCAACCGACTTATTATATCCTCATCAGATAGGTCGAATAAGGAGAGAATATCTTATAGAAAGTCTACGCGAATCACAACATCCCCATATTATGGTATCTTCGTCACAAGTTCTCATATTAAGTATCTTGGTATTCCGGCATTCCTCTGCTTAATAGGAGAATACTTCAGAATTGATGGATTCTTATATATATATGTATATGTGGTTCTCTACATGAAGACGGCCGAGATACTCTATTATTATCGATCTCTTATACTTATGCACAATGTTTTATATGAAGATAATCGGAACATCGCTATCTATATCCAGCTTTCGTATTATGTCATGGATCTCCCATCATTATCGCATTATTCTTCTACTGAATATGAAGATAAGTCATGACTGGGAATCTCCTGTATACATATTTATATATACGGCCTTATATGAAGACGATTAGGGCATTCTATTATGTATCACTTTACCTTGAAAATATTGACAACTTTCTCTTATGAAGAATTCTACGACAAGAATATGCAATTAAAGATTATGATCGGACGGGTATTCGGCACGGATTCCTAAAGCACAAGATCTGTCTCATTAGAATGAAGTGGTCTTACAGAGTGACGAGCCAGAAGCACCGGGGGCAAGCCCCAATATATTATGAGAAACTCGAGTTTATAAGAAGAAGACGACTGGGGGCAAGCCCTAATATATTATCAAAATATCAAGTCTGCAGAAAGAAATGACTGGGGGCAGGCCATGAAGGATGACATATAAACCTGAAAACATGGAGCTAAAAGAAAGTTTCGGACTTATGACACAAATGTCTCTCGAAAGTGATGACCCAAGGATACACAGGTTGAGTAAAAAGGGAAGTATTATTCTTATGGGTTCTTCCATTTTTATGCTTTGGTATATTCAGCTTACATTAAATTCATACATAATACATCATTTCATGTATACTAGTCTTAAACACATAACACCAAGTAGTGGTTTAGCAAAAGAATCATTGTCATTATTTTAGATCATGAAGCATGCAGCTAACAAGTTCTGATGTCAATTACGTCGGATACAAGTGACAGTTGGGTATTCAGGACAGCTGTCTAATACTATTTTTGTCTAACAATGACCGTAAAAGAAAGCAAAAGAACAGAATTACAGCTTCTCCAGGCATCCTGTTATGAACTTCATCGCAGTGGCCTTTGCCTCCGTTAGCGTCAGCGCAGGATTCGGAATATCATGAAGTTCGATTTCTAAACCTTCCACTTGCTTGCGTGCCGCCTCTCCTTCACTCTCGAGTTGTGCGACCTTGGCACGGTGTTGATTGACGACAAGATCAAGGCGAGCAACCTCAAGATTTATGGCCGTTTCTTCCGCTTGTAGCCGCGCGATCTCAGATTTAACGTCAGCAAGATGATTAATACACCCGCGACGTTGAGTCTCGCTATCTTTTAAGGTTGTTCTAGCATTAACCGCCGAATGTTCTTGCTACTCTATGACAGGCCGCAAAGAAGATAGCACTCACCGTTTCTCTTCAGCCGTAGGGTCAGGTTCAATCCGTTCAGTCATAATAACCTGCGTAACAGAATCCTCGAAAGAAGAAATACGACAGACTATTTCGGATACATCAGGCCCGATTACTCCTGCACAAGCTTCCAATGCCTTCACCCCTGCTCCTAGTGTATGCCACTCGCTTGGTTCAGCCAACGCCCTTGAAATATTGGATAGTAAACCCCTCAATACGCTCTGCCCGAAACAGTCTAAATGATCGAAACAGGGAACATCGAATGCTTCGTGGGCACCCGCCTCAAAATTGACAGTATCTGCAACAAGAGGAATAGAGCGAGTATGCAATGAAATGACAAGTATAGAAAAAGAATACACCAAGGAACTATGAAAGAACTATACCAAAAGATGGGTTGAATACAGGTTCTGAGGAATTTGCAGTATGTATCGTCGCATCAGGGAACGGCTTAATAGTCTCGGTCAGTGGTGTCGAGGTCACATCCAGAAGTTCAGTAGTGTCGCTATCAGTATCGATCATTTCAGTTACCGCTAGCGACTCCACCATACCCTCAACACTGGAAGCACCAGGGGCCATAGACACAATCGTGTCATTACCTGGCATAGTGGACCCTTGCAGATTATTCTCTCCAATCGGCTCAGCCTGCTCTCTCACGCCGGCATGGCCCGATATTTCATTCGCCGGCCCAGTCATCGTTGGGTCATCTTCATTAATTAATCGACTGGCACCCTCATCACCTTCAACCACCAGAAGACGTGTGAACCCGGCTTCTTGAGACCATTTTACTAAAGGTATTCCGAAAATATGCCAGCCATCCAACGCGGTATCCTCCTTACGATGGTCAATTGACACACTCAGGGAGATCTTATGCTCAATGCTCGACGATAAATACACTTTAGCCTGCTCTCTATAATAACCCAATCCGTCAGCGAGGACCTCTGTCAACCCTGGAGGAGGAATGTAGAGTGGATCATCAACAGAGCTGTTGTTCCGGACCGGATCATACTGATGCACCCACCATCTCAGCCAACTATAAGGACCGCTAGTCTTCCGATAGAGGCCGGGAAGCATGAATCTCGCGCCTGTTCGCGTCATCAAAAGTTGATGCCATATCCACTCCCAGTGAGCAGGACCTTTACCATACGCCTGCTCTACTTTAGTTACATCTGGTAACGTCATCGGAACACCCTGATCGTACCCAAATTGCCTGGCAAACCGACTAGGGTAATAAGGTTCTCGCCAGAACTCTATTCCTTCGCGCAGTGGAAGTGAGGCAGTACGAATAGACACCAGAAATTCCCTGTCAGTGGCATCCACAGTATGTTCATCATCAACGACTTCTCGATCTTCCCCGGCATCAGAAACAGGAAAGTGGTAGAAGCAAATCTCCGCCCAACTGCCAATTTTGGAAGCTATCCAATCAGACGACTGCGTTATCATGTTAAGTTTTCTATAGCGATAAAGAGGTGCGTGATCAGCATGGAGATACTGGAAGAGATCCACTCCGTATGTCCACGGGAAATATATGCCCAACCATCCGCAGAAGAAATGCCATGGGCAATAAGCTGTGTTCATCCCTCGCCAGGGTTGGTCTTTGTTACTCGCAATATTGCCAAAAGCCCTATATAAACTGCATAACACGGGGGGTGCTAGAGAAAATTGATGACCATTTGCAAGAGCTCCCGCCACGACGAAGCAAGAAACCCTGACACCATCAGCACTCTTGGAGCTAGGCAACATAACTGTCGACAACCAGTATGCTAAGAATCCTGCCAGTTCACAAGACGGTGTAAGCTCATTCGGATTGCGAAACTTTTGTTCAAACGTTCCTTCATTAAAGCCTGGTCTTCGGGTAAGATCTCATACTCTTCGTAATTAATGCTGTGAGGAGAAAGAAGTGCCCCTGTCAGAAACTAAGAAATTAAAGTATGCAGAGCATAAAGTACAAAAGAAGGCATCGAAAGAAGTATTACTTCATCCTCTGGCTGAAGCAGATCAACTAGTCATCATAGTGAATTTTTGTAATATTGTCGAACTGCGACAACTCAGCAAACAACTCTAGACAAGTCTTTGAATGATACGCATCTCGAGGAATTTTGAGCCGAAACGAAGACAGCTCTTCATCAGTTGGGACGTATTCCTGGTAATATTCTCCTATCACAGACAACCCAGCCATCATCCGGAGATCCCATAAAGTTATGCTCATCTCTCCATATAGAAAGTGGAACGAATTGGTAACGGAAGACCAGTAGTTCAAGAAGCTTCGAAGTATTGTTGGATCTCGGGAGAAATGTTCAGAAGTCGCATCGATAGCCTGATACAGGCCGACTTGTTTTAAAATCCTCTCATGTCGGATCAAAATCTCTTTTGCCCATGGCTCATAACCAACTCGCTCATTCAAATGACCCCGCGTACAAAAGCTCTTCGTCGCCCACATTGTCGCCTTGTCCAGGTGTCGAAACCTTTGCTGCACTGTCTCAAAATAATGGACTGGAGAAGGAGTGTGAGGATCACATGTAGGCGCAAGGAAAACCATTTCTCTTGAGGAACCTACCCGCTGTTCTCTCCCATCGTCGACCAGTATGGTAGTGAACAACTGCTCGGGGGCAGATGTCCACCTTTCGACTCCATAGAACTGAAAAGGGCCTTGAACGTTGGATGGTTCGATGCTCGGGAAGGGCTTGTGCTTCGTAAGAGATTTTTCATGCAAGATGACTCGGTCAGTATAAGGGTTGACGATGGAGAAACCGCACGTCGTAATGATCTTGTTTCTATTCCAGCCGATCTTCATCCGCTCATTCTTCGGATCAACTAGCTGCGGCGATTGCTCCGCCTTGTCAACTTCCTCAGCCGGCTTCTTACCTCGATTTCGTCTCTTTTTCTTCTGACATTCCTGATCATCCTTGGAATGTCGTCCGCGCACGCTAGAAGGACCTGCCTCAATGACATTGGTAGCATCAGTGAACTACAATACTAGGCAGACCATTCCTCTTCAGTCCCTTGCGTCGGAGGCTCAGATGTGGTTTTATCCACATAGATACGTAGTAATAATTTATGGGAGACCTGCTTAATTCGATCAGAGAAATCCTTCACTTCGGAGTCGATTGTCTCAAAGGATTGCGAATGACACTCTACCGAAGACGGGTTAGCAGTATCTCCAGTTACCCTCTTCTTCCTGCTTCGTACAGACGAAGAGCCGGAAACTTGCGATTTGGAAGCTTCGCCAGAAGATCCTGCTACTGTCGCCATGATTCACTGCAACACGCAAACAAAAGTGCATCAAACAGAAGACCAGCGCATGCAACAGGCAACGCAATAAGGTAAGCACCGCATCATTCAAGCACGGATTTCACACACAAAATACGTCAGTAAATACATGCATAAAGTCATGACCCACAACAATATGAAAATAGTGGAATTCGAGCGCACATCCGACAAGCAAGCGCGCACATATCATAGCGCAGCAAATACAGTAGCAGCCCTACATGTACACTTGGAGTGCGTACAAATTCGCACTAACCCCAAATGATGCATAAGCACCCGTTTGGAAGTGCACATCGTAGAACCGCTTAAGAGAGCAGTTGCAAGCCATCGAAGACCAGCATAAGCAACATATTATGGGCCTTGAGCACCAAGTCCCAATCATATTCGAGCATTGAACGAGACAGTCGCAAACGGCATCGAATTTGGCTGAGAATCGAGCCAAATATGCCACTTTTTCACCGAAGGTAAGTGCTGGGGCCAAAATTCCATTATTTCACTCAATAGTGGAACCACATGCGCCCAAGGAGATGCCCCAAGCGCATGTGGCCTCTCACATGCACCTAATGCATCTGCAACATGCGCCTGAGCATGAGAACATGCGCCCACTCTATAGAAATCACTACACATGCGCCTGGAACTAATGGCATGCGCCAGGAGCAAGATGCAATATGCCCATTATCAGTTGGAAGGGCACATGCGCCCATGGGAAGGACACATACGCCTACTCCCTCATGAGGAGCTCTCTCACCTTGGAAATTTTACTTTTTCTTGATTCGAAAATGTACAAATGACTCAGTGAGTTCACTATTTATACTTGAGCCTAGGGACCGGTGCACCGCACTGGCCTGACATAAGCATCCATCGCAGCGCACTGGGGGGGCACTTGTTGGGGCTAAAATTCACACCCATTATAAAATAGTATTCGGCGATCCACCTACGACAAATTGGACTGATTTCGAGATCCGAAATACTCGAAAAACGCCAGTGCAGCCCTAACATGCGCTATCGTGACAGAAACCTACGAATGCTATTTCGAGGTGGAATCGGACATGCGAATTACCGTCAAATGATCCGTAACGTCCTAAAACCCTTAACCTGCAAGTTTCAAGGTCGCACGATGCATATCTTTACCCGCACGCTTCCAAATGCATTTTTGCCCTTGACTATATCTGACTATAAGGGCCCAAAAGCCTACAGGTACCATTTCGGGTTGGAATCAGACATGCGGATTGCCGTCAAATGATCCGAAATGCCCGAAAAACCTTAAGTAGCAAGTTTGAAGTCGTTGCGGTGCATATTTCAACATGCATTCGTTCACTCTCTCTCCACATGCATTCGTTCACTCTCTCTCCACATGCGGATGTCATAAGGAAACATGCATCGGCTCTCTCACCACATGCGCATGAGAGCTCTCTCTCTCCCTTTTCAATATTCTAAAAATATAAAAATCATGAAAATATGCTAAGTGGGGCTACATGCGGCCAAAACAGAGGCCACATGCACCCATACCAGTGGCCCATGCGCCCATGCTATGCCACATGCACCTGGTGCATGGGGACATGCACATGATCCCATCACATGCGCATGACTCTTCTCTCTAAATATTTCCATGCGCATGATCCCCACAACATCCGCATGACTCGTCTCTCCAAATATTTTCATGCGCATGATCCCCACAACATGCGCATGACTCGTCTCTCCAAATATTTCCATGCGCATGATCCCCACAACATGCGCATGACTCGTCTCTCCAAATATTTCCATGCGCATGATCCCCACAACATGCGCATGACTCGTCTCTCCAAATATTTCCATGCGCATGCCTTCCCTTTTGCAAACAACATGCGCCCGGTACCCGATACCCGATTAACACGCTATAAATACCCCTCCAGTGATAAGACAGGGACGACGAGATCATCACTCCCAGAGCACTTCTTGCAGAGGTAAAAATTCCTCACCGGAATCCTCACCGGGATAGGGACATGCTGCCCATCCCTTCGCCGGATGCCCTCAGCCGGAAAGGGATTTCCCCCACCGGAGCAAAATCCTCCAAGTCACATAATGACATGCACTCACCCATTTGAGTTTTGGGAGGAAAAATGTAAAAATCCCTAAGTCCCATGGGGACATGCGCCCATGGCTGGGATGTTGGGCGCATGTGCATGTCACATGCGCTTGATAACCTCTCTCTCCTCACATGCATTTGTGGCAGGACATGCGCCTGGGGCAGATAACATGCATCCACCTAGGACATGCGCCCATGTCTAATGCAACATGCGCCCAACCCAATCTCCCTGTGCTGGACGCTGATGGGGAGGTGGGGACTTCTGTGATGTGGCCTGCCTTCGATGTGGCCCACCTTCTGATCGTGTCAGCGCTCCTAGACACACATCAATGCCCTCTATCCATCCCCCGAACCGGATTCGCCAACGGTCAATGTTAAGTGGGCCAAATCAGCAATTTGATCAAAAGGGCCAACACTTAGCCAATATTGTAAACCTCGGAAACCCTTCCGAAAGAGCCCAGAAACGGTCGAAATCGAGAGGAATCGAGCGGAATTTGACCGAACCCGAGAGGGAGACTTCTCTCCGCCATAACATGATATATCATAATCATGCACGACAAAGAGGTTATCGAAACTCAGGAGCCCCGAATACCCTAATTAAGTGGCCAGCAGGCCGACTACTTGTCATTTTCGGCCCTGGGAAGTGCCCAATCGGCTCGGAAATAGACCCATGCTAAACAAATCGAAATGCGATCGCACTGCGACCCTCGTGGATATAATCCACCCCTATCCAAAGATGATTGTGACAGGTATTCACCAAATCCTCCGATCAGATCATAAACAGGCCCTGGGAAGTGCCCTGATGGCCCAAATACCTACAAATGCCAAGTGAAATCAATCACGATCACAAAGACGCGAGGGCAAAATATCGACGACATAAAGATATATACGAAGCGGGTTGATCAAAGCAAATGCATAATTTGTCTGATACACTTAACATCTAGCATAAATGCGATCTTCTCTTGAGCATGCATAAAGCATAGTTACTTTGTACTGTACTCATTTGCATCCATTGGATAAATTTATTTCATCTCGGATCGAGTTACGAAACTAAATCAAAGGGGACTATGGTTATCATCGAAAATCATAACCAAAGAGTTCTAAATGTCTGAAATACTTCATTGTTAAGACTAGTTGATGTGAGTCCTGTCCAAGGCGGGATCCGTCAGTTGAGTGGCTAAGGTAATGAGTGCCTTCCAGCAAGTCACCCGTCCCATCGGAGATGGTCACTAGCCCTAGTTGAAGTAAGTGGACGCCCTGGGGTGTATCTTTGAAAGTCATATCCTCCACAGAGACGCGTCATGACACTGAGATATACGACTCGGTCGAAACCCTGTTTGCACAAAGATCCCATGGAGTGCCTTCCAGCAAGTCACCCGTCCCATCGGAGATGGTCACTGGCCCTGGTTGCAGTAAATGGACGCCCTGGGGTGTATCTTTGAAAGTCATATTGTCCACAGAGACGCGTCATAACACTGAGATATACGACTCGGTCGAAACCCTGTTTGCACAAAGACCCCATGGAGTGCCTCCCAGTAAGTCACTCGTCCTAGCAGAGACGGTCACTAGCACTGGTTGCACTAAACGGAAATCGTAAAGTGTATCCCTGAAAGTCATATCGTCCAGAGAGACGCGTCATGACACTGAGATATACGATTCGGTTAAAATCCTGGTTACTACTCAACTAGGAACGCCCGAGGAGTATGGGACCAACATCTAACTGGTCTTAACAATGGCTTAGTCTATAATAAATCCTAGACTTGGTCTCGGCGACCATGAACTCGAGACTATAATCCCTGACGATTTAAACTACTTGCTCGATCTATCCGAGCTTTATCCCTTTGATATTCCATCTATTGTATAATTGAAATTCATAGTGGAATCTTGTCGCTTTGTGCCATGGTTTTCTCCCGTAAGGGTTTCCACGTAAAAATCTCTGTGTTGTCTATGTTGTGCTTTATTTATATTTATGCTCCTTTAATGCTTTATTTAACTCATTTATGATACATGTATGCATTTACTTTTGCCTTCTAATTAAGGGTGATCATCCGTTGATGTAATTAAGGGTTCGTGACCAGTTCACAGCCCGGAATGTAAAAGATCTCGGAATCTCTGGAATAAAATTCACCTTGCGATATATCTCTCTCGTGTACACTTTGTGATTGCGTATGATTGTCTATGAATGTCTCTATACTCAGAATTCCCCCAGAATAAAAGAAACATGAAAAAAAGGAAGAATGACTGCTGACGAGTAGATCTTTATCTTCCCTCTTTTTCTAAGCTCTAACACCGGCTTTGGTTACGGGTAGACCATCCCCCGGTTGGTAGTAGGTAGCCCTAATCGGAATTTCCACCATTTTTCCATCATTCCCAATTTCATCCTTCCTTTTCCTTTTTCTTTTACATTAGATAGGATTTTTAGAAATCCATATCTTTCGTTATTTTCCCATGGACAAGGATGGACAAAGTACCCCGGCTTGGTTTCTCAATACCTCAAATCCAAGTCTAGCTAATCCATGAATCACATAATCCTTTCAAATCATGAAAATCGTGTAATGTGAACTAGGTGTAAAAGGTGTTCAAATTTTCTATCAATCATAAAAATAGGTGAATTCTCATATAAAACCATTATATTAGGAGAAGTTCAAAGCTTGCAACATCCCTCACTTCATATCTCATCTTCTTATACCCATGCTATCTAGAATGCATAGAATCAAAGTTTTCCAAAAGAGTTTCAAATTTTAGAAAAATTGAAAAATTTCTACATCTTTGCTCGACATGTCACAAAAGCTAGCAGATTCATCATCTAAGGAATCTCTCACCCCCCAACCAAAACTTCACATTGTCCTCAATGTAATAAGATATGCAATATGCATGACATGAGAGCAATGACATAAAACAAAGGAGAATGAGAAAGAGAGATATCACTTGGAGCATATATTTCATGGCAAGATTAGCTTTTGGAGATGGATTACTTCACAACTAAATCAACTATCAAAGCAAATCCTAATAGGAAAGCATTCTAGCAAACTATCCTCCGTCAGACTAGGAGGTTAATCCCAACAACTCATCCAAAAGCATAAAGTCAAGCAGAATCATTAGATGGATCAAAAGGTTTCGCAGTAACGTTATCCAATATCCTGCTTTACAATAAACATGTGTGTGAGTAATCGTGCTAAGCCACTCAAAATCCCAAAAAGGAGTTTCAGTGGGTTTCTTAATGTTTTCACCACATGTATAAGAGGAGACATCATCATATTTATTAGAGAAAATATGTCTCCATTCATATTTTCCTGGGCAGTGATATTGTAAGTAAGGGTCATCCCAGGGTTGGTGGAGTTCGGTATGCATGATCCACAAAGGTGTGGAAATTTGAATTGATTTCTCAACGCGAAAAGGTATTGTTTCCACATCCTTCTCTCGGCTAACATCATATGCCGATACCGACTTGAAAAGTGTGACCATATCCCTTATCATATCATCGTTCTCATCAAGGGAGTGAGTCACTTCTTTGTTTAAGTGACCGGAGTAAAAAGGTGAGAGGGACTCATTTTCCACAATAGAATTGATCATATTTATTTCGTGGACCTCCTCATCCTCATCCTCTTGTTGGTTGTCAATATTAAAAGCATTCAACTCAATTGTCATATTGCCAAAAGACATTTGGATGACCCCACTCCTACAATTTATGATAGTGTTTGATGTAGCTAGGAATGGGCGGCCAAGTATGACAGGAATTTGGGGACCAATATTAACCATGGGTCTCGTGTCCAAGACAATAAAGTCTACTGGGTAGTAAACTTTGTCAACTTGGACAAGAACGTCCTCAATCACCCCTCTCGGAATATGAATCGATTGGTCAGCAAGTTGTAATGTAGTTTTGGTAGGTTTTAATTCACCTAAACCCAATTGTTCATAGACCGAAAAGGGAATTAAGTTTACACTTGCCCCTAGATCAAGTAGAGCATGTTTCACCCGGTAATCTCCAATAACACATGATATTGTCGGACAACCGGGATCTTTGTATTTCTTGGGCATCCCGTGGTTGATAATGGCACTCACATTCTCTGTCAAAAATGCCTTCTTTTGCACATGTATTTTTCTTTTAACCGTGCAAAGGTCTTTTAAATTTTTTGCATATGACGGTATTTGTTTAATGGCATCCAACAATGGGATGTTGATTTTGACTTGCTTGAAAACCTCCAAAAATTCCTGATATTTATCTTGAGGTTTGGCTGGAATCAAGCGTTGGGGGAATGGAGCAACTGGCCTATATTCTTTCAATGGCTCTTTTTCATTCATGGTGATGCTAGGTTCATCATCCCTTTTGGAAGATACCGGATCATTAGGTATTGAAACCTTCACCGGATCAGGTTTTTCAATGATTTTACCACTTCTAAGAGTGGTGATGGCCTTAGCATGTTCAATATGTTGGTTAGAAGAACTAGGCATGCTTATTTCGCATTGTGGTTTTGGATTTGGTATGGGTTGGGCTGGAAGCATCCCTTCCCTTGCGTTTAAGTGAGCCTTGATTTCCTCCACCGAATTTTTAAGCTCAAGCATTGTCGTATGGTTGGATTGATTTATTTGAGCTTGTCCTTCCATGAACGCTTTCAAAGTATCCTCTGCAGGCATTTGAGGTGGAGCCATTTGCATTGGGGGCCCCCATTTGAGGATTATTTTGATTAGCCGTGTTTTCATTCGCCCAATTGAAGTTTGGGTTGTTTCTCCAACTAGAATTGTTCGTGTTTGAATTTGGAGTACTAAAAGGTCGTTGATAACTATTCAAAGCATTTGATTGTTCAAATAAAAGTTCTCGAAACGCATAGATTGTTGGACAATCCGGCGTTTGATGCACATTGGAAGCACAAATACCACAAATAGTTTCAACAGCCCCCTTTTGTTGGGTTGTGTCCACCTTCTTTAGTTCCATCTCCTCGACCTTTCGTGTGAGTTTAGCCACTCTAGAACCTAGATCATCTTGCCCATCTAAAATATAAATTTCTCCCTTTTCCTTGGTTTGAGGTTGTTTTGAACTTGTTGGCTTAGATGTATCCCAAGATTGTGTATTTTCAGCCAACATGTCAAAATAATCCCAAGCTTCCTCCGTTTCCTTGTTCATGAACTCTCCATTGCACATCATCTCTACAAATTAGCGCATGGTTGAGTTCAATCCATCATAGAAGAAATTAATCAACCTCCACCTTTCATAGCCATGATGTGGGCATGCGTTTAATAGCTCATTATTCCTTTCCCAACATTGGAAAAAGGTTTCTTCTTCTTTTTGGGCGAAGTTCATTATGGCCCTTCTTAATGCATTGGTTTGATGAGTAGGGAAGAATTTTTTTAGAAACTCCCTAGTCATCTCAACCCATGTCCCAATAGACCTTGGCCTTAAGGAATGTAGCCATGATTTGGGAATGTAGCCATGATTTGGCCTTCTTTTTCAAGGAAAAAGGGAACAATTTAAGTTTTATTGTATCCTTGGTCACATTGTCATAGTTTATTGTGGCAATAACCTCTTCAAATTCCTTAATATGTAGATACACGCTCTCAGAGTCGAGTCCATGGAATCTAGGAAGAAGTTGGATCAACCCCGGTTTAAAATCAATATTTCCCACATTGTGAGGGAAGATTATACAAGAGGGAGTACTCGTCCTAGCTGGTTGTAAATAATCACGTAAAGTTCTAGGTTGAGGTACATCCCCCACTTCATTCTCATCCAATTCAGTAAGGTTTGGGGCTGGATTTTCATGAACCCCTTGATTTGGTTGATTTTCAGCCATCTCTCTAGTAATTTCAGGAAAATTTTGACGTTTCCTAGCACGAGGCTCTCTATCAATCCCTTCAACAATTACTCCATCCCTTACAAGTCGGTTATTATAAGTCCGAGCCCAATGTGGCATGCAAAACCAAAAAGAATGAACAAAAAGGAAAAAGAATTCTTCCTTCTTTCCTTTACTCCTCTCTAAGACTTAAGCACAAGGTGTCTTGCAATGGCTAAGCCAGAAGCAAGGATAGAGACCGATTTCTCCTGGTCAATAGGGATTCAAAGAACTCCCCACCCACTCTTTGAGTCTTTTGAGAAAAAGTACAGAAAAAGAAGAAAGAGGAATAGGTTGAGAAGAGAAATCTCTGAGCACAAGGTGATCCAAGACGGCAGAGCCGACCAATAGGAATCCAGGTGGCACAAGGCCTACCTTTCAGAGATCCAGAAGGAGTCTCCACCCACTCTATAAGAGATGAATATGATAGGAATGAGTAGGAGAAGAAGAAGAGTAAGGTTAGAACGATAAAACCTGATTTGTGACTTAAGATGCCTTCTTCTTCTTCATCTTCCTAAAAATCCCTTGATTAAACCTATGTTAGAATCCTGCAAAAATCAAAATAAAGTAAGTTAGTATTTAGAAGAAAACCTATTCTAGAAAGAAAAACAAATCCTAAACCTATCTTAACACAATGTCAACTAGAAGTTAATTCAGAAAATTCTAAAAATACCGCATAGAAATTCCCCGGCAACGGTGCCAAAAACTTGTTCACTCCCCAAGTGTAGGGTTGCGAAGTAGTAATAATTCAGAAAGACCGAGTATCGTTCCCACAGAGATTTATGTATAGGTATCTTCAGAATTTAACTAAAACAACTAGTGATTAAGATCCTATTAAGAACTAAAGCTGGAAAATAGCAATTTGGGTTCAAACAGTGAATAGTTAAGGTAATTTCAATCTAAAAAGGCACTAGAGCGCCAAGGATCCACTTTTGATAAGTTTCAATGCATCAACACAACTAGGTCTCTCATAACTCAATCGGAATCGAATTCATATCTCTATCCGATCGGAATATAGAGCGGTTCAATAACAATTATGCAAAACAAGTGCTTATTCATTGATTTGATTCCCACAACTATGCTCAGGCCTTGGGCACACTCAATTGTATAGGCCAAGCCTTTTTCCAATCTAGTTGAGATTCATAATCATAGCTTTCACCAAATCCTGTCACTAGACCTGATTACAACTCATGATTAGAACTCTAATTAAATTAAAATCAATCAATAAACAACTATTCCAGATTATACAACAAAAGATAAAAACTTTAGTTGAATGAGTTCCCACATGAAAATCAGGCCATTTATACAAGGCAATCAAAGCGTCTACCATGCCCGGAGTCGATGGTAGATCAATGAACTACACAAGCATAAACAATGCTTAAAAGCTAAGATACTAAGTTAGGATCACTAAGAATCACATGAGCCCGGAGTCATCAAGAGATCAAAGTAGAAACCAAAATAGTACTTGATTCAAACTCACATTAACTAAAATTCATCAATTAAATCATGAAAAGGAAACCTAGGTTGCATCAATCCATCAAAAACGAATCAAAAGCTTCACCTCTTAGCCCTAGCTAAGAGGTTTTAGTTCATCTCTAACATCCTTGAACTAGAAGCCTCTTAAAACATAAAAAATAACTAAAACAGGAAGAAAACTAGAAATCCGAAGTAGAATCCATCTCTTAAGCAATCCCCACGTCCTAGCATGCTTTGGTATGAAGGGAAGATGTCCTTTTATAGCTTGGAGGTGTCCTTTACGCAAGAAAGTTCCAGATCTCGCGTAAAGTTACACACTTGCGCCGAGAAATCCGGAGCCCCAAAATAGAAACATTACTGTTTGCATGGCCGACCGGTCTTGACCGGTCGGACCTCATTCCTGCTTAGTCCAGCAACTAAGGCCGACCGGTCTTGACCGGTCGGGCTGGCAATCCATCTGTCTAGTGAGTCCAATGGTGTGGGCGACCGGTCTTGACCGGTCAGGCTTCTTTGGCCGACCGGTCAGCCGACCGGTCTAGCCTCTTTTCTTCTTTATTTCTTTCTTTCTTTCTTCTTTTCTCTTCTCTCCTTGCTTTGTCTTTCTTTGGTCCTTCTTCCTATGGTCTTCAATGTTAAAGAGCTCCATTTAGCTTTCAAATGGTGAAATCTCCATCTTGTTCCTACAATCACCAATCATGCATTAGAATATGCCTTTAAACATGTATATCATGCATAATGAGTGATGAATTGGGGTTAGAATATGCACAATTATGAGCTCAACAGCCCTCTAACTAATTTCTTCCTACTTAGCTTAGATAGTTTCCTACAATGGACATGGCTAAGATGTTGATGTCAGAACTCAATTTCATCATTAATTGCCATGTGGCATAAGGCAGATGATCCATCATCACCTTTATTTTCAATAACATAACAGTTGTCTCCTGTGCGGAGTTCTTTTAGGATTAGTCTTCCAGTTGGGTCCAGAATTTCACACAAATCTTTAGAGAATTTTATAGAATGTTGTTCATCACATATTTGGAAAATGCTCAATAAATTATGTTTCAAACCATCAATACATAGCACATCCTCAATTTTGGACAATCCTGTCCCGGTGATGGTTCCTTTTCCAACAATTTTGGCCATGCTCCCATCTCCAAATGTAACAGACCCACCGTCGAAATCAGCATAATCGTAAAACTGGGTTCTGTCACCTGTCATGTGTTTGGAGCATCCACTATCTAAATATCACTTAGTGTTTCTTCCGACTCTAAGGGCTATATGGATGATTAAGCATTTTTTTTTTACTACCCACTTAGATACTACCCTTTTTGGAGTAACATGCTTCTGAGGTGATTCTTTAGGTGTCCTCATTTCAGCATGAGGTGTTGATTTTTCTCTATTGTTTGGTTGCTCTTGCACCAGCTCCACGGTTCTTTTGTTTAGTTGTTTTACCATTTCAAGGAGCCCTTCCATTCTTTTGTCTTTCTTAGGTGGAGCAGGATGATTTCTCCTCATGTTCTCATTTCTCCATGGTGCTTGTTTTGGAGGACTCCACATGTGATTTATCATCTTTCCGGTAGGTATAAATTTTCCTTTCAAGTTCCGAACCAAAATTTTAAAGGCCAAGCATTTAAATTTCAAATGTCCAACATCTCCATATGCATGGGCATATTAGTGAATTCTTCTTATTGCTTCTTAATGCATTCCTATTCTTTTCAGGTTCTGGGTTACTAACCTTAGTTTGCTCACCATAGCCTAACCCCCTTGTGTTCCTACAAGGCTTACCCGATTTTAGGATATCATCTAGCTTTTCTCTACTTTGGGCAAATGTCTCATTAAGTTGAAGTTCTTGATTAAGCTGCATGGTTAGACATTGATTTGTAGAGTATGCCTTTTTAAGCTCATCTTCTAAAGTATTGATTTTATCTTGAGCTTCTTTGTTTTTCCAGTTTAAGTCACAAATCTGAAAATGAAATTTATTATTTTCTCCTTTTACTTCTTGCATTTCATCAGCCAATTGGTTGTTTTCAATATTAGCTTAGCTCAACTTCTTTGTAAGAAGGTGTTGAGCTCTTAATTGTGCATATTCTAACCCCAATTCACCACTCATTATGCAAGATTTTCATGATTTAAAGACTAATCAAATACATGTTTTATGGTTGTAGGAATGAGAGTTGCTTTGCCCAATTGATGACCAAAAGGGCACATTTAGGAGCCTTTGATGAAGGCCCAAGGTGGGCCAAAAAATGATGAAGAAAGAGAGGAGGATGAGGAAGAAAGAAGGAAAGAAAAGAAAGAAGAAATAAAGCAGAAAATGGGGTCCGACCGGTCAAGACCGGTCGGCCAACACTACTGCCCTCTACAGAAGCTGCTGGAACAGGCCCCGACCGGTCTTGACCGGTCGGCCAGCCCTGTTCGACCGGTCTTGACCGGTCGGCCATGTAAATTTCAGTTTCCAGATTCTAGACAGCAGGCCATTCCCGTTTTTTATTTTTCGGACCAGTTTTTTGGGCCCATATTAATGATATTTGGAAATCCAACACATCCATTCGAAGAGGAGCTCGACGCCGAACTAACCCAAGTGGTTTCGTGTCGATTAGAGCTATAGATTGATCGTGGTGGCCAAAACAATACGAACTGTCCAGAAAGTTCCAGATTTCGTTGTTCCACTCTGGGCCGGTCCAGGTGGCCCATCATTGATGATATGAAGCATCTACTTTTTAGACCACATCCATATATGAATAACCATAAAGTTTCAGATCAAAAGGATGTGTGGTTTGATCGTACCGGTAGAAGAAAGATGGACCATCCAGAAAGATCCAACTGCGCAGAGTTTATAAAAGCCCTAAGTGTTCTAATTTTCGGACCACATTCTGAGATTGTTTTGGAAAATCTAATCCGTCTATCATGTAGAGGAGGAAGTTTTCTACCAATGTTCAAAATTTGGGATCAATCCGACATCTGTACACTCCGGACCGTTGAAAGCAAGATGACTGGTTCCGAAGGTACCCGAAGTATGCGATTTTGAGAGGCGGTCAGTGATATGATTGGTGGGCCCATTCAGAGGATAATCTTGGAAATCTAAATCATCTATGAGGAAGATCACATTATAAGGAAGCTATAAATCAATTTTGAAGGCAATCCAACCATTGGTTAAGCCGTACCAAGCGAAACAAATTCTGTTATGTTGCTGTACTATTGTTGCACTATAAAAGGAGGTGCTCTCTTCTATTCCAGGGCAACCAAGGACGTGGGGAGCAAGGAGTTCAAGTCATAGGAGGCTTCCTAGCCTCCTCCAGCTAGTTTTTCTTCCTTTTCTTAGTTCTAGTTTTATTTTTAATATGCTTTTCATTAGCTAATCTCTTAGCTAGAGCTAAGAGGTGAACCTTATAGTTTTCTTAGATTGTTTTATTCGTTTTATTGGTTTTAAAGTTGGAATTCATGATTATGAACTATGGTTTGAAGTTTATACAAGCTTTAAGTAGTTTTTCTTAGTCTTATGATGACTCATGGATGTTTGGGAGAATTACTTAAATTCTTAATTGGTTTGCATCAGTCTAGACCTGTATGATCCGAGGAACTGGAGTGCGCTCTAGTACTATGATCTTCATGTGGGGACTTCCTACCAAAGTTCTACTTTTCTGAATTTCTGTAATATGTATGGATTGTGCATGTGATTTGAATCAAGTTCAAATCATGATCTAGCCTTGTCTTGTGACAGGACTTGAGGATGGTTATGATTGTGAACTGAACCTTTTGGAATGGGGAATGACCTATGCAATTGAGCATGCTCAGCTCAGCCTACATTGAGTGAATCTTATGCATTGAACTTACATATGACAGATTGTTTGGTTTAACAGCTCTATCATCCGACTAGATAGATCTTAATATCGATTCTAGTTGAGAAAGTGAGAAACCATAGCGAATTATGCATCTAAGGAGAGCTATAAGTGGATCCTTGATGCTCTAGTTATCTTTCCATTATCAGATTTTCTATTTTATGTTAAAAATTAATTTCACAAACCTCTTTGATTCTAGTTATTAGGATAGTTTGAATTGTTTACTTCCCTCCCTGTGGATCGACCTCGGTCTTACCGAGATTATTACTACATCGCAACCCTACACTTGGGGAAGCGAACAAGTTTTTGGCGCCGCTACCGGGGAAGAGGTTAAACGGTTCTAATTGTTCTAGTAGCTAGAGAGTAGTCTTAGTTAGGTAGGATTTTCAGTTTTTATAGAAGAAGATTTTCTGATTTTTTTTCTAGATTACCAACAATTTTTTGTTGGATTTTGTAGGACATTGTTGCTGACATATATCTCGCTCTATTGGGTAACATCTCTCCATCTCCCTTCTTTTTGTTCTTTTTTCTAGATTAGGGTAGTTCCAACTCTTTAAAATCTCATTATGGCTGATTGGAAGTGTGGTGCTTATGCATACCTTTTGGAAGATGAGATGACAGACCATGGAATCAAAACTCTTTATGATTGGAACCAATTTAAGCATAAGTATTATTCTGAGATTCAATCAACCTCCACTACCCCCCAACGTAAGACGTTACGTGATTACTGGGTTGAAAATAACAAGAGTGTTCCACCAAGTTTAACTGGAGGTAGGAATAAGAAAAAAGACCGGGGGAGTAATGACCAACCGGTAAAGACATTGCGTGATCACTTGTATGGTTATGCCTATCAACCATCTTATCAGTCTTCGTCATATAACACGTACGGTCTTCATCAAGAGAGTCCTTACACCTCTAGTCGAATGGAACATGAGCCAACCATGGATGCCAACAATTATCCTCAAGAGTTTCTTTCTCATGATCCACAACCGACACGAACGCTTGAGGATACGTTGCGAGAGTTTATGGAAATAACTGAGCAATGCATACAAAACCTCTCACCATCTCAAAATCCTGAACCCGACATTGGGAACATCGAATCAATCCCCACCATAGAGGAGGATGTGGCTATCCAAGCCTAACCCTCTTCCGATTTGATGACTAAACTTTCAGGGGATGTAGATCTCAGTGATCCCACCATTACCATCGATTATGGTGAATCAACTATCTCTTTTAGCTATTCCGATTTGAATGATGAAGAGATTTCAAGCACGGTTGACGAACTCGAGGAATCTACAAAATCTGAAAGTGATAGTTTGATTGCCTACAATGAGGGTTTGAAGGATGATTGTGAGTCCATGATTTGTTCTTCCAAAGGGCCGAATGTTTTTGAATCACCGAAAGATATTCTTACTAGAGAGATGGCCGAAGTCGATATTTTTGAGTCCTTCCACCAACAACACATGTCGGATTCTATTGTGGAAGAACTCCCTTGGGTTGAAAATTCTGTTTCTTTGGATGATGGGGTGGCACAATCTGAAATTTCAAAAGATCAACCAATGCTAGATGATGTGCTTACCACTGAATCTGAAAATTTTTCTTTAGAAGACCTCCCCTCTATAGAGGAGGAATTCCTTACCCTTGAAATAGAATTTCCTCAATCACTTAGGGAGAACGAGGACAATTCATCCGACTCTCTCGATTTCCTAGAGGAATGCATGACCCACCCCTATGATTTGGATGATGAGATGATTAAGGAGTTGGATAGTTTGTTAGACATGGTGTCGGTGCCTGAAGAACACCATTCCACTGATTTACACTCTTTACCATTATTTGTGGAAACACCGTGCAATTCTGAATTTGTGGAGGAGACAACCCAAACTGAAAAATACTTAATGAATGTCTCTCCACCATCATGGGTTCTTCAACCCATTGAAAATTCTGATTGGGAGGACCCATTTTTAATCAATTACAACCCAATTCAGAACTTGAGGAGATATCTTTTTGCTGCTCTTATCTCCTCCTTACATGCGTGTGGTGCACACTATGATTGGACCTTCATGAAGAAACACACCCATGTATACATTCGAGCAGGACTTTGGATGGTCCTCATGAGAAACCTATTGAAATTCATGAAGATCCTGCTCAAATTTGATCATGTAGTCGATCGGACTAATCAAAGGTAGGTAGGTAGGTTAGGATTTCTTTCTTCATTTAGGATTGAATAAGTCTCATTGAGACAATGGAAGATGCTAGAATTGATTAACTTGCTACCTCAGGTACTCTCGTTCTCACTCTCCTTTGTTTTATGTCATTGCTCTCATGTCATGCAGATTGCATATCTTATTACATTGAGGACAATGTAAGATTTTGGTTGGGGGGTGAGATTCCTTAGATGAATCTACTAGCTTTTGTGACATTTCGAGCAATTATGTAGAAAACGTTGTTTCTATGCATTCAAGATGATATGAGTATAAGAGGAGGAGATACGAAGTGAGTGATGTTGCAAGCTTTGAACTTCTCTTAATATAATGGTTTTATATGTGAATTCCCCTATTTATATGATTGATAGAAAATTTGAACACTTTTACACCTAGTTCACATTACACAATTTTCATGATTTGAAAGGATTATGTGATTTTTGGATTGGCTAGACTTAGATTTGAGGTGTTGAGGAACCAAGCCGGGGTACTTTGTCCATCCTTGTCCATGGGAAAATAACGAAAGATATGGATTTCTAAAAATCCTATCTAATGTAAAAGAAAAAGGAAAAGGAAGGATGAAATTGGGAATGATGGAAAAACGGGGATTTCATATGAACACTTATTATGTTTTCAGAGTTTAAGGTTTCAACCTCTATCACCTAATTTCTCTGACTTTTACACTTGTGTGTCTTGGGATGTGTAGAAGAATAGTTTCTGAATGAGAGTTGTTTTTTTCAGAGAATTGAACTTGTTTCACTCATGTTTTGCTCGGGACTAGCAAAATGCTGGTTGGGGGGGTGTGTTGAGCTCTTAATTGTGCATATTCTAACCCCAATTCATCACTCATGATGTAAGATTTTCATGATTTAAAGACTAATCAAATACATGTTTTACGGTTGTAAGAATGAGAGTTGCTTTGCCCAATTGATGACCAAAAGGGCACATTTAGGAGCCTTTGATGAAGGCCCAAGGTGGACCAAAGAATGATGAAGAAAGAGAGGAGGATGAGGAAGAAAGAAGGAAAGAAAAGAAAGAAGAAATAAAGCAGAAAATGGGGTCCGACCGGTCAAGACCAGTCGGCCAACACTACTGCCCTCTACAGAAGCTGCTGGAACAAGCCCCGACTGGTCTTGACCGGTCGGCCAGCCCTGTCCGACCGGTCTTGACCGGTCGGCCATGTAAAATTCAGTTTCCAGATTCCAGACAGCAGGCCATTCCCGTTTCTGATTTTTCGGACCAGTTTTTTAGGCCCATATTAATGATATTTGGAAATCCAATATGTTATAGGCAAAATGATGGAGATAAGATTTCACGCGGAAATGCCCATTTCGCTCTCGCTCTCGAGATTGTCTGATCGAGAGTCGAATATTGGATAAGTGCGTGACGTCCATTCGACTCTCGAGATTGTCTGATCGAGAGTCGAATATTGGATAAGTGCGGGACGTCCATTCGATTCTCGAGCACACCTGATCAGGAGTCATAGATTGAAAAATACGGAGCAGCTATTCGCAAGTCTCGAGTCTTCATAACCGATAGTCAAATACGGCAAAATTCGATCCGCGAACAGATCTTCTCACAAGTCGTTGAAAGACGTCATATCTAAGTATGTACTCGGACTCGCGACCACATTCTAACCTGCGAGTAGCTTTTCTGCGGTAATATCTCTTAGCTTTCAGTACTAGCACCCGATTCCCGTCGAGCAGCTTGTCCAATCCCTCTGCGACACCAAGCAGGGCTACAACCAGTTCGGTGGTTTCCGTCTTGTCGGCGTCTCCTTCCTTTTCGGAGGCTATGATTCCAACTATGGCTTCCAGCCGGATTTCAAGGGATTACCATCAAGGGGCGTGATTGTTGGAATAAGTCATTGGGATTGGATCTGACTAAAAAGATAGGATCTTATCCCACGAAATCAGTGAATTCTCAGTATCGTATGCGACATCAACGGGATTTCGACATCTCACGTAACAAATTGGATTGCTTCAGATCTATATAAAGGGGTGACTCCATTGAGAGCAGGTACGCACACATCATTCGGTCTTGGTCTCGTTTACTTGGCTTCTCTTCTTACTGTGGCCTAACTTAAGCATCGGAGGGCTAACGGCTGGTCCCCAGCCACCCTTATTTGCTGTCTTGCTTTAGGTCTGGTGGTGGAAATTCCTGCTGGAGTGAAGGAGAAAAGTCGGAGGATCTCGTTACAAAATTTGACATTAACAGTTTGGCGCCGTCTGTGGGAATTCGACTTGATCGTCAAAATCAATCGTGTTAACCACCGATCAAAATCCTTCGGTGATGCCTCCTAAAAAGACTGTTCATCTTTCAACTTCGAGGCAGGCACCACCTCCGCCTGATGAGACGGAATCCACACCTGCCCTCCCACCTGTTCCAACGGATATCCCTCAAGGAGCCCCAAATATGCCATCAACAAATCCATTATTGGAGGCCTCTGGAAATCAAGATGATGTCCTACGATTCCTCGGAAACACTCTCCTAACTCTAAACGCTGGAGTTCAGGCGCTGTCAAATCGGCTTGATCAGCACTTCCCTGAACCGCAAAGACAACCCTCCGAAGGGTTACCACCGCCACCCATACCAGTTGCTTCCAGACATTCTATGGATGAACCACAGGTCCCACCACTTGGCGGCCATCCCCCTGTGCCGTCTCCACATTCCATACATTCCAGTTCGTCTCAACAACCTCAACCGCAAGGCTCCACCGCCGAAACGTCTAGCTATACCCTGCCATGGGAAGGAGATCTCAAAAGAATCCAAGATCGTTTTGATGTCATGGAACAGAGATACCAGGCAAATCGGCCATCTGCTGTCATGGCGGCGATACATCAATCTGAATCTCCCTTCACTAGAGAGGTCATGGAAGCCCCGTTGCCCAGAAAGTATCGAGCGCCTGTTATCGCTCCGTATACAGGCATTGGCGATCCTCTGGAACATCTGGAAACATACAGGTCCCTCATGGAGTTGGAGGGACATGGTTCAGAAATCATGTGTAGGGCTTTTCCCCTTACATTGAAGGAAGCGGCTCGTACGTGGTTTCGGGGGTTAAAGCCTCGTTCCATCAGTTCCTTTTCCCAATTATCGGAGATATTTCTTTCTCAATTCATGGGAAGTATTCGCATTAAGAAGCCAGCCTCCCATCTGATGAATTTGAAACAGCAGCATGGGGAAACAATAAAGGAGTTCACAGTACGATTCACTGCCGAAGCCGTTCAAACTGAGGGATACACCGAAGAAAAGGGTCTTACAGCCCTCATTGCTGGAATAACGAGCGAGAAATTCAGGTTCGCCTTAGATAAAAGCCCACCGAAAACTATGGCAGAATTTCAAGCCAAAGCTCAGAAATATATCAATGCAGAAGAAGTCGCATTGACACGCCATGGAGTACAGAGCAAGAAGCGCAAACCAGAAGGAGCCTCTTCTACGGATAAGAAATACCATCGTGACCAGCGCGATCGTTCTCCCAAGAGGCCTTACTCTGGTAAATATCATAATTACACTCCTCTCAATCAGTCTCCTGAAAAGGTTCTAATGGAAATTAAACACAAGCCATATGTGAAGTGGCCTGCAAAGATCAAATCCGATCCCGAGAAGAGGGACAAGAGCAAGTTCTGTTACTTTCACAAAGATCACGGGCATAGGACCCAGGACTGCATCTCTTTACGAGACCATATCGAA
The DNA here is from genome assembly GCA_003013855.2 of Liriodendron chinense. Lineage (NCBI taxonomy): Eukaryota > Viridiplantae > Streptophyta > Magnoliopsida > Magnoliales > Magnoliaceae > Liriodendron > Liriodendron chinense. The sequence continues at coordinate 1,628,573 of PVNU02001406.1, forward strand.
GCTCTTATTCGAAAAGGTCATCTCCAGGATTATGTTGCTCGTAAAAATCGATCACCAGAAAGGGCGAAGACCTCATCTCGCCAAAAGGAACCACCTCATCATCAAACCAACCAGGAGGACACCGAGCCCACAGGAGAAATCCGCACTATCGTAGGGGGTCCAGCTTGCGGGGGTGACTCTCAAGCTTCAAGAAAGGCATATGCCCGAAAGGCGTCCAAAGAACCCCAGCAGATCTATTGGCTGGAACAAGCGTCCAACTCATCGAAGGCTAGCCATCCTCCAATTTCGTTCACCCTCGAAGATGCAGCGGGAATTCACTTCCCTCATGAAGATTCCATCGTAGTCACACTGAAGATATCAAATTATCTGACTCATCGAATTATGGTGGATACAGGTAGCTCGGCCGATATTCTGTATTTGGAGGCTTTCGACAAGATGGCACTTGCCAGAAACCTCCTCAAGCCAGTATCGACCCCTCTTGTCGGCTTTGGAGGAGAGGTGGTAACACCTGAAGGAAGTATCGATCTCCCAGTCACCTTTGGGGAGAGTCCAGTGAAGACCACCGTCTTCGTAAACTTTCTCGTCGTGGATCGAAAATCAGCATATAACGCCATCTTGGGGCGACCGTCTCTAACTAAGGTTGGAGCGGCCTTGCACCCTTCATATTTATGTGTTAAATTTCCGACCCCAAATGGCATCGGGGTCGTGTGAGGAAGTCAGCAGGAGGCACGGTCCTGTTACCAGATAGCCCTCCAAGATCGAAAGAAGGCTCAAGCGACACCTGTCATGGAAATAGTTCAAGGTTCATCCGACGTTCTCGCCACCGCGTTGGATCCAAGGGAAAATGCTCTGAAATCAGGAACTCCAGGGGAGGAAACAGTGGCGATCCGCTTGACCGAAGACGACCCGTCTAAGATCGTGTACATCGGTTCCTCCTTAAACATTATCCATCGTGAAAATTTGATCAGTTTCCTCACCGAATACAAGGACGTGTTTGCTTGGTCTCATAAAGATATGCCAGGCATCGATCCTGATGTCATCGCACATCGTCTCAACATTGACCCGAAGCATAAACCCGTACATCAGCGTCGACGTGCCTTTACTGCAGAAAGACAAATGGCAATCAAAACTGAAGTTGAAAAGCTACTCGCGGCTAATTTCATAAAAGAAGTTGACTACCCAGAATGGGTCGCCAACGTAGTTCTCGTCCGGAAAGCTAATGGCAAATGGAGGATGTGCGTCGACTATTCAGACTTGAACAAAGCATGTCCCAAAGATAGTTTTCCGACACCGCGGATCGACCAGTTGGTTGACTCAACAGCTGGACATGCTCTCTTCAGTTTTATGGATGCTTATTCTGGTTACAACCAGATTATGATGCATCCACCTGATAGCCAGCATACTGCCTTCATCACAGATCGAGGACTATATTGCTACCAGGTAATGCCGTTCGGTCTCAAAAATGCAGGGGCTACTTATCAACGTCTTGTCAACAAAATATTCGCTGCTCAAATCGGTAGGAATATGGAAGTATATGTCGACGATATGCTCGTAAAAAGCATCGATGAAGATGACCACATTCCTGATCTTCGGGAAGCCTTTGATCTGATGAGGAAGTATCAGATGAAATTAAATCCAGAAAAATGTGCGTTTGGAGTATCTGCAGGGAAATTTCTTGGGTTCATGGTTGGCCAACGTGGAATTGAGGCGAATCCCGAAAAGATTAAAGCATTGATAGAGATGAAATCCCCAGTGACTCTGAAGGACGTTCAGCGTCTAGCTGGTCGCATCGCATCATTGAACAGGTTCATCTCGCGAGCATCTGACAAGTGCTTGCCCTTCTTCAAACTCCTTCGTGCAACGGCCAAGTCTGATTGGAAGTGGACACCTCAATGTGAAGAAGCTTTTCAACAACTGAAGCAATATATGAGCGCTCCCCCCATTTTATCTAAGCCTGTGGCACATGAGCAACTCATTCTTTATTTATCTGTGTCTTCCACGGCCGTTAGTGCCGCCTTAATAAGAGAAGATTCCGGGGTACAAAGGCCCGTTTATTATATCAGTCGAGCAATGGTTGATGCAGAAACTAGGTATTCTGATATGGAGAAACTGGCCCTAGCCCTAATCACGGCAGCTCGAAAACTGCGACCATACTTTCAAGCCCATGCTATTTTAGTACCAACAAATCATCCACTACGCCAAATCCTTCAAAAACCTGAGGCTTCAGGACGCTTGACTAAATGGGCGGTCGAGATCAGTGAGCATGATATCTCATTCTGTCCTAGGACGGCAGTCAAGGGCCAGGCCGTGGCTGACTTCATCGCTGAATTTACGTATTCTTCTGAAGATAATGTCATGACCAGCGACCAGCCTCCTTGGTCTCTCTTCGTAGACGGGTCGTCGCGGGCCACTGGCAGTGGAGCGGGCCTAATTTTGGTGGCTCCCGACGGGTCGCATTTTCAATATGCTCTGCGTTTTGAATCACTCATCTCCAATAATGAAGCAGAATATGAGGCCCTGATTGTTGGCCTCGAGCTAGCCGTTGTCCTCGCAGTCCAGAATTTGATAATTCATAGCGACTCCCAGCTCATTGTCAACCAAGTTCTTGGCGAATTCGAGACCAAAGAAGAAAGAATGGCCTTATACAAGTCTCGTGTCCTTATCCTGCTCGCCAAACTGAAGACTTATAAAATATTTCATATCCCTCGCGAGCAGAACCAACTTGCCGATTCCTTGGCAAAACTCGCTTCCGCACCGGAATCGGAGCTATCACATTCGATCCCCATCGAGCACCGTCAACACTTGAGTATCGACCAAGTGACTCTCGAGCAAGTTATATCGGTACAATCGTCTCCATGCTGGATGGATCCTATCATCCTCTATCTCAGAGATGGATACCTACCAGAAGACAAGAAAGCTGCAAGACAAATTCAGCTTCGAGCTGCCAGGTACACCTTACAAGATGGAATCTTGTTGCGAAAAAGCTTCTCCTTGCCTTATTTAAGGTGTCTTCATCCAGAAGAAGCACATCGTGTTCTAGATGAAGTACACCAGGGGCATGTGGTAATCATCCCAGGGGGCGATCTCTAGCATATAAAGCGATGAGGCAAGGATATTATTGGCCTACTATGAAAGCAGATGCCATAGAATTTTCTAAAACATGCGACAAGTGTCAACGATATCAACCTATACCTCGTGTACCGTCTGAGCGGATGACCCCAGTCGACAGCCCTTGGCCTTTTGCTCAGTGGGGGATCGATATCATCGGGCCCTTACCTATGGGAAAGGGACAGAATAGGTTCGCGATCGTGGCGGTTGATTATTTCACCAAATGGGCCGAGGCAGAACCATTAGCCAAAATAACTGAAAAACAAACTACTAAGTTTATGTGGAGAAATATCATATGTCGCTTCGGACTTCCTCATACTATAATTACCGATAACAGAATGCAGTTCGACAACGCAGCCTTTGATGAATTTTGCGACAAATGGAAGATACGTAATCTCCGCACTTCTCCATATCATCCTCAGGCGAATGGACAGGTCGAGGCAGTGAATAAAATCATAAAGCATCATTTAAAGACCAAGCTAAGTGAATGTAAAGGGGTGTGGCCAGAACTTCTGCCAGAGGTGTTATGGGCCTATAGAACCACGGCCTGTACATCGACAGGTGAAACTCTTTTCTCCTTAGCATTTGGTGTTGACGCAGTAGTACCAGTGGAAATTCAAGTGCCCTCATATCGGATCGAACAGTACGATCCCGCGAGCAATTAGGAAAACCTCCGACTTCATCTCGATCTCTTGGAAGAGCGAAGAAATGCTTCCCAAGTACGAGTGGCGGCATATCAACAACGTATTGCTCGTTATCGGAATGCGAAGGTTCGACCTAGATCCTTCTAGTTCGGAGATTTGGTCCTAAGGCAAAATCTTGGAATTCCTGTTCGTTCATTGGATCCGAATTGGGAAGGCCCGTATCGGGTTATTAGGGTTGTGCGACCCGGTACTTATTATCTTGAAGACATGCAAGGGAAGCCTGTACGTCGCCCTTGGCACGTGGAGCATTTGCTACGATACTACCCTAGATGTCGTTGTAGTTATCATAACGTTTTATGAATTAAGTGCAAGATAATCTTTTGGCCGCTACTCATTTATATGACAGAATAGACGAAGGAGTGCTATTACACATCCTCTTGGCCAATTGCCTACCTTTGGTAGGCTCAAATCATTACTATTGGTGCTTCTCCATTTTCATGGACCTGAAAACCCCGAGAGAATTGAATACCATCTATCGACCAACCTTTCTGCCCTTGGTTAGAATAAAAATCTCAATCGATAGCTCGTCTATCTCAACGCGACCTGGTATCAACAAACCCCCCGGATTGAGTCTCTCTAATTCATTTTTTTTAGAGTTAGTTACAGCGATGGTTTTGAGAGGAGGGCATCGCACTCCGGAATGCGAGCACCGCAGCTCGTGCTCAAATTAGGGCCAAAAAAGGATCGGGTGGTCACGAGCACATCCTAGCCGTTCTAGCAGCTTGTCCAATCCCTCTGCGCACCAAGCAGGGCTACAACCAGTTCGGTGGTTTCCGTCTTGTCGGCGTCTCCTTCCTTTTCGGAAGCTATGACTCCAACTACGGGCGTCTCCTTCCTTTTCGGAGGCTATGATTCCAACTATGGCTTCCAGCCGGATTTCAAGGGATTACCATCAAGGGGCGTGATTGTTGGAATAAGTCATTGGGATTGGATCTGACTAAAAAGATAGGATCTTATCCCACGAAATCAGTGAATTCTCAGTATCGTATGCGACATCAACGGGATTTCGACATCTCACGTAACAAATTGGATTGCTTCAGATCTATATAAAGGGGTGGCTCCATTGAGAGCAGGTACGCACACATCATTCGGTCTTGGTCTCGTTTACTTGGCTTCTCTTCTTACTGTGGCCTAACTTAAGCATCGGAGGGCTAACGGCTGGTCCCCAGCCACCCTTATTTGTTGTCTTGCTTTAGGTCTGGTGGTGGAAATTCCTGCTGGAGTGAAGGAGAAAAGTCGGAGGATCTCGTTACAAAATTTGACATTAACACAATACATCCATGTCGAAGAGGAGCTCGACGCCGAACTAACCCAAGTGGTTTCGTGTCGATCAGAGCTATGGATTGATCGTGGTGGCCAAAACAATATGAACTGTCCAGAAAGTTCCAGATTTTGCTGTTCTACTCTGGGCCGGTCCAGGTGGCCCATCATTGATGATATGAAGAATCTACTTTAACCATCTTTTAGACCACATCCATATATGAATAACCACAAAGTTTCAGATCAAAAGGATGTGTGGTTTGATCGTACCGGTAGAAGAAAGATGGACCATCTAGAAAGATCCAACTGCGCAGAGTTTATAAAAGCCCTAAGTGTTCTAATTTTCGGACCACATTCTGGGATTGTTTTGGACAATCTAATCCATCTATCAAGTAGAGGAGGAAGTTTTCTACCAATGTTCAAAATTTGGGATCAATCCGACATCTGTACACTCTGGACCGTTGAAAGCAAGATGACTGGTTCCGAAGGTACCCGAAGTATGCGATTTTGAGAGGCGGTCGGTGATATGATTGGTGGGCCCATTCAGAGGATAATCTTGGAAATCTAAATCATCTATGAGGAAGATCACATTATAAGGAAGCTATAAATCAATTTTGAAGGCAATCCAACCATTGGTTAAGCCGTACCAAGCAAAACAAATTCTGCTATGTTGCTGTACTATTGTTGCACTATAAAAGGAGGTGCTCTCTTCTATTCCAGGGCAACCAAGGACGTGGGGAGCAAGGAGTTCAAGTCATAGGAGGCTTCCTAGCCTCCTCCAGCTAGTTTTTCTTCCTTTTCTTAGTTCTAGTTTTATTTTTAATATGCTTTTCATTAGCTAATCTCTTAGCTAGAGCTAAGAGGTGAACCTTATAGTTTTCTTAGATTGTTTAATTCGTTTTATTGGTTTTAAAGTTGGAATTCATGATTATGAACTATGGTTTGAAGTTTATACAAGCTTTAAGTAGTTTTTCTTAGTCTTATGATGACTCATGGATGTTTGGGAGAATTACTTAAATTCTTAATTGGTTTGCATCAGTCTAGACCTGTATAATCCGAGGAACTGGAGTGCGCTCTAGTACTATGATCTTCATGTGGGGACTTCCTACCAAAGTTCTACTTTTTTGAATTTCTGTAATATGTATGGATTGTGCATGTGATTTGAATCAAGTTCAAATCATGATCTAGCCTTGTCTTGTGACAGGACTTGAGGATGGTTATGATTGTGAACTAAACCTTTTGGAATGGGGAATGACCTATGCAATTGAGCATGCTCAGCTCAGCCTACATTGAGTGAATCTTATGCATTGAACTTACATATGACAGATTGTTTGGTTTAACAGCTCTATCATCCGACTAGATAGATCTTAATATCGATTCTAGTTGAGAAAGTGAGAAACCATAGCGAATTATGCATCTAAGGAGAGCTATAAGTGGATCCTTGATGCTCTAGTTATCTTTCCATTATCAGATTTTCTATTTTATGTTAAAAATCAATTTCACAAACCTCTTTGATTCTAGTTATTAGGATAGTTTGAATTGTTTACTTCCTTCCCTGTGGATCGACCTCGGTCTTACCGAGATTATTACTACATCGCAACCCTACACTTGGGGAAGCGAACAGAAGGATGCTTTGACAAAATAATTCGTCATAGGCAACTTGCAATCCCCCATTGTCTTCCTCTTTATCCTTGTCATCATTGGAGGATGTCGCATTGGTTTCCAACGACTCATGATCATCGTTATCTCTTATGCTCTGTATTTCTGGGACAATCTCCGTGATAGAGGCCATCACGATTTTAACTGATGCTCTTCCCCCATCACTTTGAGATTCATCTGATTTCGAATCTGAATCATCATAGTCATCCCATGTAGTTGCCATTGCTTTCTTTCTGAATTTTTCTTTGGCAAGAGCTTGGCAATTAGAGGCAATATGACCGTAGCGTCCACAGTTGTAGCACTTAGGATCTTTTGGCTTTTCAAAAGATTTTTCAGTGTGGCGCTTTTTGTCAAAAGATTTGTTATTTTCAGTGTGGCGCTTTTTGTCAAAAGATTTGTTATTTTTGTCATACTTTTTTTTGAAGAATTTTCTAAGTTTCTTGGTCATAAGTGTCATTTCATTCATATCCAATTCTTCATCACTATCAACTAAGGATTCTTGTTTAGTGTGTGAAGTTTTCAAAATTGTGTTTTTACCTTTTGGGGATTTCTTGAAATGAAGTTTATGGGTCTGTAGAGATCCTAGTAAGTCTTCTACTTTCATAGTATCAATATCTCTACATTCCTTAATTGTTATGACTTTAGATGAGAATCGTTTGGGTAAGGATCTCAATATTTTCCTACAAATGCGTGGATCCGATATTCTCTCCCCCAATCCCCACATAACATTGGTGACATCACTCAGTTGGGTGAAAAAGTCCATGAATGTCTCAAATTCCACTTCCATCTTCATATTTTCAAATTGAGTAGTTAAGAGCTGGAGTTTTGACCTCTTGATTGCACTAGTCCCTTCATGGGTAGTTTCAAAGATGTCTCAAGCTTCCTTAGCAATTGTGTAGTTACATATTCTTTTGAATTCATCTGCTGAAATGGCACAAAAAATAGCATTGAGTGCCTTTGCATTGATTATGTACCTTAGTTTCTCAAGGTCAGTCCATAAATCATCCGGTTTGATTGTAGTGGTGGTGACTCCATCTATGACTGTGCTCAAGAGGGGTATTTCATTTTTATTTTCCTAGACCTCCATGTTGCATGATCCAATGATTGCAAGAAGACTCTCATTCTTGCTTTCCAATATGCATAATTTGATCCATCAAAATATGGAGGTTTGGAAACAATACTAGAATCCCCTTTTGACATGATTTCAAACTTCCAAAGATGGATCACACTTCGGTCTGTTATGCCTTTAAGGAGGAACTCGCTCTGATACCAATTAAAATTGCGGTATAAGTTTGATTACCGCACTTGTGGAAGCAAGAAACTGGTTTCTTTGTCCTAGAGGGGGGTGAATAGGACACTTTTTAAATTACGCAATTTAAACACTCATAAACATGTAAATGTTACTTGAAGACATATATGAGAATATGAATTGCATTTCAGAAACATTTTCACAAACATTTGATATGCAGAATACTATCTTTGTGACTTACTGCTTAGCAATAATAGAACATTTTATAATCAGTTTATCTCAATCATGAAAGAAGTAAAGCAGTTGCAAACATTCATCACATAACAAGAGATTTTATAGTGGTTTGGTTATGTACCTACTCCACTCTCGGCTAATCCACTCACTCCTTGAGTGGCCGAATTTCACTATCACAATGGTTTTAAATGAGGTTAACCATAAACCTTAACAGCCTACAAAAGGACTTAGACTTCAACACATAGATTCATCCTTCCTTAGGACTAATCCATCAAACACTTTGCCCTACACAAGGGCTTGTCCTACCCAAGGACTTGTCCTATGAAAGGACTCAACTGAATTTAGGTCTTTAAACTCTGAAACCCAAATCTCAACTTTTGAGAAGGTTTCTTAGACTAGAGAAACTAAAGTATACTTAGCTTATTGAGCCCCTTGATAATGCCTTTGGTTGAAGAAGCTTCGGCTTGCACGAACAGTACCTTCTTTAGCTCCCTCGATCAGCAACCTTATTATGAATGCCTTCTTGTAGGTTCCAAGGTGAGGGATTAGGGTTTGGTTGAAACTTCCCTAAGGGATACGACTTAAATGATAGAGAAGGGTTTCACCAAGATCTTCATTAATGGTAAGAGAATATAGCAACTAGAGATTAGGTCAAGTGCCATTAATGAGGGCTTGAGTCCATGTTTCAATTCGAGCTTTGAATGCTCATTAATGGTTTGTAACGACTAGGATTGAACAATGAACTCAAGGATTCGGACTTTGAGAGAGGAGGTTTTTTGCTATGGAAACTCACACACTCAAAGGAGGATTCTCTTTTCCATAGCTAGGTTATTGCCCAAGTAAATGCTTAAATAGATGTGAAAAAAATGAGCAAAAAAGGGCTAGTTCGGGTGCCCGAATACTAGCTTCGAGCGCCCGGACATATAGTCCAAAAACAGATCCAGCGGTAGTCGGGCGCCTGGTGAATACTGGGTTGGGCGCCTGATATTCATTCTAGCCATATGATCAAGTTTACTGGACCAGTCTGCATCTGGTTAGGCGCCCGGTGAAGTTGCGGTCGGGCGCCCAAACTCCTCCTTGAATTTCAGACTGGGCTTACTGGACATATTTTGTCTTGGTCGGGCGCCCGGTGGAGTTGTGGTCTGGCGCCCGGAATCCATCTAGAATTTCCAATAAGATTCACTGGACACATTCCGTCCTGGTCGGGGCACCCGAACATAGTTACAGTCGGGCGCCCAATATTCATGATGAATTACATGAAAACATGCTGGACTTATTTTTCACTGGTCAGGCGCCCGAACACAGTTGCAATCGGGTGCCTGAAATTCACTTTAAATTTCTAGTTTATCCTGCTGGACAACATAACATGTGATCGGGCGCCCGAATACATAGTGGTCAGGCGCCCGATGCTCATTCTGCAGGATTTATAATAAGAATGAGTTTTTTTGTTTCTTTCCTGCAGAAGGACTGTGGGCTAACACAGACAAAGCCCAAGCTGATCTTTTGGACTATCCTCTATGGCATGGGGATAAGGGAAATGTTTATTAAGTGACGGGCCATCTAAAGGTCAAAGGTGTTAAGAAATACGTGAATCTAGGGTTAAGGAAGTTGGTTTTGAATCAAGGTATCTTCGTAGATCTTCTGAATCGAACAGCCGGAGATCTTTAAGGCTTCATTCTTCAGTATCTTTTAGGCTCATCAGACATGATGACTCAACCAACAAGCTAATTGACAAATATGTGTACTTATAAAATGCCCGCCGGATCGGACCCAAACCCGATTGCACTATTAAAATAGTAGGTCCGCCTGATGACAAGTATCAACATTATCCCCTTTTGACCTCAGAGCAACGCAAGAAGTAACATGCGCCTATTCCATTATCCCTCGCCGGATGCCCTCATTGGAAAGGAATCCCTCTCCAGAATCCTTCGTCGGAAAGGGATTTCTCTCGTCGGAACCAAAAATGCACTACCGTCAGATAGCTTCCCTCATCGGAATCCCTCGTCGAAAAGGGATCTCCCGTCGAACCAAAATGCACTACCATCAGATAGCTTCCCTCGCTGGAAAGGGATTTTCCCATCGGAGCCTGAATGCAGAGGGAGAGAGGGAGAGAAATCCCGAAAAATAAACTAAGTAGTGGACTTTCTCTCACTTCCAAGAGGGACATGCACCTACTACCCTTTGGCCGGAAAAGTCTGGAAAACAGACTAACTCATGGAGTTTTCCCATTTGTAAAAGGGACATGCGCCCATTCCCCATGACTGAAAAATGTAAAATTTACTTAGTGGAGGGGCCACATGCACCCATCATCATGCTTTAGGCGCATGTGCACAATCACATGCATCCACTCTTCTCTCCCTTACTCTCTCTCTCTTTCCTATCTTGAGGACATGCGCCCATCCTACCAGAAAATCATAAAAATTGGATAAATGGTGGGGCAACATGCGCCCACCACATTGGCCAGGCGCATGTGCAAAGCCACATGCACTTGGGACTTAGATCCTCTCTTCCCCTTTCTCATAAGTTAGGCACATGCACCTGGGGTGGGGCCACATACGCCCACTCCAGGGCACATGGCCCACCACCTTACAACATGCGTCCACTCTCACTCCCATGTGTCTGGACGCTGTAGGTACTTGGGATTTTCTGTGGTGTGGCCCGCCTTTGATCCGGCCCACCTTCCAATCATTCTAAATCTCCTAGACACGTGTGGGCATGCTCTATCCATCCCCCAAACTTGATTTTCCAACGATCAATGTTAAGGACCTCTAATCCCTGATTTTCTCCAAAATGTCCAACACTTAGCCGTTTTTGAAACTCTGAAAACTGCATTGCACCTCTCTCTGCACTGCACTGCACTGCATACCTGCACCTACACCGCACACCTTATTTATATAAAAAGTAAATGTCATATTTTAATTTATGTTTCCATTTACTTTGAGTTATTTATGTAAATAAGGAAGTATCCCCCATTTGGATTCAATAAAAAATACTAAAAAAATAAATTTACAACAATGAAGATTTTGATTTTCCATCCGAAGTACAAATCGCAACTTTTTGGCACTCCCTAAAAAATTCACCTTTTAAACGGACGGGTTTCCTTCGAATCTAAACCGTCCAAAAAATCTGAAATACCCTATTAGGCTAAAACATCAAAGAGCGGTAAATAATCATAATATTTTATGGTCGATCTATGGATATATAAAAAAAATCTAGGTTTCTACTTAGAATTTTCAAAGAGCGAAATTACCAGAACATCGTTTTAGTGCAAATTCATACAGAAATGGATCTATAACTTGATAATGATCCTTGCCTCTGAAATTACGTCGGTAGTCTAACACGACACCTTCATATGTGCGGAAGCTTAAAGAGCAACTAGAATTATGGCTAAGTCCTATAAAAGGGGGATTGAGACCTTTTGAAATTCTTTTCGCCTACTTACACAATTTAACAAATTAAACTAAGCAAGAACACTTCGGCTTCCAAGCCTAAGTGGGTCCAATCATAAGACTAGCATATGGTTTAAGCAATAAACAACCTAGTCTAAGCATGCATAGATAATCAAATGATTTAACTAATCAAGCTCCTAATCTATGCAACATATGTAAACTTATGAGAATGGATCAATGAGCTTAAGTCTACACTACTAGTGAAAGTATATTTTGTGTGTGGATGTGCTTATATAGTGTCTAGCATACATTCCTATCAAGCATACTGTTGGGGCTTAAATTCGCACCCATTATAAAACAGTATTCAGCGGTCCATCTACGACGATTCGGACCGATTTCGAGATCGAAAATACTCGAAAGACGCCAGTGCAACCCTAAAATGCGCGATCGTGATCGAAACCTACAAATGTTATTTCGGAGCAGAATCTGACATACGGATCACTGCCAAATGATCTGAAATGCCTTAAAACCCTTAACCTGTAAGTTTTGAAGTCGCGCGATGCATATCCTTACCTGCGCACACCAAAACGCGTTCTACCCATGTCCGCAACTGACCGAAAGGGCCCGAAAACCTATAGGTACCATTTTGGAGTGGAATCAGACATGCGGATGGCCTCCAAATGATCCGAAATGCCCAAAAAGCCTTAACTAGCAAGTTTGAAGTCCTTGTGGTGTATATTTTCAAGTATGCGCTTCCCGAAACAATATTCTTATGCAAATAACCGATGAGGAGGGTCCAAATTAGGAAGGAACTACCAAAATTCACAGCAGATGACCATCAGCACCCCACCCCGTTCATTTAGGAGGTCGATCATGGCCTAAAAGCGGCTTGATATCAGTGACTTTGGTCTCCGAAAAGGTAGCCCCCCTCTAGAGGTCGCTAGTCGGAGCCTAAAACCTGAAATATTCTAAGTGATGGAACATGCATTTGCCCTCTCTCTCCACATGCGGATGCCATGAGGAGACATGCATTTGCCCTCTCACCACATGTGCATGAGAGCCCTCTCTCTCTCCCTTTTTTTATATTTTTAAATTTTTTAAAAAATGAAATAAAAATAATACATGATAAGTGTGGCACATGCGCCCACTTTAGAGGGCACATGCGCTTGACAGTGGCACATGCACCCACCTTGTTTGCAACATGCGCATGCCACAAGACACATGCGCCTGCACACTCCTCTACATGCGCATTTCCTTCTTTTTTGCAAACCACATGCGCTCATGCTCCATCTCACGTGTGGACCCGATAAGATACCCGATTAACATGCTATAAATACCCCACTCACTTGCTAAATCGGAGGAGAGAGGCTTCATTTTCTGAAAAGGATTGTCAGAGCAAGGTAAAAATCCTTGCCGAAATCCTCCATCGGCTATTCACATGCGCCCACACCTCGCCAGATGCCATCACCGGAAAGGGATTTCTCCCACCAAAGCTGCAATAGAGAAGGAGATAGGGAAAATCCACATGCGCTCATCCTTTTGTTGGAAGATATAGGGAAACTTCCCTAAGTCCTTTTAGGACATGCGCCCATGCCCATGGGGCTTTGAAAATTAAAATTCATCAAGTGAAGAGGGCAATGCGCCCAAGGGAGAGGGAATGTGCCCACCTCCCTTCCATTCCCTCTCTCTCCTCACTCCCTCATGCCACATGCGCCTAAGGGAGAGGGACATGCGCCCATCTCCCTTCCGTTCACTCTCTCTCCTCACTTCTCTCCCACATGCATTTGGGGCAGGATACATGCGCCCACTTTAGAGCACATGCGCCCACCTCCAACTCCACATGCGCCCATACACTCCCAGGTGAGCCCAAACGTTGATACCTGCTTGGGATTTTCATGATATGGCCCAGTTTCAATGTGGTCCGCTTCCCGATCACACTGATGATCCTAGACACACGTCAACAATGTCTATCCATCCCCCGGATCAGATTTGCTAACGGTCGAGGTTAGGTGGGCTAAATTGGCAGTTTGATCAAAATAACCAATACTTAGTCAAAATTGCAAACCTCGAAAATCCTTCCGAAAGAGTCGAAAACGGCCTAAATCGAAAGGAATCGGGCAGAATTTAACTGAACCCGAGAGGGAAACTTCTCTCCGCCATAACATGATAAACCATAATCATGCATTACAACAAGATTATCTGATCTCAGGATTCTCGAAAACCTTGATCAGACCGTAAACAGGTCTACTACTGAGTCATTTTCAGCCCTGGGAAGTGCCCTGATGGCCCGATAACTGACTAATTCCAAACGAAATCAATTGCGATCTCAAAGACGCAAAGGCAAAAATATCGATGACTCAAAATATACACGAAGCAGATTGATCAAATCAAATGCATAATTTTTCTGATACACTGAACATCTAGCATAAATGCGATCCTCTCTCGAGCATGCATAAAGCATATTTACTTTGTACTATACTCATTTGCATCTATTACATGAATTTATTTCATCCCGGATCGAGATACGGAACTAAATCAAATGGGACTATGGTTATCATCGAAAACCATAATCAAAGAGTTCTAAAACTTCTGAAACACTTCATCGTTAAGACCAGTTGATGTGCGTCCTGTCCAAGGCGGGATCCGTCAGTTGAGTGGCTAAGGTAATGAGTGCCTTCCAATAAGTCACCCGTCCAAATTGAGACAGTCACTGGCCCTGGTTGCACTAAGAACCCATGGAGTGCCTTCCAGCAAGTCACCCGTCCAAACACGAGACGGTCACTGGCCCTGGTCGCAGTAAGTGGAAACCGTGGAGTGTATTCCTGAAAGTGATTTCGTCCATAGAGACGCATCATGACACTGAGATATACAACTCGGTTGAAACCCTGGTTGCACTAAGAACCCATGGAGCGCCTTCCAGCAAGTCACCCATGGGTTCTTACGAGACGGTCACTGGCCCTGGTTGCAGTAAGTGGAAATCGTGGAGTGTATTCCTGAAAGTCATTTCGTCCATAGAGACGCGTCATGACACTGAGATATACGAGTCGGTTGAAACCCTGGTTGCACTAACAACCCATGGAGTGCCTTCCAGCTAGTCACCCGTCCAAACACGAGACGGTCACTGGCCCTGGTCGCAGTAAGTGGAAACCATGGAGTATATTCCTAAAAGTCATTTCGTCCATAGAGACATGTCATGACACTGAGATATATGACTCAATTGAAACCTTGGTGTTGGGGTTCAAATTCGCACCCATTATAAAACAGTATTCAGCGATCCATCTACGACGATTTGAACTGATTTCAAGATTCGAAATACTCAGAAAATGCTAGTGCAACCTTAACATGCGCGATCATGACCGAAACCTACAAATGTCATTTTGGGGTGGAATCAGACATGTGGATCACTGCCAAATGATTCAAAACGCCCTAAAACCCTTAACCTGCAAGTTTCAAAGTCGCTCGACGCATATCCTTACCTACGCACACCAAAACCCGTTCTACCCCTGTCTGAAGCTGACCCAGAGGGCCCGAAAGCTTACAGGTACCATTTCAGAGTGGAATCAGACATGAGGATGGCCGCCAAATGATCCGAAATGCCCAGAAAACCTTAAGTAGCATGTTTGAAGTCCTTGTGGTGCATATTTCCACATGTGCGCTTCCCGGAACAATATTCCTATACAAAGAGCCGATTAGGAGGGTCCAAATTGGTAAGGAACTACCAACATTCATAGCAGATGACCATCGGTACCCCACCCAGTTCATTCAGAAGGTTGATTATGGCCTAAAAGTGGCTTGGCATCAGTGACTTCGGTCTCCGAAAAGGTAGCCCCCCTCTGGAGGTCGCCCGTCGGAGCCTAAACCCTTAAATATTCTAAGTGATGGAACATGCATTTGCTCTCTCTCTCCACATGCGAATGCCATGAGAAGACATGCATTTGCCCTCTCACCACATGCGGATGCATGAGAGCGCTCTCTCTCCCTTTTCCATATTTTCAAATTTTTAAAAATATAAAAAATCATAAAATATGTGCTAAGTGTGAGCACATGCGAGCACCACAGAGGGCACATGCGCCCACACCAAATACATGCCCCTAGTGCATAAGCACATGCGCCTACACACCATGGCATGCGCATGCCACAAGCACATGTGCCTACACACTCCTCTACATGCGCATGCCTTCCCTTTTGCAGACAACATGCGCCCGGTACCTGATTCCCGATTAACATGCTATAAATATCCCTCCACTCGATAAGACAGGGACAAGATCATCAATCCCAGAGCACTCTTCTTGTAGAGTAAAAATTCCTCACCGGAATCCTCACCAGGAAAGGGACATGCGCCCATCCCTTCGCCGGATGCCCTCGCCGGAAAGGGATTTCTCCCACCGGAGCAAAATCCCCCAAGTCACATAGTGGCATGCGCCCACTCCTTTCTACTTTGGGAGAAAAAATTCAAAATCCTCCAAGTCTCATGGGACATGCGCTCATCAGCTAGGGGTTGGGCGCATGTGCAATGGCACATGCGCCTGGGGGACTTTGTGCACATGTGCACTTCACTCCCTCATGACACATGCGCCCAAGTGCGCCCAAGGGAGAGGCCACATGCACCCAAGTGTGCCCAAGGGAGAGGGACATACTCCCATCTCCCTTCCGTTCACTCTCTCTCCTCACATGCATTTGGGGCAGGGTACATGCGCCCACTTTAAAGCACATGCGCCCACCTCCAACTCCACAGGCGCCCATACACTCTCAGGTGCGCCTAGACGCTAATGCTTGCTTGGGATTTTCATGATATGGCCCACCTTCGATGTGGTCCACTTCCCGATCGCACCAATGATCCTAGACACACGTCAACAATGTCTATCCATCCCCCGGATCAGATTCGCCAACGGTTGAGGTTAGTGTTAATGCAAAGATTTGTCAATTACCATGGTTAGTGTGTCGTCGAGTCTCCTTGCGGCTGAAGACAGTCTCCGTGCGGCTGAAGACAGAAGCTACTCAAAGAAGATCGCTCGTCAGTCAACTTCAAGCCTCTCCATCCAAACCTTTGATCCCAAAACCTTTTATAGATGGTCCAAATCCTTCCTAGGTACACCCTTAGCACCATCTATAGTCCACCTTCCATTTAGATCAGCTTTGGAAGGGTTCATGTTAGCAGAAGTTGCTTAAAAATTGAAAAACAATATGTCTGCTCTCTCCGATACATACCCGATCCATCGGAGATTAGTCCGATAGGTGTCTGATCAATCGGACAATATGTCCGATCAATCGGAGAATTGTCCAGTAACATTGAAAACTTCTCTGGACACTTTTCCGATCAATCGGAGGACTGTCCGATCCATCGGACAGGGTCTTCCGATCAATCGGATGGTATGTCCGATCAATCGTAGAATTGTCCAGCAAACATTGAAAATCTCTCTGGACACTTTTCCGATCACTCGGAGGTCTGTCCGATCCATCGGACATACATACGATCCATCGGAGGAAATTCTAAAAAAATTACATTAACTCTCTGGAAGGAATTTCGATCAATCAGACATGGTCTTCCGATCAATCGAAACTAAGTCCGATCAATCGGATGACCTGTTTTTCAACAAAATTCAAATCTAGCTAAAACTTATGTCCGATCGATCAGATCCTATCGAGCTGACCGTTTTCTGATCGTTGAATGTCATATCTATTTATAGAACTCGGTTGGATCTTGCCCAAGACACCTTGAGCATCATCTAGGGTTTGTGTTTGCCTTCTCCTTGAGATCCCCTTCTCTCATACCCTAAGATTTGTTGAGTTCATACTTCAATCCATGTTGATCTGACCAACATTGATGAAGCATTCAAAGCTTGGATTGAATCATGAACTCAACCCCTCTTTAATGGCATCTTGACCTACCTCTCATAGATATACTCTTGTCATCAATGCCATTAATGGTGGTTTAGGTAGAAGCCTTCCCCATATAAAAGCCATATCCCCATTTAGCCTCAACTTAACCCTAATCCCTCACCTTGGAATCTACAATGAGTCATCCGGAGCAAGGTTGCTGATCGAGGGAGCTGAAGAAGGTATCTTCCGTGCAAGCTGAAGCTTCTTCAACAAAGGCATCATCAAGGGACTCAATCAGCTAAGTATATTTAGTCTTTCGAGTCCAAGAAACCTCCTCAAGTTGAGATTTGGGTTTCAGAGTTTGAAGACCCAAACTCGTAAGAGTCCTTGCGTATGACAAGTCCTTGAGTAGGACAAGCCCTTGTGTAGGACAAAGTGGTCATGGATTAGTCCTATGGAAGGATGAATCCATGTGTTGAGTCTTAAGTCCTTTTGTAGGCTGTTAAGGTTTATGGTTAACCTCATTTAAAACCATAGTGATAGTGAAATCCGGCCACTCAAGGAGTGAGTGGATCAGCCGGGAGTGGAGTAGGTACATAACCAAACCACTATAAAAATCCCTTGTTGTGTGATGAATGGATGAACTGATTTACTTCTTTCACATGTGCTTTTATTGATCTATATTCTGCATATCTTGTGTTCGAAGTAAGTTCTCTTAGAATACTTTGCATGATTATAAGTGTGTAATTGGAAAATTTAAAAAGTGTCCTATTCACCCCCCTCTAGGACAAGGTAACTTGTTTCTTGCTTCTACAAAAGCGGTAATCAAACTTATTCCGCATTTTCAATTGGTATCAAAGCGGGTTCCTCCTTAAAGGCGTAACTGCCCGGAGTGTGATCCGTCTCTAGAAGCTTGAAATCATGTCAAAAGAGGATTCTAGTATGGTTTCCAAACCTCCATATTTTGATGGATCAAACTATGCTTATTGGAAAGCAAGAATGAGAGTCTTCTTGCAATCATTGGATCATGCAACATGGAGATCTGTGGAAATCAAATATGAAATACCCCTCTTGAGCACAGTCATAGATGGGGTCACCACTACCACAGTCAAGCCTGATGATTTATGGACTGATCTTGAACAACTAAGATACATTAGCAATGCCAAGGCACTCAATGCTATCTTTTGTGCCGTTTCAGCAGATGAGTTTAAAAGAATTTGTAATTGCACAACTGCTAAGGAAGCATGGGACATCTTTGAAACTACTCATGAAGGAACTAGTACAGTCAAGAGGTCAAAACTTCAGCTCTTGACTACTCAATTTGAGAATATGAAAATGGAAGAACATGAGAACTTCATAGACTTTTACACCCGACTGAGCGATGTCACCAATGTTATGTGGGGATTGGGGGAGAGGATATCGGATCCGCGCATTTGTAGGAAAATTCTTACCCGAACGATTCTCCTCCAAGGTCATAACTATTGAGGAATGTAGAGATATTGATACTATGAAAATAGAAGACTTACTTGGATCTCTACAGACCCATGAACTTCATTTCAAGAAATCCCCAAAAAGTATAAACACAGTGCTGAAAACTTCACACACTACACAAGAATCTGTAGTTGATAGTGATGAAGAAATGGATATGAATGAAATGGCTCTTATGGCCAAGAAGTTTAGAAAATTCTTCAAAAACAAAGGAAAGAGGGTTGACAAAAATAGCAAATCTTTTGACAAAAAGTGCTATACATGAAAATCTTACAACAAGCCAAAAGATCCTAAGTGCTACAACTGTGGACGCTGTGGTCATATTGCCTCTGACTGCCAAGCTCCTGCCAAAGAAAAATTCAAAAAGAAAGCAATGGCAGCCACATGGGACAACCTCGAGAGTACAGATTCAGAAACAGAAGAATATTAAAGTGATGAGAGAGGATCAGTTAAAATTCCGATGGCTGTTGAACCTCCAATTTATACATTGCATTGCCCATTACAAGACAAGGTTTGCATGATTTTCATGGTTTAAAGGCCCACATAACATATGTTTTGTGATTATAGGGATGAGAGCGGACTTCATTCAATTACGAGCCAAAAGAATGCATTTGAAGCTATTGCATGAAGTCCTAAGATGGACCAAAGAAAGAAGAAGAAAGAGGGAGAAAAGAGGATGAAGAAAAGAAGAAAAGGTTGCAGAAAAACAAGGCAGACCGGTCGTCCGACCGGTTAGCCACATCAAAGGAGCAAATGGAAGACAGGCCGACCGGTCTTGACCGGTCGGCCATGAAGGCTGTCCACATTGCATTGGAGCCCGACCGGTCACGACCGGTCGGCTGTATACACTTGATGGTGGAAAATCTGGTTCGACCGGTCATGACCAGTCAGCCACACTTGCTAGATGAATGGATAGCCAGTCCAACCGGTCATGACCGGTCGGCTGTGCTCCCTAGAATGCTTAAAAAAATCAGTCCGACCGGTCATGATCGGTCGGCTCTGCGTAACAAGAGTCCTTTCTAAATCTAGACTCCGAAAATTGCTGCGCACTGCGTAATCTTTCGCAGAATCCGATGCAAGGGAGGTTGCTTGCTATAAAAGGACACCTAGGGGCTCTCCCTAGGGTATCAGAGAGGCTAAGGAACGTGAGTTTGGAGAGTGAAGGCGATTGTGGAGCGGCTGCAACTCTCCTATTCGGGTTTTTCTGTTTTTATGCTTTATTTCAGAGTTTTTAGTTGTAGCATGACAATGCTCGGCTAAAACCTCTCAGCTAAGGCTGAGAGGTGAAGCTTGTAGCTAATTCCATGTTGGTTTCTGTTTAATTCAAGTAATTTACATTCAAGTTTGGATTTTTGCATGGTTTAGTTCCAAAAAGTGGTAGTTTGAGATGTTTTATCTGAGTTTATGTGCTCTGGACATGAATTCCTTTTAATTCTCTGAGATTATCATGTTTGTTTGTTTAAATTTGGATTATAGTAATCCTTGAGCAGGCCATAGTCCAGAGGCATGGCTGTTACTCCGCAAGCTATGGTTTCGAGTTTGTATTGATTGAATGGAACTAGAACTTGGAAGTTCAACTTGAATGTGATGGAATGTGTGTGAATGCTTTATTCTCCGACTAGATGAGAGATAGGACTTCAAATCTAGTTGTGTTCTCTACTTGGATTGACTGAATTGACATAGGATTGCTACAAGTGGATCCTTGAAAGTCTTAGTACTTTATATCTCTGATTTTTCATTAAGTTCCTGTTTTAAGTAAACATTCAATTGAAACCGATTTCTTTCAAAAACTGAGTTACTGGAGTGATTTGGGAGTTGTTACTATTTCCCTGTGGATCGACCTCGGTCTTACCGAGTTTTATTACTACATCGCAGCCTTACACTTGAGGCAAGCGAACAAGTTTTTGGCGCCGTTGCCGGGGAATTAGATAACGGTTTTCAAATAGTTCAGTGGCTGTAGAAGTAGATAGGTTTTTCTGATTTTCTTAGAACTAACAAAGTTTTCTGTTTTGTAGGAATTCTTCTCTAAGTTAAAGCGCATCAGGTGATACCTTTCTAACTTAGTTTCTTTTAGATTAGTTTCAGATTTCAGTTTTCTAGGTTAGGATTAGCTTTGATTGAGTGGTTTATGTCCCGTTGGGAACGTAATCACTCAAATCGTCTCCAATCTGAAGGTGGTTTAGTTGGACCATTGTCAGTTCATAGACGAGTTTGGAATTATCAAGAGCATTGTGAAAGTTTGGGGAGTATGGATCAAACACCTGTAAGGAATCCTCCCCCCCCTACTCCAACTACAAACGCAAATCAGGAAGGAGTAGGAGAGAATGAGGTACATAATGTTCCTCCAATGAGATCACTACGAGACTACCTACAACCTGCCCGTGCAATTACACCTTCTTGCATAGTTCTACCAGCTAACGGTGGAACCCTTGACATAAAACCGGGTGTAATTCAACTTTTACCTAAATTCCATGGGCTAGACTCTGACCGCCCATACTTACACTTGCAAGAATTCGAAGAAGTGTTGGCCACCTTGCATTATCCCAATGTTTCTGAGGATACAATCAGACTTAAACTTTTTCCTTTCACTTTGAAAGAAAAAGCCAAAGATTGGCTTCACTCTGTTAGACCACATTCGATTGGGTCATGGGTTGAGATGAACCGGGAATTCCTGAAAAAGTTCTTCCCGGCTCATAAAACAAACACTCTTCGAAGGGCCATAATGAATTTCTCAGCTAAAGAGGGTGAATCTTTTTTTCAATGCTGGGAAAGATTTAAGGATCTCCTACTTGCTTGCCCACATCATGGCTATGAGAGTTGGCGAGTTATAAATTTTTTCAATGATGGATTAAGTTCCAATATGCGCCAATTTGTGGAAATGATGTGCAATGGCGAGTTTATGAGTAAAAATCCAGATGAGGCTTGGAGTTACTTGGATATGTTGGCTGAAAACGCCCAATCTTGGGATACATCGGATAAAACCAATAACTCCAAGCCTACTCAAGAGAAAAGTGGGATCTATATCCTTAAGGAGGAAGACGATGTGAATGCAAGGATAGCCAACCTCACAAGGAAGGTTGAGGCCATGGAACTTAGCAAAAGTGGAGTTCCCAAGTCCAAGGAAGCTGTTGAAACCACATGTGGGATTTGCCTCACCGATTTATACGCTACGCAAGATTGTCCCACAATTCCTGCGTTTCAGGAAGTGCTACATGAAACAGCCAATGCCACATATGGTTACCAACGGCCCCTCAATGGACCGGTAGGTAATACGTACAATGAGAGTTGGAAGAACCACCCGAATTTCAGTTGGAAGAATGCTCCTACGGGCAATCTTACCAACTCCCAAAGAGGGCCACCCATGTAAAATATGGCCCCACCTCAATTCTCATTGGAGGATACCTTGAGAGCGTTTATGCAAGGGCAAGCGCAAATAAATGAATCAAATCAGCAAATGTTCCAAGAGCTTAAAGTCTCGGTTGATGAGATTAAGGGACGCTTGAATGCTAGGGAAGGGACCTTTCCGGCCCAACCTCAGCCCAATCCAAAGCAAGTACATGAAGTAAGCATCCCTAATTCTTCCAACCAAAATATAGAGCAAGCTAAATCCATTACCACCCTTAGAAGTGGTAAACAAGTTGACAAAACTATTCCGGTGAAGGCCGATGAGCCTAATGATCTGGTAAATTCTGAGGATGAAGATGGATCTAACTTAGCCCCACAACAACCGGAATGCATTTACAAGCCCATAGCACCATTCCCTTCGAGATTGGTTGCTCCAAAATCTCTCCCAAATTCTCAAGATATTCTAGAGATTTTCAGACAAGTCAAGATCAATATCCCTTTGCTTGATGCCATCAAACAAATTCCCTCTTATGCCAAGTTCGTAAAAGACTTATGCACAACAAAACGCAAATATAATGTGCAGCAAAAGGCCTTCTTAACTGAGCAAGTGAGTGCCATCCTCACTCAAAAGACCCCCCCAAAATTCAAAGATCCCGGTAGTCCCACCGTCTCATGTATCATTGGAGACTACCGGATTGAACGTGCCTTATTAGATTTGGGGGCGAGTGTGAACTTGATCCCATACTCGGTATATGAGCAATTGGGTCTTGGTGAATTAAAACCCACCAAAACCACGCTGCAACTCGCTGATAGATCTATCCATGTACCGAGGGGGATAGTTGAGGATGTTCTAGTCCAAGTTGACAAATTCTACTACCCAGTAGATTTTATAGTCTTGGACACACAACCGGTTTTGGATGCTAGCACCCAAATACCGGTAATATTAGGCCGCCCATTCCTTGCCACATCAAACGCAATCATCAATTGCAGGAATGGGGTGATGCAACTTTCTTTTGGAAACATGACACTAGAGGTGAATGTATTTCACTTAGGCAAGAGGCATAGGGATGATGATGATATCCACGAGGTTGATATGATTGATTCAATCGTGGAAGAGGAGTTCGCTTTAAGGCAGAATTTTGATCCTCTAGATGTTCTTAGTTATGATCCCTTTGAGGATTGGGACGACGATGATAGCTCCCATGAGGTAAACATGATAGAATCCATGGATGATGGGGGGTTTTTCCAACATGATCCACCTGAAAGTTTGGGGACATGTTTGACACATTCTAAGGAAGAATTTAAATTTCAATTTATTAAGACCTTGGAAGCGTCAATTTCTGAAAATTCATTTGACAAGTCACCAATTCCTGATTTACATAAATTTGTTGTGCAGGATTTGGAAGAATTGGTGCTTGACTTGCCTACAGAGAGGCCAATTGCTAAAAGAGTAGAGGTTAAGGACCCACTCCAACCTACACGAAATTCTGAAAAGGAGGAAGACAAAAAGGGTCCAAATCTGAAAAATTCCTCCAATGAGGTCTCTTATACACTCGAGGAATGTTTAACATATTTTGAGGATTGGGATGATCCCATGATACAGGACATCGTACATGCTTTGAGAGAGACCTCCCCGGTGCCTAAAAAGTCTCCTTCCACAGCTCACCAAATTGAAAAACCAATTGTGGAAGCACTGGTGAAATCTGATTTTGTGGAGATCATATCGACCTGTGAAAAAGAAATACAAGTCTCCACATCTCTTTGGTTTGTTCAAACCGAAGAACACTTCTGGGATGAACCATACTTGAATAATTTTTGTCCAGACAAGAAGGAAAGGAGACCCATATCTCCTGATTTCCAACCAATGAAATTCTCCTTTCCTAGTACATGTGACAATTTTGTTGAAGAACCCGCTGAAATTTTTCAGCAGGATTTTCAATGGGCTAGACTGGTTAATGTCACTAATGTACTTTCCAAAGCAGGATGGTGGATAGTTCTACTGAAAACTTTGTTACACCACTTAATGATCCTGCTCAACTTTGTCCTTTTGGATGTTATACTGATAATCGATCTCCTAGTCTGATGGGGATCCTCCTTTTCCAAGGGACGAGTTATTTATCTTTATTGCTTTCCGTAGATTAGGTTTCGTTTTATTTAGCTTACTGTCTTAGTAGGATTTAGTTGTTGTAGTTGCAGACTTCCATGATCGCTATCTCAGGTACTATTGTTCTCACTCTCTCATATTTTACCATTGCTCTCATGTTCATGCTAATTGACTATCTTTTTACATTGAGGACAATGCAAGATCTGGTTGGGGGGTGAGATGAGATTCTTCATCTAGCATATTGCAATATTTCGAGCTTCATATGCACAATTTTTTTTTGAATTTTCTAACATCTCAAAACTCTTTTAGAAAATCTTGTTTCTATACATTTGAGATGCTATGAGTATAAGAAGAGGAGATACGAAGTGTGTGATGTTGTAGTTTTGAATTTCTCCCAACATAATGGTTTTATATGTTAGTTCCCCTATTGTTGTGATTGATAGAAAATTTGAACACCTTTGCACCAAGTTCACATTACACGATTTTCATGAGTGACAGGTTTAAGTGATTTGTGGATTAGCTAGACTTTGATTTAAAGGTGTTGAGCAGCCAAGCCGGGGTATTTTGTCCATCCGTGTCCATGGGAAAATAACAGAAGATATGGATTTCTAAAAGTCCTATCTAATTTAAGAGAGAAAGGAAAGAAAGGATGAAATCGGGAAGGAAAGAAAAATGGTGGAAAATTTCGAAAAGGGCTACCTATTACCAACCGGGGGATGGTCGAACCGTAACCAAAGCCGGAAATGGGACGTAGTGTGAAAGTTGTCGGAAGGACGGTAAGGAAAATTCCTGTCATAGGTTGTTGTTGCTCTGTGCACCTTAAAATCCTTGGTTTACTTAATCTATGAAGAAGATGATCCCAGGAACTCATGAGATGAACTTTCACTATGCACACTAGGTTGAATTTGTTCGAGTTCTTCTATTTATCAATCAATCAGCGGGAATTACATGTAGACACTTCTTATGTTTTGAGAGTCCAAGGTTCAGCTTCTATCACCTAATTTCTCCAAATTTTATACTTGTACATGTTGGAATGGATAGAAACATGGTTTCTGGAAGAGAGTTGGATTCGGAGGTTTGAAATTGTTTTCACGCATGTTTTGCTCGGGACTAGCAAAAAGCTGGTTGGGGGGTGTGTTGAACCTCCAATTTATACATTGCATTGCCCATTACAGGACAAGGTTTGCATGATTTTCATGGTTTAAAGGCCCACCTAACATATGTTTTGTGATTATAGGGATGAGAGCGGACTTCATTCAATTACGAGCCAAAAGAATGCATTTGAAGCTATTGCATGAAGTCCTAAGATGGACCAAAGAAAGAAGAAGAAAGAGGGAGAAAAGAGGATAAAGAAAAGAAGAAAAGGTTGCAGAAAAACAAAGCAGATCGATCGTCCGACCGGTCAGCCACATCAAAGGAGCAAATGGAAGACAGGCCGACCGGTCTTGACCGGTCGGCCATGAAGGCTGTCCACATTGCATTGGAGCCCAATCGGTCACGACCGGTCGGCTATATACACTGGATGGTGGAAAATCTGGTTCGACCGGTCATGACCGGTCGGCCACACTTGCTAGATGAATGGATAGCCAGTTCGACTGGTCATGACCGGTCGGCTGTGCTCCCTGGAATGCTTAAAAAAATCAGTCCGACCGGTCATGACCGGTCGGCTTTGCGTAACAAGAGTCCTTTCTAAATCTGGACTCCAAAAATGGTTGCGCACTGCGTAATCTTTCGCAGAATCCGACGCAAGGGAGGTTGCTTGCTATAAAAGGACACCTAGGGGCTCTCCCTAGGGTATCAGAGAGGCTAAGGAACGTGAGTTTGGAGAGTGAAGGCGTTTGTGGAGCGGCTGCAACTCTCCTATTCGGGTTTTTCTATTTTTATGCTTTATTTCAGAGTTTTTAGTTGTAGCATGACAATGCTCGGCTAAAACCTCTCAGCTAAGGCTGAGAGGTGAAGCTTGTAGCTAATTCCATGTTGGTTTCAGTTTAATTCAAGTAATTTACATTCAAGTATGGATTTTTGCATGGTTTAGTTCCAAAAAGTGGTAGTTTGAGATGTTTTATCTGAGTTTATGTGCTCTGGACATGAATTCCTTTTAATTCTTTGAGATTATCATGTTTGTTTGTTTAAATTCGGATTATAGTAATCCTTGAGCAGGCCATAGTCCAGAGGCATGGCTGTTACTCCGCAGGCTATGGTTTCGAGTTTGTATTGATTGAATGGAACTAGAACTTGGAAGTTCAACTTGAATGTGATGGAATGTGTGTGAATGCTTTATTCTCCAACTAGATGAGAGATAGGACTTCAAATCTAGTTGTGTTCTCTACTTGGATTGACTGAATTGACATAGGATTGCTACAAGTGGATCCTTGAAAGTCTTAGTACTTTATATCTCTGATTTTTCATTAAGTTCCTGTTTTAAGTAAACATTCAATTGAAACTGATTTCTTTCAAAAACTGAGTTACTGGAGTGATTTGGGAGTTGTTACTATTTCCCTGTGGATCGACCTCGGTCTTACCGAGTTTTATTACTACATCGCAGCCTTACACTTGAGGCAAGCGAACAATGGCCTCTATCTCGGAGATTGTCCCAGACATACAAGGCGAAAGAGACAAGGATGATCATGAGCTATCAGAAAACAATATGACATCCTCCGATGATGACGAGGATGATAATGAAGGTTTACAAGTTGCCTATGATGAGCTATTTCGTCAAAGCATCCTTCTTACCAAGAAGTTGAGCCAAGCAATATTGACAACAATAAATTGGCTGATGAAATGCAAGAAGTGAAGAGAGAAAACAACGGATTTTACCATCAGATCTGTGAATTGGAAAAGAAAAACAAAGCAACTCAAGACAAAATTAATACCTTAGAAGATGAGCTGAAAAAGACAAAATCTACAAATCAGTGTCTAGTCTTGCAGCTTAATCAAGAAAGTCAACTCAATGATAGGTATGCCCAAAGTCGAGAAAAACTAGATGATATCCTTAAATCAGGTAAGCCTTGTAGGAATACAAGAGGGCTAGGCTATGGTGAGCAAACTAAGGTTAGTAACCCAGAACCTAAAAAGATTAGGAATGCATCAGGAAGCACTAAGAGAAATTCACCTATATGCCATGCATGCGGAGATGTTGGACATTTGAAATTTGAATGCTTGATCTTTAAGAATCCGGTTCGGAACTTGAAAGGTAAATTTGTACCTACCGAAAAAAGGATGAATCAGATGTGGAGTCCTCCTAAACAAACACCAACTGTGAGAAAAAATTATCCCACTCCACCAAAGAAAGACAAAAGAATAGAAGAGCTCCTTGAAATGGTAAAACAGTTGAACAAAAGAACCATGGAGCTGATGAAAGAGAAATCAAGTAAAGAGAAAACCTCAACACCTTATGCTCAAATGATGACATCCTTAGAATCAACTAAGAAGCCTAATTCTCCAAAAAAGGTAGTCTCTAAATGGGTAGTAAAGAACAAATGCTTAGTTATCCATACAGCCCTTAGAGTCGGAAGAAACACTAGGTGGTACCTTGATAGTGGATGCTCCCGACACATGACAGGTGACAAGACTCAGTTTTGTGATTATGCTGAATTTGATGGTGGGTCTGTTACCTTTGGAGATGGGAGTGTTGCCAAGATTGTTGGAAAGGGAACCATCACCGGACCAGGATTGCCCAAAATTGAGGATGTACTATGTGTTGACGGTTTAAAACATAATCTATTAAGCATCTCTCAAATATGTGATGAACAGCATTCCGTGAAATTCTCCAAAGAAATGTGCGAAATTATGGATCAAACTGGAAAATTAATATTAAAAGGGTTTCGCATGGGAGATAATTGCTATGTGATTGAAAACAAGGGTGATGAGGGACCATCTGCCGTATGCCACATGGCTATTAATGATGAGACTGAGTTATGGCATCAACGGCTTGGTCATGTCCATTACAGGAACCTTGCTAGGTTGAGTAGAAAGAAATTGGTAAGAGGTTTACCAAAGATTGGGAAGAAACCAAAAGAAGTATGTGCTGAATGCTTGAAAGGTAAACAAATTAAAGTTGCACATAAGAAGACATCCATTATTGCTACATCAAAACCCCTTGATCTACTCCACATGGATCTTGTAAGAGGTACTTCTTTGTTATTGTTGACGACTTTTCCCGATATACTTGGGTTGTATTTTTGAAAGAAAAGTCTGATACATTTGAGGAATTTGAGAAACTCATGAAACGACTCCACAATGAGAAGGAATGTACAGTAAAACGTATTAGGAGTGATCATGGGGGAGAATTTGAGGACGGGCGCTTTGAACTATTCTGTGAAAATTTAGGCATCAAGCATGAATTCTCAGCCTCAAAAACTCCACAACAAAATGGAGTAGCAGAGAGGAAAAATAGAGTGCTACTCGACATGGCCACAGTTATGATGAACAGCAAAAATATAGCAAAAAATCTGTGGGCCGAAGCAGTGAATACAGCGTGTCACATCATTAATCGAGTTTATTTGAGAGCCGGCCTAGATAAGACCCCATATGAGCTGTGGAATGGAAAAGTCCCAAACATCAAGTACTTTAGGGTCTTTGGTAGCAAATGCCACATCCTTCGAGATAGAGAAAATCGAGGAAAATTTGACTCTAAGAGCAATGAGGGAATATTTCTAGGATATGCTTCTGATAGTCAGGCCTATAGAGTGTACAACACAAGGACTAAAACAACTCAAGAATCCATAAACGTTGTCATTGATGACCAATCCAAAGAAGATACAAGACTGGATGATGATGAAGTGGGAGAACCGTGCCACATAGGTAAACCTGTTGAAAAATCTCCCACTCCCAATGCCTTAATAGCTTCTGGAAATGTTCCACATATCAAGGATCATCCCCTCAATCAAATCATTGGAGATCCGGATGTTGGAGTCAAGACAAGAAGACAACTTGAGGCCATCAATAGTCATGTGTGCTTCACTTCAAAAATTGAACAAAAAAATATAAATGAGGCTCTCAATGATGAGTTTTGGATACTTGCAATGCAAGAGGAACTTCAACAGTTTACCAGAAATGAGGTTTGGCTTCTGGTTGAAAGACCATATGAGAAGAATGTCATTAGAACTAAATGGATCTTCAAAAACAAAACAGATGAATCCGGCAATGTGATTTGAAACAAAGCACGTCTTGTAGCTCAAGGGTACTCTCAAATCGAGGGAATTGATTTTGATGAAACCTTTGCCCCGGTTGCTAGACTCGAATCCATTCGAATTCTCATGTCCATAGCATGTGCTCTCAAATTCAAATTATTTCAAATGGACGTGAAGAGTGCCTTTCTAAATGGTATACTTGATGAGGAGGTTTATGTTGAACAACCAAAAGGGTTTGTAGACCCTAGTTATCCTCAAAGAGTCTACCGATTGAAAAAGGCTCTCTATGGGTTAAAACAAGCCCCCCGAGCATGGTATAAACGTCTTACTCAATTTCTAATTGCTCACAAGTTTGTTAGGGGGAGTGTTGATAAAACCCTATTTGTTAAGAGGACGGCTGATTCCTTTCTCATTGCTCAGATTTATGTGGATGATATTGTATTTGGGTCAAACTGTGAAGAATTTTCTGGTTTATTTGCTGAACTAATGAAATCTGAATTTGAGATGAGTTTGGTAGGTGAACTAAATTCCTTCTTAGGATTGCAAGTTAAACAACTGAAAAATGGAATCTTTATCAACCAAACTAAGTATGCAAAAGATTTAGTCAAGAGGTTTGGGCTAGACTCGGGTCGATCACACACCACACTTATGGCCACTACCAGTAAACTTTCTAAAGACTTATCTGGCAAAAGTGTTGATCAACATTTATATAGAAGTATGATTGGGAGTCTTCTCTACCTCACAGCTAGTAGACCCGATATTGCCTTTAGTGTAGGGGCATGTGCTAGATTTCAAGCCGATCCTAAGGAATCACACCTCATTGCTGTAAAAAGAGTGATTAGATATGTGGCCTGCACAACTGCATGTGGCTTGTGGTACCCCTTTGACACCTCAACCATCATTGTGGGGTACTCCGATGCCGATTGGGCCGGAAATATGGATGATAGAAAATCCACAAGCGGTGGCTGTTTTTATGTCGGAAACTGCTTAGTTGCTTGGCATAGCAAAAAGCAAAACTCCATCTCATTGTCCACTGCTGAAGCTGAATATATTGCTGCCGGTAGTTGCTGTGCTCAACTACTTTGGATGAAGCAGATGTTGAAGGATTATGGTCTTAATCAGGACGAAATGACGCTTTTTTGTGATAACACAAGCGCCATTAATATTTCAAAAAATCCTGTTCAACATTCTCGAACCAAGCATATCGACATCCGGCACCATTTTATAAGAGAACTAGTTGAAGAAAAACTTATCAATCTTGAATACATCCAAACCGAGTGGCAATTGGCCGACATCCTTACGAAGCCGTTAGATTCCACAAGGTTTGAACACCTTCGGAAGTCTATCGGGGTATGCTCGCTCACTCTAGCAAATTGGAAAATCATGTGCATATAGGTATATCTGAGGAATTAGCCTCATATAATTGAGTGATCATTGATATTCTCAAGCTTACACTCTTACAAAATAGACTGGGGAATCATTTGCAGGAGGGAGGAAGGGTTTAACTGCTTAAATGCCACTGGAGCCATTTTCGATTGATCGGACACTTCTCCAATCAATCGGAAATATCGGGAGTCCAATAGTTATATACGCGAGCCCTGTTCATTTCTGCCCTATGTTTCTATTTTCTCTCAACCTCTTCCGGTAGGGCATCCCTGTGCGATCGGACTGTAGCTCAGCAGGCTTTCCTTCGGTCCTCATTCGCAGCAACAATGGCTCCTCGTGTCTCCTAGGTAAGGTCTCACAAGCTGTCAGTTTGGTTTTTTGCTGTCAGATCAGTTCCTTCTATCCCTTTCCTCTATTAGCTTATCATTTGTAGGGATTTGAAGTTATTCCTGTCCATCTTGGTGTCTGCATTGTTCAAATCATTCCTCCAATCTTGATACATCATGCCTAAAGATCCTAAAGGCAAGTTCAAGATGGCGGCGGGGCCATCCACCACTGCTAGGTTTAAGAAGCTCCAAACTTCTTGACCTTCTCAGGGTTCTCCACCTCCTGCTGATCCTCCTGCCCAACCTGAGAGTCCAGCTTCAATCTCCCGATTCCAATCCCGCACCATTATATATGAGCGGGAGGTCACTTTATCATGTGTGGAGCCTTTTGGCATTCCCGCTCTTCTCGCACAGATCGGGTGGGATGGTGTGCTACGATTTGGAGGCGTAGCACATCCTGAGGTTGTGTATACATTTCTATCTAAAATCATCAACCCCGTTGGAAACCCGCCATCGTGTGAGGTCAATGTCGGAGGACGGGTAATCAAGATCACAGCCCAAACCATAGTCGACTTGATTGGGATTCCCATGTCCACAGCCCCTCAACCAAATGACAATCTTCTTGACTCTACTCTTCGGGCTGATTGGACTCGATACTTGTGTCAGGGTCCCAATCCCGAGTGGATAGACGGTAGTGCACTTCGGGCGTCTGAAATGTCCAATCGATTTCGAGTGCTCCACCAAATCTTCAGCACAAATGTCTACCCACGCAGTAGTAACAAATCCGATCTCACCCAAATATGGTCAATCTGCTCTATCACGTTGGTCATGGGACGCGCCTGTGTCTCCCATCCATCATTTTGCATCATATTCTGGACGCGCTGCCACACAACCGCAACACCATTCCGTTTGGCTGGATCATTACCAGATTGGGGCACGATTGCGGGTTCACAAATATTGTGGTCCATCCTATTCCTCGCCGCACCTTCAGGGACCTCAATATCAAGAAGATGTCCCTACCAAAAGAGGATAACGTAGAAGATCGGGATTTCTCTCATACCCCCACACAGGTGTCGTTTGGCACTCATAGCAGGTCTTCAGCTCCATCACCGACGCCGGCCCCAGCTCGTCGCTCAGTCAAGCGGCGACTTCAGTCCGACGCCTCTTCGGCACCTCCTCCTCCCAGCACGGAGCAGATCACTGCTCAACTAGATCGTGTGGAGGGTGCCCTTGCACAGCATGGTGAGCGGCTGTCGCGTCTTGAGGGCCTGATGCAGACCATTCATGATGTTGTTCAGCGCCTCACATCAGCTCTTTCATGTCATTGAGATGATGTTGCTGGCCCTGCTCCATAGCTGCCTATCTTTTTAGTCAGCGTCCCTAGTGTCTAGTCGTCACAGATATCTTTTTGGAGCGACATTGTTAGTTGTATTGATTGATACATCTTTTTTTTGACATATTTTGTTTTGGATAGTCTGATGGTCATTCTTTTTGGATATTTTGCTATGATTTGTGTTGGATCTGGATATTCTGATGATCATTATGTTTTTGTTATGATATTTTGCTATGATCTTATGTTGAATAGTCTAATGATCATTCTTTTTGGCTATCTTGTGCATATATACATATACTTGTGCGAAATTGCTTTATCCTTATTGGGCTTCTTGCCCTCTTTTGGATTTTGTATATATGGTATGTTGGCCATGATATACATTTCAAGAGGGAAGGTTGGTTGCTTGGGCTATAAGCCCACTGTGCTTGCTGTCATATACTTGTATATCCTTGCATGACCATGTGTGTGTTGGCTTCCTCTCCCGGCACGTTAATGTCTCTTTCCTCTTTTAGTCTATGACATATGCGCTGCATTCTCATTTCACTAACCTTTGTCAATCACTGACAAAAAGGGGGAGAATTTATCCCACCAAAAGGTCCAGGTTATTTTTTTGTTGATCTTTTGTGTGCAGGGACTAAGGGGGAGTTCAAGTGAAGCCTAGTCTGTACATTGAGTCTGTACATTTTGTATGTAATGAGTCATGTCTATGTATAAAGCTTTTATTTTCTTTGACATGATCTATGTATGTATTTTGGTTTTGGTGTCTAGGAAAAAGTCTGTGGTATGGACCAAGACTTTTATAGGTTTGGTTTTGTCTGGTAATTGACAAAGGGGGAGATTGTTAATGCAAAGATTTGTCAATTACCATGGTTAGTGTGTCATCGAGTCTCCTTGCGGCTGAAGACAGTCTCCGTGCGGCTGAAGACAGAAGCTACTTAAAGAAGATCGCTCGTCAGTCAACTTCAAGCCTCTCCATCCAAACCTTTGATCCCAAAACCTTTTATAGATGGTCCAAATCCTTCCTAGGTACACCCTTAGCACCATCTATAGTCCACCTTCCATTTAGATCAGCTTTGGAAGGGTTCATGTTAGCAGAAGTTGCTTAAAAATTGAAAAACAATATGTCTGCTCTCTCCGATACATACCCGATCCATCGGAGATTAGTCCGATAGGTGTCCGATCAATCGGACAATATGTCCGATCAATCGGAGAATTGTCCAGTAACATTGAAAACTTCTCTGGACACTTTTCCGATCAATCGGAGGATTGTCCGATCCATCGGACAGGGTCTTCTGATTAATCGGACGGTATGTCCGATCAATCGTAGAATTGTCCAGCAAACATTGAAAATCTCTCTGGACACTTTTCCGATCACTCGGAGGTCTGTCCGATCCATCAGACATACATACGATCCATCGGAGGAAATTCTAGAAAAATTACATTAACTCTTTGGAAGGAATTCTGATCAATCGGACCATCTGTTCGATCAATCGGACATGGTCTTCCGATCAATCGGAACTAAGTCCGATCAATCGGATGACCTATTTTTCAGCAAAATTCAAATCTAGCTAAAACTTATGTCCATTCGATCGGATCCTATCAAGTTGACCGTTTTCTGACCGTTGAATGTCATATCTATTTATAGAACTCGGTTGGATCTTGCCCAAGACACCTTGAGCATCATCTAGGGTTTGTGTGTGCCTTCTCCTTGAGATCCCCTTCTCTCATACCCTAAGATTTGTTTAGTTCATACTTCAATCCATGTTGATCTGACCAACATTGATGAAGCATTCAAAGCTTGGATTGAATCATGAACTCAACCCCTCTTTAATGGCATCTTGACTACCTCTCATAGATATACTCTTGTCATCAATGCCATTAATGGTGGTTTAGGTAGAAGCCTTCCTCATATAAAAGCCATATCCCCATTTAGCCTCAACCTAACCCTAATCCCTCACCTTGGAATCTACAATGAGTCATCCGGAGCAAGGTTGCTGATCGAGGGAGCTGAAGAAGGTATCTTCCGTGCAAGTCGAAGCTTCTTCAACAAAGGCATCATCAAGGGACTCAATCAGCTAAGTATATTTAGTCTTTCGAGTCCAAGAAACCTCCTCAAGTTGAGATTTGGGTTTCAGAGTTTGAAGACCCAAACTCGTAAGAGTCCTTGCGTAGGACAAGTCCTTGAGTAGGACAAGCCCTTGTGTAGGACAAAGTGGTCATGGATTAGTCCTATGGAAGGATGAATCCATGTGTTGAGTCTTAAGTCCTTTTGTAGGCTGTTAAGGTTTATGGTTAACCTCATTTAAAACCATAGTGATAGTGAAATCCGGCCACTCAAGGAGTGAGTGGATCAGCCGGGAGTGGAGTAGGTACATAACCAAACCACTATAAAAATCCCTTGTTGTGTGATGAATGGATGAACTGATTTACTTCTTTCACATGTGCTTTTATTGATCTATATTCTGCATATCTTGTGTTCGAAGTAAGTTCTCTTGGAATACTTTGCATGATTATAAGTGTGTAATTGGGAAATTTAAAAAGTGTCCTATTCACCCCCCTCTAGGACAAGGTAACTTGTTTCTTGCTTCTACAAAAGTGGTAATCAAATTTATACCGCATTTTCAGTTAGGTGGGCCAAATCGGCAATTTGATCAAAAAGGCCAACACTTAGCCAATATTACAAACCTCGAAAACCCTTCCGAAAGAGCCGGAAATGGCTGAAATCGAGAGGAATCGGGCGAAATTTGACCGAACCCGAGAGGGAGACTTCTCTCCGCCATAACATGATATATCATAATCATGCATCGCAACAAGGTTATTCAAACTCAGGAGCCCCGATACCCTAATTAAGTGGTCATCAGGCCCACTAATTAGTCATTTTCAGCCATGGGAAGTGCCCTGTAGGCTCGAAAATTGACCCATGCTAAAAAAATCGAAATGCGATCACTCTGTGACCCTCGTGGACATAATCCACCCCTATCCAAAGACGATCGTGACAGGTATTTACCAAATCCTCCAATCGAATCGTAAACAGGCCCTAGAAAGTGTCCTGATGGCCCGAAAATCTAGTAATGCCAAATGAAATCAATCGCGATCTCAAAGACGCGAGGGCAAAATATCGATAACACAAAGATATATACGAAGTAGATTGATCAAATCAAATGCATAATTTGTCTGATACACGGAACATCTAGCATAAATGCAATCCTCTCTCGAGATACATAAAGCATAGTTACTTTGTACTGTACCCTTTTACATCCATTACACGAATTTATTTAATCTCGGATCGAGATACGAAACTAAATCAAAGGGGACTATGGTTATCATAAAAAATCGTAATCAAAGAGTTCTAAAACGTCTGAAACACTTCATCGTTAAGACCAGTTGATGTAGTTAAGTGGCTAAGGTAATGAGTGCCTTCCAGTAAGTCACCCGTCCCAACGGAGACGGTCACTGGCCCTGGTTGCAGTAAGTGGACACCGTGAAGTGTATCCCTGAAAGTCATATCGTCCATAGAGACGCATCATGACCCTGAGATATACGACTCGGTTGAAACCCTGGTCGCACTAAGACCCCATGGAGTGCCTTCCAGTAAGTCACCCATCCCAACGGAGACTATCACTGGCCCTGGTTGCAGTAAGTGGACACCGTGGAGTGTATCCCTGAAAGTTATATCGTCCATAGAGACACGTCATGACCCTGAGATATATGACTCGGTTGAAACCCTGGTCGCACTAAGACCCCATGGAGTGCCTTCCAGCAAGTCACCCGTCCCAACGGAGACGGTCACTGGCCCTGGTTGCAGTAAGTGGACACCGTGGAGTGTATCCCTGAAAGTTATATCGTCCATAGAGACGCGTCATGACCCTGAGATATACAACTCGGTTGAAACCCTAGTCTCACTAAGACCCCATGGAGTGCCTTCCAGCAAGTCACCCGTCCCAATGGAGACGGTCACTGGCCCTGGTTGCACTAAACGAAAACCATGAAGTGTATCCCTGAAAGTCATATCGTCCATAGAGACGCGTCATGACCCTGAGATACACGACTTGGTTAAAATCTTGGTTGCTAGTCAACTAGGAACGCCCGAAGGAGTATGGGACCAACATCTAACTGGTCTTAACAATGGCTTAGTCCACAATAAATCCTAGACTTGGTCTCGGCGACCATGAACTCCAGATTATAATCCCTAACGATTTAAACTACTTGCTCGATCTATCTGAGCTTCATCCCTTTGATATTCCATCTATTGTATAACTGCGATTCATAGTGGAATCTTGTCGCTTTGTGCCGTGGTTTTCTCCGGTAAGGGTTTCCACGTAAAAATCTCTGTGTTATCTATGTTGTGCTTTATTTGTATTTATGCTCTTTTAACACTTTATTTAATTCATTTATGATACATGCATGCATTTACTTTTGCCTTTTAATCAAGGGTGATCATCCATTGATGTAATTAAGGGTTCATGACCAGTTCACAGCCCGAAATGTAAAAGATCTCGGAATCTCTGGAATAAAATTCACCTCACCGTGCTTTATCGTATATACTTTGTGATTGCTTATGAATGTCTCTATACTCATAATTCCCCCAGAATAATGAAACACAGGAAAAAGGCTGCTGACGAGCAGCGATTTTTCTAGTTCTAACACCTGGTTGCACTAAGAACCCATGGAGTGCCTTCTAGTAAGTCACCCGTCCAAACACGAGACGGTCACTGGTCCTGGTTGCAGTAGGTGGAAATCATGGAGTGTATTCCTAAAAGTCATTTCGTCCATAGAGATGCGTCATGACATTGAGATACACGACTCGGTTGAAACCCTGGTTGCACTAAGACCCCATGGAGTGCCTTCTAGCAAGTCACCCGTCCAAACATGAGATGGTCACTGGCCCTGGTTACACTAAATGGAAACTATGGAGTGTATTCCTGAAAGTCATTTCGTCCACAGAGACCCATCATGACACTGAGATACACTACTCGGTTAAAATCCTGGTTGCTACTCAACCAGGAACACCCGAAAGAGTATGTGACCAACATCTAACTGGTCTTAACAATGGCTTGGTCCATAAGGAATCCTAAATTTGGTCTCTGCGACCATGAACTCGAGACTATAATCCCTGACGATTTAAACTACTTGCTCGATCTATCCGAGCTTCATCCCTTTGATATTTCATCTATTGTATAATTGCATTTCATTGTGGAATCTTGTAACTTTGTGCCGTGATTTTCTCCCGTAAGGGTTTCCATGTAAAAAATCTTTGTGTTGTCTATGTTGTACTTTATTTATATTTATGCTCTTTTAACGCTTTACTTAATTCATTTATAGTATATGTATGCATTTAATTTTGCCTTTTAATTAAGGGTGATCATCCATTGATATAATTGAGGGTTCATGACCAGTTCACAGCTTAGAATGTAAAAGATCTTAGAATCTCTGGAATAAAATTCACCTCGCGGTGCTTTCTCGTGTATACTTTGTGATTGCTTATGATTGTCTATAAATGTCTCTATACTCAAAATTTTCCCAGAATAATGAAACATAAGAAAAAGACTACTGACGAGCACGATTTTTCTAGTTCCAACAAACTGGAGACTCTGCTAGGGATCGAACCCAAAATCTCTGGTTTCGCAGACCAGAATAATGAAACACAGGAAAAAGACTGTTGATGAGCATGATTTTTCTAGTTTCAACACATACATAATTAACAATTAAACATTCAATGCTAAGATAACAATGTGGTCAAACAATCACAAACACAAGCATGTATAGTGGTTCAACTTTGGGTCTACTCCACTCTTGGTTCAAGTACTCAACTCCTTTGAGCACACCGGCATTCACTATCGGAGGTTTTAAATGAGGTTTACCTCTCAATCTTTACACGGAGGTTTTTCCGGTTTACCTCTCAACCATAATTGGAGTTTGGGACAAAGGGCTAACTCTTAACCCAAACAGAGTTTTAGACATAGGCTAACTCTTAACCCAGCGCACGTTCACTCCCATGTCGAAGGCTCCCCCTTGGAGACTTTATTTAGACCAGGGAAATAAGCCAAGGAGCGCCAAACAACCCCTAGTCTTTAAGCAGACAAACAAGCTAAGGAACGGCTAATGTCCCTAGTTCAAGTTTGACAAACAAACTCTACACTCAACTCCCACAGGGAATTGAGTGAATGGACTCTCAACAAATATAACCTTACTTGTCGGATGATCCCCTTGTTCAGTACCGGTTTGGGTTGCTTGATCTCCACTCTCCCGTGCTTCAATCAGCTTCCCTTACTTCCTTGATCGTGTTGCCATTGCGTTGCCAATGCCTCAGCTACACTTGATCAATCACCTTGCTTGTGATGCCTTTGAGATGCCCAAGGTGATAGGAGGGTAAGTTTGAGAACTCTACAACTAATAAGAATGGGTTGCCTAGAGTTGCTCACCTACAGTGATCTCATCTTAGAAATTTGGATAAGGATATGACTATCAAGGAAAATCCAAACTCTAGAGATCAAGAGGTGATGAAGGTCATCTTCTTCATGAGCTTGGAATGATCCAATCTTGTGTTAAAGCACAAGGAAGATGCCTTGCATAGGTTGAGAATGAGCCTCAAATGGTCTCCAACAAAGGTGACTTCACTCTTCACAAAATCCCTCTTCCTCCCTCAACAATTGCCTCAAGACTCTTTATAAAAAAGGTCCAAACAGACAGAAAACGGGCAAAAAATGGCTAGTCCCGACTTGTCCCGACCGGTCAAGACCGATCGGCCAATGGCCAGGCAAGACAGTGAGGTTGCTGTCTAGATGGGGGGTCTGTCCGACCGGTTAAGACTGGTCGGACCAGACCTATCAACCGGTCAAGACCGGTCGGACCAATGGGCTGTGTACACAGCACAAAGCTTTCCAGATTGGGAGCTAGTCTGACCGGTCTTGACCGGTCACGACCGGTCGGACAGCCAGGGAATCAGCCAGATGGTTTTACTGACCCACTTCTTCACTGCCCAATCAATTTGGCCAAGGTAGCGATGATCTTTTGGTACATCAAGGGCAACTCTTAAGATGACTAAAGGTTTTCCTAAGGGTTTAGGGTCATCAAGCGAATTGGGTAATGGTTTTGGTCAAGGTTCAAGGTTCACCAAGGCATCACTTTTACCTGTTTCATCTTCCTTGATGCAGCAGGGCCACTTGAGTGTTTGGTCTTTGTCTTCACTAAGCTCAACCGACATTAGACTCATTGACCTAAGTGATTGACAAACAAGGTGCACTAGTATGCCACAGAAAAATGCACTAACAGCCTCATGCATCAACATCTATTTTTGCTTAATCAATCATCATTATTAAGCATTAAATAATATGATTAAGCGCTAAACAGGCCCTGTAATTAGTCATTTTTTGCCCTGGGAAATGCCCTGACGACCCAAAGATTGACCGACGGTAAATGGAATTAAGCGCAATCCCACTGATGCCAAAGTAGATTTAACATCCTCCTATCATAAAGCAACTAAATCAAGCACTTGTGGGACACCGATCTCTATCGTTTATCAGAAATTGGCATAAACGGGCACCTATTAGACCCGATACTTGGCCACTTACAGGCATTAGAAATGGCAGATTCAGTCCATTGAATTTGAATCCTTGAAGGATCTTCGCTCAATATAGCCTATTCGATCTCAAATCGATCATTGAAAAGTATCTAGAAGAAAGAATGTTCTCGAAGACGAGTCGTCGGACTCCAGATTGAACACATTTATTTCATTGTAGAAAGCTCCATTCATCTCGGATAAAGGTCCGAGGCTAAACCTAAGGGACTATGGTTATCATCGAAAACCGTAATCAAAGAGTTCCAAAACATCTGAAATACTTCATTATGAACTATCATCGCTAAGACCAGTTGATGTACGCCCCATCCAAAGTGGGATCCGTCAATTGAGAAGCTAAGGTAATAGTGGTGTGTCTTCCTGAAAGTCACTCACCGACATAAACGGTCAGTGACACTGCGTTGTACCACTTGATAGCCATAAATGTGTCTTTAAGTAGTCACCCATCCATAGAGACGGTCAATGATGTTATGTCATATCATTTGGCAGCTATAATGCGTCTTCCT
This sequence comes from Liriodendron chinense, assembly GCA_003013855.2. Taxonomy (NCBI): domain Eukaryota; kingdom Viridiplantae; phylum Streptophyta; class Magnoliopsida; order Magnoliales; family Magnoliaceae; genus Liriodendron; species Liriodendron chinense. Next base: position 1,669,192 of record PVNU02001406.1, read on the forward strand.
GAAAGTCACTCATCGACAGAAACGGTCACTGACACTGTGTTGTACCATTTAACAGCTATGATGTATCCTAAAAATCACTTTGTAATAACCCGCATCTTTCATGCATTTTGGTAAAAAAATAAAATAAATAAAATTATGTCATTTTCTTTTTGTTTCCTTTTTGTCATAGTATAAATATATAATAATGATTTTATATTAATTATTAATGTTAATAATATCATTATTATACATTGAAATAGAGCATAAATATTAGACAATTATATGAAAATATATAGGGTGATTTATACTAAGTTGTGGACCCTTTAACTGTTTGAATTAGTGTTGGAATGGACTCAACTGTTGAATGGTGTAAAATACTTTAATTCTAGGTTAAATGTTTTATGGACCACCTGAGTTTTAGATCTGCCTCATATTTAGGCTCATAGATCAGTGTGATTAAACTAAACAGGTGAGCAGAGTGGATTTTATAGATAAATTCTGTGGGGCCCACTGCATTGGTGCGTGCATACACCATTACACGAGCACACGCTGTACACTACTCAAAGGAGGTTTGTACGTCCGACTTTAGAAAACTAAAAGAGAAATTTCCTCTTTCGTGTTTGCTTTCCAACCACAGTGGACGGATGAGTAGATGATCTGTTGTCCATTTCTATCAGCCACGTGGCCCACTTATAGTGTGGCTTAGATCAATCTAGACCGTCTATGCATTTTGAGAGTGGTGGTTGGTCTCACGTATGGTGAGGATTGCCCTTACTTCTTATCAGGGCAGCTACAATTAGAGGCTAAAGTTGGTCTGTCCAAACAACAGATGTGTTTCCAGCAACCCTGTTTGTTCCAAACTGTGATCAATGTGGCATACCTTAGCGTGATCCAAACCGTTCATATTGTTGAGCATGATGTGCTCCATCTAAAGATGTTGATAGTTTCTAGTGTAGGCCCGTGAATACATCTAAAATTCCAAACCAAAACCAATTCTGATATTATTTTTAAAAAACAGGATTGCTAGGTGAGCAATCCACATCCAAGACCTCAAACTCATCCTGTCCGTTCTTAATAATTTATTTAGGAATGTTTTGGTGAAAATCCAATCCTCCATAACCCTTCACTTAGATTAGTTAGCCCCTATAAAAGAAAAGGAAAGATTTCTTTCTCTTTTGGTCTTTCTTCCAAGCCAAACCCTAGATCTAGCCTCTTCTTCCATCTTTCCCTTTCTCACTGTAAGCTGGAAACTTACCTTAGCCATCTGGATGGGTTTTTCCATCATTTCTAGCAGAAGATTGGTGTAGACAGCAAATCCCACCCTTCATTTCGTGTCGCCAAAAGAATCTAGAAGGAAGCTTCTATCCTTCTCCTGTTTTGATGTTCTGGGAGCTTGTCAAACCCCTTGGTTTTGGATTGAATCATCTCCTTCTTTTCTCAGATATGTATGTTCGACAAAGAATTCTTCTCCAAATCAGAGTTTGGCTATTTAGAGAGGCTGAAGTTCTATTAGTCTCAAGCTCTCTTCTGGTCCACACCAACTGATCAGAGTATTTTGCTAGTCGAGTTGTGAAGTGTGTCTTCCACTCCTCAACTCGAATAGAGATTGTGAGGCATAGATCGATTGATGAGTCACTGAAGTTGGTGTTTATCTGGAGTAATGGTTTGAATCCGAAGATTCTTCTTATGGAAATAACAGGTAGATCCATTTCAGCCATTCCTGTATTGATTGTAGGGGTGGATAATTGGTTGATTTCAAAACTCAGTAATATAGATGCATTTCAGTAATAGTTTCTTCTCAAATGTGAACTCCAAATGAGAAACTAGATTTAACTCATGGTTCATAGCTGTTCAGAAATGTACTCTTTGAAATCTGATTACAATGAGTATCTGGATTCTTAGTTGGACTCAGGTGGGTAGTAAGGGGTAGTGATTTCTGGTCATCTAAGCCTCATTCACTAAAGAAAGTGAAAAGGGTAATATGTGATATCTCTATTGTTTTTCAGATCGCATTTGGGTATAATTACTAGTGGGGTGTAGTTGAGAGTTGTTATTTGTACATTTGAAGTATGGAGTAGTTCTACTCTAAGCTGATGAATGTCCCTAAATAGTTACACTCCTATTCAATTTACGATGGAATTTGATATTGATGTCCAATTTCAAGATCTAATTGTAGAGTAATCCTTCAGAATTTGGATTCTTTCTTGTTGGTTAAAGCTTCACTCCCTTAGGAAAATACTAGGTGTCGATTGTGTGCACGAAGATTAGAATCAATTGGTTGCTTGAATTTGGATTAATTCAGATTTGAGGTGAGGTCCCTCACCCTTCAAGCTTCCCCCATTTTTTTATTGGTGATTGAATATTAGTTCTTAATTATTTAATTGCAATGCATATTATTAGATTGATAGTCACATTTGGAAAGTATAAATAACTTGAAGAAAATGAAGTGGTGTTCACATGTTTGTTTCAAAAAGCTTACTAAAATAAAATTTAATTTTTTACAATGGAATATGTTAAATCTTTAAATTCTTTACGTGTGTGTTGATTTTACTTTTGAAGTGAATGCTATAAAATTTTGTAAATTACGTTGGACATGAAAGTAAATTAAGGTTTGAATGATATATGTTGGAATAAATTGGCATTATGATAGACAATGATATTGTCTTACATGTTATATTGAAATTGAGTTGTGGTATATTATTTAGAAAGGAATGGGAGTTAAGACCATGATCATTCCCCTTGTGGGCCGGGGATGGTGTTCTGGGATGCTATGCCCGAGCCGTCGGCTTATGCTGGATTGTGCACATCCGCCATAGTTACTGCGAGTATATTTTATTGAATTACCAAATGGACTAATGACGGTTGGGTAATCATCCATCGCATGGCATTTGCAGATAGTGTTGACGATGAGTCACACTATTCTTGGTTTGATAAGCATTGCATTGCGGGTAACTTTAGTGATTAACCAAGTTACTGTCGGCTCAACCCTCACCAGCTGGATACATCCCCAAGATGAAGAACATGTGCATGCATTAATGTATTAACAAGAATTAAAAGTAACATGATTATCATGATATGTGTTGGATACCTTTCTACCCGTTTTCTATTGCTTCTTTAATCATGTTATTTGCATATGTTCTATCACGATTGTCTTGTATTGTGAAAATAGAATCTTGGAGGGTGTTACCTCACTATGACAACGAGTAACGTTGTTAAAATATATCAGATGGTGCAGATGATGAAGTGGATGTCCTTGTTCCGGCTGTAGATGAGTCTAAAGTGGACATTCGAGACACTTGGCCTTACCTGTCCCAAGAAGAGATAGACCATATGGCGGGTCATGACGAATAGACTTACTTTTCCCTTTTTATTCTTTACTTTTGGAACCTTGGATTTTTATAAGCCTTATGAGCATTACTTACTTCCGCTCTGATATGATGATTCTTACATTGTTGGATTCTTAGATCTATGTCTCTTATTTTGAAACACAATGATGATGTTAAATGATGATTGATAGCCTTTACATCCGGGGTTTTCAGAGCATGGGCTCATCACTCGAGCCTTGAAAAACTGGGGCGTTACACACTCATCGACAGAAACGGTCAGTGACACTGCGTTATATCATATGGCAGCCGTGATATGCCTTCCGGTGGTCACCTGTTCGCAGTAACGGATACTGGCACTATGTCAAGCACGGTAACGGTGGCATGTCTTCCTGAAAGTTACTCACCAAGAGAAATGGTCAGTGACACTGGTTGCACTAAATGGAAACCATGGCGTGTCTTCTTGAAAGTTACTCAGCAACAGAAATGGTCGGTGACACTGGTTGCACTAAATGGAAACCATGACGTGTCTTCCTGAAAGCTACTCACCAATAGAAATGGTTAGTGACACTAGTTATACTACATGGGAATCGTGGCATATATCCTGAAAGTCACTTACCGACAAAAACGGTCAGTGACACTGTGATACATGACTCGGTTAAAATCGTTGTTGCTTCTCAACTAGGAATACCAGCAAGAACATGGGATGTACATTTAACTGATTTAAACGATGGCTTAGTCCGTTAGAAAGCCGAAACTTAGTCCTTACGATCGTGAACTCAAGACCATAGTCCCTGATAATCTAAATTACTTGCTCGATCTATTCGGGCTTCCTCTCTAATGTTCCATTTATTGTATAAATACATTCATAGTGGAATCTTGTTGCTTTGTGCCGTGGTTTTCTCTCTAAGGGTTTCCACATAAAAATCTTTGTGTTGTTTTTTATTTGTTTCATTTACATTTATGCTCCCTTAATGCTTTATTTAACTTATCTATGATGCATGCATTCATTTACTTTTGTCTTCTAATTAAGGGTGATCATCCATTAATGTAATTAAGGGCTCGTGTCAGATCACAGCCTGGAATGTACAAGATCTCAGAATCTCTGAAAAAAATTCGCCTTGCGATATCTTCTCTCTTGTGTACTTTGTGAATTGTCTATGAATGTCTCTATACTCAGAATTCCCTAGAATAACAAAACACCAGAAAACTGCTTTTGAGCATTTTTCTAGTTTTAACAACATGCCCATGCAAGTCTCCAAAGAGCACCCTAAAACTATAGAGTCTCAAATACAACGTCACCATCAACTGGTAATGAATTGCACGACAACCGTAGCCACTGTGGTCGGTTGATACAAGATAATCAGATAAGCCAAGCATTCATGATTCATAAGTCAAGTATACAGTATGAGTGCCGACAAGTGGTCAACATACCACGAAGGCAATGAAGCAATCTTTTTTTTTTTGGAGTTAGTACACACATCCCACTGTTAGTACACACCCACGCTGTTAGTCACCCTCCAATGTTGGCAATGAAGTAATCTAGTCCAACCTATTTGAGATATGGTTAAGATGAGGGGACACATATGAATGGTCAAGTCATAGTACAGGATGTTGCTAGCCAGGGAATCTCGCACCAAGGGCTACAAGGTATGCTAAGCTATTCTACCTACAGTGTAAGCCAGGGTGATAAACTCCTGTCCTCGAATAGTCCCATACCTATTGGAGAGGTTTGCGATGGAGGGCTCGTGAATTACATTTGCGCGACTATATCTCAAATGCTTTTATGAATGTGTTTATACCCTAGTGGTCCCCAACTATCAATGGTGAATCAGGATGCATACTCATTATACATGCAGGATGGTCATCAAGCCTATATAAGTCGCATAAGACAACAACACTACGTGTGGCAACATACATACTAAAGACAATATAAAAAGATAACTCACTTACAACACAAGAAAGCATAAAAGAGGTACGACCATAGATGGACGGTATACAACAACATAGATGGTCCAACAATTGAATGGTGTGGATCAACCTTCAACACTCAGATAACCCAAACAAAAAGGAAATGGTCAGATACACTACCGACACATCAAAGGTAGAACCTACTTGAGCGGCAAGAGTAGAAACCCAAAATCATGCTGGAACCAATAATCATGTAGTACAGTTAAGATAAACACAATGAATGGTCCGTAAAAGGAATGTTATAGAACTGGTTGCAAGATAGAAAGGTCATGACAGAGAATTCTAAATGATAGGGTAATCTGAGATAGATGGTCAATACGATGAGGTCCAAAAAGGGACGACAGGTCTAACCTCATACTGCAAGATAGGCTCCATATAATGGATGGTCTAGATAACATATTAATGTTGAGAATGAGCCCACACTCGTCCCAAAAAAATAAATGGACATGTGGATGAGATACATGCGACACTTTGGTCCAAATAGTTGGGTATAAGGCTAGGACACACCTCCCAGGGTGAGTCATATAGGTAGACAACAAGGTGTGTTAACAAGGTGAGTCAACATGGTGAGTTAATAAGGTGAATCCTATGACTTGGATGAAGAATACTTGGGGGAATTTCCATGTGTCTAGATCTATGAGACCTTTCAACAGGTTGGTTAAACAAACAGTGTCAAGGTGGGTCCATGGAATGGACAACATGGGTATACAAACACTTGTACCAAGGTGGTCTCAAGGCCATCCTACACTAGATATAACATGGCGAGGTCCATTCACTTGGACAGATTAGATTAAGCTCAATATTAAAGTGATCTTGATAGAAGGTCAGACATACACATCACACCAAATGGCCCATCAGATATTTTGGACAAGTAGTGAACTCTTTGGATGTGGCCCTAAACAATTTTCAGGTTAAATGGATTTTAATGAAGAAATGATTTGGGGCTAAGTTTGGGTCCAATTCGTGATCACAAGGGGTTCGCTTCTGGAGAAATAAAATGATCATCTGGTAGCACTATGCATGGGCTTCAAAACACACAAGGCAGACCTCCTTGGTTGCATGCATTCAGATTTTAGTAGTGGCCCAAACAAGAGTACTTGAAAGAGGTGCAGCAGATAATAGTGCAGAAATGGTTTTTAGTCAAACTTTGGGCACGTCCCACCATCAAATGGGGTCACCTTTTGACAGTCCATCAAGTACACATGATAGACATATATATGGTCTTCAAATCTCGTAAGGTGGGGCACGATGGATGCGCACGTATAATTTTTTGCACATGTCCAGATAATGGTACCAGAAGTTTCTGCGCAATTGTGCCTGGCCTCATTTTAGGATCAGACTCCCGATCACATGGGGTCTGCCTTGGCCCAAATAAAAGGTTATTCTTGTAGCCACCTATGCTGAGGAAAATTTCTAAGTGGTGGCCCTCACATAGCTCCTACATGGGGCCCACCACAATCACCCAAAGATGGCCTAAAGCACCAGAATCGAGACATTTCTGGAATGAATAACCAAACTTAGCAAGGAACATCATACATTCCTCAAGGTGGGACCCCAAGATGGGGCCGCTAACCTTTAATTGAGATTGGAAAATAAACACCATAGTCACCATAGAGGGATTTTCAATGGTGGGCATCAATGACCACTGGTTCCTGCAGCGTGGTCCACCTGAGATTTGGATTTGCCTCATACGTGGACCCACGGCTGAAAATAATCTGGGAAAACAGATGGACGACGTAGATGAAGCATACACATCACAGTGGGGGCCATGAGTGGACACCAAAAAGGTCCAGCGTCCCTGGACGTTGGTAATTTCCAGCGCCTCTAACGCTTGGGCTGCCAGCATTCTTGAGCTGGTGCGTTTGTTTTTATTTATTTATTTATTTATTCACTTTATCAATAAGTGGGGCCCACTAGTGGACAATCCAATCCATCTAGTTTGGCCAGCCCATGAAGGTCCTAAAGAGTCCTGACTTGGACATATTTGGTTAGGTAAAAAACATCATACTTGGCCTTAGAAATGTTCCAACAGTGGGAATTATTTCCCTTGGTAAGGCCCACTTGAGATTTGGATCTTCTTCATTTTTGGGATCCAGACCTAAAATAATCTAGAGAATCAAATGGATGGTGTGGATCAAACATAAACATCATGGTGGGTCCCATGAGTGGACCACTAGTCTATGCCCAAATTGGGCTTCCGCCTCATGTACGCTGGACATCTAGCAACCTCCTTCATTCTCTCTTTCCTTTATATTATATATATATATATATATATATATATATATATATATATATATATATATATATATATATATTCATTTTTTTTCTTTTTGGAATAATGAGCCAAGTGGGTCCCATATGGGAGATCCACTCCGTTCATCACATTGGCATGACCATGAAAGATCCGAAGACATCTTAGTTGGGCAGGTTTTGTTGTAACAAAATATGATAGTCGGCCTGGGGAAGATTTTAACAACCTGTATTGTTTCCTTCGGCATAGCCCACTTGAGATCTGGATCTCCTTCATTTTTCGGCCCCTGGCCTAAAATGACCTGGAGAAACAAATGAACAGCATGGATATAACATACAAATTATGGTGGTTCCCACAAGTGAGGCCATGTTCAAACCCAAAAAGAACTTTTCGTCCCAACTTTGTTTACTCCAACAAGCTTCTCCTCCTTTCCTTAATTTATTATTTTACTTTTCTTTATGAAATAACAAGAGGTGGGGTCCATGCAAGAAAATAAGTGGGCCTAAAACGGTTTCAACAGTCGCCATTATTTTCCTTTAGTATAGCCCACTTGAGATTTAGATGTGCCTGATTTTTGTAGCCAAGGCCTAAAATGTCCTGGGAAGACAAATGGATGGCATGGATTAGACACATGCATCAAGTTGGGGTCCACAATTGTGGCCTCCCCAAAATGCATAAACAATGTAAATAAAACACAAAAACTTCACAGAGAGTTGTACATTTGCCTCATTTTGGACTTGTGTCCTCAATGATCCAGCAAAATGGTTGACGTGCATGGATACATTACACATACACCTAGGTGGGGTCCACATATGTGGCCCACTCATCGCCTTAAAATGGGTCATCAAGTGAGATCCACACCATCAAAATGATGGGCCTCACTCGAGCCCTTACTTCTATATGAAACCCAGGGGAAAGGGATGCACTCACTTCAAGATTGAATGGTTGGATTGGTTTAGATTAACAATCAGATGGTCCACCAAGCTCCCTCACTAAATCTCTATTAATCTCTCTTTTCTCTCAAACAACCTCTCTAATCTCTCTTTCTTTCTCTATATCTCTCTCTAATCTCTTTTCTCTCTTGCTTTTCTTTAAAAATTGGAGAATGGGAGGGGTACGAGAGAGAGGAATGAGAGAGGAGAGGGGAGTTGTATGAATCTAATGGAGTGGAGGCATGGGTAGCATTAATGGGCAAGCAGGGCCTTGGTTAACTTTGGGAGAGACAAGTAATGAGTGATGGGAGGGGGCATTAATGAGCATGGGCTATCTTAACTATTTGAGGGAGAGAGACGTGATTGATGGAATGGATTTGATTGATGTATTGATTTGATTGATTGGTGATTGATGAGACAATCTCGAGATACATACAAGTGGGGCCCATGCCACAGGTACATTGCGTGGTCTACCTCAGATTGCACCAAAGACTACAACTTCTAAAGCGGGTATCGAAATGGAGCGTGCTGCATGGCGGTGGAATCGCGACGCTCACGAGGTCGCAAGAGTACAAGTCTTGGGTTGTTGCGGTACCAAATCATGGTCGTGATAAGAGATCGTCGATCTGGTCTGTCCGAAACGTGCTGGAAACGAAAGCTAAGTGTACGGTCGATTAATCAGGGTACGGGTCTTACAAGTTCAACATGAGTTTGAATCGACGATATTGGATCATCTCTTCCATTAAAGAGCATTAAATCTCCCATTTTCCTTCTCACATCTCAAAGTGTGAAGTCAAAATTACTTTTCGCCATACTCTTTCTTTATTTACTTACATTAGACTATGATTAAGATCGATGTTGAGCTCCTTTTACTTTAGTTTTTTCTTTATTTTTCTCGAGGTCTGGGTTGACATTAAGTGCCCCATCTCCATAGTTCTAGCCTCAATAACAATAATTCTCTAGAGCTTGGTAATTTCTTAAAAAATTTAAAATTCCATAAAGTAGAGATTGCACAAGTGTGCGAATGAAGAATGATGCCTAACTCCTTCCTTTTTGTCACCAAGGCCCTTATTCAATTCCTCGATTATAGACCAACTATATAAGTCACTTAAATTGGGGACTCTTCAATTTCTCAGCTCATAGTGATTTTATGGTGTCTAGCTGGTCAACTCCAAGTTAATCACACCATCTTTTGAGCCCATATCACACCGGTTACACAACCCCCCTGACCCTAGAGCACAACTGGAGAAATAAAGTGCACATGTGGAGCATTCATAGATTTGGAGACTCCATTAGGGATTTGTTAGGTGCCACTAGTCATGCTCGACTAAAAACACAATTTTATTTTTGGATTTTCTAGTATTGGTGCACTATTTCTTGCACACTGAAGAAAGGTGCTTTACCCGAATAAGTCCGAAATTTGACTGACTATTAGGCCATTGCGCGACCATGTTTGCATCAAGCCCAACTTGGGCACCTTTTGAATTAATTAGGCTAAAGGCCACCAGCTATCTACACACCCCCACAATCGTGACGCAGACCATATTATCTTAAGAGGCAAAGTCTATAAAATCTGCGCTGCCACATCAACAGTGCAACCCATCACCGCCATAGTGACAAAGATGGTCAATTCCACCGTTAGGAATGACTTCCCAAGGATAGTCGCGAGCATGTAACAACCATGCCAAGCACTAGTTGTGCCAAAAGGCCATGTTGAGGTGACCTAAAGGTCTATAATACCCTCACCTCGAGCTCGTTTCAAAGGGATCATTCGTATTTCTTCATACGATGAAGTTCTACCTCTTTGTTGAGAGCCATATGTGATCCCTTGGTTGTGCATCGGTAGGAGCCTTGACCCCCTCCCCCCTCCACGTTACACAGAGCGGAGCCTTACTCCTATAGTGGACTTGCTTGCACAACTCAATTAAACACAAGGCCACACTTGTGATTAAGGACCTATATTCAGTTTACGTGTGCAATTAAGAAGTGCAGGCATGCTAGAGTCGTACTAGACTTAGTGTTTGATTAAAAGCTGGTGCCCCACAAACTGAGACAACTGCATGAGACCAGATTCAGAAATCCAGTTGTCACTCAACCACCAGTTGAAAACAGTGATTAGGCGATTTCATAAGTGTAGGGGTGTTGGGGCTCAAATTTGCACCCATTATAAAACAACATCCCATGGTTTAGTGGCAATGATTTGGATAAGTTTTGAGGCCAGGAAAGCCCTGAAAATGCCTGCACAACCCTGATCGCTTGGTAGCGACCAAAATTCGTAAACAACATTTCGGAGCGGAACTGGACATGCGCTTCACCGTCAAATGATCCGAAATGTCCTAAAACCCTTAACCTGCAAGTTTCAAAGTCATCCGGTGCATATTTTTACCTGCGCACCTCGAAATACGTTTCGTCCCTGCCCGGAACTGACAAAAAGGGTCCGTAAGCCTACAGCTACCATTTCAGAGTGGAACTGGACATGCGCTTCAAGGCCAAAATGATCCGAAATGCCCCAAAACCCTTAAATAGCAAGTTTAAAGTCATTACGATGCATATTTCCATGCGCGCGCTCCCCGGAACAACATTCCTATACGACAAGCCGACCCGGAGGCTCCAAATTAGGAAGGAAGTACCAAAATTAGCAACATCTGGACTTCCACACCCCATCCCGTTCATTCAGGAGGTTAATCATAGCCTAGAAGTGGCTTGGCGACAGTGAGCTCATGTCTAGAAAAGGTAGCTGTCCTTTGGAGATCCCCCGTCGGAGCTGAAATGCTGAAATTTTCTAAGTGCTGGAATCCTGAAAATCTGGCTAAGTAGTGGGAAAGCGCCGGCAAAGGACATGCACCTGGCCTCCAACCACATGCGCCTGGCCTCTAAACACATGCGCTTGCATTCTAGTGAATTAAACATTTTTCCGAAAAGCGCCGGGAAATGTGCCGGTAAAACACATGCACCCGGATCCACCACATGCGCCCGGTGCGTTTTTTTTCCACATGCGCTTGACATAGTTTCTGGCACATGCGCCGGGAAATACCCGCCGGGTAGACCCGAACCCGATTTTCCTCCTATAAATAGTGAAGTCACTTCATTAGATCAGCACGAGATCATCCCCTGCCGACCTCAGAGTGATGTAAGCACCACATGCGCTTGCTTTCTCTCCCCTCGCCGGATGCCTTGGCCGGAGTGGATTTCCTCGCCGGAAACCCTCGCCGGAAAGGGATTTCCTCGCCGGAATCCCAAGTTCAGGAAGAAAATCCTGAAATTTTCTAAGTGCTGGGCACATGGCTTTTTCCCAACATGTGCTGGCTTTTTCCCAACATGCACTGGCTTTTCTGGCCGGAAAATCCTGATTTTCTCTAAGTCTGGGAGGGACATGCGCCCACTCTCTGGGTCCAGGCGCATGTGCACTGCCACATGCGCTCGGAACACCTCTCCGTCATCTGTTTTCCATGGAGAATCATCACATGCGCTCAGATGATGACCACATGCGCCCGGATGATGACCACATGCGCTTGACAGATGATGCAATACCACATGCACTTGTAAAATGGTCACATGCGCTTGAAAAATAGGCACATGCGCCTGTACACACTCCCCCATGCGCCTGGACGCTGATGGGAGGAGTGGACCTTCCGTCGCATGGCCCGCCTTCGTCCAGGATCCGATTTCGATGAAACCACAGCCGCTGGATGCGTCTCGATGAGATCTATCCATCCGTCGGATCAGATTCTCCAACGGTCAATGATAAGTAGCCCAAATCAATATTTTGATCCAAAATAACCAACACTTAGCCAATTTGGCAACTCTGGAAATCCATCCGAAAGAGCCGAAAACGGCGAAAACGAGAAGAATCGGGCGGAATTGGACCGAGCCCGAGAGGGAAACTTTTCTTCTACTTGACATGATACATCATAATCATGCACCGCGACGAGGTTATCCGATCTCAGGACCTCCGAATACTCTGATCAAGCGGACGGTAGGTCCACTACTTAGTCATTTTCAGCCCTGGGAAGTGCCCTGTTGGCCAGAAAATTGACTTCTACTAAGAGAATCGAAACACGATCGCACCGCGATCTTCGTGGACATAAACCATCCCTGTTTTAAGTCGGTCATCGACAATATTCACCGAATACCCTGATTAGACCGCAGACAGGTCCACTACTTAGTCATTTCCAGCCCTGGGAAGTGCCCTGTTGGCCCGAAAATTGACTTTTGCTAAGCAAATCAAAATGCGATCGCACCGTGATCTTCGTGGACGTAATCCACCCCTATTCAAAGACGGTTATCGATAATATTCATCGACTTCTCTAATCAGATCGCAAACAGGTCCACTACTTAGTCGTTTTCAGCCCTGGGAAGTGCCCTGTTGGCTTGAGAATTGACTAGTGCCAGTTGAAATCAATCGCGATCTCAAAGATGCCGAGGCAAAGCTGAAGCGCTCAGGCTATCCAACAGCCGAGTTAAGCATTCACGGGGCACCGATCCCCATTATTCATAAGAAATTGGCATGAACAAGAGTCCATCGGACCCTATACTTAGCCATTTGCAGGCATCGGAGATAGCCGATCCAGCCCATTGAATATCGAAATCTTCAAGAGATCTTGGCTCGACAAAGCCTATCTGATCCCATACAGATCATTGGAAAATACTCAGAAGAAAGAATGCTCTCAAAGCCGAGTCGCCCGACTCCAGAAGAAATACATTTACTTTACTGTACAAAGCTCTATTCATCCCGGATAAAGGTCCGAGGCTAAACCTAAGGGGTTATGGTTACCACGAGAAACCATAAACAAAGAGTTCTAACTAAGCTTGAAAATCTTGCTATGGACTGCCACTATGAAAAAGACCGTCGATGCCCAACCCATCGACAACGGGTCCGTCGGTTGAGCTGATGAGGTAGTTGCGGGCTTTCCTAAGGTCATCCGTCATAAAAAAACGGGCGCGGGCTTTAGTTATGCCGACCAACATTTCGAGGTTCGTGTATTCCAGCGGTCACCTGTTCACAGTAACAGGCGCGGGCCCCGAGTTGCACCACTCGATTAAAACCCTCGTTCGGGAACGTTGCGGAGTGCTTTCCTAAGGTCACCCGTCATAAAAGTACGGGCACGGGCCTTAGGTCATGCCGACCAACATTCGAGGTTCGTGTATTCCAGCGGTCACCTGTTCACAGTAACAGGCGCAGGCCCCGAGTCGCACCACTCGAATCCTGACAGTCTCTCAACCCGGACACACCGAAAGAAAATGGGACATAGACATCCGGCGTGTCTAATAAATGTGGCTCAGTCCATAACAAGAAAACAAAGGTCTCTATGACCATGAACTCAAGATCCTAATCCCCGGCGGATTAGTCTTTTGCCTTCCAATCAAGGGTGATCAACCGTTGATGTAATTAAAGGCTCGTGACCAGTATCACAGCCTGGAATGTAAAAGATCTCAGAATCTCTGGAATAAAATTTGCCTTGCGATATCTCTCTCTTGTGTACACTTTGTGATTGCTTATGATTGTCTATGAATGTCTCTATACTCAGAATTCCTCCAGAATAAAAGAAACATGAAGAAAAGAAAGAAGGACTGCTGACGAGTAGTTCTGATCTTTCCCCCTTTTTCTAAGTTCTAACAAACTGGCGACTCTGCTGGGGATCATTCAATACCAGAATCTCTGGCTATTTCTGAGTAAATAGACATTCTGCGATAAATCATTTGCAGGCGCTAATGTGTACATGGGAAAGGTTACCGCAAGGAGAAATGTTCGGCGCCTTCACGGGCGCCAAACTGGCGACTCTCAACGGGAACGTTCTTCCCTTCATCTTTAAGGCAAAAGAATTTTGAAGCTTTGCATAGCATGCATGTAGTTCATACTTGTATGTTTCTGTCTATCCACTGTCGAGCCGTATCGCGATTGGTAAGGTCGCGTCCTCTCTTTCCCAAGCACGCGGAATATTCTAATGCGTGTATGACTGTGCAGAGAGAGAGAGAAAGACAGAGAGAGACAGAGAAAGGAACAGAAAGACAGAAAAGAATTAACCAAATGGCGTCCACAATGATCTTCTTAGCATCCGGAGGATTTTACTTCCCCCATCTGGCAGCAACCTCTAAAGATGGATGGCAGATTGTGCAGAAGCGCAAGACCGTCAAGAAGACTGAGAACAAGAAGATTATTCCAGTTGAGACAGAGACGACAGCAAGGGTGCAGAGCAGAACAAAGAGACAGTGGAAGCCAGTCTACAGGGGCGACGCCCGCAACTCCGGCAGAACTACCGTGTCAGCCAGGCCAGAGTTCTCCTTCGCAAATATCGACTTCCCAGCGATACCGAAGACAACATCGTCAACGAAGATACCGAACAGATCCGCTGTTCGACAGTCGACTAAGACGATGATGAAGACAATCCCTACTGAAGCTGCCGTGATCAAGATGAGGCCACAACGAGCGCAAGTAATGATGGTGCAGGTCACCGAAGGAGAGGCGAGTGAACGATACCCAGAGCTGCCTCCAATCCAAGAACAGATAGATGAGATTATCCAGGTCCAAGAGGACACAGCCAGAGAAATGAGAGAGATGAAAGAAGCACTGTTGGCTCTAGTTGCCTAGGGGGCAAACAGAAGCCCAGCTGTACCCACTCGACAGTCTGTGGAGGAATGCCAGGGGGCAGCAGGAGAACCAGCTACCGCCGAACCACAAGCTCGCCCGAGAAACTTTGTGTTCGGACGTGTACCGCCATTGCCGTCTCAAGCCACGAGAGAAGAATTGTCCCAGACAGTTGCTGACCTGATGCGTCAGGAAAGAGAAAAGGAGAAGAGAGGAAAACATGTATACCAGGTGACGTACTTACCCGAGGTCCATGATCTCCCATTTCCCAGCAATTTCAAGCGTCCGGACTTCCCCAGATTTGATGGCAGAGGATCGCCGGAGGAACACATGGCTCAATTCATGACAATGATGGGCAACCTATCGACAATTCCCCAGTACTGTCTAAGATTGTTTGGCTCGACGCTCACGAGCAAGGCATTCCAGTGGTACATGTCACTGCCCGCAGGGTCAGTCAAATCCTGGGAGCAGATGCAGGACCTGTTCATTTCCAAATTCTTCTCTACTGAGCGAGAAGTCTCACTGACAGATTTAGCCTTGGTTCGTCAAAGGCAGGGAGAGTCGGTCGAGAAGTTCATCGACAGGTGGGGGACCATAGCAGCACAGTGCTGGGAACTGCCCAGCGAATCTGAGCAGGTCAAGATGTGCACGCAGGCCATGGATGCGATGATCTCATTTGGCTTATCTGGACACAGCTTCTCGACGTTTCGAGACCTAGCTACAAAAGCCCACCTGGTGGAAGGAGCCGCGTGCAGAGCACAGTTCAAGGCAGAAAAGCAGTGGAGAGAAGCCGGAAGGATGATAACATCTAACTACGTCGACAAAGGAAAGGGTTCGAATGACAGGAAACGCCCAAACACCGAACGTAGAGTCGAGGCCAGGCCAGTAACCACGATTCAAGACAAAGGCAAGAGTTTTCAGAGGCCGCGACATCTCACGATAGAAGAGCGTAATCTAGCAAACGGACCTTATACCTTCGACATGGAAGATCTGGTTCCGATCATGGAACAGCTGGTCGAGGAGAGGTTGATAAGACTGCCAGAATGCACACGCCCGGAGGAAGCGAAGATGATCGATCATCCCAGCTACTGCAGGTATCATCGTGTGACCACCCATAAGACTGAAGACTGCTTTGTCCTAAAAGGCAAGATTCAACGGATGATCAACGATGGCACCATCAATATGAAGGCGGAAGAGGCAAGCCGGAACACTGCGACAGTGGTGTCTGCCCTCCCTGTGCCAGTTCAAATTCCAACGGCGAATCCATTCCCAGAACCGGAAGAGCCATGGACACTTGTGAGCAGCAAGAAGAGGCTAGAGAGCAAAAGAAGACTCTTGGAGAAAGAGAGGAAGATGAAGAACAGAATAAGAAGAAGAAATGTTGGACAAGAACAGCCACGTGCGCAGCCCGTTCAGTGTGCCATGGTTTCAGTGGTCGCTCAATCAGGGGCCAGTGACAAGGACCAAGTCCTAGATAAAGGAGAAGTCAATGTAGTGGCTCTGCGGTCCGGAAAGCAGGTCGTACAGAGAGAATTTTCGAGGCGACCAGACCCTAGAAGGACGAATGCGGTCATAGGTGAGCCATCAGAGACACCTCGAGAAAAAGAACCAGCAGAAGCAGTCAATGAGCCAGCAGCTGACCAACGAGATCACACTCGAGATAAGGCACCGGTGATTTATGATGTGGTGTCTCATCTGAAGAAAGTTCCTGCCCGACTCAGCATCTACGACGCCCTGTGCCTTTCGAAGAAATATCGGGAAATGTTGCTCAACGCGTTGCTCGATCAAGAAGCTCATGAGGTCATGATAGCAGAGATCGAGTCAGAAATGGAAGGAATGAGGATAACGGGAACCGAAGAGCGACCCGTAGAACAGGTCATGCAGATTGACCGATCGTCTATGATCACATTCTCTGAAGAAGACAGAACAATCAGCCTAACGGACCACAACCGCCCATTAATGGTGACAGGTCTTATCCGAGACATAGAGGTCCGAAGATGCATGTTAGACGACGGATCTGCTGTGAATATTATGTCTCTAAAGACATTGCAGCAGTTGGGTTTCAGACAGACAACACTTCGCCCAAGCGCCATGGTTATCCAAGGGTTCAATCAGGACGGTCAGCGCGTCCTAGGGTCCATTACTGTCATGCTGGAAATAGAAGAATTGAGCACCAAAGTCACCTGTCAGGTGATCGATGCGATGACGACGTACAATATCTTGTTGGGACGACCGTGGCTGCATCAATACGGCATTATTCCCTCCACATACCATCAATGCTTCAAATACAATAGGGATGGCGTCCAGTATAGAGTGGCGGCAGACCCGAGGCCATACTCCGTCACTGAATCTTTCCTAGCAGATGCACAATACTATCAGGAGAGCGATGGAGCCGAGATTGCCAGAAGAGTCAACAAACCGACAAAGGTGGCACAGGGGGCAGAACCCCAGGGCGAGAGTCCAAGACAAGCGGACGAAGCTCCGCGAGTGGTCGCTGAAGCGACAAGGGCTCACATAGGAAATCCGTTGCGAAGGAAGAAGTTTTACCTGATCCCGAAGCACCTCCGAAAGGAAGGGCAGTCAGTGTTGAAACAGATGACAAGCCAACAGATGAGCGTGTTGCAGTCTAGCTTCAATATGCCGGTGCCAAAGGTTGAGAGGATTCGTCCCTTCCCTAAAGCTCCGAGCCAGTTCTGCGTGCCGCCGACAATGGGAGCAAGGCATGAGATAAGGTTTCAGGCTGAACTTCGCAACCCGTTGCAGATCGAAGAGAACGCGAAGAGAACACCGGTAGAGACACCGCCCATTGAAGAAGAAAGATATAGCAAGGCCAGTAGAAACATCATGAGAAATATGGGGTTCATCTGTTCAGAACCGCCAGCTCGGAAAGGCATGCTAGCACCCTTCGAAGTAAAGACGAAGGTATACAGAGGAAAAGAAGCCCTGGGGGCAGAATGTGAGATCAGGCACATTAACATGGTGACAATTAGTCCCATGGAAGAGGTGAGGCCCGCTGGACCGAATGAAGTCATAGAGCCGAGTGCCGCACCAGAGCAGATCGAAGATGGAGGTCAGCCCACGATAGATGAGCTACAAGAAGTCAATCTGGGGACCAACGAAGAGCCGAGGAATACTTATATCAGTAAGAACATTCCAGAAGAAGAGAGGGAGAGCTACATTCAACTCCTGAAAGAGAACAGAGACGTGTTCGCATGGACCTATTCTGAGATGCCAGGACTGAACCCGGCAATCGCAATGCACAGGTTGAATATCGCGAAGGAGAAGAGGTCGGTCAAACAGCCACAGAGACGCTTCCATCCTGACATCATCCCGAAGATAGAGGAAGAGGTGAAGAAGCTGCTTCAGGCTGGGTTTATCAGGGAAGTTCAGTATCCCAAATGGATCTCGAACATAGTACCTGTAAAGAAGAAGAGCGGCCAGATCCGGGTGTGCGTTGATTTTCGCAACCTGAATGAAGCTTGTCCCAAAGATGACTTTCCTCTACCCATTCCAGAGCTTCTGATCGATAGCACATCAGCATATACAACGATGTCCTTTATGGACGGCTACTCAGGGTATAATCAGATCCGAATGGCTCCAGAAGACGAAGAGTCCACTGCCTTCCGCACATCTCTTGGGATATTCTGTTATCGTGTGATGCCGTTTGGGCTAAAAAATGCAGGCGCCACGTATCAGAGAGCGATGCAGGTAATCTTCCAAGACATGATGCACAAGCATGTGGAATGCTACGTCGATGATCTGGTAGTGAGGTACGACGGACATCAACAGCATCGCGAACATTTGAAGCTAGTATTTCAGAGGTTGAGGAAGAAGAGCCTCTGCATGAACCCGTTGAAGTGCGCCTTTGGGGCGTCCTCCGAAAAATTCCTTGGCTTTGTGGTCAGGCATCGGGGAATCGAGATTGACCCCGCGAAGATCAAGGCGATCCGAGAAATGCCTCCTCCGAAGAATCTGAAAGAGCTAAAGAGTTTCCAAGGGAGAGTTGCTTACTTGCGGCGGTTCATCTCGAACCTGTCAGGTCGTTGCCAGCCTTTCTCTCGGTTGAACAAGAAAGACGTCCGCTTCGAGTGGGACGAAGCGTGCCAGAAAGCCTTCGATTCCCTCAAAGAGTTACTCGGGAAAGCTCCAGTTCTCGCAGCGCCAATCGAGGGAAAGCCTCTGATACTGTATGTAGCAGTGGGAGAGAACTCACTGGGGGCACTGCTCGCCCAGAAGAATGAAGAAGGGAAAGAGAATGCTCTATATTATTTGAGCCGCACGCTCGTCGGCGCTGAGTTTAATTACTCACCGATAGAGAAGATATGCCTGGCCTTGATATTCGCTGTGAAGAAGTTGAGGCATTACTGTCTGTCATATCAGATTACATTGATCTCCAGAGCAGATCCCATCAAGTTCCTGATGAACCGACCTATGTTGTCAGGGCGATTAGCCAAATGGGCCCTACTGCTATCCGAGTTCGACATTACGTATCTGCCGTCTCGAGCTGTTAAAGGGCAGGCGATAGCCGATTTTCTAGCAGCTCACCCGATACCGGATAACATGGAAATGGAATGTGATCTTCCCGACGACCAGGCCATGATGGTAAGGGTCGCGAAGCAGTGGCGGATGTATTTCGATGGAGCCTCCAGAGCTGCAGGATCAGGGGCCGGTGTGATCTTCATCAGTCCTCAAGGCGACTTGTTGCCCTACTCATTCACAATAGTGCCGTCGTGCACAAACAACGAGGCAGAGTATCAGGCCCTCATCATTGGGTTACAGTTGGCACGAGACATGCGAATCCGATCACTACAGGTATACGGTGATTCTCGGTTAGTTGTGGGACAGCTTATGACAGAATATGAAGTCCACAAGCCGGAGCTGTCATCTCTTTGCCATCAGGCCCGAGCCCTATTCGATCATTTTCGAGACAGTACAGTGTCGCACGTCCCAAGAGCTGAAAATTCTCAAGCAGACGCATTGGCTAACCTGGCCGCGGCTCTCGCGCACCTAGGGGGCAGCCCACTTCAAGTCACCATAGAAGAAAGGAGAATATTGCCATCACTCACAGCAGCCGAGGATGTCACGAGTGCAAGCCCTGTACATTGCTTTGAGATCATAGAAGAAGAAGATTGGAGAAGACCATTCTCTGATTACTTGAAGTATGGGTTCTTACCCGAGGATCCGCAGATGCGCACTCAAGTCAGAAGGCGTGCCAGCTCGTTCGTTCTCTTAGAAGGAGTACTGTATCGACGCTCCAGCGATGGAACGCTGTCAAGATGCCTGGCCCAAGAAGAAATTCATGATACGCTGAGAGAGGCGCACGGAGGAGAATGTGGTGCCCATCAAGGCGGACGGAACCTACATCATCGAGTGCGGCATATGGGCTATTATTGGCCCACCATGGTGAAAGATGCGATGGACTACGTCAGAAAATGCCATCAGTGTCAGATACATGCTGACATCATACATATACCTCCAGAAGAACTGCATCAGTCAGTGATGTCTTGGCCTTTTGCGGCCTGGGGTATGGATGTGATAGGCCCCATTAGCCCCTCTTCCTCTCAAGGGCACCAGTACATACTGGCGGCAACAGATTATTTCTCTAAGTGGGCTGAGGCTGTGGCCCTAAAGAACGTGAAAGCTAAACAAGTGGAGGGTTTCATCCAGAACGCCATCATCTATAGACATGGTATTCCCGATCGGATAGTCACGGATAATGGCACGCCCTTCCGAAATGCTGTGATCGACAAGCTGTGTGCCAAGTTCAAGATCAAGCATTGCTACTCAACACCCTATTATCCTCCTGCAAACGGGCTTGCTGAGGCATTCAACAAAACCATCCTGAAGATTCTGAAGAAAACGGTGGCAGAGAATAAGAAAGATTGGGACAAACGGTTGCCCGAAGCACTCTGGGCATATCGTACTACGCACCGCACGGCAACGCGGGCTACTCCCTATTCGCTAGTGTATGGCACGGAGGCCATCATCCCAATGGAAGTTCAGGTTGAGTCCCTGCGGGTAGCACTTCGAAACTCCTTGACAGATGAACGTAATGCCGAGCTCAGGATGGTCGAGCTCGATGCCTTGGATGAGAAGAGGCTCGCGGCACAACAACGGCTAGAGATGTACTAGAAGCATATCTCAACAGCGTATGACAAACGAGTCAGGGGTAGATCCTTCAAGAAGGGTGACTTGGTACTCGTAATGAAGCGACCGACAGCTGCGCACACTACAAAGAGCAAGTTCAACCCTAAGTGGGACCCGATATGCATCATAGAAGAAGTTTACTCCAACGGGGCCTACCGTTTAGTGAATTTCGACGGTGGCGGAGCCGGTTTTGCAATTAATGGCCAGTTCCTGAAGAAATATTACCCCTAACGGTCGACCTATTACTTTTCTTTACATAAATATGAGAAATGTAAACTCCCCAAGAGAGGGAATGTAATAAGTAAGGATAGAAACGGAGAATGAAATGGAGTAGAATACAGTAGATAAGCCTGCAGTTACAAAAGCTAATCAGTTATTTTGTATTCTTGCAGGTCTTCCTTGCCCTTGCTATGGAGAAATAACTAAGAAGGACCATTCGTCTACGACACGAGCATATCCCGAGTTCAGAAACCCTGGACACTCCCGAAATCGACGACAAAGGGAAGTATTACTCTTTTCATTTCATTCTACATTCATCACTTGCTAGAATTGCGATTATTATTGCTATTATTGCAAACCATTCTAAAACACATCACACAAACATAACACGATAGAAAAGTAACTGCTATTGTCATTTCATTTAACAAAAGTTTGATTGACATCTTTTCCGACGTCGTATACATGAATGGTCAAAAGGTAAGTATTTCTTACACCAACTACAAAATTTTCTAAAGGTAAGATCCTACGATCATTTTTATACATTTTTGAAGTCAAGAAGAAGAGCATCGAGAGCGAAAGATCAAAGCTTCTCCAAACATCCCGATATCAGCCTAATCACGGCCACCCTGGCAGTTTCCATTGCTGACTTTGCTGCAGATAACACCTCCATAAGATCAGGAACATGTTGGAGTTCAGCAGTCAAATCCTCCAACTGCTAGCGCCCTGCTTCGCCCTCACTCTCGAGCCGCGTGACCGTTATCTGACCGTGAGTAACTACTGACTCGAGACGGGCAGCTTCGAAGCTCACGGCGATCTTTTCCGCTTGTAGATGCTCAATCTCAGCGTCGATTTCAGCTATACGGCCCAAGCACCCTCCATACTGTATCTTATTATTTTGTAGGGATTCTCGTGCGTTCGCCGTAGAATGCACGTGACGTTCCACTGCAGGTCCCAAAGACTCTACGATTCTCTGCTTCTCCTCGATAGCAGGATCGGGCTCGACGCGCTCAGCAGCCGCCATGTTTGCGAGGGAGCTTTCGAACGTAGAGATGTGATTGACAACCACGAGTGCATCAGACCCAACTACTCCGACACAAGCTTCCAGCGCTTTCATGCCAGCGCCCAGCATATGCCATTCTTGTGGATTGGCCAACGCCTTCGCAAGGCTAGACAGCAGGCCCTTCAATACGCTCTGACCAAAATAATCTAAGTGTTCAAATGCAGGAATGTCTGGCATCATAGCAATGGTGACATCAGAATCGACAGCAGCTGCAAGAAAGAATGCAAGACAAACAAATGATGAGTTAGCAAAAATGGAAGCAGAAACTACAAGTCATAATCTAATGTAACGTGCGAAGGAGTCATACCAGGAACGGCAGGAAGATCAACAGCAGGCTCCGAAGGTCCCGCAATGCATGTCCCGGAATCAACAACTGTTTCCAAAGCTTCGCCCGGCAGTTCAATAGTCACAACCGGAGATGACACGACGGAAGTAGCAGAGGCAGGTATTGACGCAATAAGATCTGTCGAAATAAGATAATAATAACAAAATATGGTTAGTATGATTATGCAGGAACCAAAGAAGAAAAGAAAAAAGCAGAACCACAATCGCATTTCTTACCTTGTGCTCGCGGAATGTTGGGTCCTACTTCGACTGTAGCAGGGCGTGACGCATCCACGACCTCTAACTCAACAGAACAATTTGCTTGCAATGAACAGCCTGATGGAAAGACCGAAGAAGGATCGACATTCCCCTCACGTATCTCAAGCCCAGGAACGTATTCCTCGGCGTTATCAGCACGAACGGGCAAACAAGGAGGAACATCCGTCGACAACCCCGTAGTCGGTGCCGCAACAGCCTGAGAAACAAAGACTAAAGGCTCGGAAGAAGGTTGGACCCTGACGTTGTCGTAGAGTTGTGCTTCGAGCACTGCCATGGCAGCATCATCAAGATCACCTACGCCCCTGACTCCGGCGTCGTTATCATAGTAGTTCGCGAGGGAATCATCATTGCTGTGATTGTTGGCATGGTCCACTCCCCAGTCATCGCCAGAATAATCTACAGGCTCATCTACGAGCCGTGACCCCAAACCATCACCGGCTTCAGAACCGCCTTCGGCATTGTCCCCCTCGACATCTGCAGGCTCGGACTCACCTCCGTCACGATTGTCGGCAATCATATCTTCTTCGTCTACAATTTCCTCTGTAGCACCAGACCGAAGCTCACCTTCTTCACGACTATCGGCAGCAGTCGCACCCGCCACTACTTTCGGAAGATTGATCTGCAACGACGGATCCAAACTCCCCCACTTCTTGATATGTAATATTTCTGCCTTTCTTAAGTTTTTCTCGGGTGCGGACTGGCGAACTCTTGGTGTGAGTCTTATCTTGACTCTCAGCTGATCTCT
Organism: Liriodendron chinense; assembly: GCA_003013855.2. Classification (NCBI taxonomy): domain Eukaryota; kingdom Viridiplantae; phylum Streptophyta; class Magnoliopsida; order Magnoliales; family Magnoliaceae; genus Liriodendron; species Liriodendron chinense. The sequence goes on from PVNU02001406.1 coordinate 1,693,008, forward strand.
CGCGCGGCCTGGTGGAAGATCGTCAACAAAATCATCAGAAGGTCTAACTCCTGCCATGCCTTCCGTAGGCTCATCCTCTTCGACAGACGGAGGAGCATTCTCTGCCAGAGGACGCGAAGATCCGACCCCTTGCTGATGTTTCTGTATAGGGACCCCAAAGCAATACCATCCGTCTAACGCTCCATCTTCTTTCCTACGAGTGATCGGCACGTTCAAGGAAGTCAGATGGCTGGTACCAGGAACTCCGACGGCCTCACGCTGCTCACAAAGATAACCAAGACCGTCCTCGGTAACGTCATTCAACCTTGGAGGAGAGAGATAGAGAGGGAAATCAACAGGTTTGGCATCCCGGATGCGCCGTACCACCATCTCATCCAACCATAAGAAGTCGCAGGACGTCGACTACCGCCAGGCAACACGAACCTCGCGCCAGTTCGCGTCAACAAAAGCTGGTCCCACATCCACTCCCAATGGACAGGACCCGTGCCATATGCTCGTTCTATCCTCGTTACGCTCGGAAGAGTCGACGGAACACCCTGATCGTAGCCGAACTGTCTGGCGAACCTGCTCGGATAATAAGGCTCGCGCCAGAACTCCATGCCTTCGCGGAACGGGAGAGAGGCAGTCCGGATCGATATCAAGAATTCTCTGTCAGAAGAGTCAACCGAATCCTCATCATCGACGACTTCGATATCTTCATCAGCAATGAAAGCAGGAAAATGGTAGAAGTCAACTTCATTCTCATTGCAGATCCTTGAAGACACCCATTTTGGCGTCTTAAGCACCATCTTGGCCTTCATGAACCTGATGAGAGGCGCTCGGTCCGGAAAGAAGTAGGCATGAGGCTTCATGCCATATACCCATGGAAAATAAACGCCTAACCAGCCGCAGAAATAATGCCACGGGCAATAGGCCGCATCCATCCCATCAGCAGGTTTGTCCGGATTACTGGCAACATAACCAAACGCTCTATATATGCTGCAGAGTACAGGTGGTGCTATAGCAAGACGTCGGCCACTGGCAAGGGCACCTGCCATGACGAAGCAAGAAACCCTGACACCATCAACACCCTTCGAGCTGGGAAGCGCGACTGCAGACAACCAGTAAGCGAGGAAACCTGCTAGCTCGCAAGTGGGAGACAATACGTTTGGGCAAGGAAATTTCCGTTGAAATCGTTGTCGTAAGGCTCTTATTTTTTTAACATCAACCTTATATTTTTCGTAGTCGATCCTGAAAGAGAGAAAGGAGAGAGAACTTCACATAAGAAGCTACGCAAAAGGAAAGAGCATACATCACGAGAAGAAAGAAAGAAGACGTCCCGCGAAGACTTACTTCAAGCCGTGGCTGAAGTAGACTGACCAATCTTCATGGTGTATCTTTGTAATGCAGTCAAATTGTTGCAGTTCATTGAACAACTCCAAACACGCCTCGGAATGATAGGCCTTCCGATCACCTTCGCGCCTGAAGCCAGACAATTCTTCATCAGAGGGGATATATTCGTGATAATACCCGCCGCGAATGGGCAGGCCCGCCATCATCTTAAGATCCCAGAGGGTTATGCTCATCTCTCCTTGAGGAAGATGGAAAGAGTTGGCAACGGAACTCCAGTAATTTAAGAAGCCCCTGAGAATCGTCGGATCTCGCGGAAAGAAGCCGGTAGTCGCCTTGATGGCATAGTAGAGCCCGACGTCCCTCAGCACGGCCTCGTGCCGGATCAGAATCTCCTTCGCCCAGGGGATGTAGCTGTCACGACGATTCAAATGCCCTCGTGTGCGGAAGTTCGGAGTCTCCCACATTGCGGACGTGCTCATAGGAAGGAACCTTTGACGCACCGTCTCAAAGAAATGAGTCGGATAAGGTGTATGCGGATCACATGTAGGCATGAGGAAAGTCATTTCCTTAATCTCATCAACCTTTTGTTGCTTCCCGTTGCTTCCCAGGGTGGCGGTGAGTAATCTCTCAGGAACTGAAGACCATCTCTCCACTCCATAGAACTGGCTAGGTCTGCGAATATCAGATGGCTCAATGCTCGGAAAAGGTTTACATCTCATAAGAAACTTCTGGTGCAAGATGACTTCGCCATTGTAGGGGTTCGTGATGTAGATGCCACGCTCAGCAGTGATCTTGTTGCTCTCCCATCCAATTTTCATCCTTTCATATTTCAAGTCGAGGAGCTGTGTCAATCGCTCTGCTTGACTGAGCGCCTTGATCGGTTGTTTTCCTCGTCCTCCTTTCTTCTGACCTTTCTGACCCGCCAGATTCTCTTCTACATTTTGAACAGGTATATCTTGAGGACCTGCCTCGATGGCACTCGCCACACCAGCAAGTTGGACATACCAATAGACCCACTCTTGTTCTGTTCCCCGCTTCGGGGGTTCGGGCGCTATCTTGTTGACAAAGATGCGTACTAGCACTTCATGAGGAAGCTGCCCAATACGCTCCGAGAAATCCTTTATCTCGGGTTCAACAGTAGGAAAGAAGCGAGAGTTACGTCTTGGAGGAGGAGGGTTAGAAGGACCTTCAGCTGTTCTTTTCCGACCGTGCTTCATCGGCGTCGGACCAGAAGCATGCGACCCAGAAGTTTCACCAGAAGATCCCATTGTCGCTACTGCAATTCACTGCAACGCGTAAATGAAACAACATTAGAAAACAACTCGATACACATGGGCAAATAGCCTAACGAAATCATATCACAAACACAAGCACAGCATGTAAAGTACAAGCATGAAGAGCATAAAAGCAACCAAAATCAAGAGCATAGCATATCAATCATCATACGCATTTCATAACAAAGCAACTGCCATCATACATGCACGCATACATAGGATCGATGCACACACAAAATCATAGATTGAACCCACAATACATCCATACATTTAGTCTAAAAAGTAGCCTTGACAAGTCCAGGTGCTTATAAGTAAGTACTGGACAGAGTCAGGAAATAGTTTCAGCATCATACATACGCAACCGTTAGCACACAGCAACTTTACAGGCAATCGGAACACTATAAGCGCACTCTGGCAGACATACTCTGAACCTGCCTAAAATAGACAGTTGCAAGCTGTGACGGGCCAAAGTAGGCAGTCAACTGCAGGCCCAAGGCACTAAGCTCCAATCGTGCTTGAATTTTAAAGTGATCTAGCCTCAAACAGCACTGAATTTGACTGAGGAACGGAGCTGGAAATGCCATTTCTCCACCAAGTGCAAAGCAGGGGCTAAAAATGAGAATTTTAGCTAAGTGTTGGGCTGACATGAGCCCAAGGTGGAGTCCCAGGCGCATGTGGCCCCTCACATGCGCCCAATCTCTAAAAAATTGAGAATGAAACTTCATTCCACAAAGTCTCAGGCGCATGCGCAATCCGACATGCGCCCGGCTCAGAAGAAGGGGATGAACAAGCTTGGAATTCAATGCACCAGGCGCATGTGCATCCTTACATGCGCCCACCTCTGATTTTTGGGAAAAGACGAAGTCCGGGCAATGCCCTGGGCGCATGCCCAGAACCACATGCGCCTGGGACATGCGCCCACATCCTTAGAGGTAATTTCACATGCGCCTGAGGGAAGTTCTCCATCAGAAAATGAATGGCAGGCCACATGCGCCCACAAGGGGACCACATGCACCTGTACCCTGAGGGTGATCTCTCTCACCTTGGGAGAAATCAAGTTTTCTGACTCGGAAAAGTGTGGAATGACTCAATGAGTCAACTATTTATACTTGAGCCTAAGGGACCGGTGCACTGCACTAGCATGACGTAACCATCCAGCGCAGCACACCGGGGGGGCACTTGTTGGGGCTCAAATTTGCACCCATTATAAAACAACATCCCATGGTTTAGTGGCAATGATTTAGATAAGTTTTGAGGCCAGGAAAGCCCTGAAAATGCCTGCACAACCCTGATCGCTTGGTAGCGACCAAAATTCGTAAACAACATTTCAGAGCGGAACTGGACATCCGCTTCACCGTCAAATGATCCAAAATGTCCTAAAACCTTAACCTGTAAGTTTCGAAGTCATCCGGTGCATATTTTTACCTCCCAGGAACTGACAAAAAGGGTCCGTAAGCCTATAGCTACCATTTCAGAGCGGAACTGGACATGCGCTTCACCGCCAAATGATCTGAAATGTCCTAAAACCCTTAACCTGCAAGTTTTGAAGTCATCCGGTGCATATTTTTACCTGCGCACCTCGAAATACATTTCGTCCCTGCCCGAAACTGACAAAAAGGGTCCGTAAGCCTACAGCTACCATTTCAGAGTGGAACTGGACATGCGCTTCACTGCCAAATGATCCAAAATGCCTCAAAACCCTTAAATAGCAAGTTTAAAGTCATTACGATGCATATTTCCATGCGCGCGCTCCCCGGAACAACATTCCTATACGACAAGCCGACCCGGAGGCTCCAAATTAGGAAGGAAGTACCAAAATTAGCAACATCTGGACTTCCACACCCCATCCCGTTCATTCAGGAGGTTAATCATAGCCTAGAAGTGGCTTGGTGACAGTGAGCGCATGTCTAGAAAAGGTAGCTGTCCTTTGGAGATCCCCCGTCGGAGCTGAAATGCTGAAATTTTCTAAGTGCTGGAATCCTGAAAATCTGGCTAAGTAGTGGGAAAGCGCCGGCAAAGGACATGCGCCTGGCCTCCAACCACATGCGCCTGGCCTCTAAACACATGCCCTTGCATTCTAGTGAATTAAACATTTTTCCGAAAAGCGCCGGGAAATGTGCCGGTAAAACACATGCGCCCAGATCCACCACATGCGCCCGGTGCATTTTTTTTTCCACATGCGCTTGACATAGTTTCTGGCACATGCGCCGGGAAATACCCGCCGGGTAGACCCGAACCCGATTTCCCTCCTATAAATAGTGAAGTCACTTCATTACATCAGCACGAGATCATCCCCTGCCGACCTCAGAGTGATGTAAGCACCACATGCGCATGCTTTCTCTCCCCTCGCCGGATGCCTTGGCCGGAGTGGATTTCCTCGCCGGAAACCCTCGCCGGAAAGGGATTTCCTCGCCGGAATCCCAAGTTCAGGAAGAAAATCCTGAAATTTTCTAAGTGCTGGGCACATGGCTTTTTCCCAACATGAGCTGGCTTTTTCCCAACATGCGCTGGCTTTTTCCCAACATGCACTGGCTTTTCTGGCCGGAAAATCCTGATTTTCTCTAAGTCTGGGAGGGACATGCGCCCACTCTCTGGGTCCAGGCGCATGTGCACTGCCACATGCGCTCGGAACACCTCTCCGTCATCTGTTTTCCATGGAAAATCATCACATGCGCTCGGATGATGACCACATGCGCCCGGATGATGACCACATGCGCTTGACAGATGATGCAATACCACATGCACTTGTAAAATGGTCACATGCGCTTGAAAAATAGGCACATGCGCCTGTACACACTCCCCCATGCGCCTGGACGCTGATGGGAGGAGTGGACCTTCCGTCGCACGGCCCGCCTTCGTCCGGGATCCGATTTCGATGAAACCACAGCCGCCGGATGCGTCTCGATGAGATCTATCCATCCGCCGGATCAGATTCTCCAACGGTCAATGATAAGTAGCCCAAATCAATGTTTTGATCCAAAATGACCAACACTTAGCCAATTTGGCAACTCTGGAAATCCATCCGAAAGAGTCGAAAACGGCGAAAACGAGAAGAATCGGGCGGAATTAGACCGAGCCCGAGAGGGAAACTTTTCTTCTACTTGACATGATACATCATAATCATGCACCGCGACGAGGTTATCCGATCTCAGGACCTCCGAATACTCTGATCAAGCGGACGGCAGGTCCACTACTTAGTCATTTTTAGCCCTGGGAAGTGCCCTGTTGGCCATAAAATTGACTTCTACTAAGCGAATCGAAACACGATCGCACCGCGATCTTCAGTGGACATAAACCATCCCTGTTCCAAGTCGGTCATCGACAATATTCACCGAATACCCTGATTAGACCGCAGACAGGTCCACTACTTAGTCATTTCCAGCCCTGGGAAGTGCCCTGTTGGCCCGAAAATTGACTTTTGCTAAGCAAATCAAAATGCGATCGCACCGTGATCTTCGTGGACGTAATCCACCCCTGTTCAAAGACGGTTATCGATAATATTCATCGAATTCTCTAATCAGACCGCAAACAGGTCCACTACTTAGTCATTTTCAGCCCTAGGAAGTGCCCTGTTGGCTTGAGAATTGACTAGTGCCAGTTGAAATCAATCGCGATCTCAAAGACGCCGAGGCAAAGATGAAGCGCTCAGGCTATCCAACAGCCGAGTTAAGCATTCACGGGGCACCGATCCCCATTATTCATAAGAAATTGGCATGAACAGGAGTCCATCGGACCCTATACTTAGCCATTTGCAGGCATCAGAGATAGCCGATCCAGCCCATTGAATATCGAAATCTTCAAGAGATCTTGGCTCGACAAAGCCTATCTGATCCCATACAGATCATTGGAAAATACTCAGAAGAAAGAATGCTCTCAAAGCTGAGTCGCCCGACTCCAAAAGAAATACATTTACTTTACTGTACAAAGCTCTATTCATCCCGGATAAAGGTCCGAGGCTAAACCTAAGGGGTTATGGTTACCACGAGAAACCACAAATAAAGAGTTCTAACTAAGCTTGAAACATCTTGCTATGGACTGCCACTATGAAAAAGACCAGTCGATGCCCTACCCATCGACAACGGGTCCGTCGGTTGAGCTGATGAGGTAGTTGCGGGCTTTCCTAAGGTCACCCGTCATAAAAATACGGGCGCGGGCTTTAGTTATGCCGACCAACATTTCGAGGTTCGTGTATTCCAGCGGTCACCTGTTCACAGTAACAGGCGCGGGCCCCGAGTTGCACCACTCGATTAAAACCCTCGTTCGGGAACGTTGCGGAGTACTTTCCTAAGGTCACCCGTCATAAAAGTACGGGCGCGGGCCTTAGGTCATGCCGACCAACATTCGAGGTTCGTGTATTCCAGCGGTCACCTGTTCACAGTAACAGGCGCGGGCCCCGAGTTGCACCACTCGAATCCTGACAGTCTCTCAACCCGGACACACCGAAAGAAAATGGGACATAGACATCCGGCGTGTCTAATAAATGTGGCTCAGTCCATAACAAGAAAACAAAGGTCTCTACGACCATGAACTCAAGACCATAATCCCCGGCGGATTAGTCTTTTGCCTTCCAATCAAGGGTGATCAACCGTTGATGTAATTAAAGGCTCGTGACCAGTATCACAGCCTGGAATGTAAAAGATCTCAGAATCTCTGGAATAAAATTCGCCTTGCGATATCTCTCTCTTGTGTACACTTTGTGATTGCTTATGATTGTCTATGAATGTCTCTATACTCAGAATTCCCCCAGAATAAAAGAAACATGAAAAAAAGAAAGAAGGACTGCTGACGAGTAGTTCTGATCTTTCCCCCTTTTTCTAAGTTCTAACAAGGGGTTAGTGCTTCTAAATGGATTCTTTTTTCCTTGCATTAAGTACTTTTCTTTTACCAATAATTGCAGCTAGTGTATTTCTCGAAAGGATTAAGATGAACGGATAAACTAAAAAGGGCTATAACAATGCCGATTTTATTAATATATGAATGAACTAAACAAACTAGATAATAAAATAAAAATGAGAGATAAATACCCGACCTGTTTGAATGAACAGATGATCAAGGCTAATGGTTAACGGGATGTGACTAGAGAATTTAATATCCTAAGTAAGGACTTAGTTGATCGGGATCTAATAACGCAGGGTTGCAAACATTTAATCTAATTTACGGTACTATAACGATGGTGCAAAACAATAGCAATCTACACTAAGACTAGGATAAACTAAGCTATACTAGGATAAAAGTAAGGAAAAGATAAATTGTATTTGACATGCGCCTCAAGTTTCTCATCACTGAAAGTTATCAAGGCCCCTTGCTAGTTTCCTTGTTGAAGTAGGATTCATCGTGGCTACGACTTATAACCTTCCCACAGGGAGTCTCGTAAATCTAAAGCAATTGGTTTTCAGATCTTCGTTGTTATATGTGTTCGCCTATTGGAGACCTCTAGGACACTAATTCATCTAGATTTAGGCTCAATCAAAGCTATCTCCACCGTTTCTTTCATCTTGTCCCTTCTGATAATGAAACTGGTAGGATCGGATCCACCAGATCCAAATTTCCCATTCTTTTTATTCCAGTCCTTCCTGATTTGGGTCCAATCTATTGTTGTCCATCTTCTCAAATATTGGTCCAATCTTTGAATGTCCAGAATCTCCATGTTGACCGCAAGAACTCTGAACGTTTTTAGGAAGATCTCTTATCTTGGAAAGGACTATGAGAGATGGCCTTACCGAGCATATCTAAATCTGTTACAGGATACTTGCCTCGGTGGGTCTTTTATAGATGTGATTTGTACACTCCCTCGGTAACACGTCACCCAAACTAGGTTTATGTGTCATTCGTCGATTCATTTCTTTAAATGCATGCGTACGGTTCTAGCCACTGCATTAAATAACAGAAGATGTATCACCAATGAAAGGGTGATAAAATATATCTTCAAATGCAAGTAAGATTTTTACCAACATCGAGCTCATAGTGTCGACAAGTGACTATCTCACATTGGTCCACATTGGCGAGTCGAAAATGGGTGTAAACAATGCTCTCCACATCCCTTCATATCGAGAGATGCGATGGGACGTTTAACGTTAGAGTTTTCAGCTAAAATTATGGTTTTACCGCTACCAAGATAAGCTTGAAGGTATACTTATATCGTAGAGGGGGGTGAATATGACTTTTTAAATTCCTTTGCTAATTGAAACTCAATTGCCTTCACAATATGATTTACCAATTATGTATATATAAGGCGTATGATTCAATCCTCATAGATTACAAAAGATTCTCCTAATAGTAACTAATTTATAAGAACAATGTAGACAAAGGGATATGAGATGAATTAAGTGAAGTTTACAAGGAAATCTAATGAAAGCATTTGATCAAATAGTTGATATTCATGTAGGTTCTAACACATTCAACTAATACTGTAATAGAGAATACCATGCATACATTTCATCAAACATGTAGAGTGTCATTCATCATGAACTTCAGCAATAAATACAAAAAATGAACAACACAAGCATTCAACACATTGCACAAGATGTATAGTGGTTCGACGATGAGTCTACACCACTCCCGACTAATCCACTCACCCGTTGAGTGGTCGGATTTCACTATCACACCAGTTTTAAATGAGGTTCACCATAAACCTTTACAACCTACACAAGGTTTACTCCTACAGAAGGACGACTCCACTAATCCTACACAAGGACAACAAGCATATTCTCCCATGTCAGAGGCTTACGTAAGGACATCCCAAGTTTGGATCACAAACTCTAACCTCATCCTACACAAGGACTCCTCCACAAGGATAACTCTACACAAATGATAAACTTGGACTCTAATACTAAGAAATACTTAGCTGAATGAGCCCCTTGAAAGCGCCTTGGTTGAAGAAGTTTCGTCTTACACGAATGGCTCCTTCTTCAGCTCCCACGTTTAGCAACCTTGTATTGAATGCTCCATCGTAGATTTCGAGGTGAGGAGTTAGGGTTTGGTTGAAACTCTCTTTGGGATAGGGCTTTAATGAAGAGAGAGAGAGAGAGAGAGAGAGAGAGAGAGAGAGAGAGTTTTCACCAAGAACATCATTAATGTCATTTATGATATGAGATCTAGCAAATTCGGTTTAGGTTAATAGCCATTAATGAGGGCTTGAGTTCATGTTTCAATCCAAGCTATGAATGCTCATTAATGTTACTCAAATCAACATGGATTGAACATTGAACTCAAGGATTCATGGGTTGGGAAAGATAATGTGTGAAGGGAATGACCTAGCCAATCTCTAATGAATTCTCTCCTTGGTTGAGACCAAGATCTAGCAAATGGATCAAATCGACTTGCTTACATTGGTTAGAAAATGGTCATAAAACAACCACTTCGATAGGATCAGAGAAATGTTTGATAAATCGAATCAACTGTTCAGAGAAAAATGTCAAATTGCTAAACAGACTATTCCAATTGATTGAAATGGGTTTCAATATATCGAAACCTGTTTTTGATATATCAGAATGCTTGTTCCGATATATTGAAAAATATGTCCAGAGAGATGGTAAGGTTTCTAGACAATTTTCTGATCGATCAAATTGAGTTTCAATATATCGAAACCTGCATTTCAATTGATCAGAACATCATTCCAATATATCAAAAAATATGTCCAAAGAGTTTATGAGTTTGCTGGACATTTTTCGATGTATCGAACTGTTAGTTCCGATATATCAAAGTGGTATCGAAATACCTTCTGATCTATCAGACACCTTTAAAAATTCTCATAGATCACATTCTCTAAGTTTTTCATCTGGTTGATCTTCAAATGGTTGATCTTCAAGGGGGTCCAAGGCTGATTTCTTGGACACGAATCTTTCCTAATGGCTAAGGGTCTTATCCTAAAGGTTCAAGCCTTCTAGAGACTAAGGGGTTTTATGATTTTTCAAGGCTTGGGAAAGAGGTTCGGTTTTGCAACAGGCTCGGAGCATACGATCTTTGATGATTCCTTCAAACCGAGATACCAGAAGTCTTCAAGACTTCAATATTCAGCTTCTAATGGGCTTATCAGACTTGACGACACACACAAGACGCTAATTGCCAAACATATGCACTTACATCAGCTACCACCCCGACATGTGACATGTGGCAACGCGTGGTTCACATTCGACCATCATGCGCATTTTTGCAAGCATCAGATTTCGCATGACATGATTGCTAACTTTTAATGTAAATGTGAAATGTCTTTTTGATACATAAGATAAAAAGACTCTATAAATTTTTGTGCTCTCTATGGGCGGCAGCCGAGCTTGAGGCTTGGCCATTATTTTTAAGAAAAGAAGTTAGCAGTCCAAAGTTTCAATCAGCCAAAGATGTCTCTATGTCTCTCCTATACAAATTTTCTTGTAAGAGACTTTGTGTTGCATCAGGTCTCTATAATGGCGGATATTTTTCTTTCTCTCTCCCTTTAGTCTTCATTTCGATCAACCTACTGGGTGGTTGTTGATGACAAATTCTGGTAACAGTTTTCCTTCTCACCTAAAATATAAATCCTCTCGAAGAAGACCTTCCTCCTCACCTGAAAACCAAAGAAGAAAACTAAGGGTGGCCGGCGCTTGGCTGTTGGCCCTCCGAAGCTTAAGTCAGAGGTGACTTGAAAGTAAGATGAAGTGTGAAATGTGAGCTTAGAGATTGTGTGTACCTTTTATCATCTACGGGGCCATTTATTTATATAGATCCAGGTGATCCAGTCCGTTACGCAAGCCGTTGAGATCACTGCTAATTTCAGGGGAATAAGGTGCTTATCCTGTTAATACTTAGGTGAGGGGATGACCTAATCGAATTAAACATCTAGTTGATTACGTTCCTTGATGGAGATCCCCTACGGTTCGGAGCTACGAACAGAAATAAGCCAAAGCTGGCCTATATGGGCCGCTGAGACTATAAAATGAGGAGCATCCTCACCAAACGACAAGAGACCAGGGTTGCTCGTATAATGGAGGTGTCCCCTTTTAATGACCAGAGACTAGGGTTGCTCATATGCAGATGACCAGCAACCAGGATGTTAACTGAATGAGCACCTCAATCGACGAGATACGATCACCTCAGCTTGCTAAACGGCTTCCTGCTCGTGATTGTTGATAACGGGAGGTGCGAGATGCATGTAAGTGAATATAGATCTGCTCGAGGTTTGTTGGTTATGGGTTCCTTCGACTAACCTTTTCCTACAATAGATGCCCCCCAAGTCCTTTGTTTTGAGCAGCTAAGCGAATGACTTGATTGTGTATGTCACAGCCTAGTGCGTTTTTTAAAGGAGAAGCCGTACATGATTGAGCCCGCATTAATGAGCGCCAGCTTTTCGGCCGAGAGGAATGAAGCGGTGCTTGCCACATTTCTTAAGAGTTAATGCTTGTGCCAGTTCGACTGTCGTGTCAAACGAAGAGTCGCCGCGTGTCATCCAAATTTTGATGGAATGATTGCTTATAAATATCCGAAGCCTGCGGAGGTTTCTTTACTTCGAAGTTTCGCTGAAGATTTCTAAATCCTTCCTTCTTCTTTTCCTATCTCTATCTGTCTCTGGCGTGAGGTATTTCCCTTTTCTTGCTTTCTTCCTTCAACAGCAATGGTGAGAGATTCTGATGATGAAGTTGTTCCCTTGGGGGATGTGACTCCGGATTCCTCCTCCTCAAACAACTCAAGGGTCCCTGCGGGGAGATACTTTGCGTCTGGGTATCCTTTGATAATGACGGAGGAACGGTTAAGCGATTTGTGGGAGATATACCAAATTCCCGACTCTGTCATTCTCTGGTTACCCGGGGAGGAAGAGACTCTGGATTCTCCACCATTGGGTTGTGTGGCCCTATACGATTATTTTTTTATACTTGGTGTGCGTCTTCCCCTTCACCCGGCCTTTATCCGAGACATGCTCCATATTTATAAAATTGCCCCTAGAATACTCATTGTAAATGGCTGGAGGGTTGTTCTGAGTGCTTTTGTCCTCTGGAAACTGTTAGTACACCTTTTGTTGTCAATTAGCGTGTTGCTTGGTCGCGTCTTGTTGTGTGAGCCCCGGTCAAAGAATTGAAGATCAAGACTTAAAGATTATGCTTCTTCCATTGCTCAAGCTCATGCTGAAATAAGATCTCAAGTAAGTTGCATATAGATCGACTATAGGAAACCCAAAACATCAAAGAATGGCGTAATGACTCACATATCCTATCCCATTCCCTCTCAACCTTTGCACAAGTTGATCAGACTTGTGGTCCATGGCTGGTGCGAAATGTATTGAAGATATGTCCATACATTGGACCCTATGCACCAAATCACTTCATGCCTCATCATTGAAGTGATCCGCTATTTCGTTGCGTTGAAAGACTTGGTCCAGCAAACCCGCTGTGACAAGTTCATCTAGACAGCCTCCAGGCTTCTCAACTCAACAGCACCTTGCTGTGAAGAATGCAGCAGGGCAGCCGATCGGTCAAGATCGGTCGGCCAGGAATAGCAAAGTGGACAGAGCCTTGCTGTGGAAATTCAGCTGGGGCAGCCGACCGGTCTTGATCGGTCGGCCAGGCATTTCAAGGTTAACAGAACCTTACTGGAAGGTTTTTCAAATAGACAGCCGACCGGTCTTGACCGGTCGGCCTGGATTCTTCAGGCTGTCCAACAAGCATAGCCGACCGGTCTTGACCGGTCGGCCTGTTTTATTAAATTGTTCCAGCAAGCACAGCCGACTGGTCTTGACCGGTCGGCCTGTTTTCTCCAAATGATCCAGCAAGGTGAGCCGACCGATCTTGACCGGTCGGCCTGTATTTTGAACTCACTCCAGCAAGGGGATCCGACCGGTCTTGACCGGTCGGGCAGTCTCAAATATGGCCTTCTGATTTGAATTCCGACCGGTCCGTCCAACCGGTTGAGACCCTTCTCTGACAAGTCGGTCGTGACTGTTTTAGATCTGTTTGGGCCATCATTTGGGGCTCTATATAGCCATGACTTGTGGTCTTTCATGGCATGCATTCAACACCCTTCAAGAGCTAAGAGAGAGAGCTTTTACTCACATCCTCCTACCCTCTTTGCTCTTGTCCCTCTTGAGTTCATCATTCAAACCTAGCCATTAATGGCTTATCAATGAGTATTCAAAGCTCGGTTTGAAGTATGAATTTAAGACCTTCATTCATGGCTGACCTACCTTCGGAATATATTTATGAGGTCGTTTATAGCCATTGAATGTTTGTAGTTTGGTAGTTCCCTCATTACCATTGCATTGAATAGGCAAGAGGAACTAGACCAACTCTCTCCCAACTACCCGGCATCAACATAACCTCATCATTTGCATCGGTAGCTGATCTTGGGAGCACAAAGAGAAGCTGAAGCACGTGGAGCTGAAGCTACTCATCAAAGGCATCGAATCGGGGCTCAATCGTCTAGGTATGTCTAGTATTTGAGAGTCCATTTATTGAATCTCTATTCCCTAGGATTGGGAAACTCCGGCGGGAGTGTACATGACCATCCTTGGATTAGGATTGGTGAGAGTTTGAGATCCAAACTCGTCAAGTCCCTGGATTGGGCCATCGGCGGATGGTAAACGCGATCTTAGATCAAAGGATGTCAAGGTTGATGGTTAACCTTGATTTAAAACCAAGACTATAGTGAAATCCGGTGGTCTCATAGGTTGAGATCGTGAACCGGGAGTGGAGTAGGGAAACCGAACCACTATAAATCGTTGTGCATTGTGAGATTGAATGATTGCTATGTGTTGAATGGTTTAGTCAATCATGAATGCTAACTGTTTGATGAAATGCCTATGATAGTCCTTGCTTACAAATTGCTCATATAAATGCCCTGAATGTTATTGTGATAATCTTAGTTGATAAGATTTACTTGATTAGTTTTTAAATTGTAATTGGAATTTAAAAAGTCCTATTCACCCCCCTCTAGGACATTAGGCATATCTCCAAGTATCTCTATAAGCGGTAAAACCGCAATTTCAATTGGTATCAGAGAGGGTTCCTCCGCTCAGGTTTAAAAACCCGGAGTGAGATCCTAAGAGAACTTGAAAATATGTCTAGAGAGGACTCTTCATCCGTTACTAAGCCTCCCTTCTTTGATGGGTCAAACTATCCATACTGGAAAGCCCGAATGTGCATCTTCTAGGAATCTATTGATTCGGATGTTAGGGACATGATTGATATTGGATATAAACCCCCAATGGACACTATATGTAAGGAAGGTGAACCGGATGTCCTCAAGCCAAAAGATAAGGCGATGTGGACCGATTATGATAAAGCTCAACGTGTTCATAATGCCAAAGGCCCGAATGCCATTTTTTGTTCAGTATCTAAAGATGAATTTGGCCGGATTCAAAATTGCACAACAAGTAAGCAAGCATGGGACATTCTTGAAGTTACTCATGAAGGAACAAGCATTGTTAAAAACTCAAAACTTCAACGCCTCTCTACACAATTTGAAAACATTATTATAGAGGAGCATGAAACATTTACTGATTTCTATACCAAATTGAACAAGATCACAAATGAAATGTGGGGCTTGGGGGATCTTGTTCCGGAGCATAGACTATATAGGAAAATTCTAAGATCCCTACCGGAACAGTTCTCTTCCAAAGTTACTACCATAGAAGACTGTAGGGACCTAAATACCATGAAAGTTGAAGAATTACTAGGGTCCCTTCAAACCTATGAGCTAGGTTTCAAAACTCCCTCCAAATCCAAAAGTACAGCCCTGAAATCTTCTCACAAGAAACAAGAATCTGAATGTGGAAGTGAGGAAGATCTAGACTTAGAAGAAATGGCACTTATGGCCAAGAAATTTCAAAAAATTCTTCAAAACTAGGGGAAATACTTCTAGAAGGAAACCCTACTAGAAGGGTAAACCTTTTTACTCTAAGAACAACAAAGGAAAATTTGTTAAGTCAAAAGATCCTCAATGTTACAAGTGTAGAGGATTTGGTCACATTGCATACGAGTGCACCAATAATAAAGCCAAGAAAAAGGCAATGGCGGCTACATGGGATGAGACTGAAGAATTTGAATCAGAATCAGTCATATACCAAAGTGAGGAGGAGCAAGGTTCAATCAGAATTTTAATGGCCTCTATTACTGATATTGTGCCTCAAATTGAGCCCATTGCAAAGATCACCGGAGACATTGATGATCATGAATCCTCTAACACTGAAAATGATTCCTTGAGTGATGATGAGAATGAGGAGGAAGGCCTTCAAGAGGTATATAACCAACTATACATTGAAAATATAAATACCATAAAAAAGTTGGGCCAAATGAAGGCTGAAAATGACAAACTGATAAAACATCTTAACGGATTGAAAATAGAGAATCAAAAGATGGGTTAAGATCTAGAAGAGCTGAAAAGGAAGAATGATGAGCTTGAACAAGAAAAGAAAAAGCTCATAAATGGTGAATCTCTAGACAAGCATGCTAGACTTGAGAAAGAACTCAAAGTGGCGAACACTGAAATTGATCGTCTTAAGTGTCAAGTCGTTGACTCTAGAAGACGGTTCGCCCAAGGAGAAGAAAACCTTGAAAAACTCCTAGGTGTTATAAGATCACCAAGGGACAGAAGAGGTTTGGGCTATGACAGTCACACTTCAAAAACTACCTCAGTCCATCCGATTGTAAGAAAAGATCATGGTGCATCAGGGAGTAAAACTAGAGCATCTCCTGTCTGCCATGCTTGTGAAGACATTGGCCACTTAAAATTTGAGTGCTTGGTATTAAAAAATCCGGTCAGAAACTTGAAAGGTAAATTTGTACCGACCGGGAAAAATGTCCAAGCTAATTGGAATCCTCCCATGCATTCTTCACCAAAGAGGGGAAACATTCAAAAGAATTATCCTGCTCTTCCTAGGAAGGACAAGAGGATGGATGAACTGTTGGAGCAAATTAAAATGCTGAATTTGAAAACTGCTCTTCTCTTGCATGAAAAAGAAAAATCTGATTCTCCCAAGAAAACTAGAGAATGTCACTATAAGAACACCTCTCATAAAAGGACAACAACTAAATGGGTTGTAAAGAATAAGTGTTTGGTCATTCATACTGCCTTAAAAACTGGGAATACCCCTAGATGGTACTTGGATAGTGGTTGCTCTAGACACATGACAGGTGATAGATCTCAATTTTGTGCATATGACGAATTTGATGGTGGGTCTGTCACATTTGGTGATGGGAGCATAGCTAAAATTATTGGTAAAGGAACCATCACAGGGCCAGGTTTGCCCGAAATTGAAAATGTGTTGTATGTTGATGGCCTTAAACACAACTTACTGAGTATCTCACAGATTTGTGATGAAGAGCACTCAGTAAGCTTCTCCAAAGATATGTGCAAGATCCTGAACTCCACAGGAAAATTAGTCATGAAAGGTCTACGCATAGGAGACAACTGCTATGTCATTGAAAATCACAACAATTCAAGCTCCTCCACCATGTGTCACGTGGCCGTTCAGGATGAAACAGAACTATGACACCATCGACTCGGTCATGTAAATTATAGAAATCTGTTTAAACTTAGTCAGAAAATTTTGGTGAGAGGTCTACCCAAGATGGGTAAAAGACCAAATGCTGTGTGCGTCGCATGCCAAAAAGGTAAATAAATCAAGGTTGCACACAAGAGAACCTCTATCCTGGTTACATCAAAACCATTTGAAATGCTACACATGGACCTAGTTGGTCTTACTAGGGTACTTAGCCAAGGTGGAAAACGATACTTCTTTGTAATCGTTGATGATTACTCTAGATTCACATGGGTCGCCTTCCTAAGAGAAAAATCTGACACGTTTGGTGAATTTCAAAAACTAGTGAAGCGACTTCACAATGAGAAAGGATACATGGTAGCAAGAATCAGGATTGATCACGGCGGTGAATTTGAAGATCATCGTTTGAAGGCATTATGTGATGAATTGGGTATTCGTCATGAGTTCTCAGCACCCAAAACACCTCAACAAAATGGGGTTACTGAAAGGAAAAATAGAGTGTTGTTGGATATGGCTACAACTATGCTTAATAATAAAAATCTTGCTCAAATTCTATGGGCCGAAGCTGTTAACACTGCCTGCTATATTATTAATCGAGTTTATTTAAGGGCAGGTCTAAACAAAACAGCTTATGAACTGTGGTGTGGAAAGACATCAAATGTAAAATACTTTAAGGTCTTTGGTAGTACATGCTATATTCTGAGAGACCGAGAAAATTTGGGAAAGTTTGACTCCAAAAGTGATGAGGGTATCTTCTTAGGATACTCATTAAATAGTAGAGCTTTTCGTGTCTACAACCTTCGAACCTCATCAGTTCAAGAGTCAATCAATGTGACTGTGGATGATAGCTTGGATAAATCTGTGTCTCCAGGTGATGAAGAAGAAGATGAGGGCATATGCGAGATAGGTAAATCTGATAAACAACCCTCATCTCCAAATGCCCCCACTGCTCCTGGTGATGTACAAATTGTCAAGGATCACCCCCTCAATCAAATCATTGGGGATCCTAGCATTGGTATTAAAACCAGGAGACAGTTGGAGGCAGTCAACAGTCACCTGTGTTTCACATAAAAAATAGAACCGAAAAATGCTGATGAAGCTCTGAATGATGAATTCTGGATCCTTGCAATGCAGGAAGAGCTTCAACAATTCATTAGAAATGAAGTGTGGTATCTGGTCGACAGGCCGGAAAGGAAAAATGTTATTGGAACCAAATGGATTTTCAAGAATAAATCCGATGAATCTGGGAATGTAATACGAAATAAGGCTCGGTTAGTGGCTTAGGGATATTCACAAATTGAAGGCATTAATTTTGATGAAACATTTGCCCCTGTAGCCAGACTCGAGTCTATTAGAATTCTTATGGTTGTTGCTTGTGCGTTAAAGTTCAAACTATTTCAAATGGATGTAAAGAGCGCCTTCTCGAATGGTATTCTTGATGAGGAAGTGTATGTTGAACAACCAAAAGGATTCATTGATCCTAAGTATCCTCACAAAGTGTACCGGTTGAAAAAGGCGATTTACGGACTCAAGCAAGCACCCCGTGCATGGTATGAACGCTTAACTCATTTTCTTGTAGACCATGATTTTGCTAGGGGGAGCGTTGACAAAACTCTATTTATTAGAGAAGCCGAGAATTCTGTGTTGATTGCCCAGATTTATGTGGATGACATTGTTTTTGGATCCACATGTGAGAAAATGTCCATCTCCTTTGCTAAATTAATGACATCTGAATTTGAGATGAGTATGGTAGGAGAACTTAACATGTTTCTAGGGCTTCAAGTAAAACAACTTGCATTAGGTATATTCATTACTCAAGCCAAATATGCTAAAGACCTTGTTAAGAGATTTGGCTTAGACTCTGGTCGTTCCTACACTACACCTATGAGCACCACTGTTAAACTATCAAAAGATCTTGCAGGAAAAAGTGTAGATCAACATCTTTATAGAAGCATGATTGGTAGTCTTCTTTATCTCACTGCTAGTAGACCAGATATTGCTTTTAGTGTAGGTGCTTGTGCTCGGTTTCAGGCTGATCCCAAAGAATCTCACCTTACCGCTGTTAAACGGATCATCCGGTTTGTTGGATGCACTACCGAATACGGTCTTTGGTACCCTTTTGATTCATCTACAGATATTGCAAGGTATTCAGATGCCGACTGGGCTGGTAACATGGATGATCGTAAATCAACCAGCAGTGGGTGTTTTTATGTTGGAAATTGCCTTGTGGCATGGCATAGTAAGAAACAAAACTCCATCTCTTTATCCACAGCTGAAGCAAAATACATTGCTGCTAGTAGTTGTTGTGCCCAATTATTATGGATGAAACAAACCTTGACCGATTATGGGATCAACCAAGGCATAATGACTCTATTTTGCGACAATATTAGTGCCATAAATATATCGAAAAATCCAGTTCAGCACTCGCGCACTAAGTACTTAGATATTAGGCACCATTTTATTCGAGAATTGGTTGAAGATCACATAATATCTCTCGAACACGTGCCTACTGAGAATCAGCTAGCTGACATCCTAACGAAACCTTTGGACTCGGTTCGCTTTGCGAACCTCCAGAAGTCCATTGGTGTTGGATGTGTCTAGTTTATCTAACAAGTGCATGTTTTGTAGGAAAAATCTGAGGATTAAGCCTCTCTTTCTGATCTTTATAGGTATATCTGAGGATCTTTGCCTCTTTTCATTGCTTTCTACGAAAATCCAGGATCGTAGGCCCAATTCTTGTCCTCTATCGATAAATCTGGACCTTAAGGGTCCCTCATTTTGTGTTAAGGTGTACTTTGGTACACCATGACCGTGGATGTTGTGAAAATGCGGTATAAGTTTGATTACCGCTTTTGTAGAAGCAAGAAACAAGTTACCTTGTCCTAGAGGGGGGGTGAATAGGACACTTTTTAAATTCCCCAATTACACACTTGTAATCATGCAAAGTATTCTTAGAGAACTTACTTCGAACACAAGATATGCAGAGTATAAATCAATAAAAGCACATGTGAAATAAGTAAATCAGTTCATCCATTCATCACACAACAAGGGATTTTTATAGTGGTTCGGTTATGTACCTACTCCACTCCCGGCTAATCCACTCACTCCTTGAGTGGCCGGATTTCACTATCACTATGGTTTTAAATGAGGTTAACCATAAACCTTAACAGCCTATAAAAGGACTTAAGACTCAACACATGGATTCATCCTTCCATAGGACTAATCCATGACCACTTTGTCCTACACAAGGGCTTGTCCTATTCAAGGACTTGTCCTACGCAAGGACTCTTACGAGTTTGGGTCTTCAAACTCTGAAACCCAAATCTCAACTTGAGGAGATTTCTTGGACTCGAAAGACTAAATATACTTAGCTGATTGAGTCCCTTGATGATGCCTTTGTTGAAGAAGCTTCGGCTTGCACGGAAGATACCTTCTTCAGCTCCCTCGATCAGCAACCTTGCTCCGGATGACTCATTGTAGATTCCAAGGTGAGGGATTAGGGTTAGGTTGAGGCTATATGGGGATATGGATTTTATATGAGGAAAGCTTCTACTTAAACCACCATTAATGGCATTGATGACAGGAGTATATCTATGAGAGGTAGGTCAAGATGCCATTAAAGAGGGGTTGAGTTCATGATTCAATCCAAGCTTTAAATGCTTCATCAATGTTGGTCAGATTAACATGGATTGAAGTATGAACTCAACAAATCTTAGGGTAATGAGAGAAGAGGATCTCAAGGAAAAGGCACACACAAACCTTAAATGATGCTCAAGGTGTCTTTTACAAGATCCAACCGAGTTCCATATATAGAGATGACATTCAATGGTCAGAAAACGGTCAGCTTGATAGGATCCGATCGATCGGACATAAGTTTTAGCTAGATTTGAATTTTGCTGAAAAACAGGTTCTCCGATTGATCGGACTTAGTTCCGATTGATCGGAAGACCCTGTCCGATTGATCGGACAGATGTTCCAATTGAACGGAATTCCTTCCAGAGAATGTATGTCCGATTGATCGGAGCACCCTGTCCGATTGATCGGACAGACCTCCGAGTGATCGGAAAAGTGTCCAGAGAGATTTTCAATGTTTGCTGGACAATTCTCCGATTGATCGGACATATCGTCCGATTGATCGGAAGACCTTATCCGATTGATCGGACAGTCCTCCGATTGATCGGAAAAGTGTCCAGAGAAGTTTTCAATGTTGCTGGACAATTTTCCGATTGATCAGACATATCGTCCGATTGATCGGACACCTATCGAACTTATCTCCGATTGATCGGGATCCTATCGGAGAGAGCAGACATACTGATTTTCAACTTTAAAGCAAGTTCTGCTAAAATGAACCCTTCCATAGCTGATCTAAATGGAAGGAGGACTATAGATGGTGATAAGGATGTACCTAGGAAGGATTTGGGCTATCTATAGAAGGTTTTGGGATCAAAGGTTTGGATGTAGAGGCTTGAAGTTGACTGACGAGCGATCTTCTTTGAGTAGCTTCTGTCTTTAGCCACACGGAGACTGTCTTCAGCCACAAGGAGACTCGATGACACACTAACCATGGTAATTGACAAATCTTTGCATTAACAATCTCCCCCTTTGTCAATTACCAGACAAAACCAAACCTATGAAAGTCTTGGTCCATACCATAGACTTTTTCCTAGACACCAAAACCAAAATACATACATAGATCATGTCAAGGAAAATAAAAGCTTTACACATAGACATGACTCATTACATACAAAATGTACAGACTCAATGTACAGACTAGGCTTCACTTGAACTCCCCCTTAGTCCCTGCACACAAAAGATCAACAAAAAAATAAGCTGGACCTTTTGGTGGGATAACTTCTCCCCCTTTTTGTCAGTGATTGACAAGGGTTAGTGAAATGAGAATGCAGCGCATATGTCATAGACTAAAGGAGGAAAATAGACATGAACGAGCAGAGAGAGGAAGCCAAAACACACATGGTCATGCAAGGATATACAAGTATATGACAGTAAGCACAGAGGGCATATAGCCCAAGCAGCCAACCTCCCCTTCTGAAATGTATATCATGACCAACATACGATATATACAACCCAAAATGGGGCAAGAAGCCCGATAGGGATAAAACAAGTACGCACAAGAACATGTATATACGCAAAAGAGTCAGATAAATGAGAAAGGATACACAAGATTTCCACAGAGAATGATCATCAGACTGTCCAAAGCCAACATAAGATCATAGCAAAATATCATAGCAAAAGAATGATCATCAGAATATCCAGATCCAACACAAGTCATAACAAAATATCCAAATCCAACATATGATCATCTAAATATCCAAAAAGAATGACCATTAGACTATCCAAAACAAAATGTGTCAATGAAAAGATGTATCAACCAATACAACTAATAAAGTCGCCCCAAAAAGATATCCGCGACTACACATATACTACGGACCCTGACTAAAAATATAGACAGCTATGGAGCAGGGCCAGCGACGTCATCACCTCGACAAGAAAGAACTGATGTGAGGCGCTGAACAGCATCATGAATGGTCTGCATCAAGCTCTCAAGACGCGACAACCGCTCACCGTGCTGAGTGAGAGCGCCCTCCACACGATCTAATTGAGCAATGATCTGCTCTGAGTTGGGAGGAGGTGCGGAAGAGGCGTCGGACTGAAGACGCCGCTTGACCGATCGACGAGCTGGGGCCGGCGTCGGGGATGGAGCTGAAGACCTGCTATGGGTGCCAGATGACACTTGTGTGGGAGTATGAGAGAAGTCCCGGTCTTCCACGTTATCCTCTTTTGGTAGAGCCATCTTCTTGATATTGAGGTCCTTGAAGGTTCGGCGAGGAATAGGATGGACCACAATATTTGTGAACCCGCAATCGTGCCCCAATCTGGTAATGATCCAGCCAAAAGGAATAGTGTTGCGGTTGTGTGGCAGAGCGTCCAGAATATGATGCAAAATGATGGACGGAAGACACAGACGCGTCCCGTGACCAACGTGATAGAGCAGATTGACCATATTTGCTGTGAGGTCGGATTTGTTGGTACTGCGTGGGTAGACATTTGTGCTGAAAATTTGGTGGAGCACTCGAAACCTATTGGACATTTCAGACGCCCGAAGTGCACTACCGTCTATCCACTTGGGATTGGGACCCCGACACAAATATCGAGTCCAATCAGCCCGAAGAGTAGAATCAAGAAGATTGTCATTGGGTTGAGGGGCTGTGGACATGGGAATCCCAATCAGGTCAGCTATGGTTTGGGCGGTGATCTTGACTACCCGTCCTCCGACAATGACTTCACACGATGGAGGGTTTCCAACGGGGTTGATGATTTTAGATAAAAATACATACACAACCTCAGGATGTGCTACGCCTCCAAATCGTAGCACACCATCCCAGTCGATCTGTGCGAGAAGGGCTGGAATGCCAAAGGGCTCCACACATGACAAGGCGACCTCCCTCTCATATATAATGGTGCGGGATTGGAATCGGGAGATTGAAGCTGGACTCTCAGGTTGGGCAGGAGGATCAGCAGGAGGTGGAGAACCCTGAGAAGGTCGAGAAGTTTGGAGCTTCTTAGACCTGGCGATGGTGGATGGCCCCGCAGCCATCTTGGACTTGCCTTTAGGATCTTTAGGCATGGTTTTTCAAGATTGGAGGAATGATTTGAACAATGCAGACACCAAGATGGACAGGAAGGAAGTGATGAACGAGGAAGAACTTCAAATCCCTACAAATGATAAGCTAATAGAGGAAAGGGAAAGAAGAAACCAAGCTGACAGCTTTTGAGACCTTACCTAGGAGACACGAGGAGCCATTTTTACTGTAAATGAGGACAGATGGAAAGCCTGCCGAGCTACAGTCCGATCGCACAAGGATGCCCTACCAGAAGAGTCTGAGAGAAAACAGAAATATAGGGCAGAAATGAACAGACGTCGCGTATATAACTATCGGACCCACGATATTTCCGATTGATCAGAGAAGTGTCCGATCAATCAGAAATGTCTCCAACGACATTTAAACAGACAAATCCTTCCTCCCTCCTGAAAATGATTCCCCAGCCTATTTTGTAAGAATGTAGGCTAGAGAATATCAATGATCATTTAATTATATGAGGCTAATTCCTCAGATATACCTATATGCACAGGTTTGTCCAATATGCTAGAGTGAGCATACCCCAATAGACTTCCGAAGGTGTTCGAACCTTGTGGAATCTAACGGCTTCGTAAGGATGTCGGCCAATTGCCGCTCGGTTTGGATGTATTCAAGATTGATCAGTTTTTCTTCAATAAGTTCTCTTATAAAATGGTGCCGGATGTCGATATGCTTGGTTCGAGAATGTTGAACAGGATTTTTTGAAATATTAATGGCGCTTGTGTTGTCACAAAACAGCGTCATTTCGTCCTGATTAAGACCATAATCCTTCAACATCTGCTTCATCCAAAGTAGTTGAGCACAACAACTGCCGACAGCAATATATTCAGCTTCAGCAGTGGACAATGAGATGGAGTTTTGCTTTTTGCTATGCCAAGCAACTAAGCAGTTTCTGACGTAAAAACAGCCACCGTTTGTGGACTTTCTATCATCCATATTTTTGTACCAATCGGCATCGGAGTACCCCGCAATGATGGTTGAGGTGTCAAAGGGGTACCACAAGCCGTATTCAGTTGTGCAGGCCACATATCTAATCACTCTTTATACTGCAATGAGGTGTGATTCTCTAGGATCGGCTTGAAATCTAGCACATGCCCCTACACTAATGGCAATATCGGGTCTACTTGGTGTGAGGTAGAGTAGACTCCCAATCATACTTCTATATAAATGTTGATCAACACTTTTGCCTAATAAGTCTTTGGAAAGTTTAATGCTAGTGGCCATAGTCGTGGTGTGTGATCGACCCGAGTCTAGCCCAAACCTCTTGACTAAATCTTTTGCATACTTAGTTTGGTTGATAAAGATTCCATTTTTCAGTTGTTTAACTTGCAATCCTAGGAAGAAGTTTAGTTCGCCTACCAAACTCATCTCAAATTCAGATTTCATTAGTTCAGCAAATAAGCCAGAAAATTCTTCACAGTTTGACCCAAATACAATATCATCCACATAAATCTGAGCAATGAGAAAGGAATCAGCCGTCCTCTTAACAAATAGGGTTTTATCAACACTCCCCCTAACAAACTTGTGAGCAATTAGAAATTGAGTAAGACGTTTATACCATGCTCGGGGGGCTTGTTTTAACCCATGGAGAGCCTTTTTCAATCGGTAGACTCTTTGAGGATAACTAGGGTCCACAAACCCTTTTAGTTGTTCAACATAAACCTCCTCATCAAGTATACCATTTAGAAAGGCACTCTTCACGTCCATTTGAAATAATTTGAATTTGAGAGCACATGCTATGGACATGAGAATTTGAATAGATTCGAGTCTAGCAACTGGGGCAAAGGTTTCATCAAAATTAATTCCCTCGATTTGAGAGTACCCTTGAGCTACAAGACGTGCTTTGTTTCGAATCACATTGCCAGATTCATCTGTTTTGTTTTTGAAGATCCATTTAGTTCCAATGACATTCTTCTCATATGGTCTTTCAACCAGAAACCAAACCTCATTTCTGGTAAACTGTTGAAGTTCCTCTTGCATTGCAAGTATCCAAAACTCATCATTGAGAGCGTCATTTATATTTTTTGGTTCAATTTTTTAAGTGAAGCACACATGACTGTTGATGGCCTCAAGTTGTCTTCTTGTCTTGACTCCAACATCCGGATCTCCAATGATTTGATTGAGGGGATGATCCTTGATATGTGGAACATTTCCAGAAGCTATTGAGGCATTGGGAGTGGGAGATTTTTCAACAGGTTTACCTATGTGGCACGGTTCTCCCACTTCATCATCATCATCAAGTCTTGTATCTTCTTTAGATTGGTCATCAATGACAACATTTATGGATTCTTGAGTTGTTTTAGTCCTTATGTTGTACACTCTATAGGCCCGACTATCAGAAGCATATCCTAGAAATATTCCCTCATCACTCTTAGAGTCAAATTTTCCTAGATTTTCTCTATCTCGAAGGATGTGGCATTTGCTACCAAAGACCCTAAAGTACTTGATGTTTGGAACTTTTCCATTCCACAGCTCATATGGGGTCTTATCTAGGCCTGCTCTCAAATAAACTCGATTGATGATGTGACAAGCTGTATTCACTGCTTCGGCCCACAGATTTTTTGCTATACTTTTGCTGTTCATCATAACTGTGGCCATGTCGAGTAGCACTCTGTTTTTCCTCTCTGCTACTCCATTTTGTTGTGGAGTTTTTGGGGTTGAGAATTCATGTTTGATGCCTAAATTTTCACAGAATAGTTCAAAGCGCCCGTCCTCAAATTCCCCCCCATGATCACTCCTAATACGTTTCACTGTGCATTCTTTCTCATTGTGGAGTCGTTTCATGAGTTCTCTCAAATTCTTCAAATGTATCAGACTTTTCTTTCAAAAATACAACCCAAGTATATTGGGAATAGTCGTCAACAATAACAAAGAAGTACCTCTTACCACCTTGACTCATTACTCTTGTGGGACCTACGAGATCCATGTGGAGTAGATCAAGGGGTTTTGATGTAGCAATGATGGATGTCTTCTTATGTGCAACTTTAATTTGTTTACCTTTCAAGCATTCTGCACATACTTCTTTTGGTTTCTTCCCAATCTTTGGTAATCCTCTTACTAATTTCTTTCTACTCAACCTAGCAAGGTTCCTTAATGGACATGACCAAGCCGTTGATGCCATAACTCAGTCTCATCATTAATAGCCATGTGGCATACGGCAGATGGTCCCTCATCACCCTTGTTTTCAATAACATAACAGTTATCTCCAGTGCGAAACCCTTTTAGTATCAATTTTCCAGTTTGGTCCATAATTTCACACATTTCTTTGGAAAATTTTACGGAATGCTATTCATCACATATTTGAGAGATGCTTAATAGATTATGTTTCAAACCGTCAACACATAGTACATCCTCAATTTTGGGCAATCCTGGCCCGGTGATGGTTCCCTTTCCAACAATCTTGGCAACACTCCCATCTCCAAAGGTAACAGACCCACCATCAAATTCAGCATAATCACAAAACTAAGTCTTGTCACCTGTCATGTGTTGGGAGCATCCACTATCAAGGTACCACCTAGTGTTTCTTCTGGCTCTAAGGGCTGCATGGATAACTAAGCATTTGTTCTTTACTACCCATTTAGAGACTACCCTTTTTGGAGAACTAGGCTTCTTGGTTGATTCTAGGGATGTCATCGTTTGAGCATAAGGTGTTGAGGTTTTCTCTTTACTTGATTTCTCTTTCATCAGCTCCATGGTTCTTTTGTTCAACTGTTTTACCATTTCAAGGAGCTCTTCCATTCTTTTGTCTTTCTTCGGTGGAGTGGGATAATTTTTCCTCACGTTTGGTGTTTGTTTAGGAGGACTCCACATTTGATTCATCCTTTTTTCGGTAGGTACAAATTTACCTTTCAAGTTCCGAACCGGATTCTTAAAGATCAAGCATTCAAACTTCAAATGTCCAACATCTCCGCATGCATGGCATATAGGTGAATTTCTCTTAGTGCTTCCTAATGCATTCCTAATCTTTTTAGGTTCTGGGTTACTAACCTTAGTTTGCTCACCATAGCCTAGCCCTCTTGTATTCCTACAAGGCTTTCCTGATTTAAGGATATCATCTAGTTTTTCTCTACTCTGGGCAAATCTTTCATTGAGTTGACTTTCTTGATTAAGCTGCAAGACTAGACATTGATTTGTAGATTTTGCCTTTTTCAGCTCATCTTCTAGGGTATTAATTTTGTCTTGAGTTGCTTTGTTTTTCCTTTCCAATTCACAGATCTGATAGTAAAATCCGTTGTTTTCTCTCTTCACTTCTTGCATTTCATCAGCCAATTTATTGTTATCAATATTAGCTTGGCTCAACTTTTTGGTAAGAAGGATGCTTTGACGAAATAGCTCATCATAGGCAACTTGCAAACCTTCATTATCATCCTCGTCATCATCGGAGGATGTCACATTGTTTTCTGATAGCTCATGATCATCCTTGTCTCTTTCGCCTTGTATGTCTGGGACAATCTCCGAGATAGAGGCCATCAGAATTTTAACTGATCCTCTCTCATCACTTTGATATTCTTCTGTTTCTGAATCTGTACTCTCGAGGTTGTCCCATGTGGCTGCCATTGCTTTCTTTTTAAATTTTTCTTTGGCAGGAGCTTGGCAGTCAGAAGCAATATGACCATAGCGTCCACAGTTGTAGCACTTAGGATCTTTTGGCTTGTTGTAAGATTTTCCTGTATAGCGCTTTTTGTCAAAAGATTTGCTATTTTTGTCAACCCTCTTTCCTTTGGTTTTGAAGAATTTTCTAAACTTCTTGGCCATAAGAGCCATTTCATTCATATCCATTTCTTCATCACTATCAACTACAGATTCTTGTGTAGTGTGTAAGGTTTTCAGCACTGTGTTTCTACTTTTTGGGGATTTCTTGAAATGAAGTTCATGGGTCTGTAGAGATCCAAGTAAGTCTTCTATTTTCATAGTATCAATATCTCTACATTCCTCAATAGTTATGACCTTGGAGGAGAATCGTTCGGGTAAGGATCTTAGAATTTTCCTACAAATGCGCGGATCCGATATCCTCTCCCCCAATCCCCACATAGCATTGGTGACATCGCTCAGTCGGGTGTAAAAGTCCATGAAGTTCTCATGTTCCTCCATTTTCATATTCTCAAATTGAGTAGTCAAGAGCTGAAGTTTTGACCTCTTGACTGTACTAGTTCCTTCATGAGTGGTTTCAAAGATGTCCCATGCTTCCTTAGAAGTTGTGCAATTACAAATTCTTTTAAACTCATCTGCTGAAACGGCATAAAAGATAGCATTGAGTGCCTTGGCATTGCAAATGTATCTCAGTTGTTCAAGATCAGTCCATAAATCATCAGGCTTGACTGTAGTAGTGGTGACCCCATCTATGACTGTGCTCAAGAGGGGTATTTGATATTTGATTTCCACAGATCTCCATGTTGCATGATCCAATGATTGCAAGAAGACTCTCATTCTTGCTTTCCAATATGCATAGTTTGATCCATCAAAATATGGAGGTTTGGAAACCATACTAGAATCCCCTTTTGACATGATTTCAAGCTTCTAGAGACGGATCACACTCCGGGCAGTTACGCCTTTAAGGAGGAACCCGCTCTGATACCAATTGAAAATGCGGTATAAGTTTGATTACCGCTTTTGTAGAAGCAAGAAATAAGTTACCTTGTCCTAAAGGGGGGGGGGGGGGGGGGGGGGGGTGAATAGGACACTTTTTAAATTCCCCAATTACACACTTGTAATCATGCAAAGTGTTCTTAGAGAACTTACTTCGAACACAAGATATGCAGAGTATAAATCAATAAAAGCACATGTGAAAGAAGTAAATCAGTTCATCCATTCATCACACAACAAGGGATTTTTATAGTGGTTCGGTTATGTACCTACTCCACTCCCAGCTGATCCACTCACTCCTTGAGTTGCCGGATTTCACTATCACTATGGTTTTAAATGAGGTTAACCATAAACCTTAACAGCCTACAAAAGGACTTAAGACTCAACACATGGATTCATCCTTCCATAGGACTAATCCATGACCACTTTATCCTACACAAGGGCTTGTCCTACTCAAGGACTTGTCCTACGCAAGGACTCTTACGAGTTTGGGTCTTCAAACTCTGAAACCCAAATCTCAACTTGAGGAGGTTTCTTGGACTCGAAAGACTAAATATACTTAGCTGATTGAGTCCCTTGATGATGCCTTTGTTGAAGAAGCTTCGGCTTGCACGGAAGATACCTTCTTCAGCTCCCTCGATCAGCAACCTTGCTCCGGATGACTCATTGTACATTCCAAGGTGAGGGATTAGGGTTAGGTTGAGGCTATATGGGGATATGACTTTTATATGAGGAAAGCTTCTACCTAAACCACCATTAATGGCATTGATGACAGGAGTATATCTATGAGAGGTAGGTCAAGATGCCATTAAAGAGGGGTTGAGTTCATGATTCAATCCAAGCTTTGAATGCTTCATCAATGTTGGTCAGATCAACATGGATTGAAGTATGAACTCAACAAATCTTAGGGTATGAGAGAAGAGGATCTCAAGGAGAAGGCACACACAAACCCTAAATGATGCTCAAGGTGTCTTTTACAAGATCCAACCGAGTTCCATATATAGAGATGACATTCAACGGTCAGAAAACGATCAGCTCGATAGGATCCGATCGATCGGACATAAGTTTTAGCTAGATTTGAATTTTGCTGAAAAACAGGTTCTCCGATTGATCGGACTTAGTTCCGATTGATCGGAAGACCCTGTACGATTGATCGGACAGATGTTCCGATTGATCGGAATTCCTTCCAGAGAGTTTATGTAATTTTTCTGGAATTTCCTCCGATGGATTGGATGTATGTCCGATTGATCGGAGCACCCTGTCCGATTGATCGGACAGACCTCCGAGTGATCGGAAAAGTGTCCAGAGAGATTTTCAATGTTTGCTGGACAATTCTCCGATTGATCAGACATATCGTCCGATTGATCGGAAGACCTTGTCCGATTGATCGGACAGTCCTCCGATTGATCGAAAAAGTGTCCAGAGAAGTTTTCAATGTTGCTGGACAATTTTCCGATTGATCGGACATATCGTCCGATTGATCGGACACCTATCGGACTTATCTCCGATTGATCGGGATCCTATCGGAGAGAGCAGACATACTAATTTTCAACTTTAAAGCAACTTCTGCTAAAATGAACCCTTCCATAGCTGATCTAAATGGAAGGAGGACTATAGATGGTGCTAAGGATGTACCTAGGAAGGATTTGGGCCATCTATAGAAGGTTTTGGGATCAAAGGTTTGGATGGAGAGGCTTGAAGTTGACTGACGAGCGATCTTCTTTGAGTAGCTTCTGTCTTCAGCCGCACGGAGACTGTCTTCAGCCATAAGGAGACTCGACGACACACTAACCATGGTAATTGACAAATCTTTGCATTAACATGTTGTATCCTTGGTAAGGGTACTTGGTTTTAAATGATAATGGTCTATCCAAAGGACAGACTCTCTATCCAGCTAATCCAGTGCAGGATTCCTGTCAAAAGTATAAAAATCTACCTGCCGACCGGCCAGCCGACCGGTCAAGACCGGTCGGGCGTCTCCCAAACCTGTCTGAACTCAATCACTTATGCCATCCGACCGGTCAAGACTGGTCGGGCTATGAAGATAATGCTGCTGGAAGTCCCATTTCTCGTCCCACGACAGGTCACGACCGGTCGTGCATCACCAGTCCAGCGAGCCCGTGCGTCAGCCGTCCGAAAGGGGGGGTCTTTAAAACTAGTTGGAGCTCATTTTAGGTCAGCCACTTCCCATTTTCTCACCTCCACTTGCTGCTCCAGCTCCCCCTCTTGCTCTCCAAGGTGATTTCGAGATGATTCGTTGCAAGATTCGAGGTTCTAACCTCCTCTACTTTACTCCTCTTTACTCTCATTCATTTGGTAAGGGATTCCTTCTCTTCACTCTCACTCTTCTTCGGTTCATCACTTTCCTTTATCTCTAGGAGTGATTTAGAGATCTTCTTGCCTCTTCCATGTCTTCCCAAGAGAGTGACGATGAGCTCCCTTTGAGGCGGAGTGATTGCCCCAAGGCAAAACCTAAGCCTCCTCCTCCTCGCCCTTTAAAGACCAAGAAAACAGCTTCCTAAGGGAAATGGGCTGCCTCCTCTTCTGTTCCCCCTGTTCAATCTAAATCCTTGAGGAAAAATGTTTCATCCCATTCCACCCATTGGGATGATTTCAAGTACAAGGAGGTAGTTTGTGAAAAATCAGTCAAATTGTTTGACTTGTCCGACTATAATGTTCGTTCCATTTTGGATTCCATCAATTGGGGCCCCGTACTCCACATGGGGGGCCCGGTCCAGTTTGACGTTGTACAAAAATTTTATGCATCTTGTGTCCATGTCACTTCCTCTCCCCCCTCTTTTAACGTCGAGGTTGGTGATCGGGATTGCCTTTTTACTTTGAAATCCATATCGGAATTTGTTGGCGTTCCTATTGTTCAGGAGCCTACTTTCGATTTTTCCTCCTTGGGTCCCAAACCTAATCTAGTTATTGCTCAATTCCTATGTGGTGATGGGACACCCAAATGGGTAGGCGGTGCACTTCGAGCATCCTCTATGACATGGGATTTCCGCATTTTGCACAACCTTTTCTTCCGCAATGTATACCCGCGGATGAGTAACAAGGCGGATGTCACCGAAACCATGTTTCGGTTGCTGTATCGTGTTGGTAAGGGTCATCCGCTCTGCCTTCCAACTCAGATCATGAACATCATTCACCAGGTCATCCTGCGAGATGATGGAAACTCACCAGTCTACCTTTTGGGCATCTCATATGCACATTAGCTGAGCATATTGGCATTGTCGGTACTGATAAAGTTCACAAGCCTGTCATTATCAACCGTACCCTCATTGCTCGTATGGAGCTTACCAAAGAAGTCATCCAGAATTGTCTTTTGCAGGAGCAGCAGCAGGATCCGGCCGAGCCGTCCCAGCCTGAGGCTCCACCTGCCTCTACTGGCCCTTCCCACACTTCACCATCAGCTCCTTCCTCTGATCTATCCCTCGATTCGTGAGCAGCTCCAGGTCAATTCACCACGCCTCCTAGAGCCTTTTCTCGACGACGATCCCCTTCCGTGGATCCACCTTCATACATTGCTGAGCTTCACCAGCTTAGGGAGGGTATATTTCAGCGGCTTGACAGGCTCGAGCAGACTGGGGACCAGATTTTGCACGGTCAGGCCACCATACTTGTACAGCAGGAGGCCCTTGTCACTCGACAGGCACAGTTGGAGAGGCGGATAGAGATATGGGAGCGCGCGGCGTGTGGGGACATTCCACCCCCTGATTTGGGAGATGGCACAGATTACTAGTCTCATGTCTTGGTCACAGTTACTTTTTGTATGACCAAAGACATTGTCTGGATTTCATGCACTATCTTTTATGGGTTATCTGTATATTTTACACGGATTGATACATATTTGCATTTGGGCTGCTTGCCCATTTTGGTATATATATGGATGCTATAGTTATATCTTTTTATATGAGCTTTTAATCTTTTATTGAATATCTGTGGGAGGTTGGATGGTTTGGGCACATTTGCCCTTTTTAGCTCATGCTTTGTGTTCCGTGTTTGTCTAGATATACATCTGGAGGGGTGGTTGGTTGATTGGGCTATAAGCCCTCTATGCTTTCATGATTACTTGTATATCTGGCATGATTTGTTCTTTGAATCTCCTCAGGGCTTAAATTTCTATATCTCTTCCCTGTCTTATGTGATTGACATATTTTCGGCGCTAGCCTTGCAGCTTTATTAGGCATATCTTTTTGCTGGCTAACCCTTGTCAATTACTAACAAAAAGGGGGAGAATCATCCCACCTAAAAGGTCCGATTATATCTTTTTGCAAGACTTTGTAGGTGCAAGCATTGAGGGGGAGATTTTGAAGAAAATCGAGTCTGTACATGTCCTTTTGTAAAGATTATTCTGTATATCTGTATAGACATGTATATGGGTGTATATTTCTTTCTGTTTAAGGGTCAATAATGATAAAGAGTCATGATTTGTCTAGGTTAGATGTTTTGTCACGCAATTGACAAAGGGGGAGATTGTTAGTACACCTTTTGTTGTCAATTAGCGTGTTAGTTGGTCGTGTCTTGTCGTGTGAGCCCCAGTCGAAGAATTGAAGATCAAGACTTGAAGATTATGCTTCTTCCATTGCTCAGGCTCATTCTGAAACAAGATCTCAGGTAAGTTGCATATAGATCGACCATAGGAAACCCAAAACATCAAAGAATGGCGTAATGACTCACATATCCTATCCCATTCCCTCTCGACCCTTGCACAAGTTGATCAGACTTGTGGTCCATGGCTGGTGCGAAACGTATTAAAGATATGTCCATACATTGCACCCTATGCACCAAATCACTTCATGCCTCATCATTGAAGTGATCCACTATTTCGTTGCGTTGAAAGACTTGGTTTAGCAAACCCGCTGTGACAAGTTCATCTAGACAGCCTCTAGGCTTCTCAACTCAACAGCACCTTGCTGTGAAGAATGCAGCAAGGCAGCCGACCGGTCAAGACCGGTCGGTCAGGAATAGCAAAGTGGACAGAGCCTTGCTGTGGAAATTCAGCTGGGGCAGCCGACCGATCTTGACCTGTCGGCCAGGCATTTCAAGGTTAACAGAACCTTGCTGGAAGGTTTTTCAAATAGACAACCGACCGGTCTTGACCGGTCGGCCTGGATTCTTCAGGCTGTCCAGCAAGCACAGCCGACCGGTCTTGAACGGTCGGCCTGTTTTATCAAATTATTCCAGCAAGCACAGCCGACTGGTCTTGACCGGTCGGCCTGTTTTCTCCAAATGATCCAGCAAGGTGAGCCGACTGGTCTTGACCGGTCGGCCTGTATTTTGAACTCACTCCAGCAAGGGGATCCGACCGGTCTTGACCGGTCGGGCAGTCTCAAATATGGCCTTCTGATTTGAATTCCGACCGGTCCGTCCGACCGGTCGAGACCCTTCTCTGACAGGTCGGTCGTGACCGTTTTAGATCCGTTGGGGCCATCATTTGGGGCTCTATATAGCCATGACTTGTGGTCTTTCATGGCATGCATTCAACACCCTTCAAGAGCTAAGAGAGAGAGCTTTTACTCACATCCTCCTACCCTCTTTGCTCTTATCCCTCTTGAGTTCATCATTCAAACCTAGCCATTAATGGCTTATCAATGAGTATTCAAAGCTCGGTTTGAAGTATGAATTCAAGACCTTCATTCATGGCTGACCTACCTTCGGAATATATTTATGAGGTCGTTTCTAGCCATTGAATGTTTGTAGTTTGGTAGTTCCCTCATTACCATTTCATTAAATAGGCAAGAGGAACTAGACCAACTCTCTCCCAACTACCCGGCATCAACATAACCTCATCATTTGCATCGGTAGCTGATCTTGGGAGCACAAAGAGAAGCTAAGCACGTAGAGCTGAAGCTACTCATCAAAGGCATCGAATCGGGGCTCAATCGTCCAGGTATGTCTAGTATTTGAGAGTCCATTTATTGAATCTTTATTCCCTGGATTGGGAAACTCCGGCGGGAGTGTACATGACCATCCTTGGATTAGGATTGGTGAGAGTTTGAGATCCAAACTCGTCAAGTCCCTGGATTGGGCCATCGGCGGATGGTAAACGCGGTCCCAGATCAAAGGATGTCAAGGTTAATGGTTAACCTGATTTAAAACCAAGACTATGGTGAAATCCGGTGGTCTCATAGGTTAAGATCGTGAACCGGGAGTGGAGTAGGGAAACCGAACCACTATAAATCGCTGTGCATTGTGAGATTGAATGATTGCTATGTGTTGAATGGTTTAGTCAATCATGAATGCTAACTGTTTGATGAAATGCCTATGATAGTCCTTGCTTATAAATTGCTCATATAAATGCCTTGAATGTTATTGTGATAATCTTAGTTGATAAGATTGACTTGATTAGTTTTTAAATTGTAATTGGAATTTAAAAAGTCCTATTCACCCCCCTCTAATACATTAGGCATATATCCAAGTATCTTATAAGCGGTAAAACCGCAATTTCAGAAACAAGGTGGTAATGAGGACTTGATAGCTGATGAATTCCTGAAAATGTTCCAACTTATGAAGGCTCCTTCCAGTGAGGGTTGGTACTATCTGTGCTACTGGCACCATGAGAATTATGTTTTGGGAAAACCCACTTCGAATTACCCTGGGTGGAGGAGACGATGGTTTTATGCATCCAGAAATTAGGAGTTTGAAGTAGGGTCCAACCGTAGGGGCCATAACATCAGTCGCTTCTTTTCTGAAGGTGGGTAGATCTTCATTTTTCTACGAACTTCGTCGTAGTTTTGATCCTTTATTTACTCAGCTCTGCTCGTGTCCACAGGTATTTCGGGCGGAAGGAAACCTAGTTTGAGAGGAGGGATTCACGAGAAGATAGTTAAAGTCTTCAAACTATCGGAGGACGACAGAAATATCGAGTTCACCCTCTCGCTTCCACGACTTGCTGCTTCTGGATTAATATCCCAGGAAGAAGTCGCCATGGTAAATGTTGGTGAGAAGAGGGGGTTGTTACCCTATCTAAGAGGTACCACCTCGAAGAGACAGAAGAAGATGGCGGCTGGCTCTTCTAACCCGCCTGCTCGAACAGATGAGCCTGCTCACGGCTCACAACCATGCAAACCTCTCCCTATTGAGGCTACGGCAAGTGCTCCAGTTGTCCCTCCAGAGCAGCCGGTCATCGATATCCTTGACAACTCCCTAAGAGGCGACGAGGCGGGGCCAAAGTCGTCCTTCGGATGAAGGAAGTCGCGAGCCCGTTGTTGATCGCAAGTTAGCATTTGCCCAGAAGACGTCTCCTACTCGAGAGTTGGGTCCTGCTCGAGAGCCATCTATTGCTCGTGAGTCGAGCACTGCTGGGCTGGTCGTGGCTCAGCCCTCTGGAGTTGGTACATTCACTATCTTGGGTCACTTGCACCCTATTTGCAAGTTTATATTCGATAACATTACTCTGCAGACTTTTGGCACTCTTCCTGAGCCTGGTTCGGAGGACCTCTCTCTAGACGCGGGAGTGAGGATGATCCAGGTAAAAAATAATTGAATTTTTGCTTTATTTATTTTAAGGAGCTTTCGTACCTTTGGTGACACCTTTCTTAATCTTCTAGCAGGGTTTAGATCTCATTATATGAATGAGACACGACATCGTTACTGCTCGCCATATCATAGAAGAGGATTTCCATGGAGAAGGCGATACAGGGAAGGGATCAAGTCATCAAGTCTTGAGAGAATTTGGTTGTGAAGATGAATGAGGAGAGAAAAATCCTCATTGAGAAGATCCAAGCTTTAACTGAAAGATATCAATAGCTGGATCAGAACTTCGCGAGGCTCATGGAGATGAGAGGGAAGGTCGAGAAGGAGAGAGAGATCTTTCGCCAAGATAAGATTTCTCTGGAGGAGCAGCTCACTGAGAGCAGGTCGCAACTGAAGGAAGTTAGCGATATCTTGGAGAAGGAGAGGTCTACTCTCGCGCAGCTAAAAGACGACTCCATTCACTGGGAGGAAGAGATAGTAGCTTTCGTCAAGATGGTATCCAAAGAGGGCCCCCGGGCGGTTATGGAGTTCTGTACTTCGCAGCTGTATGATGATGAGCGGTACGAATCGTACGACGCTGGTCATGACTTTGCGATGAGAGTGATGCAACGAATTTCTTCATCGTTCAATGTGGAGGAGTTTGAGAGGGTCGAAGTTATTGTTGCAGCTGAAGAAAAAGCAGCTGCTAAAAATGAAGTTACGGAAGCTACCCAAGCCGTGAGAGTTCCCGAGGCAAGCCCTAAAGTTGAGAGCAGTGTGCCTCCTCCTAGCGATGCTTAAGAATGAGCGCTTTTACTTGTTGATCTTGGTCTCTCCCTTCTTTTTGCAAAAATCAATGTATCTAGATGTTTTTTGTACTTTGGATGACTTGAATGGAAGAAATGATTTCATTTTCTGCTTGCAATTTCATGAGAATGAATTTACGCTTTGAATGTATAAGTATTTAACCCATGAAAATGAGTTGGGCTCAATCAAGGGGTCTTGTTGACCACATCCGCATAGAGATAGACTGCTCTATCGATTGAGTCTTTGGCTCTGTAGTGAGTAGAAGACTTAGTCAAAAGAACGTTTGTATTCTCTTCAGGGCTATTCACATCTAAAAGATGGAGTAGTGACCAAGTAATAAGTTTTCTAGCTGATCAGCTAAAATGAAAGAAATCATCTTTATTCAAATATGATTCATGTGCTTAATACATGAATGCTTTACAGATAATATCAGAGTGGATGTTCCATGTGCCAAGGGCGACATAGTGGTCTTCTTCGCATGTCTTCTAAATAATATGTCCCTGGTCGGACAACTTTGATGACTCGATACGGGCCTTCCCAATTAGGATCCAGCAAGCGAGTGGCTATTTCGATATTTTGTTTAAGTACCAAATCACCAAGCTGAAAATCTCTGGGTTTGACCTTTATGTTGTGGTAACGGGCTATACGCTGTTGGAAAGTTGCTACGCGAAGTTGGGATACATTCTTTTTTTCTTCCAAAAGGTCGAGATGAAGCCTCAAACCCTCTTCGTTGCTCGTAGGGTCATAGTGCTCTATTCGATAAAAGGGTA
This sequence comes from Liriodendron chinense, assembly GCA_003013855.2. Lineage (NCBI taxonomy): Eukaryota > Viridiplantae > Streptophyta > Magnoliopsida > Magnoliales > Magnoliaceae > Liriodendron > Liriodendron chinense. Next base: position 1,731,361 of record PVNU02001406.1, read on the forward strand.
CTTCAATTTCGATTGGGACAACTGCTTCGGTACCAAATGCTAGGGAGAAATGAGTTTCTCCTGTTGTCGTACGGATTGTTGTTCGCTCGCCTCAAGTGTAAGGCTGCGATGTAGTAATAAAACTCGGTAAGACCGAGGTCGATCCACAGGGAATAGAAACAAGCTTCCAAATTACTCCAGCAACTCAGTTTATGGAAGAAATTCAGATTCAATTGGATATTTAACTAAAATAGCAACTTAATGAAAAATCAGAGATATAAAGTACTAAGGCTTTCAAGGATCCACTTGTAGCAATCCTATGTCAATTCAGTCAATCCAAGTAGAAAACACAACTAGATTTGAAGTCCTATCTCTCATCTAGTTGGAAAATAAAGCATTCACACACATTCAATCCAAATCAAGTTGAACTTCCAAGTTCAAGTCCATTCAATCAATGTAAAATTCAAATCTATAGCCTACGGAGTAACAGCCATGCCTATGGACTATGGCTTACTCAAGGATTACTATAATTCGAATCTAAACAAGCAACCTGTGACAATCTCAGAGAATTGCAAGGAATTCATGTCCTGGGTACATGAACTCTCATAAAACATCTCAAACTACCACTTTTGGAACTGAAACATAAGAAAATCCAAACTTGAATTGACAAATACTTGAATTAAACTGAATCCAACATAAAATTAGCTACAAGCTTCACCTCTCAGCCTTAGCTGAGAGGTTCTAGCCGAGCATTGTCATGCTACAACTAAAATCTCTAAATAAAAGCATAAAACAGAAAAAAAAAACCGAATAGGAGAGTTGCAGACGCTCCATGATCGCTTTCCCTCCTTAGAACCTCGTTCCTTAGCTTCTCTGATACCCTAGGAAGAACCCCTAGGTGTCCTTTTATAGCAATAAACCTCCCTTGCGTCGGATTCTGCGAAAGATTACGCAGTGCGCAACATTTTTCGGAGTCCAGATTTAGAAAGGACTCATGTTACGCAGAGCCGACCGGTCGTGACCGGTTGGGCCAATAAAAACCACACTGCAGAATTTTCGCAGTTGTTTTCTTGGCTAAAAAATGACCCCCACATGCTTGATCATGACAAAAGGAGATGACTGAATTGTGTTCATCATCGGGGACGCATCTCCTTATAATTTGATCTGGGCAATATTTAAACAATAGAGGTTCATCCCAGAAAAATCTGCGCACTTCCCTTAGAAATTTATGTTTGTCCTGCGCAGTCTAATGAATCGGCATCGCACCTGTGGAAAGATAATTGGCTATATAAGCGTACCATGGTGGATGCATAGCAACAAAGAGTTGCTCATTAGGGAATGAGTCCTCAATAGGTGACTCGTCAATGGAATTTGGTAGGACTAGGCGGGATAGATGATCCGCCACCACATTTTCTACCCCCTTCTTATCTTTGATCTCCAAGTCGAATTCTTGAAGGAGTAGGATCCATCTAAGCAAACGGGGCTTAGCATCCTTCTTAGAAAGAAGGTATTTCAGAGCCGTATGATCCGTATAAACAATAACTTTGGATCCTATTAAGTATGGCCTGAATTTTTCCAAGGAAAAAATGACAGCTAGGAGCTCTTTCTCCGTAGTCGAATAATTAACTTGGGCAGGATTCAAGGTCCTACTGGCAGTTGTAGATGACATGGGGCTTTTTATCCTTCTTTTGGCCTAACACCGCCCCAATAGCAAAATCGCTCGCATCGCACATCAACTCAAAAGGAATGGACCAATCTGGTGGTTGCATGATAGGAGCGGTTGTCAACATGTCTTTTAGCTTTGAAAAAGCTAATTGACATTCGGCACTCCACTCAAATTGGTTCTCCTTTTGTAGAAGGTTGCATAAAGGCCTTGAGATGTGACTAAAGTCCTTTATAAACCTTTGATAGAAACCGGCATGTCCAAGGAAGGACCGCACATCGCGTATGCTTTTGGGTGGTGGTAGATTGGAAATTATATCAATTTTTGCCCGGTCTACCTCTATTCCATTGGACGAGATGATATGTCCAAGGACTATTCCTCTTTGTACCATGAAATGGCACTTTTCCCAGTTTAGTACAAGTTGCTTCTCCTCACACCTCATCAAGACCAACTTCAAGTGCTTGAGACACTCATCAAATGTACAACCAAAAACAGAAAAGTCATCCATGAATACCTCAAGAAACTCTCCCACCATATCTGAGAAAATACTCAACATGCATCGTTGGAATGTGGCAGGTGCATTGCATAACCCGAATGGCATCCTTCGGTAAGCGAAGGTACCAAACGGGCATGTAAATGTGGTTTTCTCTTAGTCTTCCGGAGCTATCTCAATTTGGTTGTATTTGGAATAGCCATCTAGGAAGCAATAATAGGAATGACCTGCCAATCTCTCCAAAATTTGATCCATAAATGGGAGAGGGAAGTGGTCTTTCCTAGTAACTGTGTTGAGCTTCCTATAATCAATGTACATACGCCAACCGGTGGTCACCCTCGTCGGTATAAGTTCGTTGTTGGCATTCTCAATGATGGTAATACCGGATTTCTTGGGGACAACTTGGGTAGGACTCACCCATTGGCTATCTGAGATGGGGTAGATAATACCCACATCCAATAGCTTCAACACCTCGGCTTTGACAACCTCCATCATGTTTGGATTTAGCCGTCCTTGAGGTTGTCTAGTCATTTTTGCATTTTCTTCAAGGTGTATTCGGTGTGTGCAAACCGAAGGATCTATCCCTTTCAGATCCGCTATTGTCCAACCTATGGCTTCCCTATGTTCTTTGAGTAACTCAATCAACTTGAGCTCTTAGGTCCTTCTCAAGGTGGGAGGCAATGACAACTGGGAACATTTCCTCTCGACCCAAATATACGTATTTAAGCTTGGATGGCAATGGTTTGAGGTCAAGCTTTGGTGGTTTGATGTTAGACGGTAGAGGCCTTGATGTGGTTGGTGGTAATTTCTCAAAATGGGGCCTCCACCGGCTAATATCTACCACCGGTCTTTCTATATTTAATGCCTGCACAATCTCTCTAATGATGGGATCTTCAGAATCCATGAAATGTGCTAAGCATGTCTCCAAGCTTTCTAGTAGTTCAAGTTGGAGGAGTTCTTCTTCTTCAAAAGTTTCAAGCATGTTTACTTCGAAGAACTCATCATCATCTACATCCCTATGTCTTTTGCCCAAGTGAAACACATTCACCTCTAGTGTCATGTTTCCAAAAGATAGTTGCATCACCCCATTCCGGCAATTGATGATTGCGTTTGATGTGGCAAGGAATGGGCGGCCTAGTATTATCGGTATTTGGGTGCTAGCATCCACAACCGGTTGTGTGTCGAAGACTATAAAATCTACTGGGTAGTAGAATTTGTCAACTTGGACTAGAACATCCTCAACTATCCCCCTCGGTACACGGATAGATCTATCAGCAAGTTGCAACGTGGTTTTGGTGGGTTTTAATTCACCAAGACCCAATTGCTCATATACCAAGTATGGGATCAAGTTCACACTCGCCCCTAAATCTAATAAGACACGTTCAATCCGGTAGTCTCCAATGATACATGAGACGGTGGGACTACCGGGATCTTTGAATTTTGGGGGAGTCTTTTGAGTGAGGATGGCACTCACTTGCTCAGTTAAGAAGGCCTTTTGCTGCACATTATATTTGCGTTTTATTGTGCATAAGTCTTTTAGGAACTTGACATAAGAGGGAATTTGTTTGATAGCATCAAGCAAAGGGATATTGATCTTGACTTGTCTGAAAATCTCTAGAATATCTTGAGAATTTGGGAGAGATTTTGGAGCAACCAATCTCGAAGGGAATGGTGCTATGGGCTTGTAAATGCGTTCCGGTTGTTGTGGGGTTAAGTTAGATCCATCTTCATCCTCAGAATTTACCGGATCATTAGGCTCATCGGCCTTCACTAGAATAGTTTTGTTAATTTGTTTACCACTTCTAAGGGTGATAATGGATTTAGCTTGCTCCATGTTTTGGTTGGAAGAATTAGGGATGCTTACTTCATGTACTTGCTTTGGATTGGGCTGAGGTTGGGCCGGAAAGGTCCCTTCCCTAGCATTCAAGCGTCCCTTAATCTCATCAACCGAGACTTTAAGTTCTTGGAACATTTGCTGATTCGATTCATTTATTTGCGCTTGCCCTTGCATAAACGCTCTCAAGGTATCCTCCAATGAGAATTGTGGTGGGGCCATATTTTGCATGGGTGGCCCTCTTTGGGAGTTGGTAGGATTGCCCGTAGGAGCATTCTTCCAACTGAAATTTGGGTGGTTCTTCCAACTCTCATTATACGTATTACCTACCGGTCCATTGAAGGGCCGTTGATAACCATATGTGGCATTGGTTGTTTCATGTAGCACTTCCTGAAACGCAGGAATTGTGGGACAATCTTGCGTAGCGTGTAAGTCGGTGAGGCAAATCCCACATGTGGTTTCAATAGCTTCCTTGGACTTGGGAACTCCACTTTTGCTAAGTTCCATGGCCTCAACCTTCCTTGTGAGGTTGGCTATCCTTGCATTCACGTCGTCTTCCTCCTTGAGGATATAGATCCCACTTTTCTCTTGAGTGGGCTTGGAGTTATTGGGTTTATCCGATGTATCCCAAGATTGGGCATTTTCAGCCAACATGTCCAAGTAACTCCAAGCCTCATCTGGATTTTTACTCATAAACTCGCCATTGCACATCATTTCCACAAATTGGCGCATATTGGAACTTAATCCATCATTGAAAAAATTTATAACTCGCCAACTCTCATAGCCATGATGTGGGCAAGCAAGTAGGAGATCCTTAAATCTTTCCCAACATTGAAAAAAGATTCACCCTCTTTAGCTGAGAAATTCATTATGGCCCTTCGAAGAGTGTTTGTTTTATGAGCCGGGAAGAACTTTTTCAGGAATTCCCGGTTCATCTCAACCCATGACCCAATCGAATGTGGTCTAAGAGAGTGAAGCCAATCTTTGGCTCTTTCTTTCAAAGTGAAGGGAAAAAGTTTAAGTCTGATTGTATCCTTAGAAACATTGGGATAATGCAAGGTGGCCAACACTTCTTCGAATTCTTGCAAGTGTAAGTATGGGCGGTCAGAGTCTAGCCTATGGAATTTAGGTAAAAGTTGAATTACACCCGGTTTTATGTCAAGGGTTCCACCGTTAGCTGGTAGAACTATGCAAGAAGGTGTAATTGCACGGGCAGGTTGTAGGTAGTCCCGTAGTGATCTCATTAGAGGAACATTATGTACCTCATTCTCTCCTACTCCTTCCTGATTTGCGTTTGTAGTTGGAGTAGGGGGGGAGGATTCCTTACAGGTGTTTGATCCATACTCCCCAAACTTTCACAATGCTCTTGATAATTCCGAACTCGTCTATGAACTGACAATGGTCCAACTAAACCACCTTCAGATTGGAGACGATTTGAGTGATTACGTTCCCAACGGGACATAAACCACTCAATCAAAGCTAATCCTAACCTAGAAAACTGAAATCTGAAACTAATCTAAAAGAAACTAAGTTAGAAAGGTATCACCTGATGCGCTTTAACTTAGAGAAGAATTCCTACAAAACAGAAAACTTTGTTAGTTCTAAGAAAATCAGAAAAACCTATCTACTTCTACAGCCACTGAACTATTTGAAAACCGTTATCTAATTCCCCGGCAGCGGCGCCAAAAACTTGTTCGCTCGCCTCAAGTGTAAGGCTGCGATGTAGTAATAAAACTCGGTAAGACCGAGGTCGATCCACAAGGAATAGAAACAAGCTTCCAAATTAATCCAGCAACTCAGTTTATGGAAGAAATTCAGATTCAATTGGATATTTAACTAAAACAACAACTTAATGAAAAATCAGAGATATAAAGTACTAAGGCTTTCAAGGATCCACTTGTAGCAATCCTATGTCAATTTAGTCAATCCAAGTAGAAAACACAACTAGATTTGAAGTCCTATCTCTCATCTAGTTGGAAAATAAAGCATTCACACACATTCAATCCAAATCAAGTTGAACTTCCAAGTTCAAGTCCATTCAATCAATGTAAAATTCAAATATATAGCCTGCGGAGTAACAGCCATGCCTATGGACTATGGCCTACTCAAGGATTACTATAATTCGAATCTAAACAAGAAACCTATGACAATCTCAAAGAATTGCAAGGAATTCATGTCCTGGGTACATAAACTCTCATAAAACATCTCAAACTACCACTTTTGGAACTGAAACATAAGAAAATCCAAACTTGAATTGACAAATACTTAAATTAAACTGAATCCAACATAAAATTAGCTACAAGCTTCACCTCTCAGCCTTAGCTGAGAGGTTCTAGCCGAGCATTGTCATGCTACAACTAAAATCTCTAAATAAAAGCATAAAACAGAAAAAAAAAACTGAATAGGAGAGTTGCAGACGCTCCACGATCGCTTTCCCTCCTTAGAACCTCGTTCCTTAGCTTCTCTGATACCCTAGGAAGAACCCCTAGGTGTCCTTTTATAGCAATAAACCTCCCTTGCGTCGGATTCTGCGAAAGATTACGCAGTGCGCAACGTTTTTCAGAGTCCAGATTTAGAAAGGACTCATGTTACGCAGAGCCGACCGGTCGTGACCGATCGGACTGGACTTTCACACATTCCAGGGAGCACAGCCGACCGGTCAAGACCGGTCGGACAGACCTCCTAGTAGTCCAGTGAACCTAGCCGACCGGTCATGACCGGTCGGACTAGTTTTGTCTTCGTCCAGTGTGCATGGCCGACCGGTCATGACCAGTCGGCCTGTCTTTCAACATGAACAGCCTTTATTTGCTTCTTTTTCCTTTCTTTTTCTCCTTTTTCTTCTTCTCTCTCTTCTCCTTGCTTTCTTCTTTCTTTGGTCTTCTTTCCTTCTTCATCCAAAAGCTATAAAAGAGTTCTTTTAGTCCCCAATTAGATGAAGTCCGCTCTCATTCCTATAATCACAAAACACGTGTTAGATGGCCCTTTAAACCATGAAAATCATGCAAACCATGTCCTGTAATAGGCAATACGATGTATAAATTGGAGGTTCAACAATTGTCATTCTGTAAGTCCACAAAATTTTAAGTAGAAGTTCAGGCCACATACCTTTACGCTCATCAAGCTTAGTTTTCAGATGGTGGTTGATAATCTTATTAACCGCCTCAACTTGTCCATTAGCCTGAGGATGATATGGGGAAGTTCGAATATGATGTATCTTCCATCTTTCATAAAATTCGGAGAATGCGGCATTATCGAAATGTCTTCTGTTGTCGGAAATGATGGTGTGGGGAAGTCCATAACGACATATAATATTTCTCCATATGAATTTAGTCATTTTCTTTTCGATGATGGTAGCTAGAGCTTCCGCTTTAGCCCATTTGGTGAAATAATCGACTGCCACAATATCAAACCTGTTTTGTCCTTTATACATGGGTAATGGTCTGATTATATCGACTCCCCATTGAGCGACAGGCCAGGGGGCGTCCATTGGCATCATTTGTTCGGACGATAAATGAGGGACTGGAGAATATCGTTGACATTTGTCACACTTCTTTGATAATTTGATAGCGTTTGCCTTCAAAGTCGACAATAATACCCTTTTCTCATTACTTTGTATTCTAGAGATCATCCTTTACAATGATTACCACATGCCCCCAGGTGTATTTCATCTAGAACACGTTATGCGTCTTCTGGATGGAGACACCTTAAATATGGTAGAGTGAAACTTCTCCATAATAACTTGCCATTTTGTAAGATATACCTAGCAGAGCGATAGTGAATTTATCACGCTAGTTTTTTGTCATCTGGGAGCTCTCCGTTTTGGAGATACAAGACGACGGGGTCCATCCAACATGGAGAAAGTTGTACTATAATGACTTGTTCTAGAGTGGCTTGATCGATGCTCGAAGTAGAGAGATGTTTGATAAGGACAGCTCGCATTAGATCAGGTTTGGATGATTCATCAAGAGTCGTATACATTGGATCCTCTCTAACCGGCGTCCTCCGTGAAGATCTGGTTCGTTTTCTCACCGAATACCAAGACATGTTCGCTTGGTCTCACAAAGATATGCCAGGCATCGACCCCAGTGTCATTGCACATCGTTTGAACATTGATCCGAATTATAAACCCGTCCACCAGCGCCGACGTGCCTTTACTACAAAAAGGCAGATGGCAATCAAGGCTGAAGTCGAAAAACTACTCACGGCCAATTTCATAAAAGAAGTTGATTATCCGGAATGGGTCGCGAACGTAGTTCTCGTTCGAAAAGCTAACGGTAAATGGAGAATGTGCGTCGATTATTCAGATCTAAACAAAGCATGCCCTAAAGATAGCTTCCCAACTCCTCGAATCGACCAGCTGGTCGATTTAACAGCTGTACATGCTTTGCTCAATTTCATGGATGCCTATTTCGGCTATAACCAGATCATGATGCATCCGTCTGACAGCCAACATACCGCCTTCATCACTGACCGTGGCCTATATTGCTATCAGGTAATGCCTTTTGGCCTTAAAAATGCAGGGGCCACTTATCAGAGTCTCGTCAATAAAATGTTCGTCGCGCAAATCGGCAGGAATATGGAAGTCTATGTTGATGACATGCTCGTGAAAAGTGTCGTAGAAGACGATCACCTTTCAAATCTTCGAGAAGCCTTCGACCTGATGAGGAAATATCAGATGAAGCTAAATCCAGAAAAATGTGCGTTCGGAGTGTCTGCTGGAAAATTTCTTGGATTTATGGTCGGCCAACGAGGAATTGAGGCAAATCCTGAAAAAATAAAAGCGTTGATAGAGATGAAATCCCCGACCACTCTTAAGGACGTCCAACGTCTGGCTGGTCGCATTGCGTCGTTGAATAGGTTTATCTCGCGAGCATCTGACAAGTGCTTACCTTTCTTTAAGCTCCTTCGAGCCACAGCTAAATCTGATTGAGAGTGGACACCACAATGTGAAGAAGCTTTTCAACAATTAAAGCAATATATGAGTGCGCCCCCCATTTTATCAAAGCCCGTGGCGCACGAGCAACTTCTCCTTTATTTATCTGTGTCTTCTATGGCCGTTAGTGCCGCATTAATAAGAGAAGATTCCGGGGTACAAAGACCCGTTTATTATATTAGTCGAGCAATGGTGGATGCTGAAACCCGGTACTCTGATATAGAGAAGTTGGCCCTTGCTTTAGTCACGGCAACCCGAAAACTGCGACCATACTTCTAGGCCCATGCTATATTAGTACCAATAAACCACCCGTTACGGCAAGTCCTTTAAAAACCCAACGTTTCAGGGCGATTAACTAAATTGGCGATCGAAATCAGTGAGTACGATATTTCCTTCTGCCCTAGGACCGCGATCAAGGGACAAGCCGTGGCCGACTTTATCGTCGAATTCACATACTCCACTCTCGATGATAATTCCGCGACCAGCGACCAGCCGTCCTGGTCACTCTTTGTGGACGGGTCTTCTCGGGTCACCGGCAGCGGAGCGGGCCTAATTCTAGTTGCTCCAGACGGGTCGCATTTCCAATACGCCTTACGATTCGACTCTCGCATCTCAAATAATGAGGCAGAATATGAGGCTTTGATTGTCAGTCTCGAACTAGCCAATGTCCTCTCCATTCAGAATCTGCTCATTCACAGCGACTCTCAGCTCATTGTCAATTAGGTTCTTGGTGAATTCGAAGCAAAAGAAGAAAGAATGGCATTATACAAATCTCGAGTACTCATCTTGCTCACAAAACTGAAGAATTATGAAATAATTCACATCCCTCGTGAGAAGAATACACTCGCAGATTCTTTAGCAAAGCTAGCCTCCGCATCAGAATCTGAATTATCTCGTTCCATTCCTATCGAGCACCTCGAGACATTAAGTATCAATTAAATATTGCCTGAGGAAACAAACGAGGTCCACCCCTCCCCAAGTTGGATGGATCCCATCACTCTTTATCTCAGAGATGGAGTTCTTCGAGACGACAAGAAAACTGCACGACAAATCCGATATCGATCTACCAGGTACACTTTACAGAATGGGATCCTATTGCGTAAGAGTTTTTCTTTGCCTTATTTAAGGTGTCTTCACCCAGAAGAAGCACATTGTGTTCTAGATGAAATACATCAGGGGGCGTATGGTAACCACCCAAGGGGGCGATCCCTAGCGTATAAGGCGATGAGGTAAGGATATTACTAGCCCACTATGAAGGCAGACGCAATTGAATTCTCCAAAAAATGTGACAAGTGCCAGCGATACTCTCCTATACGTCATGTACCGTCCGAGCAAATGACTCCAGTTGATAGCCCTTGGCCTTTCGCTCAATGGGGGGTCGATATCATCGGGCCCCTGCCTACCGAAAAAGGACAAAATAGGTTCGCAATCGTGGCGGTCGATTATTTCACCAAATGGGCCGAGGCTGAACCATTAGCCAAAATCACTGAGAAACAAACTACTAAGTTCATATGGAGAAATATCATATGCCGTTATGGACTCCCCCACACTATAATTACCGACAACGCAGCTTTCGATGAATTTTGTAAAAAGTGTAAGATACGCAACATCTGCACCTCTCCATATCATCCTCAGGAAAATGGGCAAGTTGAGTTAGTGAATAAAATCATTAAGCAGCACTTAAAGACCAAGCTTGGTGAATGTAAAGGTATATGGCCAAAACTTCTGCCAGAAGTCTTATGGGCATATAGAACTACAACTCGTACATCAACAGGCGAAACTCCTTTCTCCCTAGCATTTGGTGTCGACGCAGTAGTACCAGTTGAAATTCAAGTGCCCTCGTATCGAATCGAGCAGTATGACCCCGCACGTAACCAAGAAAGTCTTCAACTTCATCTCGATCTCTTGGAAGAACAGAGAAATGCCTCCCAGATGCTAGCAGCCACATATCAACAACGTATTGCTCGCTATCGAAATGCTAAAGTTCGGCCTAGAGCTTTCCAGCTCGGCGATTTAGTCCTCAGACAGAGCCTTGGGGTTCCTGCTCGATCGCTTGATCCAAATTGGGAAGGCCCGTATCGAGTCATCAAAGTTGTGCGACCCGGCACTTATTATCTTGAAGATATGCAAGGAAGACCCGTACGTCGCCCTTGGCATGTGGAACACTTGCTACAATATTTTCCTTGATTCAATGTAACTCTTAACGACGTTCAAATGACAAGGATTGAAGAAATATTTTGGTCGCTACTCCATTCAAATTGGACTCGAATAGCCCCGAAGAGAATGCACACATTCTCTTGGCCAATTGCCTACCCTTGGTAGGGTTAAAATCATTCTAGTTAGTTGCTTTCCATTTTATGGATCACAAATAGCCCTGAAGAGAACATACGTGTTCCCTTGACCAACCTTCTACCCTTGGTAGAATCAAAACCTCAATCGATAGACCAGTCTATCTCAACGTGGACATGGTCACTCGACTCCCGGATTGAGTCTAATTCATTTTTTCATGAGTTAGTGATATGAATGGACAATATACTGATGGACATAGGGTGAAAAAGTTGGAGAAAGTACACAGCATTGAAGAAAAGACAAATTTCCATTACAATTGACTAAAAAGTCAGGTCAGTTACATGGGCAATTTCCTTTAAAAAAAAAACCACAATGTAGAAGAAGGATAAAACGAAGTCAAGGCTGGTCATCCCCGTCTTAAGTGGGCTCGCGGCTCTCAGCTTCAGGACCAGTCTCGGGAGCAGGTGCAACATCTGTAGCTCCAGTGACTTCATTCTCAACAGCAGCTCGCTCTCTGGCCGCAACCTCGAAAGCCACCCTTTCGAACTCCTCAAAATTAAAAGTCGGAGTGATCTGCTACATAACTCTGACCGCAAAATCGCGACCAGCGATATACGCTTCATATCGCTCCTCGTCGTAAAGTTGAGAGGTTTGAAATTCTTGGACTGCACGAGGGCCTTCGTCAGATACCATCTGGACGAGAGCCACGCACTCCTCTTCCCAATGAATGGAGTCATCCTTCAACTGGTTGAGTCTCTGCTGGGCCTCCTCGAGCTTAGCTCGAGCATCCTTGAGCTGCTCTTCGAGCTGGATCTTGTCTTGGTGGAATATCTCCTTCTCTCTCTCGCTCTTGGTATGGAGTTCTTGACGCTTCGCGAGTTGGAGATCTAATGACTGAAAGCGATCAGTCATGGCTTGAATCTTGACAAGGAGAATCCGCTTTTCCTCGTCCAGTTTGGCGATTTGGGCTTCCAAAGCCTTCACCAGACGGTCCCTCCCTTGGACCTCGGCCTCCATCGTCTTCTTCTTCTTTTCCACATCTTCAACGCTGCGGCAGGCTGCTTCAATGTCACGTCTGACACGAAGCGTGAGATCCAGACTCTGATATAAAAAAAAAGAAGAAGAAGAAATTAGAGTGGCCCGCCATATTGGTAATAAAGAAAGAATGACAGATGGAAGAAGGTTGGTTACCTGAAGCAATCTCACCCCAATATCGGTAGAGAGAGCTTCTAGGCTTGGTTCGGGGAGGCCTCCGAAGGAGTTGGGAGAAATCTTGTCAAACATAAACTCGCATATTGGATGCAAGTGAGGTGGGATGACAAAAGCTCCCGACCCAGAAGGTTAGGCTACAATCATCTCATTAGAGCCCTCCTCGCGAGCACTCGTAGTACCCGAGGCGGGCGTCAGTAATTCGCGAGCAGCAGTAGGCTCGCATGTAGCCCCCTTTGGAGGGAGGCCTCCCCCTCTTCGATCGCCTTTCAACGAATTATCGATAACTTCGATGATCGGCTGACCACGAATGTCAGCCGGAGGGGTCGCAGAAGTTGAAGGGGTCGCAATGGTTGGAGGGGTCGCAGTCGTACGAGAGGTCGTAGCGACCCCTCCTGGTGCAGCCACATGCGATTGTGGGCCGCGAGCAGACCCCTCTGCTGGAACAGGCGCACTTGAAGGACCACCTGTAGTCTTCTTTTGCCTCTTCGAGGCTGTACCCTTCAAACGGGGAAGTACCCCTAGTGCGCCCCTTTTATCTTCAACATTTGTCATCTCTTCTTGGAAGATGAGACCCGCCGCACAGAGACAACGAGGCTCTAGAGCAGTGTTAACGTGGCGCGCAGCCGCTGAGAGCTGGTAGACTCTAACTAACTTTTTGTTGAGTCCTCCTCGCAAGTTCGGCTTCACACCAGTCGGAATCCCTACAAGAAAAGGAGAAGGCACATTAATCGTTATAGAGCAATGGCTTTGTTTCTTTCAGACAGACAGCAAACACTTAACCCACCTTCACCAAAATAGCGATTAATGTTATGGCCTTTGGGGTCGGAGCCCATTTCGGACTCTCGGTTGCCGGAGACATAAAACCATTTTTTCCTCCACCCCGAGCAGTTGGAAGAAGGGTTTCCCAAATTGAAATTATTCCTGTGCCAGAAGCAGAGGTAGTACCAACCCTCGCTAGCTGGTGCCTTCTTCAGCTGGAATAACCTTAAAAATTCCTTAGCTGTTAACTCATCGTTACCCGCTTGCTTCCAGAGGACAAAGGTACTTAGAAGCACCCGCCATCCATTAACGATTAGTTGGCCCGGGGCAATCTTATAGATACGAAGAAAATTTTGTATGAATGGGTGGAGGGGAAGACGCACACCCACTTTGAAAAAATATTCTTAAAAAGCTACACAGCCTGGTGGCGGTGCATCGGCTGTCTCCCCTCTCCCAGGAAATCTAAAGGAAACAGAGTCTGGGACCCAATATTTTTCCCTAAGGCTAGAAAGCCTTTCCTCCGTCAGTATAGAGGAGTAACCGGCGGCAGAATATCTCCCAGCCAGTACTCTGGCGTTGTTGGATTCAGAAGAATCGGGGGTTTCATCCCCCAGAGGAACAATCTCTTCATCGGAAACCTCCGCCATTACAAAGAAAAAGTAAGATAGGAGAAGAAAATAGGAAGGAAGACTACCTCTGCAAAGAGGTTTGCACCGAAAACAAAGAAGAAGAAGAAAGAAGAAAACTCCACAGCTTAAAGTTCGAAAATGGAAGAAATTCTGCAGGACCTGATATTTATACGCAATCATTCCATTTAATTCGGTTGACACACGACAGCCCCACATCCGGCATGACAGACTAACGGGCACTAGCATTAAATACGGAGACACGTGGCGACCGACGCCTCATTTCTTGCGGCAGGAAAAGCTGCGTAAGCTGGCCATCATAAATGCGGAATCATGTTAAATGAATCATGCACGATTCTCTCCCAACAGTCAGCTACACATACAAACAAAACCCTTGGCATAGCTCCTCAACGCCAAGGGTTTGGGGGGCATCTGTTGTAGATAAATTTGGCTTTAACAAGAGATGTGAGGAATCGCGATCGCATCTCCAGATTGCGACCAGCTCGGCTCGTCCTCGACGGAAGGGGTCGCATCTCTAGAATGCGACCAGCCCGGCTCGTGCTCTACGAAAGGGGTCGCATCTCCAGAATGCGACCAGCTCGGCTCGTCCTCAACGGAAGGGGTCGCATCTCTATAATGCGACCAGCTCGGCTCGTCCTCGACGAAAGGGGTCACATCTCCAGAATATGAACAGTTCGGATCGTCCTCGATGGAAGGGGTCGCATCTCCAGAATGCGACCAGCCAGGCTTGTGCTCGACGAAAGGGGTCGCGTCTCCGTATGCTAAATGCGAGCACTCTTGATATGAGCAGTTCCCGGCATCTGAGTGATCTTGGTTTCTAGTCTCTGGCATGGACGGCCTTCGTCTCATAGTATCAGAAGCCCGTATATGCCGGTTTTGGTTTATATCTATTCTTAGTTCCGAATATCCAGAGACGTAATCAGCTAGACGTCTAAGATGTTTTGACTACTTCCTTATCCAAGGATTAACGAGATAAGCTTCTTATCCCATGAAATCAGTATTAATCTTAACAGCTTGCGTAGCAGGTTGGGCTCATTTAGATTTGTATAAATAGATGACTCTATTGATGATAAAGGTACACAATACTCAATCTCTAGCCCCCTCCGTTTATTTTGTTCTCTTTTCAACCTCACCCTATCTAACTTAAGCATCGGAGGGCCAACGGCTGGACGCCGACCACCCTTAGTTATTTTTTGTCTCCTTTCAGGCCCAAGGAGGAAATCGCTTGGAGAGAAGGTGAACGTCCGGAGGATCCTGTTACAAAATTCGACGTAAACAGATGCTAAGGCTAATTTCGCCAAAGAATCTGCAAGCTTATTTTCTTCTCGAGGGATATGTATTATTTCATACTTGTTTAATTTGGCTAGCAATATCAATACTCGAGATTTGTATAATGCCATCCTTTCTTCTTTTGCCTCAAATTTGTCGAGCACTTGATTTACAACGAGCTGCGAGTCGCTGTGAATGAGCAAGTTCCATACCACGAGTATGTTCGCTATCTCGAGACTAACTATTAAGGCTTCATATTCCGCTTCGTTATTCGAGGCACGAAAATCAAAACATAAAGCATATTAAAATTGTGATCCATCAAGAGTGAAAAGAATCAATCCGGCTCCACTGCTAGATGAGCAGGACGACCCGTCTACATAAAGCGACCAGGTCTCTTGCTCATTTCCTGGTGAGTTATGTTCGCTCGCCTCAAGTGTAAGGCTGGGATGTAGTAATAAAACTCGGTAAGACCGAGGTCGATCCTCAGGGAATTGGAAAACAAATTCCAAACTATTCCAACAACTCAATTTTTCAATAAATAGGAGATTCAATTGAAGCAATTATACTAAAACAGTAACTTTAATGAAAACAGTAGTTTAAAGGCACTAAGGCATTCAAGGATCCACTTGTAGCAATCCCATGTCAATCCAATCAATCCAAGCAAGATACACAACTAGATTTGAAGTCCTATCTCTCATCTAGTTGGAAAATAAAGCATTAAACACATTCAATTTCATTCAAGTTGAACTTCCAAGTTCTAGTCCCTTCCAACAATGTAGAATTCGGAATTATAGCCTTCGGAGTAACAGCCATGCCTATGGACTATGGCCAGCTCAAGGACTACTATAATTCGAATCTAAACAAGCACCATATGATAATCTCAGAGAATTGCAAGGAATTCATGTCCAGAGCACCTGAACTCTCATAAAACATTTAAAACTATCAACTTTAAGAACTAGAATAGATAAAAATCCAAACTTGAATTGAAAGTACTTGAATTAACTAAATCAAATCATGAAATTAACTACAAGCTTCACCTCTCAGCCTTAGCTGAGAAATTCTAGCCGAGCATCGTCATACTACAATTAAAACTCATGAGAAAGCTAGAAAACATGAAAAAATCAGAGTTTGGAGGGTTGCAGACGCTTCACGACGGCTTCCTTCCTCTCCCACGATGTCCCTTGGCTTCTATGATACCCTAGGAAGAGCCCCTAAGTGTCCTTCTATAGTGAGGACGCTCGGTTGCGTTAGAATCTTCCAGAAACTGCGTACGGTTTACACAGTGCGTAGTGTTTTTTGGAGCAGAAATAAAAACTGCCTAATTTTCTGCATCGCCGACCGGTCACGATCGGTCGGATCTACCTTGTAATCAGTCCAGCAAGCACATAGGAGAGGATGACCTGTTGGCCGACCGGTCAAGATCGGTCGGACCAAACTGGTCTTGTTCCAGCGAGCTCAGCAGAAGGCACCGACCGATTAGCCGACCAACTAGTCCTTCTTCCAGTGGTTTCCAAAGGTGTAGCCGACCGGTCGGACTTGCTGTTCTTCTTCTTTTTCTTCAACTTTCTTTTCTCCTTGCTTTCTTCTTTCTTTGCTCCTTTTTCAATCTTCATCTCATGCATCTAAATGTATTCTTTTGATCCCAAATTTAGTGAAGTCTTCTCTCATCCCTACAATCACAAAACATACGTTAGATGAGTCTTTTAAACATGAAAACCATGCATATAATGTGATGTAGTGGCCTATGCAATGTATAAATTGAAGGTTCAACACACCCCCCAACCAGCTTTTTGCTAGTCCCGAGCAAAACATGCGTGAAACAAGTTCGAACCTCCAAAACCTAACTCTCCTCCAGAAACTATGTTTCTATCCATTCCAAGACATACAAGTATAAAATTTAGAGAAATTAGGTGATAGAAGTTGAAACCTTAAACCCTCAAAGCATAATAAATGTCTACATGAAATTTTCGCTGATTGATTGATAAATAGAAGAACTCGAACAACTTCAGCCTAGTGTGCATAGTGAAAGTTCATCTTATGAGTTTCTGGGTTTATCTTCTTCATAGATCGACTAAACTATAAATCTCAAGGTGTATAGAGTAACAACAAGCCTATGAAAAGAATTTGTCTTACCGTCCTTCCGACGACTTTCACACTACGTCCCATTTCCTACTTTGGTTACGGGTAGACCATCCCCCGGTTGGTAATCGGTAGCCCTTTTCGGAATTTTCCACCATTTTTCCATCATTCCCAATTTCATCCTTCCTTTTCCCTTTTCTTTTAAATTAGATAGGATTTTTAGAAATCCATATCTTTCGTTATTTTTCCATGGACAAGGGTGGACAAAGTACCCCGGCTTGGTTTTTCAACACCTTTAAATCAACGTCTAGCTAATCCACAAATCGCATAATCCTTTCAACCCATTAGAATCGTGTAATGTGAACTAGGTGTAAAGGTGTTCAAATGTTCTATCAAGCACAACAATAGGGGAATTCACCTATAAAACTATTATGTTAGGAGAAATTCAAGACTTACAACATCAGACACTTCGTATCTCCTCTTCTTATACTCATATCATCTCAAATGCATAGAAATAAGGTATTCTAAAAGAGTTTTGAAATTTTAGAAAATTCAAAAAAAGTTCCGCATATGAGGCTCGAAATGTTGCACCATGCTAAATGAGGCATCGCATCTCACCCCCCAACCAAATCTTGCATTGTCCTCAATGTAAAAAGATATGCAATGAGCATGATCATGAGAACAATGGTGAAATATAAGAGAGTGAGAACAATAATACCTGAGAGAGTCAATCATGGAAGTCTGAAACTCTAACAACTAAACGAATAAACAAATAAACTAAAACGACTAAACCTACCTATGCTATACCTCCGTCAGACTAGGAGATCAATCATCCTGATACACAGGATCATTCAGAGTGATGGACATGTCCTCGGAATCAAATTTCTCAACAAATGGTTTAAGGCGTTGTCCATTAACTTTAAAATAATTACCATTTGCTGCATTCTCAATCTCAACGGCCCCATGAGAAAAAACTTCTTTGACAATATATGGGCCTATCCATCGAGATCATAATTTTCTCAGAAAAAGATGAAGTCGGGAATTATACAAGAGCACTTTCTGTCCTTCATGGAAAGATTTCCTGAAGATGTGCTTGTCATGAAAGGCCTTCATCTTACTCTTGTAGATTCTCGAATTCTCATATGCCTCGTTCCGGATCTCATCAAGCTCATTTAATTGAAGTTTACGAAGCGAGCTAGCCTTGTCAATGTCAAAATTTAAAGCCCGAATTGCCCAATAAGCTTTGTGTTCTATCTCCACAGGTAAGTGGCAAGCTTTCCCATAGACGAGTCTATAAGGGGACATTCCAATGGGTGTCTTGTAGGCTGTACGGTGAGCCCAAAGTGCATCATCTAATCTTAGGGACCAATCCTTGCAATTCGGTTTCACCGTCTGTTCCAAAATCTGTTTGATTTTCCTATTGGAGATTTCATCTTGCCCACTTTTCTGTGGGTGGTATGGGGTACTCACTTTATGCCTAATACCGTATTTCTTCATTAAAGCTTCAAAAGGTCTGTTGCAAAAGTGAGAACCACTATCACTAATGATGGCTCGAGGCGTCCCAAATCTAGAAAGTATGTTTTCTTTTAGGAACTTGAGAACCGTACGATGATCGTTGGTTCTACATGGGATAGCCTCTATCCATTTAGACACATAGTCTACGGCAAGCAAAATATAGACATGTCCAAAAGATGAGGTGAATGGTCCCATGAAATCGATGCCCCAACAGTCAAAGACTTCAAGGTGTTGAATTGGGGTGAGAGGCATCATATTTTGACAGGATAATCCTCCTAACTTTTGGCAACGCTCGCATGCTTTGCAAAACTCATGGGTGTCCTTAAATAACGTTGGCCAATAAAAACCACACTGCAGAATTTTTGCAGTGGTTTTCTTGGCGAAAAAATGACCCCCACATGCTTGATCATGACAAAAGGAGATGACGGAATTATGTTCATCATCAGGGACACATCTCCTTATAATTTGGTCTAGGCAATATTTAAACAATAAAGGTTCATCCCAGAAAAATCTGTGCACTTCCCTTAGAAATTTATGTTTATCCTGCGCAGTCCAATGAATCGGCATCACACCTGTGGATAGATAATTAGCTATGTCAGCGTACCATGGTGGATGCATAGCAACAAAGAGTTGCTCATCAGGGAATGAGTCCTCAATAGGTGACTCGTCAATGGAATTAGGTAGTACTAGGAGGGATAGATGATCCGCCACCACATTATCTACTCCCTTCTTGTCTTTGATCTCCAAATCGAATTCTTGAAGGAGTAGGATCCATCTAAGCAAACGGGGCTTAGCATCCTTCTTAGAAAGAAGGTGTTTTAGCGCCGCATGATCTGTGTAAACGATAACCTTGGATCCTATTAAGTAAGGCCTGAATTTATCCAAGGCAAAGATGACGGCTAGGAGCTCTTTCTCAGTAGTCGAATAATTAACTTGGGCGGGATTCAAGGTCCTACTTACGTGGTAGATAACATGGGGCTTCTTGTCCTTCTTTTGGCCTAACACCGCCCCAATAGCATAATCGCTCGCGTCGCACATCAACTGAAAAGGTATGGACCAATCCGATGGTTGCATGATGGGAGCGGTTGTCAACATATCTTTTAACTTTAAAAAAGCTAATTGACATTCGGCACTCCACTCAAATTGGTTCTCCTTTTGTAGAAGGTTACATAAAGGCCTTGAGATATGGCTAAAATCCTTTATGAATCTTTTATAGAAACCGGCGTGTCCAAGGAAGGACCGCACATCGCGTATGCTTTTGGGTGGTGGTAGATTGGAAATTATGTCAATTTTTGCCTGGTCTACCTCTATTTCATTGGACGAGATGATATGTCCAAGGACTATTCCTCTTTGTACCATGAAATGACACTTTTCCCAGTTTAAAACGAGGTCCTTCTCCTCATACCTCATCAAGACCAACTTCAAGTGATTGAGGCACTCGTCAAACGTACAACCAAAAACAGAAAAGTCATCCATGAATACCTTGAGAAACTCACCCACCATGTCTGAGAAAATACTCAACATGCACCGTTGGAATGTGGCGGGTGCATTACATAGCCCGAATGGCATCTTCGGTAAGCGATGGTCCCAAACGAGCATGTAAATGTGGTTTTTTCTTGGTCCTCCGGGGCTATCTCAATTTGGTTGTAGTCGGAGTAGCCATCTAGGAAGCAGTAATTGGAATGACCCGCTAACCTCTCCAAAATTTGATCCATGAATGGAAGGGGGAAGTAGTCCTTCCTAGTAATCGTGTTGAGCTTCCTATAATCAATGCACAAACGCCAACCGGTGGTCACCCTAGTCAGTATAAGCTAGTTGTTGGCGTTTTCTATGATGGTAATACCAGATTTCTTAGGGACAACTTGGGTAGGACTCACCCATTGGCTATCCGAGATGGGGTAGATGATACCCACACCTAATAGCTTTAACACCTCGGCTTTGACAACCTCCATCATATTTGGATTTAGCCGTCTTTGAGGTTGTCTAGTCGTTTTTGCATTTTCTTCAAGGTGTATACGATGAATACAAACCGAAGAATCTATCCCTTTGAGATCCGCTATTGTCCAACCTATGGCTTCCCTATGTTCTTTGAGTAGCTCAATCAACTTGAACTCTTGGTCTTTCTCTAGGTGAGAGGCAATGACAACTGGGAAAGTTTCTTCTTGACCCAAATATAAATATTTAAGCTCGGATGGCAATGGTTTAAGGTCAAGCTTCGGTGGTTTGATGTTAGACGGTAGAGGCCTTGATGTGGTTGGAGGCCTTGATGTGAGGCCTCCACCGGCTAGTACCAACTACCAGTCTAGCTATATTCAATGCTTGCACAATTCCACTAATGATGGGGTCTTTGGAATCCATGAAATGTGCCAAGCATGTCTCCAAGATTTCTAGTGGTTCAAGTTGGAGGAGTTCTTCTTCTTCAAGAGATTCGAGCATGTTTACCTCGAAGAACTCGTCATCATCAACATCCCTATGTCTTTTGCCCAAGTGGAACACATTCACCTCTAATGTCATGTTCCCAAAGGATAATTGCATCACTCCATTCCAGCAATTGATGATTGTGTTTGATGTAGCAAGGAATGGGCGGCCTAAGATCATCGGTATTTGAGTGCTAGCATCTAAAACCGGTTGTGTGTCCAAGACGATAAAATCTACCGAGTAGTAGAATTTGTCAACTTGGACTAGAACATCCTCAACTATCCCCCTCGGTACACGGATAGATCTATCAGCGAGTTGCAATGTGGTTTTGGTGGGTTTTAACTCACCAAGACCCAATTGCTCATATACTAAGTATGGGATCAAGTTTACGCTTGCCCCCAAATCTAGCAATGCTCGCTCAATCTGGTAGTCTCCAATGATACATGAGATTGTGGGACTACCGGGATCTTTGAATTTTGGGGGGGGTCTTTTGAGTGAGAATGGCACTCACTTACTCATTTAAGAAGGCCTTTTGCTATACGTTATATTTGTGTTTAGTTGTGCATAGGTCCTTTAGAAACTTGGCATAAGAGGGGATTTGTTTGATGGCATCAAGCAAAGGAATGTTTATCTTGACTTGTCTAAAAATCTCTAGAATATCATGAGAGTTTGGAAGAGATTTTGGGGCAACCAATCTCGAAGGGAATAGTGCTACGAGCTTATAGATGCGTTCCTTCTCTTGTGGGGCTAAGTTGGATCCGTCATCATCCTCAGAATTTACCGAATCATTAGGCTTGTCGGCCTTCACCGGAATAGATTTGTCGATTTGTTTACCACTTCTAACAGTGGTGACGGATTTGGCTTGCTCCATATGTTGGTTGAAAGGATCAGGAATGCTTACTTCATGTACTTGTTTTGGATTGGGCTGAGGTTGGGCCGGAAAGGTCCCTTTCCTAGCATTCAAGCGTCCCTTAATCTCATCAACCGAGACTTTAAGCTCTTGGAACATTTGCTGATTCGTTTGATTAATTTGTGTTTGCCCCTGTATAAACGCTTTCAAGGTATCCTCCATTAAGAATTGAGGTGGGGCCATATTTTGCATGGGTGGCCCTCCTTGAGAGTTGGTAGGATTGCCCATGGGAGCATTCTTCCAAATAAAATTTGGGAGGTTCTTCCAACTGTTATTGTAAGTATTACCCACCGGTCCATTGAAAGGCCGTTGATACCCATATGTGGCATTTGCATGTTCATGTAACACTTCTTGAAATACAGGAATTGTGGGACAATCTTGCATAGCGTGTAAATCGATGTGACAAATCCCACATATGATCTCAATAGCTTCATTGGACTTTGAAACTCCACTTTTACTAAGTTCCATGGCCTCGATATTCCTTGTGAGGTTGGCTATCCTTGCATTTATGTCATCTTCCTCCTTGAGGATATAGATCCCTCCTTTCTCTTTCTATTTAGTAGGCTTGGGGTTGTTGGGTTTATCTGTGGTATCCTAAGATTGGGCATTTTCAGTCAACATGTCCAAATAACTCCAAGCCTCATCTGAATTTTTGCTCATAAACTCGCCATTGCACATCATCTCCACAAATTGGCGCATATTGGAACTTAATTCATCATTGAAAAAGTTTATAATTCGCCAACTCTCATAGCCATGATGTGGGCAAGCAAGTAGGAGGTCCTTAAATCTCTCCTAACATTAGAAAGATTCATCCACTTTAACCGAAAAAATTCATTATGGCTCTTCGAAGGGTGTTCGTTTTATGAGCCAGGAAGAACTTTTTCAAGAATTCCCGGGTCATCTCATTCCATGACCCAATCGAATGTGGTCTAAGAGAATGAAGCCAATTTTTAGCTCTTTCTTTCAATGAAAAGGGAAAGAGTTTAAGCTTAATGATATCTTCAGAAACATTGGTGTATTGCAAGGTAGCCACCACTTCTTCGAATTCTTTTAAGTGTAGATATGGGCTGTCAGAGTCTAGCCCATGGAGCTTTGGTATAAGTTGAATTACACCCGGCTTTATGTCAATGGTTCTGCCGTTTGGTGGTAAAACCACGCAAGAGGGTGTAATTGCACGGGCTGGTTATAGGTAATCCCGTAGTGATCTCATTGGAGGAACGTTATGTACCTCATTCTCTCCTACTCCCTCTTGATTTGCGTTTGTAGTTGGAGTAGGAGGGGGAGGATTCCTTAAAGGTGTTTGATTCATACTCCCCAAACTTTCACAACGTTCTTGGTAATTCCGGACTCGTCTATGGACTGACAATGGTCCAACTAAACCTCCTTCGGATTGGAGATGATTAGAGTGGTCACGTTCCCAACGGAACATAAACCACTCAACTAACAACTACTATTCCTAAATCCTAGAAATCTGAAATTAATCTGGAAAATGAAAAATCTGTAAAAAGCTAAGTTAGAAGGATATTACCCGATGTGCTTGAACGAGAGAAGAAATCCTTCAAAACAAACAATTTTGATTAGTTCTAAGAAATAAAAAAAACCCTATCTAATTCTACTTCTACAGCCACTAAAACAATTTGAAAACCGTTGTCTAAATTCCCAGTCAGCGGTGCCAAAAACTTATTCGCTAGCCTCAAGTGTAAGGCTGCGATGTAGTAATAAAACTCGGTAAGACCGAGGTCTATCCTCAGGGAATTGGAAAACAAATTCCAAACTATTCCAGCAACTCAATTTTTCAATAAATAGGAGATTCAATTGAAGCAATTATACTAAAACAGTAACTTTAATGAAAACAGTAGTTTAAAGGCACTAAGGCATTCAAGGATCCACTTGTAGCAATCCCATGTCAATCCAATCAATCCAAGCAAGATACACAACTAGATTTGAAGTCCTATCTCTCATCTAGTTGGAAAATAAAGCATTAAACACATTTAATTCCATTCAAGTTGAACTTCCAAGTTCTAGTCCCTTCCAACAATGTAGAATTCAGAATCAAAGCCTTCGGAGTAACAGCCATGCCTATGGACTATGGCCTGCTCAAGGACTACTATAATTCGAATCTAAACAAGCACCATATGATAATCTCAGAGAATTGCAAGGAATCCATGTCCGGAGCACATGAACTCTCATAAAACATCTAAAACTATCAACTTTAAGAACTAGAATAGATAAAAATCCAAACTTGAATTGAAAGTACTTGAATTAAATGAATCAAATCATGAAATTAACTACAAGCTTCACCTCTCAGCCTTAGCTGAGAGATTCTAGCCGAGCATTGTCATACTACAACTAAAACTCATGAGAAAGCTAAAAAACATGGAAAAACCGGAGTTTGGAGGGTTGCAGACGCTTCACGACGGCTTCCTTCCTCTCCCATGACGTCCCTTAGCTTCGATGATACCCTAGGAAGAGCCCCTAGGTGTCCTTTTATAGTGAGGACACTCGGTTACGTTAGAATCTTCTAGAAATTGCGTACGGTTTACGCAATGCGCAGTGTTTTTCATAGCAGAAATAGAAACTGCCTAATTTTCTGCATGGCCGACCGGTCGGGCGACCGATCGGACTGGTCTGGCCGACCGATCACGACCAGTCGGATCTACCTTGTAATCAGTCCAGCAAGCACACAGGGAAGGACGACTTGTTGGCCGACCGGTCAAGACCTGTCGGACCAAACTGGTCTTGTTCCAGCGAGCTCAGCAAAAGGCACCGACCGGTTGGCCGACCGGTCAAGACCGGTCGGACCAACTAGTCCTTCTTCCAGTGGTTTCCAAAGGTGTGGCCGACTAGTCGGACGACCGGTCGGACTTACTGTTCTTCTTCTTTTTCTTCAACTTTCTTTTCTCCTTGCTTTCTTCTTTCTTTGCTCATTTTTCAATCTTCATCTCATGCATCTAAATGTATTCTTTTGATCCCAAATTTGGTGAAGTCTGCTCTCATTCCTACAATCACGTAACATACGTTAGATGAGTCTTTTAAACATGAAAACCATGCATATAATGTGATGTAGTGGCCTATGCAATGTATAAATTGGAGGTTCAACAAGTTACCTACTGTTGAGCTCTTAAATGTGCATATTCTAACCCCATTATATCATTAACTATGCTTGAAATACATGATTAAAGACTCAACTAATGCATGATTTTGTGGTTATAGGAATAAGAGAGAGCATTCATCAATTGAAGACTTAAAGACACTATTTACAAGCATTAAAGATCACACGACTAAGCGTGAAAGGGTGGAAGAAACAAGTAAAGGAGAGAAGAAAAGAGAGCAGGAAAATGCACCCAAGACCGGTCATCCGACTGGTCGTCCATAGCCCAAGACCGATCATCCGACCGGTCCGAACACTCAATAGAAGGAGCCTCATTGCAAACCTTGCTGGACCATCTACGATCGGTCGTACGACCGGTCGTCCAATGCTCAGACCGATCATCTGACTGGTCCTTGAATTAAAATTCTGGGTTCTGCAATTATAAAAACTCACTGGACAGTTTTTGCACTTTTGAGACCAGTCATGTGACCGGTCGTCCAGGAGCTCAGACCGGTCGTGCGACTGGTCGTCTGCATAACAGAACGTGTCCTTCAAGCTCTGATTTTCTTTGCTCAGTCCGGGATTTCTTGCGCAATTCGGAACCTTTGTACTATTCTATAAAAGGGGACCTAGTGATTCTTCCAGAGGCATCCTAGAAGAGATTAAGCACGGTGGGAGATGGCGGAAGTCGAATTCGGAGTTCTACAACTCCTCCTAGTTTATTCTTCTAGTTTTATGTTTTTCTTAGTTGTTTTCATGTTTCCTTGGATCATGAACGGTTAAACCTTTTAGCTAGGGCTAAGAGGTGAAGCTTGTAGTGAATCTAAGATGTTTCAATTCGTTTGATTTGATTTCAAGTTGGTTTATTAGTGAATGGTTTAAAGTTTGAATAAAGTTCTAAGTAGTTTTTTCTTAATCTTATGATGGCTCATGGATGTTTAGAAGAATTGCTTGAGTTATTCTAGACCTGTATGCTCCGAGGAATTGGATTCAATACGCTCTAGACTTATGATCCTCATGTGGGAGCTTCATACCAAAAGTTCTATTTTTCTGGAATTTCTGAATTATGTGAGATTGTGTATGTAATTTGAATCAAGTTCAAATGATGATCTAGTTATACCTTGTGACAGGATTTAATGATGATTATGATTATGATCTTAACCTATTGGAATTAGGATTGACCTATGCAATTGAGTGTGCTCAAGGCCTAGCTTGAATTGAGAGAATCATGTACATGAATCACACATATGGCAGATTGTTTATTTTAACTGCTCTATCATCCGGCTAGATAGAACTTAATTTCGATTCTAGTTGAGAAAGTGAGAAACCACAATGAATTAAGCATCAAGGATTGCTACAAGTGGATCCTTAAACCCCTAGTGCTTTTTATTATTGATTACATTCAATTTAAGTCAAAATATCTATTTACACCAATTTCCTAAAATCCTGCTTAGTTAATTCTTAAGTAGAAACCATTAGAAGTGTTTTGTGAATTCCTGCACAAGTCCCTATGGATCGACCTCGGTCTTACCGAGATTATTACTACATCGCAACCCTACACTTGGGGAAGAGAACAAGTTTTTGGCACCGCTGCAGGGGACTTCGACGGTTTTTCACAAAATTTCTGAAAATAGTCTCTATTTGAGATTTTTAGGACTCTTTTACTAACTTAGTTTGTTTGCTTTGTTTTATTTTTTCAGGAATTCTAGGAGTCGAAGTAGTCACTTCAAATCAGGTTTTTCTAACCCTTTTTCTTTTACTTTTCTGGGATTTGCATGCCACATTGGGTTCGGGATTTTAATAATCGACTCATTACTGAAGGGGTAATAGTTGAAGGAATTGATAGAGAGCCACGTGCTAAGAGACATTTAAATTCTCCAATTTCGTTTAAAAGTATGGCTGCAAATCAACCCAACCCTATGGTCAATCAAAATCTGGGCCAAAACCAAACCGAAATGAGAGAAAATGTGGTTGAGAATGTTCCCAGACCCAAAACATTACGTGGTTACTTGCAACCAGCAAGAGCGAGCACTCCCTCATGCATAGTTTTTCCACAAAATGGAGGGAACATAGATTTGAAACCGGGAGTAATCCAACTCCTCCCCAGATTCCATGGACTATACAGTGAAAGTGCCTATCAACATCTTAAGGAATTTGATGAGGTGATAGCCACAATGCACTTTGCAAATGTAACTGACGATGTGGTGAGACTCAAATTATTTCCTTTTACCCTTAATGAGAAAGCTAAAGGTTGGCTTCATGCATTGAGACCAAGATCAATTGGCACATGGACTGAGATGTCTAGGGACTTCATTAAAAAGTTCTTCCCTACTCACAAAACGATCATGTTGAGGCGCCTTATCATGAATTTTGCCCAAAAGGAGGATGAGACCTTCTTCCAATGTTGGGAGAGGTTCAAAGACTTGTTAAATGCATGCCCACATCATGGCTACGAAATTTGGTGGGTAATAAACTTTTTTTATAAAGGACTGACTTCACCCATGCGCCAATTCGTAGAGATGGTGTGCAATGGAGAATTCATGAATAAGGAAGCCAAGGAAGCATGGGACTATTTTGATGAATTGGCTGAGAATGCACAGTCTTGGGATACATCTAGACCAACAAATTCCAAGACAAACCAACAAAAGGAAAAATGGGGAATTTATGTCCTCTCAGAAGAAGATAATATAAGTGCACGTGTGGCTAGCCTCACTAGAAAAGTCAAGGCCATAGAATTAAAGAAAGGAGAGACGATCAACTCAAAAGACGTTGAAACTGTTTGAGGAATTTGTGCCAGAAATCAACATGCAACACAAGATTGTCCCATAATTTCAGCCTTCCAAGATATCTTATAAGAACAATCAAATGCCATAAACAGTTATCAACAACCATTTAATGCTCTAAACTCAACACGTATAATTTTCGTTCGAAGAACCATCCCAACTTCAGTTGGAGGAATGGACCCACTGCGAATGCAAACAATATTCCTCAAGTTCAACCTTTACTAGGTCCATCCCTAGTGATTACACCAAAAGCTACGCTAGAGGAGATGTTGGGTGCATTCGTATCGGTTCAAGCTGAATATAACAAGACTAATTCTCTGAAAATTGATGGGTTTATGCAAGACCAACTGAAATTCAATCAAAATTCATCTCAAGCCATTAATGACTTAAAAACCTCAATGGCTAGAGTTGAATCTCATCTCAGTGTTAGGGAGAAAGGCACACTTCCTGCCCAACCTCTTCCTAACCTAAGAACCCGATTTGAGATACAAGACGCAAGCTCATCCTCCCAACATACGGAGCATGTTCAAGCTATCACCACTTTGAGAAGTGAAAAAATAATCGATAAATCTAATCCGGTGAAGGCCCCAAAGCCTAATGATCCGAAAATTCCCAAAGCAGATGATAGCCCGAGAAATACTCTACATGAGAAAGAGCCAGAAAGGCAACACAAGCCAGTTGCCCCATTTCCCCAAAGGTTGATTTCACCCAAACCTTTGGACAAAAACCTAAAAATTTTAGAGGTTTTTATGCAAGTGAAGATCAACATCTCGTTGTTGGATGCTATAAAGCAAATACCATCCTATGCCAAATTTCTAAAGGAATTATGTACAGTCAAAAGGAAACACAATGTTCACAACAAAGTACTTTTGACTGAGAATTTGAGTGCTATTATCAGACAAGAGGTGCCCCAAAAATACAAGGATCCGGGTAGTCCAACCATCTCATGCAGTATAGGAGACTACCGGATTAAACAAGCCTTATTTGATTTAGGGGCAAGTGTTAACCTCATTCCATACTCGGTTTATGAACAACTTGGGTTAAGTGAATTGAAACCCACCAAAACCACACTCCAACTTGTTGATAGATCTATTCGTATACCGAGAGGAGTGATTGAGGATGTCCTAGTCCAAGTTGATAAATTCTACTACCCAGTAGACTTTATTGTCTTGGATACACATCCTGTGATAGGCACCAGTGCTTAAATTCCCATCATATTTGGCCGCCCTTTTTCTAGCTACTTCAAATGCGATTATCAATTTTAGAAATGGGCTTATACAAATGTCCTTTGAAAATATGACACTCGAGCTGAATATATTTTATTTATGCAAACAACCTCGAGAAGTTGATGACGAGATCCACGAGATAAACTTAATTGAATCATTCGTGAAGGAGACATTCCCCTCGACATTATATCCAACCCTTTGGAGGCATGTTTGGCCCACTCTCATAAGATAAATGATAACACAATACGAGAGATGGATGCCATTTTGGATGTGATGCCGGTACTTGATAACAAAATATGGAGGGTACTATTTGAACCTTTACCCTTAAGCGAGAACAAGCTCCACCCATCTAATATCAAGGCACCAACGCTCGAACTAAAACCATTACTAAGTGATTTGAAATACATATATTTAGGTCAAGACGAGACATATTCGGTGGTGATTTCTTCCCACTTGGATGAGGAACAAGAGAGTAGGCTAATAGCCACTCTAATAGAGCATAAGAGTGTCATTGGATGGTCGATTGTGGATCTCAAAGGCATAGACCCACTGATTTGTACTCATCGCATACACCTTGAGGAGAATGCAAAGACATCTAGGTAACCACAAAGACGACTCAATCCAAACATGAAGGAGGTGGTTAAGGCCGAAGTGGTGAAACTATTGGATGTGGGTATCATTTACCCAATATCCGATAGTCAATGGGTGAATCCAACTCAAGTGGTGCATAAGAAATTCGGAATAACCATCGTAACCAATGCCAACAATGAACTCGTACCAACCAGAGTCACTACTGGTTGGAGAATGTGCATTGTGTTGAGCTCTTAATTGTGCATATTCTAACCCCAATTCATCACTCATTATGCATGGTTTCATGATTTAAAGACTAATCTAATGCATGGATTTGTGATTGTAGGAATGAGAAGGAGACTTCACCAATTCATGGTTAAAAGAGTCACTTTGTATGCATTGAAGATCAATAGAACAAGTGCCGAAAGGTGGAAGAAAGAAAGAGAAGAGATGATGAAGAAAATCTAAAATTTTGTGCATAAACCTGTCTATAGACAGGTCTACAGTGTAATTTTTGGACTATTTATTCTTCTTAGACCGGTCGTCAGACAGGTCGAGAGTAGTCCAGAAACACAAAAACTCTCTGGACAGATTCTACAGTTTTGAGATCGGTCGTGCGACCGGTCGTCCACAGTCTCAGACCGGTCGTGAGACCGATCATCAGTGCAACAGCGTGTGCGTGAAGCTCTGATTTTCTCTGCGCAATTGCGTAATTTCTTGCTAAATCTGGAATCTTCCGCGCCAATCTATAAAAGGGACTTCTCCTCTTCATACCAGGGCATGCTAGGACGTGGGGATTGCTTGGGAGATGGATTCTACTTCAAGTTTTCTTAGTTTTCTTCCTATTTTAGTAGTTTTTTTTTATGTTTTTTGTTGAACCTCCAATTTATACATTGCATTGCCCATTACATGACATGGTTTGCATGATTTTCATGATTTAAAGGCCCATCTAACACATGTTTTGTGATTATAGGAATGAGAGCGGACTTTACTCAATTAGAGACCAAAAAGGGGCCATTTGGAGCCTTTGATGAAGGCCCAAGGTGGACCAAAGAAAGAAGGAAGCAAAGAAAGAAGAAAATAGAAGAAAGAAAGGAAGAAAACAAGAAGAAAAAGAGACCGACCGGTCTTGACCGGTCGGCCATGCTTGCTGGAGTAATGCCAAAGAGGGCCTGACCGGTCATGACCGGTCGGCCAGCCCTGTCCGACCGGTCGTGACCGGTCGGCCATGCAAGTTTCAGATTCCAGATTCTAAAACAGCAATGTACTCCCGCACCTGATTTTTCGGACCAGTTTTTTGAAGCCATCTTGATGATATTTGGAAATCCAACACATCCATGTCGAAGAGGAGCTCGACGCCGAACTAACCCAAGTGGTTTCGTGTCGATCGGAGCTACGGATTGACCGTGGTGGCCAAAACAATACGAACTGTCCAGAAAGTTCCAGATTTCGCTGTTCAACTCTGGGCCGGTCCAGAGGACTCATCATTGATGATATGAAGAATCTACTTTGACCATCTTTTAGAACACATCCATATATGAATAACCACAAAAGTTTCAGATCAAAAGGATGTGTGGTTTGATCGTACCGGTTGAAGAAAGATGGACCATCCAGAAAGATCCAACTGCGCAGAGTTTATAAAAGCCCTAAGTGTTCTAATTTTCGGACCACATTTTGGGATTGTTTTGGACAATCTAATCCATCTATCATGTAGAGGATGAAGTTTTCTACCAATGTTTAAAATTTGAGATCAATCCGACCTCTGTACACTCCAGGGCGTTGAAAGCAAGATGACTGGTTCTGAAGGTACCCAAAGTGCGCGATTTTGAGAGGCGGTCGGTGATGTGATTGGTGGGCCCATTCAGAGAATAATCTTGGAAATCTAAATCATCTATTTGGAAGATCACATTACAAGAAAGCTACAAACCAAATTTGAAGGCAATCCGACCATTGGTTAAGCCGTACCAGGCGAAACAAATTCTGCTATGTTGCTGTACTATTGCTGCACTATAAAAGGAGGTGCTCTCTTCTATTCCAAATCAAACCAAGGACGTGGGAAGCAAGGAGTTCAAGTCCCAGGAGGCTACCTAGCCTCCTCCAGCTAGTTTTTCTTCCTTTTCTTAGTTCTAGTTCTAGTTTTAATATGTTTTTCCTTAGCTAACCTCTTAGCTAGAGCTAGAGGTGAAATTTGTAGTTGGTTCCAATGCTTTAATTCTTTTATTTCAAGTACCCTTTTCTTAATTTTGGATTTTGAAGTTCTAGTTTGAATAAAGTTTGGTTTTTTTAGAAGTTTTGTGAGAGTTTGTGTGCTCCGGACATGAGTTCCTTGCAATTCTCTAAGATTACCATGATTGGGTTGTTTGAATTAGAATTGTAGTAACCCTTGAGCATGCCATAGTCCATAGGCATGGCTGTTACTCCGAAGGCTACAAGTTCAAGTTCTATGTGCTTCATTAGAACTAGAAATCTAATTTCCAGATTTAAGTGGGATTGTTTGTGCTTGAATGTTATATCTTCCAATTAGATGAAAGATAGGACTTTGATTCTAATTGTGTTGTACTTGGATGAATGGATTGGCATTAGACCACTACAAGTGGATCCTTGATGCTCTAGTTCTTCTTATTTTCAGATTTTTCTATTTTATGTGAAAAAAACCATCTTCTCAAACTTCTTAGATTCTAGTTATTAGAGTACTTGGAATTGTTTACCTCTTTCCCTGTGGATCGACCTCGGTCTTACCGAGTTTTATTACTACATCGCAGCCTTACACTTGAGGCGAGCGAACAAGTTTTTGGCGCCGTTGCCGGGGAAAAGGTTAAACGGTTCTAATTGTTCTAGTAGCTATAGAGTAGTTATAGTTAGGTAGGATTTTCAGTTTTTATAGAAGTAGATTTTCTGATTTTTTTTACTAACAATTTTTTGTTTGATTTTGTAGGACATTGTTGATGACATAGATCTCACTCTATTGGGTAACATCTCCCCATCTCCCTTCTTTTTGTTCTTTTTTCTAGATTAGGGTAGTTCCCAATTCTTTAAAATTTCATCATGTATGATTGGACGAATGGTGCGTACAAGTACCTTTTGGAGGATGAGATGTCGGATTTTGAGACCCAAAATCATTATGATTGGAACCATTATAAGCATAAGTATTTTTCTGAGATTCAATCAACCTCCACTACCTCCCCACGTAAGACGATGCGTGATTACATTAATGAAAACAATACACATATTGAGGCACAACGTAAGATAATGGGAGAGTATTGGAAAGAGATGAATAATGTTCCACCGGTTAGGACAATGTATGATCACTTGTATGGCTACACATGTCAACAACCATCTAAAAGCCCAACATATGACATGCATAATCCAAATTGGTGGGAGCATCAAAATTTCAACTTGGAAGATGAGCCAACCATGGATGCCAACAACTATCCTCAAGAGTTTCTTTCTCATGAGCCGCAACCGACACAAACTCTTGAGGATGTGCTGCGAGAGTTTATGAAAACAACTGAGCAATACATACATAACCTCTCGCCATCTCAAAATATTAAACCCAACATTGGGAACACCGAATCAATCCCCAACAATGAGGAGGATGAGGCTATCCAAGCCCAACCCTCTTCTGATTTAATGGATAGACTTTTAAAGGAGATTGATTTCGATGATCCCAATGTCATCATCAATTATGGTGAGTCCACTATCTCTTTTGGATGCTTTGAACTTAATGATGAAGAGATTTCAATGACGGTTGACGAACCCGAGGAATCCATAAAATTTTGAAAGTGGTAGTGGGGTTGCCTACAATGAGGGTGTGGTGAATGGTTATGAACCTATGGTTTCTTTTTCCCAAGGGCATAATGATTATGAGTCTCTAGAGGATATGCATGCTAGAGAGATGGCCGAAGTCGATCTTTTTGAGTCCTTCCACCAACAACACATGCCAAATTCTAGTGTGGTAGACCTCCCTTTGATTGAAAATTCTATTCCTTTGGATGATGAGGTGGCACAATCTGAAATTTTCAAAGATCAACCAATGTTAAATGATGTGCTTACCACTGAATCTGAAGAATTCTCTTTGAAAGACCTCCTCTCTATAGAGGAGGAATTCCTTACCATTGAAACAGAATTTCTTCAATCATTAAGGGAGGATGAGGACCCTTCATCCGACTATCTCGATTTCCTAGAGGAATGCTTGGCCCACTCTTATGATCTTGATGATGAGATGATTAAGGAGTTGGATATTTTGTTAGACACGGTGTCGGTGCCTGAAGAACACCTTTCCACTGATTTACACTCTTTACCATTGTTTGTGGAAGCACCGTACAATTCTGATATTGTGGAGGAGACAACTTTAACCAATGAAAACTTGATGAGTGTCTCTCCACCATCATGGGTCCTTCAGCCCATTGAAAATTCTGATTGGGATGACCCATTTTTAATCAATCATAACCCAAATCAGAATTTGAGGAGATATCTTTTTGCTGCTCTTATCTCCTCCTTTTATGCATGTGGTGCACAATACGATTGGACTTCAATGATAAGAAGCACCCATGTCTACTGTCAAGCAGGACTTTGGATGGTCCTCATGAGAAATTTATTGAAATTCATGAAGATCCTTCTCAACTTTGATCATGTAGTTGATCGGACTAATCAAAGGTAGGTAGGTAGGTTAGGATTTATTTTTCTGCAATTAGGATTGAATAAGTCTCATCGAGACAATGGAAGATGCTAGAATTGATCAACTTGCTATCTCAGGTACTATTGTTCTCACTCATATTTTACCATTGCTCTCATGTTCATGCTAATTGCATATCTTTTTACATTGAGGACAATGCAAGATTTGGTTGGGGGGTGAGATGAGATTCCTCATCTAGCATGTTGCAACATTTCGAGCCTCACATGCGCAAATTTTTTTCGAATTTTCTAAAATTTCAAAACTCTTTTGGAAAACCATATTTCCATGCATTCGAGATGATATGAGTATAAGAAGAGGAGATACGAAGTGTGTGATGTTGTAAGTCTTGAATTCTCCCAACATAATGGTTTTATATGTTAGTTCCCCTATTGTTGTGATTGATAGAAAATTTGAACACCTTCACACCAAGTTCACATTACACGATTTTCATGAGTGACAGGTTTATGTGATTTGTGGATTAGCTAGACTTTGGTTTAGAGGTGTTGAGCAGCCAAGCCGGGGTATTTTGTCCATCCTTGTCCATGGGAAAATAATGAAAGATATGGATTTCTAAAAATCCTATCTAAGTTAAAAGAAAAAGGAAAGAAAGGATGAAATCGGGAAGGAAAGAAAAATGGTGGAAAATTTTGAAAAGGGCTACCTATTACCAACCGGGGGATGGTCGAACCGTAACCAAAGCCGGAAATGGGACGTAGTGTGAAAGCCGTCGGAAGGACGGTAAGGCAAATTCCTGTCATAGGCTTGTTGTTGCTCTGTGCACCTTAAAATCCTTGGTTTACTTAATCTATGAAGAAGATGATCCCAGAAACTCATGAGATGAACTTTCACTATGCACACTAGGTTGAATTTGTTCGAGTTCTTCTATTTATCAATCAATCAGTGGGAATTTCATGTAGACACTTATTATGTTTTGAGAGTCCAAGATTTCAGCTTCTATCACCTAATTTTTCCAAATTTTATACTTATACACCTTGGAATGGATAGAATCATGGGTTCTGAGGGAGAGTTGGGTTTGGAGGTTTGAAATTGTTTCACGCATGTTTTGCTCGGGACTAGCAAAAAGCTGGTTTGGGGGTGTGTTGAACCTCCAATTTATACATTGCATTGCCCATTACATGACATGGTTTGCATGATTTTCATGATTTAAAGGCCCATCTAACACATGTTTTGTGATTATAGGAATGAGAGCGGACTTTACTCAATTAGAGACCAAAAAGGGACCATTTGGAGCCTTTGATGAAGGCCCAAGGTGGACCAAAGAAAGAAGGAAGCAAAGAAAGAAGAAAATAGAAGAAAGAAAGGAAGAAAACAAGAAGAAAAAGAGACCGACCGGTCTTGACCGGTCGGCCATGCTTGCTGGAGTAATGCCAAAGAGGGCCTGACCGGTCATGACCGGTCGGCCAGCCCTGTCCGACCGGTCGTGACCGGTCGGCCATGCAAGTTTCAGATTCCAGATTCTAAAACAGCAATGTACTCCCGCACCTGATTTTTCAGACCAGTTTTCTGAAGCCATCTTGATGATATTTGGAAATCCAACACATCCATGTCGAAGAGGAGCTCGACGCCGAACTAACCCAAGTGGTTTCGTGTCGATCGGAGCTACGGATTGACCGTGGTGGCCAAAACAATACGAACTGTCCAGAAAGTTCCAGATTTCGCTGTTCAACTCTGGGCCGGTCCAGAGGACTCATCATTGATGATATGAAGAATCTACTTTGACCATCTTTTAGAACACATCCATATATGAATAACCACAAAAGTTTCAGATCAAAAGGATGTGTGGTTTGATCGTACCGGTTGAAGAAAGATGGACCATCCAGAAAGATCCAACTGCGCAGAGTTTATAAAAGCCCTAAGTGTTCTAATTTTCGGACCACATTTTGGGATTGTTTTGGACAATCTAATCCATCTATCATGTAGAGGATGAAGTTTTCTACCAATGTTTAAAATTTGAGATCAATCCGACCTCTGTACACTCCAGGGCGTTGAAAGCAAGATGACTGGTTCTGAAGGTACCCAAAGTGCGCGATTTTGAGAGGCGGTCGGTGATGTGATTGGTGGGCCCATTCAGAGAATAATCTTGGAAATCTAAATCATCTATTTGGAAGATCACATTACAAGAAAGCTACAAACCAAATTTGAAGGCAATCCGACCATTGGTTAAGCCGTACCAGGCGAAACAAATTCTGCTATGTTGCTGTACTATTGCTGCACTATAAAAGGAGGTGCTCTCTTCTATTCCAAATCAAACCAAGGACGTGGGAAGCAAGGAGTTCAAGTCCCAGGAGGCTACCTAGCCTCCTCCAGCTAGTTTTTCTTCCTTTTCTTAGTTCTAGTTCTAGTTTTAATATGTTTTTCCTTAGCTAACCTCTTAGCTAGAGCTAGAGGTGAAATTTGTAGTTGGTTCCAATGCTTTAATTCTTTTATTTCAAGTACCCTTTTCTTAATTTTGGATTTTGAAGTTTTAGTTTGAATAAAGTTTGGTTTTTTTAGAAGTTTTGTGAGAGTTTGTGTGCTCCGGACATGAGTTCCTTGCAATTCTCTAAGATTACCATGATTGGGTTGTTTGAATTAGAATTGTAGTAACCCTTGAGCATGCCATAGTCCATAGGCATGGCTGTTACTCCGAAGGCTACAAGTTCAAGTTCTATGTGCTTCATTAGAACTAGAAATCTAATTTCCAGATTTAAGTGGGATTGTTTGTGCTTGAATGTTATATCTTCCAATTAGATGAAAGATAGGACTTTGATTCTAATTGTGTTGTACTTGGATGAATGGATTGGCATTAGACCACTACAAGTGGATCCTTGATGCTCTAGTTCTTCTTATTTTCAGATTTTTCTATTTTATGTGAAAAAAACCATCTTCTCAAACTTCTTAGATTCTAGTTATTAGAGTACTTGGAATTGTTTACCTCTTTCCCTGTGGATCGACCTCGGTCTTACCGAGTTTTATTACTACATCGCAGCCTTACACTTGAGGCGAGCGAACATTTTTTAGGCTTCTAGTTCAAGGATGTTAGAGATGAACTAAAACCTCTTAGCTAGGGCTAAGAGGTGAAGCTTTTGATTTGTTTTTAATGCATTGATGCAACCTAGGTTTCCTTTTTATGATTTAATTGATGAATTTTAGTTAATGTGAGTTTGAATCAAGCTCTAGTTGGGTTTTTACTTTGATCTCTTGATGACTCCGGGCTCATGTGATTTTTAGTGATCCTAACTTAGTAATTTAGCTTCTGAGCATTGTTTATGCTTGTGTAGTTCATTGATCTATCATCGACTCCAGGCATGGTAGACCCTTTGATTGCCTTGTGTACAATGGCCTGATTTTCATGTGGAAACTCATTCAACTAAAGTTCTTATCTTTTGTAGTAATCTGAAATAACTGTTTGTTGATTGATTTTGATTTAATTAGAGTTCTAATCATTAGTTGTAATCAAGTCTAGTGACAGGAATTGATGAAAGCTATGGTTGTGAATCTCAACTAGATTGGAAAGAGGCTTGGCCTACACAATTGAGTGTGCCCAAGGCCTGAGTATTATTGTGGGAATCAAATCAATGAATAAGCACTTGTTTTGGATAATTGCTGATTTAACCGCTCTATATTCCGATCGGATAGAGATATGAATTCAATTCCGATTGAGTTATGAGAGACCTAGTTGTGTTGATGCATTGAAACTTATCAAAAGTGGATCCTTGGCGCTCTAGTGCCTTTTTAGATTGAAATTACCTCACACATTCACTGTTTAAACCCAAATCATTATTTTTCAGCTTTAGTTCTTAATAGGATCTTAATTATTAGTTATTTTAGAAAAATTCTGAGAATACCCATTCATAAATCTCTGTGGGAACGATACTCGGTCTTTTCGAATTATTACTACTTCGCAACCCTACACTTGGGGAAGTGAACACATTGACTACAGGAAGCTAAATACACTTACGAGGAAAGACCACTTCCCCCTACCGTTTGTTGATCAAATTTTAGAAAGGTTGGCAGGTCATTCCCATTTTTGCTTCCTTAATAGTTATTCAGGGTACAACCAAATAGAGATCACCTTAGAAGACCAAGAGAAGACAATATTCACATGTCCATTCGGCACTTTTGTGTATCGAAGGATGTCATTTGGACTATGTAATGCCCCTGCCACTTTTCAGCGTTGTATACTGAGTATTTTTTCTGATATGGTGGGGACAATTCTCGAAGTCTTCATGGATGATTTCTCAATATTTAGTTGTAGCTTTGATGAGTGCCTTATGCACTTGAAATCTGTGTTGAAAAAATGTGAAGAGAAGAACCCTGTGTTGAATTGGGAGAAATGTCACTTTATGGTTCAAAAGGGAATTGTACTTGGTCATATCATCTTACAAAATGGAATCGAGGTGGACAAAGCTAAAATCGATCTTATCTCTAACCTTCCACCACCCAAGAGCATACGAGATGTGCAGTCCTTTTTGGGACGTTGGATTTTATAGACGGTTAATAAAGGACTTCAGTTCACTCTCTCGTCCTTTATGTAACCTTCTTCAAAAGGAGAACTCTTTCGAGTGGAATGAAGATTGTTAGAATGCCTTTGACAAACTTAAAGATAGGTTGATATGTGCTCCCATAATGCAACCACTTGATTGGAGTCTTCCTTTTGAAATTATGTGCGATGCGAGCGACTATGCTATTGGGGCTGTGTTAGGCCAAAGAAAAGAGAAGAAGCCATGTGTCATCTACTATGCAAGTAAAACCTTAAACTCAGCTCAAGCAAACTACACTACTACAGAAAAAGAACTTTTAGCTGTTGTTTTTACCTTGGATAAGTTTAGGTCCTACTTGATTGGATCCAAGATCATCATATTCACAGACCATGCCGTGCTTAAATACCTTCTCTCTAAGAAGGATGCTAAGCCACGTTTGTTAAGATGGATCCTCCTACTCCAAGAATTTGACATAGAAATACGTGATAAGAAAGGAGTAGAAAATGTAGTGGCTGACCATCTCTCTAGACTTGTTCTCACCGATTCCCCTAAGACGACCGCGATCAATGACATGTTCCCTGATGAACAACTTTTTAAAGTCTCCCAATTGCCATGGTATGTGGACATTGCTAACTATCTTGCTACAGGTACAATTTTGAAACATTGGAAAACTCAAGATAAAGATAAGTTCTTCAACGAGGTGAGGAAATTCCTATGGGACGATCCTTACTTATTCAAGTATTGTTCCGATTAAATTATAAGGAGATGTGTGCCAGATGATGAGCAACACAGTATCATCTCCTTTTGTCATTCTCAAGCGTGTGGTGGCCACTTCTTGGCTAAGAAGACCACAGTCAAAATTCTGCAATGTGGGTTCTATTAGCCCACCATGTTCAAAGATACCCATGAGTTTTATAAAATGTGTGAGCCGTGTCAGAAATTGGGAGGAATATCCCGTAGAAATATGATGCCTCTCAATCCCATCTTACCAATTGAAATTTTTTATTGTTGTGGCATTGATTTCATGGGACCATTCCCATCTTCTTTTGGAAATTTGTATATTCTGCTTGCCATCGATTATGTTTCCAAATGGGTCGAGGCAATTCCATACCGGAACAATGACCATAAAAC
Source organism: Liriodendron chinense (assembly GCA_003013855.2). Lineage (NCBI taxonomy): Eukaryota > Viridiplantae > Streptophyta > Magnoliopsida > Magnoliales > Magnoliaceae > Liriodendron > Liriodendron chinense. Next base: position 1,771,321 of record PVNU02001406.1, read on the forward strand.
AGTCATTTGTTTCTTAAAAGAAAATATCCTTTCCTGGTTTGGAACACCTCGCATCATCATAAGTGATGGAGGGTCTCACTTTTGTAATCGCCCATTTGAATCCTTAATGAAGAAATATGGTGTAAATCACAAAGTGAGCACTCCCTATCACCCACAAACAAGTGGACAAGCTGAGATATCCAATAGGGAGATTAAACATATTTTGGAGAAAACAGTGAACCCTGATCGCAAGGATTGGTCGCTTCGACTTAAAGATGCACTCTGGGCTTACCGTACCACTTTTAAGACCCCCCATTGAAATGTCTCCCTATAGACTTGTCTATGGGAAAGCTTGTCACTTGCCCGTGGAGTTGGAACATAGGGCTTTGTGGGCGATAAAGAAGATGAATTTTGATTATGAAAAAGCAAGCTCGTTACGCAAACTTCAATTGAATGAACTTGCGGAACTCCGGAACGAGGCATATGAAAATGCGAGAATTTACAAGGACAAGATGAAGGTGTTCCATGATAAGAACATCCTTCGTGCGAACGGTCGTCTGCGTAACAGAACGTGTCCTTCAAGCTCCGATTTTCTCTGTGCGGTCCGGGATTTCTTGCGCAATCCGGAACCTTTTGCACTATTCTATAAAAGGGGACCTAAGGATTCTTCCAGAGGCATCCTAGAAGAGATTAAGCACGGTGGGAGACGGTGGAAGTCGGATTCAGAGTTCTACAACTCCTCCTAGTTTGTTCTTCTAATTTATGTTTTTCTTAGTTGTTTTCATGTTTCCTTGGATCATGAACGGCTAAACCTCTTAGCTAGGGCTAAGAGTTGAAGCTTGTAGTGAATCTGAGATGTTTCAATTCGTTTGATTTGGTTTCAAGTTGGTTTATTAGCGAAGAACAATGGTTTGAAGTTTGAATAAAGTTCTGAGTAGTTTTTCTTAATCTTATAATGGCTCATGGATGTCTAGAAGAATTGCTTGAGTTCTTAATTGTTTTGAGTCATGTACATGAATCACACATATGGCAGATTGTTTATTTTAACTGCTCTATCATTCGGCTAGATAGAACTTAATTTCGATTCTAGTTGATAAAGTGAGAAACCACAGCGAATTAAGCATCAAGGATTGCTACAAGTGGATCCTTGAACCCCTAGTGCTTTTTATTATTGATTACATTCAATTTAATTCAAAATATCTATCTACACCAATTTTCTAAAATCCTATTTAGTTAATTCTTAATTAGAAACCATTAGAAGTGTTTTGTGAATTCCTACACAAGTCCCTGTGGATCGACATCGGTCTTACCGAGATTATTACTACATTGCAACCCTACACTTGGGGAAGCGAACACCTACGAGTGCAGAAGAAATAGGGGTCGAATAAGTGAATTCGGCAATAAAGTCTGCTACGGCTTGGGCCTTCATGGCAGTTCGGGAGCATAAGGTAATATCATGCTCGCTAAGCTCAATTGCTTATTTAGTTAACCGTCCGAACACTTCAGGTTTTTGAAGAACTTGCCTCAATGGGTGATTTGTAGGTACTTCGATAGAATGGGCCTGAAAATAAGGTCGTAGCTTTCATGCTGCAGTTACCAGTGCCAAAGCGAGTTTTTTGATATCTGAGTATCGGGTTTCAGCATCCATCATTGCGCGACTAACATAATAAATGTGCTTCTGTACCCCGAAGTCTTCTCTTATTAAAGGGACACTAACGGTCGTGGAAGATACAGATGAATAAAGATAGAGCCATTCATGCAGAACGGGTTTTGACAGGATAGGGGGCATGCTCATATACTTCTTCAATTATTGAAACGCCTCTTCGCATTGTTGAGTCCATGCCCATTCGAATTTTGCTATCGTTCGAAGGAGCTTGAAAAAAGGGAGACATTTATTAGAGGCGCGCAAAATAAACCTGTTTAAGGATGCGATACGCCCGGCTAATCATTGGACTTCTTTGACAGTGGAGGGAGATTTTATTTCTATCAAGGCCTTAATTTTTTCGAGGTTTTCTTCGATCCCTCACTAACCGACCATAAACCCTAGGAATTTTCCAGCGGAAACCTTGAAAGCGCACTTTTAAGGATTCAGCTTCATTTGGTATCTCCTCATTAGATTGAAGGCTTCTTGGAGATCTGCAAGATAGTCACCGACAGCAACACTTTTTACGAGCATAGCGTTAACATAAACTTTCATGTTTCTACCAATTTGTGAGGCAAACATTTTGTTAACTAGGCGTTGATAGGTGGCCTCGACATTTTTAAGACCGAACAACATTACTTTGTAACAATACAGGCCACGATCAGTAATGAAGGCGGTGTTCCCACGATCAGGTGATGCATCATGATCTGGTTGTAACCAGAATAGGCATCCATGAAGCTGAGTAAGGTGTGCCCTACCATTGAATTAACTAATTGATCGATGCGAGGAGTTGGGAAGCTATCCTTCAGGCATGCCTTGTTTAGATCGGAATAATTTATGAACATCCTTCATTTACCATTCGCCTTGAGGATAAGAATGACATTTGCGACCCATTCAGGATAATCAACCTCTTCAATAAAATTGACAGCCGACAGTTTATCGACTTTAGTTTTTATGACCATCTGCCTTTCAGTTGTGAACACACGTCGACGCTGATGAATGGGTTTGAACTTTGGATCAACATTCAGACGATGAACTGCAATGTTAGGGTCGATACCTGGCATATCTTCATGAGACCAGGCGAATACGTCTTGATATTCGACTAGGAAACTGGTCAAGTTTGCTCGAAAGACATAGCCCAGAGATGACCCGATGTGGACCTTCATGGAAGGATCATCCTTCGATAGATGGACTTCAACTGTCTCCTCTCTGAGAGTTCCTGATTGATGTATGTCCTTCCTTGGGTCCAATGTTGTTACTATCGAAAAATTCGTCGGATCTCCCGTGATCGTCATAATAGGAGCTGCTTGGGTATTCTTTCGGTCTTGTACCACAATTTCCTAGCATGCTCGAGCTTCCTTTTGGTTCCCTCGAACTACTCCGACCCCGCTTAGAGTAGGGAATTTAATGCATAGATAGAGGGGGTGAGAGCTGCTCCTATCTTGGTGAACGAGGGTCGGCCCAAGATAGCATTGTATGCTGATTTTTGATCGACCACTAGGAAGTTGATGAACATAGTGATTTTGGTAGGAGTTTCTTCAAAAGTGACGGGAAGGTCGATGCTCCGTTCTGGCATTATGACTTCACCCCCAAAACCAATGAGGGGGGTAGAGATTGGTTTGAGCAGACTTCTGGCGAGTGTCATCTTGTTGAAAGCTTTAAGATAAAGAAATCTACAGAGCTACCTGTATCCAACATAATGCAATGAGTTAAGTAATTTGATACCTTTAACGTGATCACGATAGAGTCCTCATGAGGGAAGTGAATCCCTTTAACATCTTCGAGAGAGAAATAGATTGGATGATGGCTTGCACTTGACGAGCTAGATGATTTTTTTAACCAATAGATGTGTTGGGGTTTCTGACACGCCTTCCGAGCATATGCTTTCCTTGAGGCTTGAGAATCTCCTCCACAAGCCGGACCACCAGCAATGGTTCGAATCTCACCTGGAGGTTCAGTATCTTCCTGTGAGGGATGATGTTGCGGTGACTTTTTTCTTCGTGCTTGATGTACTGAGGTATCTGTTCTTTTGGATGACCGATCTTGTCGTGCGACGTAATCCCAAAGTTGTCCCTTACGAATGAGAGTTTCAATCTAATCTTTAAGAGATATGCAATCTTGGGTATTATGCCCATGATCTTTATGGAAGTAGCAAAACTTCCTTTTATCTCTCTTTTCAGGATCTGACTTGATCCTTGAAGGCCATTTAACATAAGCTTTATGTTTGATCTTTATTAGCACTTTTTCTGGAGACTGATTGAGAGGCATATAATTATGATACTTTTCGGAGTAAGGCTTTTTAGGAGAGTGATCTCGTCGATCATGCCAATATTTTCTATCAGACAAGGACATATCCTCAAATTTAGGCTTCTTCCCTTGGACGCCATGTTGAGCCAATGCGACTCCTTCAGCATTGATATATTTTTGGGCTTTAGCCTGAAATTCGGTCATGATTTAGGGGGATTTTTATCTAGAGCGAATCGAAATTTCTCGCTCATGATTCCCGCTATAAGGGCAATGAGACCCTTGTCTTCAGTATAACCATCTGTTTGGACTACTTCTGCTGTAAATCGAACCTTGAACTCTTTAATCATCTCTTCATGTTGCTGCTTCAGATATGATAGATGTAGGCCTTTTAGTGCGGATACTTCCCATGAACTGAGAGAGGAAGAGATCCGATAATCGGGAAAAAGATTCTACAGATAGAGGCTTTAGACCACGAAACTATGTATGCGCCGCGTCTTTTAGAGTTAAGAAAAAAGCCCTGCAATAATTTTCGAACTATATCCTTCTAGCTCCATGAGAGATCTATACGTCTCAAGACATTCGAGAGGATCACCGATACCGGTGTATGGAACAATGCTAGGCGTTCGGTACTTTTTAGGTAAAGGGGCCTCCATTACCTCACGAGTAAAGAGAGATTCAGCTCGATGGATCGATGCAAGAGTAGAAGACAGAAGATTGGATTGATATCGTTGTTCCATATCAGCGAAACGATCTTTGATTCTCCTGAGATCTCCTTCCCAGGGCAGAGTATAACTTGACATTTCGGCATCGGGTTCTTCAGGTTGGCGTTGCCGAGAGGCACTGGAGCGGATAAACTGTGGGCACTGTACTGGGTTTTGATTACCGCGGGGTATGCGATTTGAAGTAGGATTTCGCTGAGCTTGTGGCTCACCCTAGAAATGCTTGGAAGCTACGGGCGTAGGCTATAACGACAGTCCTTCCGAAGCTTGCAGTGGCTAGGAAAGTGCTGATCGAATCTATAAAGAGGGTTTGAAACCCAACTTGGAGAGTTAGGAGTGTATCCCCTACGAAGCGCATAATATCGTCAAAGCCGCTGGCTATATCCTGAAACGGATTTGGCGATGTAGAAGTGGGTGGGTCGGGTTACCCCAAGGGAACCCCGCCGTAGTTGGAGGAGGATTCGAATTTGGCTTAGGTACTTCCGCTGGAGGCAGTGTCTGCCTCGAGGTGGAAGGGTGGGTCGTCTTCTTAGGAGGCATAATGGGAGATGAGAATTGGAGGTGAGAATGAATTGAATACTATGTTCCCACATACGGCGCCAATCTGTTGATGACAAATTCTGGTAACAGGTTTCCTTCTCGCCTAAAATATAAATCCTCTCGAAGAAGACCTTCCTCCTCACCTGAAAACTAAAGAAGAAGACTAAGGGTAGCTGGCGCTTGGCCGTTGGCCCTTCGAAGCTTAAGTCAGAGGTGACTTGATAGTAAGATGAAGTGTGAAACGTGAGCTTAGAGATTGTGTGTACTTTTATCATCTACGGGGCCAATTATTTATACAGATCCAGGTGATCCAGTCCGTTACGCAAGCCGCTAAGATCACTGCTGATTTTAGGGGATAAGGTGCTTATCCTATTAATCCTTAGGTGAGGGGATGACCTAATCGAATTGGACATCTAGTTGATTACGCTCCTTGATGGAGATCCCCTACGGTTCGGAGCTACGAACATAAATAAGCTAAAGCTGGCCTATATGGGCCGCTAAGACTATAAAACGAGGAGCATCCTCACCAAACGACTAGAGACCAGGGTTGCTCGTATAACAGAGGTGTCCCCTTTCGATGACCAAAGACCAGGGTTGCTCATATAATGGAGGTGTCCCCTTTGATGACCAGAGACTAGGGCTGATCGTATGCAGATGACCAACGACCAGGATGTTAACTGAATGAGCACCTCAATCGACAAGATGCGACCACCTCAGCTCGTTAAACGGCTTCCTGCTCATGATTTTTGATAAGAGAGGTGCTCGCGAGATGCATGTAAGTGAATATAGAGCTGCTTGAGGTTTGTTGGTTATGGGTTCCTTCGACCAACTTTTTCCTGCAATAGTGGTTGATCCTTCTTCTGTCGCATTGATTTCTATAGCGTCAGATAGTATTTCTTCAGGTACTGGCCGTTGATGGGATTCTTACTTTCTTGCCATCTATATCCTATAACAGATATGCTCACCCATTTAGAACTTTTTAAACTTTCAGTGGTCCTTCCCACATCAGCGACAACTTTTCATGCATGTTGTTATAATCAAATTGCGGTGGTCAGAGAATCTCGCGAGGACTCGAGACGTGCGAGCACCTTTATGGCAGTATCCGACATGCGAGCACCCTTATGATAGTATTCGACTTGCGAGCCCACCTGGTTGAGGCTCGCATATTGGACAAGTACAATGCATAACCACCGAGTCACCGAGCCTTTGTGGTCGAGGCTCGAATATTAAGAAAGTACGAAATACCTTCTGGGTATACAAGCTTCTCAATAGTGGTCGTCGAAAGAGTTTGCATCTCAAATCAGCGAGGAGATAATCTTCGAGCTCGAACGTCCTCCGCCTTTTCAGTACCAGCAGCCCATTTAGACCAATGTTGGGCTCATCTTGATTCATGGTTCCGAACCTCAGGGGATCGTCGTCAGGGAACGTAATTGACTAGAGGTCTAAATGGATTGAACCATTCTCTTATCTCAGGATCAATAGGATAAACCCCTTATCCCCAAAAATCAGGGGTAATCTTGATGTCTTGCGTAACAGATTGGGTCATTTGGATCTATATAAATGGATGGCTTCGTCGATAAGAAAGGTACACAATGCGCAATCTCTGAGCTTCAAATCCCTTCATTTCATTTGTAACCACATCCCATCTAACTTAAGCTTCGGAGGGCCAACGACTCGACGCCGGCCACCCGTAGTTTTCCTTTGTGCCTTTTCAGGATTAGGAGGAAACGGCCTTGGAAGGAAGGTGAACGTCTAGAGGACCCTGTTACAAAATTCAACGTAAACAGATTGACGCCGTCTGTGGGAACCATTTGATCATCAATATTAGCCGCTCTCATCACTGATCGAAGTCCTCCCACCATGCCTCCCAAAAAGATAGTTCATCCTTCCACTTCAAGGTAGACGCTACCTCCGCCTGACATTACCGAACCAGCGCCCATCCCTCAGGGAGATCCCAACGTGCCATCGCAAAACCCGTTATTTGATGCTTCCGGAAATTAAGAAGATGTCATGTGTTTCCTCAGAAACACACTCCTAACCCTCAACGCCGGATTTCAAGCCTTGTCTAATCGGCTTGATCAGCATTTCCTAGAGCCTCAACGACAACCTTCCGAAGGGTTACCGGCGCAATCTATACCAGTGGCTTCCAGACATTCCACGGACAAACCACAGGTCCTACCAAATCATCCTCCGTTAAATCAAATGCCACTCGGCAACTAAGCCCCTGTACTAGCCTCGCATTCCATACACTCCAGTACTTCCCAGCAACAGCAATCTCAGGGGTCCACCGTCGAAACATCAGGTTATACCTTACCATGGGAAGGAGACCTCAAGAGAATCCATGATCGTTTTGATGATATGGAACAACGATATCAGGCAAATCGACCATCTGCTGCTGTAGCATCGATACATCGATCTGAGTCTCCTTTCACCTGCGAAGTCATGGAAGCACCTTTACCTAGGAAGTACCATACGCCCGTCATCACCCCGTATACAAGTACGGGCGATCCTCTCGAACACCTGGAAACATATAGGTCTCTTATGGAGCTGGAGGGACATGGGTCAGAAATCATGTGTAGGCTTTTTCCCTAACCTTAAAGGAGGCAACTCGTACATGGTTCCGAGGGCTAAAGCCCCGATCCATCGAGTCCTTCGCACAGCTATTGGAGCTATTCCTCTCTCAATTCATGGGAAGCATCCGTACTAAAAAGTCGTCATCTCACCTAATGGATTTGAAACAACAGCATGGGGAGACGATAAAGGAGTTTACAGTACGGTTCACTGCAGAAGCCGTCCAAACTGAAGATTATACCGAAGAAAAAGGCCTCACCGCCCTCATAGCCGAAATTACAAGCGAGAAATTTATATTCGCCCTAGATAAGGACCCTCCTAAAACCATGACAGAATTCCTAGCAAAAGCTCAAAAATATATCAATGTAGAAGAAGTTGCTTTGGCACGTCATGGTATACAGAGCAAGAAGCGCAAGCCGGAGGAAATCTCTCCCCCGGATAAGAAATATCGGCGTGATCGACGGGACCACTCTACCAAGAAGCTTTATTCTGGTAAATATCATAACTACACTCCTCTCAACCGATCCCCTGAAAAAGTGCTAATGGAGATCAAGCATAAACCATCTGTGAAATGGCCTGCGAAGATCAAATCTGATCCTGAAAAGAGAGATAAGAGCAAGTTTTGTTATTTTCATAAAGACCATGGGCACAACACCAAAGATTGCATATCTCTACGAGATCACATCGAAGCTCTCATTCGAAAAGGTCATCTTCAAGATTATGTTATCCGACAAGGTCGATCACCTAAAAGGGCGGAAGCCCCACCACACCAGAAGAAGTCGCCTCACCATCATACTTCACAAGAAGACGTTGAACCTACCGGGGAGATCCGGACCATCGCCGGAGGACCGGCTTGCGGGAGAGATTCTCAAGCTTCAAGAAAAGCATACACTCGTAAGGTGTCTAAGAAGCCCCAGCATATCTACTGGTTGGAACAGACGCCCGACACGTCAGAACCCAGCCATCCTCCAATCTCCTTCTCCCTCGAGGATGCAGAGGGGATTCACTTCACTCACGAAAACTCCATCGTGGTCACGCTAAAGGTATCAAATTATCTGATTCATCGTATTATAGTGGATACAGGTAGCTCTGCTGATATTCTCTACCTGGAGGCTTTCAACAAAATGGCACTCGCCAGGAGCCTGCTCAAACCAATTTCAACCCCTCTCGTCGGCTTCGGGGGTGAAGTGGTAACACCTGAAGGAAGCATTGACCTTCCAGTCACCTTTGGTGAAAACCTAGAGAAAATGACTATCTTCGTAAATTTCCTCGTGGTAGATCGAAGATCAGCATAGAACGCCATTTTGGGTCGACCTTCGCTTAACAAGGTAGGGGCAGCGTTATATCCGCTATACTTGTGCATAAAATTCCCTACCCCAAATGGCGTCGGTGTTGTACGAGGAAATCAAAAGGAAGCCCGAGCGTGTTACGAGATAGCCGTACAAGACCGAAAAAAGGCCCAGACGACACTAGTATGATGGTGGCACAAGATCCATCAAGTCCTTCGACGGCTACCTCGTTGGACCCAAGAGAGAATGCTCTCCAATCTGGAACTCCTAGAGAAGAGACAGTGGCCATCCACTTAACTGAAGACGACTCGTCCAAAGTTATCTACGTAGGATCCTCTTTAAGCAGCATCTTTGGGGAAAATCTGGTCTGTTTTCTTACCGAATACCAAGATGTGTTTGTCTGGTCTCATAGAGAAATGCCGGGCATCGATCCCAGCATCATAGCACATCGTCTGAACGTTGATCCGAAGTATAAACCTGTTCATCAGCGTCGACGTGCCTTCACTGCAGAAAGGCAATGGTAATCAAAGCTAAATTCAAGAAGCTGCTCACAGTCAATTTTATAAAAGAAGTTGACTACCCAGAGTGGGTCACGAACGTGGTTCTTGTTCGAAAAGCAAATGGCAAGTGGAGAATGTGTATTGACTATTCAAATTTGAACAAAGCGTGCCCCAAAGATAGCTTCCCGACCCCGCGAATCGACTAGTTGGTTGATTCAATGGCAGGGCATGCCCTGCTCAGTTTTGTGAACGCCTATTCCGGTTATAACCAGATCATGATGCATCCACCTGACAGCCAGCACACTGCCTTCATCACTGACCGAGGCGTGTATTGCTACCAAGTAATGCCTTTTGGTCTTAAAAATGCGAGAGCCACCTATCAGCGCCTAGTCAATAAAATATTCGCCACACAAATCGGCAGGAATATGGAGGTTTATGTCGACGACATGCTTGTAAAAAGCGTCATAGAAAATGACCACCTTGCAGATCTTTGAGAAGCCTTCGACTTAATGAGGAAGTATCAATGAAGCTAAATCCAGAGAAATGTGCGTTCGGAGTGTCCGCTGGTAAATTTCTCAGATTTATGGTCGGCCAACGAGGAATCGAGGCAAATCCTGAAAAAATAAAAGCATTGGTCGAGATGAAATCTCCGACCACTCTCAAGGATGTCCAACGTCTGGCTGGTCGCATTACATTGTTGAACAGGTTCATTTCGCGGGCCTCTGACAATTGTTTACCCTTCTTTAAACTCCTCCGAGCCACTGCCAAATCTGATTGGGAGTGGACACCGCAATGCGAAGAAGCATTCCAACAATTGAAGCAATATATGAGTGCATCCCCGTTCTATCAAAACCTGTGCCGCACGAGCAACTTCTTCTTTATTTATCTGTGTGTTCTACGGCCGTTAGTGCCGCTTTAATAAGAGAAGATTCCGGGGTACAAAGGCCCGTTTATTATATTAGTCGAGCGATGGTGGACGCCGAAACTCGGTATTCTGATATGGAGAAGTTGGCCCTTGCTTTTGTCACGGCTGCCCGAAAACTGCGACCCTACTTCCAAGCTCACGCTATATTAGTGCCAACAAATCATCCATTACGGCAGGTCTTTCAAAAACCCGAGGTTTTAGGGTGATTAACTAAATGGGCGGTCTAGATCAGTGAGCATGATATTTCATTCTGCCCCAGGACCGCCATCAAGGGTCAGGCCGTGGCTGACTTCATCGCCGAATTCACATATTCATCTCCCAATGATAATTCCGCGACCAGCGACCAGCCACCTTGGTCATTCTTCGTGGATGGGTCCTCATGGGCCACTAGTAAAGGAGCGGGCCTAATTCTAGTTGCTCCAGACGGGTCGCGTTTCCAATACGCTTTACGATTTGATTCTCGCATCTCAAATAATGAAGCAAAATATGAGGCTCTGATCGTCGGCCTCGAACTAGCAAACGTCCTCTCGATTCAGAGTTTACTCATTCATAGTGACTCTCAGCTCATAGTCAATCAGGTACTCAGCGAATTTGAGGCAAAAGAAGAAAGGATGGCCTTATACAAATTACGAGTGCTCATCCTGCTCGCGAAGCTGAAGAATGATTAAATAATCCACATCCCTCGCGAGAAGAACAAACTCGCAGATTCTTTTGCAAAACTCGCCTCTACACCAGAATCTGAGTTATCACAATCAATTCCCATTGAGCACCTTCGCACCCCGAGTATCGACCAAGCAACTCCTAGGCAAGTGATCGCGGTCCATCCCTCTCCATGTTGGATGGACCCCATTGTCCTCTATCTCAAGGATGGACATCTTCCAGAAGACAAGAAATCCGCACGACAAATTCATCATCGAGCTGCCAGGTATACTTTACAAAATGGAACATTATTACGTAAGAGTTTCTCTTTGCCCTACTTAAGGTGTCTTCACCCAGAAGAAGCACATCGTGTTCTAGATGAAATACACCAGGAGGCATGTGGTAAGCACCCAAGGGGACGATCTCTAGCATATAAGGCGATGAGGCAAGGATATTACTGGCCCACTATGAAGGCAGATGCGATTGAATTCTCTAAAAAATGTGACAAGTACCAGTGATATTCTACTATACCTCATGTACCGTCCGAGCAAATGACACCAATGGATAGCCCTTGGCCCTTCGCCCAATGGGGAGTCGATATCATCGGGCCATTGCCTATCGGGAAAGGTCAAAATAGGTTTGCAATCCTGGCGGTCGATTACTTCACCAAATGGGTCGAGGCAGAACCATTAGCTAGAATTTTCGAGAAACAGACCACTAAGTTCGTATGAAGAAATATCGTATGCCGTTATGGGCTCCCCCACACTATAATCACCGATAATGGAAAGCAATTCGACAATGCCGCTTTCGATGAATTTTGTGAAAAATGGAAGATACGGAATGTCCGCACCTCCCCATATCATCCTCAGGAAAATGGGCAAGTCGAAGCGGTGAATAAAATCATCAAACATCATTTAAAGACCAAGCTCGGTGAGTATAAAGACATGTGGCCAGAACTCCTGCCAGAAGTCTTATGGGCATATAGGACCCATCCATTTACAATAAGTTGCCCGGGGGCAATCTTATAACTCCGAAGCACACCACGAATGAAGGGGTGGAGGGGAAGGCGCACCCCAAGAATGAAGAAGTATTCATACAGGGCAACGCAATCGGGGAGAGGAGAATCCGGGGTTTCTCCCTCTCCGGGTAACTGGACAACGACTGAGTCAGGGACTTATGTAGGATTTCACTTACTCTTGTTCGCTTCCCCAAGTGTAGGGTTGCGATGTAGTAATAAACTCGGTAAGACCGAGGTCGATCCACAGGGACTTATGTAGGATTTCACAAACTCATCCAAAAGTGTCTATTGAAATCTACTAACCAGATTTTTGTATGAATTTGATATGAGTAACAAAAGTTGAATTAAATTGAAAGTAACTAATTATAAGAAGGCACTAGGGGTTCAAGGATCCACTTGTAGGAATCCTTGATGTTCAATCCGCTGTGGTTTCTCATTCTCTCAACTAGAATCGATATTAAGATCTATCTAGTCGGACGATAGAGCTATTAAACTAAACAATCTGTAATATGTAAGTGTAATGCATATAATTCACTCCATGTAGGCTGAGTTGAGCATGCTCAATTGCATAGGTCACTCCCCTTTCTAAAAGGTCTAGTTTACAATCATAACCATCCTCAAGTCCTGTCACAAGACAAGGCTAGATCAGGATTTGAACTTGATTCAAATCACATGCACAGTCCATACATATTCCAGAAAAACAGAAAAATAGAACTTTGGTAGGAAGTCCCTTTATGAAGATCATAGTACTAGAGCGCACTCCGATTCCTCGGATCATACAGGTCTAGACCGTCACAAACCAATTAAGCAATTAAGTAATTCTCCCAAACATCCATGAGTCATCATAAGACTAAGAAAAACTACTCAAAAACTTGTATAAACTTCAAACCTTAGTTCATAATCATAAATTCCACACTTAAAACCACTTAACTACGAATTAAAACATCTTGGATCCACTACAAGCTTCACCTCTTAGCCCTAGCTAAGAGGTTTAGCTGCTCATGATCCAAGGAAACATGAAACAACTATAAAAAGCATGAAAACAACAAAGACAAACTCCAAGGAGTTGTGGAACTCCAAAATTCACTTCCGCCGCCTCTAAGCTTGCTCCAACCCTTTTAGGATCCCCTAAGAACGATCCCTAGGTGTCCTTTTATAGTTTGGAGGCTCCACAACTTCGGAAGAATTGAGAAATTGCGTAAGAGTTACGCAGCGCAGAGAAATCCGGGTTTAAAAATAGAAATTTCTAAGTCCTCACGCACAGCCGACCGGTCACGACCAGTCGGCCTCAATGGACAGTCACTCCAGCAAACATGGCCGACCGGTCATGACCGGTCGGGCTTGTCCAGCCTTGGTCCAGCAACCCTGTCCGACCGGTCGGACGTCTTCAGCCACGTTCCAGCGACCATGTCCGACCGGTCATGACCGGTCGGACGTCTTCATTAGACTCCCAACGTGCATGGCTGACCAGTCACGACCGGTCAGGCCTCCTTCTCTTCTTGTTTTCTTCCTTTCTTTCTTCTGCTTTCTTCTTTCTTTACTTCTTTCTTTGCTTCCTTCTTCCTTCGGCCCTCCTTGGGTCTTCATCTCAGGTTCTAAATCAGCTCTTTTTATCATTTATTAGGCGGCGTTCTCTCTCAAACCTGCAATCACATAACATGCATTAGATTTGTCTATAAACCATGCAAACCTCGCACAATGAGTGATGAATTGGGATTAGAATATGCACAATTAAGAGCTCAACACACCCCCCAACCAGCATTTTGTTAGTCCCGAGCAAAACATGCGTGAAACTAATCCCATTCTTTAAAACTCAACTCTCTTTCAGAAACCATCCTTCTATACATTCCAAGGTTCATAAGTGTAAGATTCAGAAAGATTAGGCGTCAAAGGTTAAAACCGTAAATCCTCAAAACATAATAAGCATTCATATGAAATTTTCGCTGATTGGTTGATAAATAGAAGGACTTGAACAAATTCAACCTAGTGTGGGTAGTGAAAATTCATCCCACGAGTTTCTAGGATTACCTTCTTCATAGATCAACTAGACTATAGAACTCAAGGTACATAGAGCCACATCAAGCCAATGACAGGAATTTGCCTTACCGTCCTTCCGACGACTTTCACACTACGTCCCATTTCTGGCTTTGGTTACGGGTAGACCATCCCCCGGTTGGTAGTAGGTAGCCCTAATCGGAATTTTCCACCGTTTTTCCATCATTCCCAATTTCATCCTTCCTTTTCCTTTTTCTTTTTAAATTAGATAGGATTTTTAAAAATCCATATCTTTCATTATTTTCCCATGGACAAGGATGGACAAAGTACCCCAGCCTGATTTCTCAACACCTTAATTCAAAGTCTAGCTAATCCATAAATCACATAATCCCTTCAACTCATGAAAATCGTGTAATATGAACTAGGTGTAAAAGTATTCAGATTTTCTATCAATCACAAAAATAGGGGAGTTCACATATAAAACCATTATGTTATGAGAGATTCCAGACATCCAGCCCCATACACTTCATATCTCCTCCTCTTATGCTCATATCAACTTGAATTCATAGAACCGGTGTTTTCCAAAAGAGTTTCGAATTTTTTAAAAATCAAAAAATTTCCACATAATTGCTTGAAATGTTACAAAACGCTGGATTCATCCAAGTGATCCTACACCCCCCAACCAAATCTTACATTGTCCTCAATGTAAAAGATGTGCAATGAGCAAAACATGAGAGCAATTTGAAAATAAAAGGGAGTGAGGAATGATAGTACCTGTGAGAGTGAAGAGTGGAATTCTTCCTCCTTCTAACAGACCTATTAAAACAGAAAACAAAAGCAGCAAAATCCTAATCCTAACTACTCTATACCTCCGTCAGACTAGGAGATCAATCATCCTGATACACAGGATCATTCAGGGGTATGGACATACCTTCTGAAGGAAATTTCTCAAAGAACGGCTTTAATCGCTGCCCATTTGCTTTAAAAATGTTGCCGTTCCTCGGATTCAATAGCTCGACAGTCCCATATGGATAGACAGTTTGCACAATGTAGGGACCGGTCCATCGAGATCTCAATTTTCCCGGAAATAGATGTAAGCGAGAATTATACATGAGGACTTTTTGATTGATCGTGAATGTCTTGCGAAGAATATTCTTATCATGGAATATCTTCGTCTTGTCCTTGTAAATTCTCGCATTCTCATAGGCTTCATTCCGGATTTCTGCAATTTCATTCAATTGTAGTTTGCGTAACGAGCTTGCCTTGTCAGAATTGAAATTTATCTTCTTAATAGCCCAATATGCCCTATGTTCCAACTCCACAGGCAAGTGACAAGCTTTCCCATAGACAAGTCTATAGGGAGACATTCCAATAGGGGTTTTGAAAGCTGTACGGTAAGCCCAAAGCGCATCGGTAAGCCCAAGCGACCAATCCTTGCGATCGGGGTTCACCGTTTTCTCTAAAATGTGTTTAATCTCCCTATTGGATATCTTACCTTGTCCACTAGTTTGTGGGTGATAGGGAGTGCTCACTTTGTGTGTTACGCCATATTTCTTCATTAAGGTTTCAAAAGGGCGATTGCAAAAGTGAGACCCTCCATCACTTATGATGACTCGAGGCGTTCCAAACCGGGAAAGAATATTTTCTTTTAAAAATCGAATGACCATTTTATGGTCATTATTCCGGCAAGGGATGGCCTCGACCCATTTGGAAACATAGTCAACGGCAAGCAAGATGTATAGGTTTCCAAAAGAAGATGGGAATGGGCCCATGAAATCGATGCCCCAACAATAAAAAATTTTGATTATTAAGATGGGATTGAGTGGCATCATATTTCTACGGGAGATTCCCCCTAATTTCTGAAAAGGTTCACATGCTTTGCAAAACTCATGTGTCTTTGAACATGGTGGGCCAATAAAACCCACATTGCAGAATTTTCGCTGTGGTCTTTTTAGCCGAAAAGTGGCCACCACATGCTTGAGAATGACAGAAGGAGATGATAGTTTGTTGCTCATCATCTGGGACACATCTCCTTATGATTTGATCGGGACAATACTTGAATAAGTATGGGTCGTCCCATAGGAATTTCTGCACCTCCGTGAAGAATCTATCCTTATCTTGCTTTTTCCAATATGTAGGAATTGTACCTGTAGCAAGATAGTTAGCAATGTCCGCATACCATGGCAATTGGGAAATAGCAAAAAGTTGTTCATCAGGGAACATGTCATTGATTGCATCATTTTAGGGGAATCAGTGAGGACAAGTCTAGAGAGATGGTTAGCTACTACATTTTCTACTCCTTTCTTATCACGTATTTCTATGTCGAATTCTTGGAGTAGAATGATCCATCTTAACAACCGTGGTTTAGCATCCTTCTTAGAGAGAAGATATTTAAGTGCGGCATGGTTAGTGAATATAATGATCTTGGATCCAATCAAGTAGGACCTAAACTTGTCCAAGGCAAAAACTACGACTAAAAGTTCCTTTTCAGTTGTTAACGTCAGATTTTGTAATAGGATCCTCCGAATGTTCACCTTTTCTCCAAGTGATTTCTTCCGGGGACCTGAAAGGAGACAGAGAGCAACTAAGGGTGGCCGGCATCCAGCCGTAAGCCCTCCAATGCTTAAGTCAGATAAGGCAAGAAGGAGAATAGCCAAGCAAAATGAGGCTAGAGATTGAATAATGTGTACTCGTATCTTAATGGAATCACCTCCTTATATAGATCTGAAGTGATCCAATCTGTTACGTAAGATATCGAGATCCCGCTAATTTCGTGTAAGATATCGAGATCCCGCTGATTTCGTGGGATAAGATCCTTATCCTTAGAGGAGATCTAATCCAATGACTTGTCCGACAATCACGTTCCTAGATAGCAATCCCTTGAGATTCGGAACCATTGGAGAAGATAAGCCCAAAATCAGCCTATACGGGCTGCTGGTACTGAAGGCTAAGGGGCGTCGCCGTGGGCTGTTCGCATGTATAAAGCCGTTCACGAGTCCAAGTGATCGCTCATTGGGATATGACACCTTTCAACGACTCACGAGAAGGTCTGCTCGTAGGTCAAGAAGGAAATCTCTATTTTGTTGTATCCGACTACCTGCTATAGAAACTCGAGGCCTTGCGAATAGGCACTCCGTATTTATCCAATCTGCGACTCTCGAGCAGATGATCTCGAGAGTCGAATGGGCGCTCTGTACTTAGCCGATCTACGACTCTCAAGCATATGATCTCGAGAGTCGAATGGGCGCCCCTTATTTACCCATCCTGTGACTCTCGAGCAGATGATCTCGAGAGTCGAATGGATCTCGCAGAATCAGGGTATTATATAACATTTGGCCGCTAAGTTGGAACTACGCCATTTTGTCTATAACAGATGCCTCCCAAGTCCTTGCCGCCAAGAATTCTAAGGGAAGGACTTGCTTGCTATCATGCATAACCGCCCGTTGTCTTTATCGAGAGCGAAACCGTACATGATTGGGCTGGATTTAATGAGCGCCAGCTTTCCGCAGCCTTTCCGCAGGCAAGAAATGAAGAGGCGCTCGCCACGTGTGCGGGGAGTTAATGGGCGTGCCTGCTCGACTGTCGCGCCGAACGAGGGGCTACCACGTATCCTCTTATGCGGCGGAATGATTGCCTATAAATATACGGAGTCCGCCATATCTCCGGTTTGTTACAGAAGCTTTCGAACGAAAGGAATTTTCAGTCATCCTTCTTTCATACTCCTTCCTCCGGTGCTCCCTTTCCTCCTTTCTTTCTTTTCTGGGTACAGTCCTTTTTCTTTCTTATCTTCGTAAACCTCCTTATGGCTGGGGACTCTGATGAAACCACCGTCCCGCTGGGAGATGCTACACCGGACTCCTCTACTTCTAGTAATGCGAGGGTTCTGGTAGGCAAATATACGGCGGCCGGATATCCTTCCATTCTATCGGAGGACCGGTTGGTTGAGTTACGGGAGAGATATCGGATCCCTGACTCCATCACTCTCCGGTTGCCCGGAGATGGAGAAACACCGGACTCTCCTCCCCTAGGGTGTGTGGCCCTCTATGAGTACCAGCTCATCCTGGGGGTACGCCTTCCTCTCCATCCTTTCGTTCGGGATGTTCTGCGAAGCTATAAGATTGCCCCTGGGCAACTTATTGTAAATGGATGGAGGGTGGTCCTGAGCTCCTTCGCCCTTTGGGCTCAGGCCGGCAACGGGGAGCTCACCGCTGAGGAGTTCCTCCGTATGTTTCGCTTGAAGAAGGCACCCTCCAGCGAAGGCTTGTACTACCTCTGTTACTGGCATCGGGATAATTTCGTGCTGAGGAAGCCCTCCTCGAACTATCCCGGTTGGAGGAAGCGGTGGTTCTATGCTTCCGGGAACTGGGAGTCGGCCTCCCCTAGGGGTCCGGGAGTGACCCGTTTTTTCTGTGAAGGTAGGCACAGTCCCGCATCGTGCTTTTTCTTCCGTTGAAATTCTAGGGTTTATATATATTTTGACCGCTACTTGTGCTCGCAGGCATCCCGGCCTTGAACAAGACAAACTTGAAGGGAGGGATTAACGAGAAGATAGTAAAAGTATATAAGTTGCCCGTCGGTGATAGGCACATCGAGGCCTGCTTGTCTTGCTCGCGACTCGTAGCCGCGGGATTGATATCCAGCGAAGAAGTCACGATGACAAAGGCTGGAGAAAAGAGGGGTCTGTTGCCTCGATTAAAGGGCACAAACTCAAAGAGGCAGAAGAAAACATCTGTCGGACCATCTCAACCTTCCACCTGCAAGGGTGGCGAGCAACCTGCTCCTCTCGCGAGCGAGGTGGGGGCACTGGTAGCGCCCAACATTCCCTCACTGGTGGTCGCACCTGGACCGCCAGTGATTAATATCACTGACAGCTCCCCTGACGGGGCAGGGTCCAGCTGCCCCCCAGCTGATGAGGCTCGCGAGCAAACAGAACCTCGCGAGCCGGTTCTTGCTCGCGAGATGACCCCTGCTGGCGAGCTGGGACCTGCTCGCGAGTAGGTGGCCCCACCTGTCGCGAGCACGGCTGGGTTGGTCGTTGCCGAGTCATCTGGAGGTGGAACATTTTCTATCCCTCGCCACCTTCATCTAATTTGTAAATTTTTGTTCGACAATATTTCCCCCCAAACTTTTGGCTCTCTTCCCGAGCCAACCCCTGAGAACCTCTTCCTTGAGGCGGGGGTAAGAATGGTTCAGGTAAGACCTCGGAGATTTTGTTTAACTTCCTTATTTTTATATTCCGAAGTACTTTATCTCACGTTCTTCGTTCGTTTTGCAGGGCTTAGACCTCATGCTGCGGACGAGGCGTGATATTGTCGCTGCCCGTCGCGTGATCGATGAGGCTGAAGGGAAGAGGATCGCCTTGGAGAAGGCGGTCCAAGGAAGGGATCAACTCCTCAAGTCCCGTAGGTGGTGATCTCTAAGAGAGATGAGGAGAAGAAGATCCTCATAGAGAAAGTCCAAGTTCTGACCGAGAGGTATCAGGCTTTGGACTAACTTCGCAAAGCTCGCGGAGTTGAAGGAGAAAGCGGAGAGAGAGAGAGGGAGATCTTCCGTCAAGACAAGATCTCACTGGAGGAGCGGCTCGCGGAGGCCAAGTCGCAGCTTAAAGAAGTCAGCAAAAACTTGGAGAAGGAGCTTTCCGATCTCGCATAGCTCAAGGACGACTCGATCCACTAGGACGAGGAGAAAGTCGCCTTGGTAACAATGCTCTCGGAGGAAGGGCCTCGGGCAATTTCCGAGTACCGGAATTCGCAGCTATATGACGATGAAAGATATGAGTCATATGATGCTGGTCGCGACTTTGCGCTAAGAGTAGTGCAACGAATGTCCCCATCCTTTGATATGGGGGAATTTGGACAAGTCGCGACCATCATAGCTGCAGAGGAGCAAGCTGCTGCTGAGAACGAGGTGACTGAAGCCACGCAGGCTGGAGGGGCTCCGGAAATGGGTCTTGAAGTCGAGAGCACGGCTCCTCCCCTGAGAGATTGATTTTTCTTTTTGTTTCTTTCTCCTGTACTCGCGAGCATATATTTATAAATAGTTGATATTAATGAAAAGATATTTTTTGGAAATGTTCTCGCTCTTCTTGTTTACTTTCTTTCCCTTCATGCAATGAATGCCTTCTCATTTCAATGAGTTATGCTCAACCCGGGGGGTCGTAGTGACCATACCCTCGTGGAGATAGACTGATCTATCGATTGAGAAACGAATTGTGCTCAATCCAGAGGGTCGTGACAACCATACCCTCGTGGAGATAGACTGATCTATCGATTGAGAAATGAATTGTGCTCAATCCGGGGGGTCGTGACGACCATACCCTCGTGGAGATAGACTGATCTATCGATTGAGACTCCAAATTTACCAAGGGTAGAAGAATGGCTAAGAGTATAAACATGCTCTTCAGCGTCATAAAATGCGACCATCCAAGGTGAATTTATCCCTACCAAAGGTAGGCAATTGGCCAAGAAATTGTATGTATTCTCTTCAGGGCTGTTCAGATCCAAGTAAATGGAGTAGCGACCAAAAGATATCTTTGACTTTATTCATAAAATGTCGTCGTGAACTACATCGAATATAGGGGAAGTATTGTAGCAAATGCTCCACGTGCCAAGGTAATAAGTACCTGGTCGCACAATCTTAATAACTCGATACGGGCCTTCCCAATTTGGATCCAACGAACGAGCGGGAACTCCGAGTTTTTGCCTCAGGACCAAATCTCCGAGTTGGAAGGATCTTGGCCGAACCTTAGCATTTCGATAATGAGCAATACATTGTTGATATGCTGCCGCTCGTACTTGGGAGGCATTTCTTCGCTCTTCCAAGAGATCGAGATGAAGTCGAAGGTCTTCCTGATTACCCGCGGGGTCAATACTGCTCGATCCGATACGAGGGTACTTGAATTTCAACTGGTACTACTGCGTCGACACCAAACGCTAAGGAGAAAGGGGTCTCACCCGTTGATGCAAGAGTTGTAGTCCTATATGCCCATAATACCTCTGGTAGAAGTTCTGGCCATACGCCTTTGCATTCACCGAGCTTGGTCTTTGAATGATGCTTAATGATTTTATTCACTGCCTCAACCTGCCCATTCGCCTGAGGATGATATGGAGAAGTGCGAAGGTTACGTATCTTCCATTTTTCACAAAATTCATCAAAAGCTGCGTTGTCGAACTGCGTTCTGTTGTCGGTAATTATAGTGTGAGGGAGTCCGAAATGGCATATGATGTTTCTTCATATGAACTTAGTAGTTTGTTTCTCAGTAATCTTGGCTAATGGTTCAGCCTCGGCCCATTTGGTGAAGTAATCGACCCCCACTATCGCGAATCTATTTTGTCCTTTCCCAGTAGGCAGGGGTCCGATGATATCAACCCCCCATTACGCGAAAGGCCAAGGACAATCTACTGGAGTCATTCGTGTTAGTGCACTTTTCTGTAGCATACTAGTGCACCTTGTTTGTCAATTACTTAGGTCAGTAGGTCTAGTGTCGGTTGAGCTTAATGAAGACGAAGACCGAAGACTCAAGTGGCCCGGCTGCATCAAGAAAGAAGAAACAGGTAAATGTGATGCCTTGGTGTGCCTTGCCTTGACCAAAACCTAACCCATAACCTCTTAGATGACTTGGACCAACTAGGTATACCCTTAGTCATCATCATTAGTCTTAGAACTCCATGAAAAACATGATAAGTTAGACTAATTTAAGAGGTGGAAGTTGCTGTAAACAAAACAGCTCAAAACAGCAGTTTCCGATTGATCTCCGATCAATCGGACGTTGGCTCCGATAGGACTCCGATCAATCGGACAGAAGCTCCGATCAATCGAAATTTTTTTCAGCAACCTTGAAAATCCACTGGGCATATTTCCGATCAATCGGACAGTCTTCTGATCCATCGGAAGGGGTCCGTCTGATCAATCGGACAGTGTTCCGATCAATCGGAATATCTTCCAGAGACTTCACTGGATAGATTTCCGATCAATCGGACTTGTCTCCGATCAATCGGACAGGTCTCCGATCCATCGGACCTTCTTCCGATCAATCGGAGATGCGCGAATCTGTCCGTTTTTTTACCGTTGGAAGAAAATCTATTTAAGATGGGAGATTCATTTTTGAGCTAAGAGAGGGGATTTTGAGGAGATAGAAGCCACCATTGCTAGAGATCATTAGAGGCTCTATACCAAACCTAAAGCAAGTCATTCTCCTTGTGTTTTCATCACAAGCTTGGGCCATTCAATGGCATCTTGAGAATGGACTTGTTCCCTCTTGATTCCTAGGGTTTAGACACCTTGATGATAGTTAAATCCTTTGTCTAAACACTACCTAGGAGTCCATTTAGGTGCATTCCTCTAGGAAACCCATTTCCTACCATTTGTAGAGGTTTCACCATTCCCTAGCACCTTGCGCATCTCCAATGGAGCATCACATGCAAGGTAGCTGATCTTGGAGCTGAAGCCTTGGCAAAGCAACGGCGTCAAAGATCGGGGGAGCACAAGGGGAGCTGATTCAAGCACGGGAGAGCGAGAAGAAGCAACCCGAAGCGGCGCTGAACAAGGGGCTCAATCCGACAAGTAGGTTGTCTTGTTAAGAGTCCATCCACTCAATTCCCTGTGGGAGTTGAGTGTAGAGTTTTTTTGACAAACTCGCCCCAGGGTCGTTAGCCGATCCTTGGCCTATTAGTTGGGCCTAAAATCTAGGGACGTCAGCCGTTCCTTGGCACGTTAGTCGGGCCTAAAACAAAGTCTCCAAGGGGGAGCCACCAACACGGGTGCAAACGTGTAGGTGGGGAGGAACCTGTAAACTCCCCGGTTGGGTGGATCCGAGTTAAAACACCTTGGTTGGGAGGAACCAGATTTAAACTCCCCAGTGAATGCCGGTGTGCTCAAAGGGGTTGAGTACTTGAACCGGGAGTGGAGTAGACAAGTAGTCGAACTACTATACATGCTTGTGTTTGTGATTGATCTTGAGCACATTTCTCTTTAATGCATTGAGTTTAATTGGTTAATTATGAATGCTTAGTTAGGAATGTATGCTAGGCACTTGATAGGCACATCCACACTCACAAGATGTACTTTCACTCCTCATGTTGACTTGAGCCTTTCTTGATCCACCCTCTATAGTCCACATGAGTTGGTTAGACTAGGTTTCTGATTGCTCTTATCTTTTGCTAGTCTTTTAATTGGACCCACTTAGGCTTGGAAGCCGAAGTGTTAATCGCTTACGTAGTATAACTTGTTGAATTTGTTAAGTAGGTAAAAAGATTTTGAAAAAGGTCCTATTCACCCCCCTCCTATAGGTTCAACCATAATTCTAGTTGCTCCTCAAGCTTCCGCACGCGTATGCGTAGGGTGTCGTGTTAGGCTACTCGACGCAATTTCAATTGGTATCAGAGAGGGTTGCTCTTCAAGGACGTAACCGTCTAGAGTAAGATCCGATACCAGAGCACTAACATCATGTCTAACCGAGATGGGAGTACCACCAACCGTCCACCCTTCTTTGACGGGTCCAACTATGCTTATTGGAAGGCGAGAATGAGAATTTTTCTCCAATCCATGGACCGTCCGGTGTGGCTTAGCACACAAATTGGATATACCTTGCACACCGAGCAAGTGGAGGTTGATGGGAAAAATATTGTCATTCCCAAAGATGATTCCAAATGGGATGACATAGAGAGAGCTCAATACATGGCAAATGCCAAAGCTCTCAATGCGATTTGCTGTGCGGTTTCCCCGGAAGAATTTCAGCGCATTCTGACATACGTAACTGCAAAAGAAGCGTGGGATATACTTGAGGTTACCCACGAGGGAACTAGCACAGTAAGACGCTCGAAGCTTCAGCTCTTAACCACCAAATTTGAAAACATTAGGATGGAAGAGACTGAAACTTTCATGGAGTTTTATACTAAATTGTCAGATATTTGCAACTCCATGTTTGTCTTGGGGGATCGGGTTCCAGAAGGAAGGATTTGTAAAAAAATACTTAGGTCCCTCCTGGAAAGATTTGACTCCAAGATAGTTGCCTTAGAGGAGTGTAGAGACATAGATAACATGAAAGTAGAAGAACTCATAGGTTCCCTACAAACTTTTGAACTACACTTTAAGGCCCCCTCTAGAAAGAAAAACATCGCCCTAAAATCCTCTCACAAACATAAGAAAATTAAGAGTGAGTCGGAGGAAGATAGCGATGATGAGGATGATGAGGAAGAAAAATTAAACAAAAAATTCAAGAGATTCCTCAAATTTGATAGAGGGAATAGCCGTGACAAGAAGGACAAGAAGGGTGATAAACATAAAGGGAAATCATCCAAACCTTCATCCGTCCGATGTTACGGTTGCGGTCAACGTGGCCATATTGCCCCGGACTGTCCGGAAACGCCTAAACCGAAAGGTAAAAAGGCGATGGCTGCCACGTGGGATAATACGGAGGAGTCGGACTCCAAATCCGATGACTCTGCTAGTGATGGGAGCCAACATAATGATCTAGCTCTCTCGGCTTCCACCACTACCCCTCTTCTCGCTTATCTAAGAGGGGATCCCAACCGCTATCCCTTCTAGGAGTAGAAGGAGTTCCCAACCCCTCACCTCATGCTACATTTTATGAGGGTGTTGAGGAAATTAGTTACCCTTAGGCTTATCAAACTAAACGTAATTAGTAAGGGTAGCTAGAAATGCTTATATAGGTAAATCTGAGGATTTCAGCCTCATTTCTGTGTGTATGGGCAAATCAGAGGATTCAAGCCTCATTAGCCCAATTTTTGATAATTTAGCCTTGCTTTTAATTAATATATTTGCTTGCTAGATTATCACCATGCTTAGATTAGCTAATCATCTTGAGTTTCATGCTTCATTGTATGCTAATCTTTGCTTAGTATTGGTCTTGATATACCAATAGGGGAGGTTGGTTGATTGGGCTATAAGCCCTTGAGCTTTAATGCTTAATGTATATCATAGATGACCAATTATGCATGATTAACTATGCTTAGATAGTTACATTTTCTTGTTAATCATGTTCCTTAGCATGCTCCATGTTTTTATGATTCATGCACCCTATATTCTCTCTAGTTAGCATGCGCTTATAGTTATAACTGCGACATACTATCTTCTCTTACCTTAATCTTAATTGATATATCATTAAGGGGGAGAGAATAGTTTGTCAATTGCTAACAAAAAGGGGGAGAAAGATCAAGTCCCACCAAAACTAGTTTGCTATGTTTTGTGATGCAGGGATTGACAGGTTATGGGGGAGCAATCTGAAGAGGAGCAGCTTAGTTTAGGCATGTCAAGAGTCCTGTATTTAATGCTTTATCAATGTAATCTCTTGTACATGTATTTTATTTTGGTAGGTTAGGTTTTTGTAAGTAATTGACAAAGGGGGAGATTGTTAGTGCACTTTTCTGTGGCATACTAGTGCACCTTGTTTGTCAATTACTTAGGTCAGTAGGTCTAGTGTCGGTTGAGCTTAATGAAGACGAAGACCGAAGACTCAAGTGGCCCGGCTGCATCAAGAAAGAAGAAACAGGTAAATGTGATGCCTTGGTGTGCCTTGCCTTGACCAAAACCTAACCCATAACCTCTTAGATGACTTGGACCAACTAGGTATACTCTTAGTCATCATCATTAGTCTTAGAACTTCATGAAAAACATGAAAAGTTAGACTAATTTAAGAGGTGGAAGCTGCTGTAAACAAAACAGCTCAAAACAGCAGTTTCTGATTGATCTCCGATCAATCGGACGTTGGCTCCGATAGGACTCCGATCAATCGGACAGAAGCTCCGATCAATCGAAAATTTTTCCAGCAACCTTGAAAATCCACTGGACATATTTTCGATCAATCGGACAGTCTTTCGATCCATCGGAAGGGGTCCGTCCGATCAATCGGACAGTGTTCCGATCAATCGAAATATCTTCCAGAGACTTCACTGGATAGATTTTCGATCAATCGGACTTGTCTCCGATCAATCGGACAGGTCTCCGATCCATCGGACCTTCTTCCAATCAATCGGAGATGCGCGAATCTGCCCGTTTTTTTACCGTTGGAAGAAAATCTATTTAAGATGAGGGATTCGTTTTTGAGCTAAGAGAGGGGATTTTGAGGAGATAGAAGCCACCATTGCTAGAGATCATTAGAGGCTCTATACCAAACCTAAAGCAAGTCATTCTCCTTGTGTTTTCATCACAAGCTTGGGCCATTCAATGGCATCTTGAGAATGGACTTGTTCCCTCTTGATTCCTAGGGTTTAGACACCTTGATGATAGTTAAATCCTTTGTCTAAACACTACCTAGGAGTCCATTTAGATGCATTCCTCTAGGAAACTCATTTCCTACCATTTGTAGAGGTTTCACCATTCCCTAGCACCTTGCGCATCTCCAATGGAGCATCACATGCAAGGTAGCTGATCTTGGAGCTGAAGCCTTGGCAAAGCAACGGCGTCAAAGATCGGGGGAGCACAAGGGGAGCTGATTCAAGCACGGGAGAGCGAGAAGAAGCAACCCGAAGCGGCGCGGAACAAGGGGCTCAATCCGACAAGTAGGTTGTCTTGTTAAGAGTCCATCCACTCAATTCCCTGTGGGAGTTGAGTGTAGAGTTTGTTTGACAAACTCGCCCCGGGGTCGTTAGCCGATCCTTGGCCTATTAGTTGGGCCTAAAATCTAGGGACGTCAGCCGTTCCTTGGCACGTTAGTCGGGCCTAAAACAAAGTCTCCAAGGGGGAGCCACCAACACGGGTGCAAACGTGTAGGTTGGGAGGAACCTGTAAACTCCCCGGTTGGGTGGATCCGAGTTAAAACACCTTGGTTGGGAGGAACCAGATTTAAACTCCCCAGTGAATGCCGGTGTGCTCGAAGGGGTTGAGTACTTGAACCGGGAGTGGAGTAGACAAGTAGTCGAACCACTATGCATCCTTGTGTTTGTGATTGATCTTGAGCACATTTCTCTTTAATGCATTGAGTTTAATTGGTTAATTATGAATGCTTAGTTAGGAATGTATGCTAGGCACTTGATAGGCACATCCACACTCACAAGATGTACTTTCACTCCTCATGTTGACTTGAGCCTTTCTTGATCCACCCTCTATAGTCCACATGAGTTGTTTAGACTAGGTTTCTGATTGCTCTTATCTTTTGCTAGTCTTTTAATTGGACCCACTTAGGCTTGGAAGCCGAAGTGTTAATCGCTTACGTAGTATAACTTGTTGAATTTGTTAAGTAGGCGAAAAGATTTTGAAAAAGGTCCTATTCACCCCCCTCCTATAGGTTCAGCCATAATTCTAGTTGCTCCTCAAGCTTCCGCACGCGTATGCGTAGGGTGTCGTGTTAGCCTACCCGACGCAATTTCAATTCGCTCAGATGGTACATGAGGTATAGGAGAATATCGCTGGCACTTGTCACATTTTTTAGAGAATGCAATTGCATCTGCTTTCATAGTGGGCCAATAATATCCTTGCCTCATTGCCTTATATGCTAGGGATCGCCCCTTGGGGTGATTACCACATGCCCCCTGGTGTATTTCATCGAGAACACGAAGTGCTTCTTCTGGATGAAGACACCTTAAATAAGGCAAGGAAAAGCTTTTGCGTAACAATATTCCGTCTTGCAAGGTATACCTGGCAGCTCGATGACGAATTTGTCTTGTAGCTTTCTTGTCGTCTGGTAGGTATCCGTCTCTGAGATAAAGAACAATGGGGTCCATCCAGCATGGAGATGATTGTACCGATGTTAATTGCTCAAGAGTCGCTTGGTCGATACTCAGGTTCTGACGATGCTCGATGGGGATTGAATGCGATAACTCAGTTTCTGGTGCAGAGGCGAGCTTTACCAGGGAATCGGCGAGTTGGTTCTTCTCGCGAGGAATATGAATTATTTCATAAGTCTTCAGTTTTGCGAGCAGGATGAGGACACGAGACTTGTATAAGGCCATTGTTATAGACAAAATAATGGAGACCAGATCAGCTATTAAAAATTATACACGGACGCCCATTCGACTCTCGAGATCATCTGATCGAGAGTCGCAGATTGGGAAAGTACGGAAGAACCCATTAGACTCTCGAGATCATCTGATCGAGAGTCGCAGATTGGGAAAGTATGGAAGAACCCATTAGACTCTCGAGATCATCTGATCGAGGGTCGCAGATCGAGTAAGTGCGGGATGCCCATCCGACTTTCGAGATCATATGCTCGAGAGTCGTAGGATGGATAAATATGGAGCACCTATTCGCAAGGCTTCGAGCTCCCCTATCCAATGGTCAGATAAAGTGAAGCAAAGATTCCCTTCTTGAACAGCGAGCAGACCTTCTCACAAGTCGTTGAAAGGTGTTACGTCAAAATGAGCGAGCACTTGGACTTGTGACCAGGTTCCAACATGCGAACAGCTTTTCTACGGCTACATCTCTTAACCTTCAGTACCAGCACCCGATTCCCGTCGGGCAGCTTGTTCAATCCCTCTGCGATGCCAGGCAGGGCTACACCTAGTTCGGTGGTTTCCGTCTTGTCTGCGTCTCCTTCCTTTTCGCTGGCTATGACTCCAACTACGGTTTCCAGCTCTACATGAGCGATCAGTGCTATTACTACGCCTACCGGCAGCCCGTATAGGTCAGTTTTTAGGCTTACCTTCTCTGGTAGTTCCGGAT